>CM056993.1:102546772-103746772 GCA_029891345.1 Dryococelus australis
TCCTTGCCAAATTTGGCCTGCAAGTAATACTATTGTAGGACATGTTAATACTTGCAATTTAACTGAATAAATCTTTTATTTTTAAAATGGCGGCTATATAAATATTTTAAGGGTTAATCAACAATATCTACCTTACTGTTTGATCAATTTGAACCAAACTGGGTATGCTGAAAGTTTCTATTACGAGTATCGAATGTGTCAATATATAGCATAATTTGTCCGCCATTTCGCAAGATAGCGAGCCATAAAAAGTATTTTTTATATCAAAGGAAATATTCCACTGATTATTACCCAATTTGGCAATCAAATAATACTACAGTTGGTCATATTAACTAATTTGATTGAGTGGATGAGACACTATTTTCAAAATGGTGGTGACAAACATTTTAAATTACAATGTTGTATCTACGAAACCACATAACAAATTTCAACTTAACTTTGCATGCTAGCAGTATTTATTACAACCACCAAATGCATCTACCTAGGGACTCATTTGTCCACAGATTTGAAAAACAGTGGCACACAAATATATCAAGTTTTGTTATATTTCGGAAAACAATCAACCAATTACTAACAACTTTGACAAGCAAGTAGTGACAAGATATTTGCCTACAGCCAAGGTGCAAGGACGCATAAAAAAAGGGACCTTCCTGTGATATGCAACGACGTGTCAAGTGCAAACACCTGTTCAAACGAGGTGATAAGCTGAAGAGACATAGCACTGTAAAGATAGAGATCCTGCAGCTAAGAAACGCACTGTACTAGCAGCTGGCAAAACCACATCGAATGGATTCTACCTTAAACAATCAGCATTCAAGGGAACTTCAAAAGATTATGTAATTGGGAATAACTTTGTAGGCACAAAAAACGTACAGTATGTACATACCTTGACCACATTAAGCAAAGGATAATCAATTAAGAGAAGAAGTCGAAGAAGGTCCCATACAATATAATGTTTGGCTGGAGTGTACCTACAAAAGGCCACAATCTTCCGATGAAGCCATTAGTCGACGAGCATTCAAGACTGCGAAGTAGCACTGTACAATGATGACAGCATTCCAGATGCCGTAGAGGACTTGAAAAAAGAACTTTGTCATGAAGGAGAAGAATATATGGCCAAGGGTTCCGGTTGTACGCTTACTAGCATAGACTATCTTGATCTGTGTACAAGCAGATTATAATCATTACGTGAAAATTGAGCAAGCTGTTGTAAAGACACTATGTGAATGGCGAGGAGAACGTAAGGATTCTGTTTTTTTATTTGTAGTCTGAAGTATGTATGTATATATACATACACATATATATATAGTTTCAATGAAAATGTTTTATTTATTTCTCACTGGTGATGTTTTAACATGCCCTAGCATGCCTACGTCTATGATATAAAGAATATGATAGCCTTGGTTTTCAGTTACGTCACTACACGATGGTAATTAGATACAATTAGAATGAACTGTGCAGAAACTAAGAATGGGTTTCCATCAAAATACATTTTAAGCATGTTGGATTAAACAGACACGAAAACATGCTGGTGAAGTGGTAGAAATTTGACTCTGAGGCTTGGAGGTATAGGATGAAGGTCGAGTCGGGCCTGGCCAGACCTGCTTCAGTGCCGTATACAGTATCGTCCGCGACTCAACTGGCATACTCCGGCACCGTGTTTTCATATCATTGGCAACAAAAAAAGTCAATTAAAAGTACGATATGCATCCCCATTTCAGAGATACAGGAAAGTAAATGCAATGAATCCGATCCCGGATCCCGTTGTGCCAAACTTCCCATTTTTCTGCTACTTAGGGACCTATTATATTTTTCTTCACTCACTACTGATTTTGTCACTAACATCCATGCATCGCTCTTCAGTTCCCGATTTTTATATCCATGGTCGCGCGTGTCATGCATACACGTCTGTTTCTGGACCTCCAGAATAAACAGCTTACTATCCAGACAATACAGTACTTACGATTTGTTAACTTGAACACAACGCTGGCACATACAACACTTCCCAGACCCGAATCACACACAGCGCGTTTTCCCGCAAGCGTGGCCGGTAGTGTACGTGAAAACCGACTACCAAAATGAAATGGCCCCGGGTCAGGGATGTGAATCCCTCCGACGGGTAAGAAAGTAGTACAAGCATGTGGAAATTATAGTATTTAGTAAAAAAAATTATGGTACGTTTACGAAAATTCTTTAGGCAGCCATTTCAGATTTACTATGTGCTGTATTTTTGATAAATAACTTCACCTTTCTGTTTTTAAAATGTTCTTAAATTTATAAATATATATTAACTAAATATGATATTAGAAATGCTACTTTATTACCCTACTTATAAGGTGTTTCTCTTTCTTCTTATAATAAAATATCGTACGAAGTTTTAAATTATAGTATAAATACTATAATTATAGTACAGTTCCCATATCTCAAAATTTAGTAGTAAGGATCTTAAATATATGCTGTCAAAATCATATAACGGCATGAACTCAGAAATGAGAAACACAAAAAGTAAAACATTAATTATATGCAAACTACATAAAAAACTATGGCAACAGGACCTAAGTAAGTAAGTAATAGTTATAAATCATTCACAATATTCACCACATTTTACAGAAGTCTCCTTGTATGTGTTTGTTACTTGATGTTTATGTGCTGTATTTTTTACTTGATGTTTATGTGCTGTATTTTTTACTTGATGTTTATGTGCTGTATTTTTTACTTGATGTTTATGTGCTGTATTTTATATTTCAATAATTTTTAGTATATATTGTAATAATCAAGTAACGGACACAGCTGTAGACTTATTACTATTGTCAGTAGATATGTAAATTATTATTAGATGACTAGTTATCATCACAATATTTATTGTTCTTAAATTTACGCAGTTGTAAGTAAGGTATTTTATCACTTTACAGACGTTTGCTTCTATTTTTTTTTACTTGATGTTTATGTGTTGTATTTTATATTTTATAAATTTGATGTATATATTGTAATAATCAAGTAAAGGGTATATGCATAGACTTATTACTATTGGCAGTAGATATATCATTTATTACGAGATTATCTGTTATCATCACAATATTCATCGATCTTCAATGTACCAATTTGTTGGCAAAGTATTATATCACTTTACAGAAGTCTACTTGTATATGTTTTGATACTTGATGTTTATGTACTGTAATTTATTATTTATTAATTCCAGGTATATATTGTAATTATCAAGTAAATTGTACACCTGTAGACTTATTGCTATTGTGATTAGATAGAGTAAAGGAAAGTGATTGAAAATTAGTATATCTAGAATGTGGTGTCATTATTATTATTATTATTATTATTATTATTATTATTATTATTATTATTATTCATAGTTGATAATTATTCATTTTTAATTAATAATTATTGATTTATTAATTTTTAAATTGATATTCTTGTCTATGTGCATTGTTCCTAGGGACGAGTCCATTAAGTTGGACTCACAGGGACATGGAATATATTAATATAAATAAATCCTTGGCCCGGGTGTAATCCATCGGCGGGTGACCTCGACAGCATTCAAGGGACCGCCTTCGCAAGCGTGATATCACGCGAGTATGGCCACTTATATTCCAGTTAACACGTTTCATGTTCCCAGCGTATTTTCCCGCTCTTGATTGGCGTGTAAAAACGCAAGTGTGTGGCTGTAGCCTAAGTTGTACAGATGAAAAAAATATCAACATAAACTAATGCCATGGGTGACTGCTTGACACACGTGTATCATGTAATCACCGAAGGACAGTTAATATATTTTTAGTAAAACTGTTCAAATATGCAAAAATTTATTTATATTTAACTTTTTTTTCATATACATATATGGCTTGTTATTTGGTGATGACACATGTGTCACACTGTAGCCCGTGGGATTAGATGACTTTGTAAACTTTTGCATGTGTACAACTTAGTATCTGTTTTACGGTTGCAACAAAACACAAGAATTTTATATCTGACATAAAATTATTCAAAAAATATAAAGTGTAGTATTTTTTCATTCGAAGAAAATGTCATCACATACAATGCATACGAGTTGAACAATGTTTGGTACACGTATAAAATTATGAACTTTTTGGGCCCCGACGCCCTGGGTTTACAACTGAAAAAAAAAACAGAGTTAACTTAAGAATTATGACGTGTTTAGTACAACTGTGAAAGAATTAGTTTACGTGTTGATTCACAATAGAAATGAGCATGTCATGTGCGTGGTTGGGATTTACTTAAGTGTTAAAAGAAATCGTTAAGTAAAAGTTGTGTGGCAGGTGACAAATCAGAACAGAGCATCCGATTTTGTTGACGGGAAACGTTTTACAGTATAGTAAACATAAAGAAAAATTAAAAAGCATGTGTTCATGCGTTTTAATATTTTTGAATGAAGTTTATAGCAATAAGCTTCTCTGCCAGAAATGTCTGCTTTGCAGAACAATCTGCTGTATGGTTGTGTTATATGAGGTTATGTTAGGAGCAAAAGTAGACAAGACAGGCTTTGCGCAGGTTATGTTAGGAGTAAAAGTAGACAGGACACGCCTGGAGCAAGTTTTCACTTGTTGGACTTGATAATAAAACTATCAGGCAACTTGTGAAACGTAAACCCAGAAGATGTAGTTTCATACCTGAGAACTGCGATTACTGCATAATGCTCAACTCACTATTTTTTAATTATAAACCCAGCCTAATCCCGTGGACAGCGTCGTCTTTGAACATGGAGTCGGCACACAGATCAATGAGGAGCGCGAAAGGAAACTGCAATTCCCCAAGGAATCTCACCGATATTCGCCGGGAGCAACTTTGAACAACAAATGGCGGACCCGGGACTCGAACCAAGGGCGTGAGTGTGAGGGTAAGGAAATACCTTCCCATGGATTCGTCTGGAGGTGGGGAGAGTCGCCACCCAATACTGCATGTGAAGATTTCTTTTGTATAGGCTATTCGCGCTAAAGTGAACACTTTTAAAAGCCCCCTCATTTGGAATAATAGACAATAAATATATTTTATTTTAGCCTTATACCTTAACTTCTGAGTGTGGTGGAATATACACACTGTGTTTATAACTTACATGGCAATATTTATTTTAAAAGGTGGCGAACGGATAAAATATGACTGAAAGGAAAATGTAACTAAGGCCTCAAAAGTGCTCACTTTACCGTGAACAGCCTATACCTGTTATATGGGCCTAATATTTAAAACGTTCTACTGTCTATCCACAGCACAGCGAAAACGACTTTTTATAAAATATTTTAGTTGATTAAGTTTGTTAATTGTCCTGCTTTTATGCTGGTAGGACATTACATGCACGCTAAAGCAACTGACAGTTGCAGTTTAAAAACAATACAAATTAACAGCTTACTCAGGATTCGAACCTCGAACCCGGGCGCCAATGGCCAGAAAGCAAATCCTCGGCATCATCGATCGCTCGCGGAGACTGCCGAAAAATAGATTCTGATAACGATGCATTCCGTAGTACGGAGTGTATTTTAGGGGGACTATGTAGCTGCGCGTCCAAGGTCAAGAAGCGAGGAAGCGATACGGGCGACAGTTACACGCACGCCAAGTGCCTCATCGCTCCTACTCGCAAGGCGTGCAGAGTTCCCGTCGCAAAGCTGTACTGTGCAAATTATATCTGTAACAAAGGGGGTTTATTACATAATATGAAAGCCCACAGATTAAACTACGCCCGTATCTTAGTAGTTTTCTCTTGCCGCCTAAGGAAACTGCATAGGCATGTTTTAAAAATGCGATATTTGACCATTTTCACATTTTTTTTCTCCGAGAATACGTTTAACATGATAGAAGTAAAAAAAAAAAAAAATAGGGCCATAGATAATAGCTTTCTATCTTTTCTGACAAAAAGTCATATTTACAGAACTTTTATTTACCGAGAAACGCGTTTACGCGCAGACAACGATTTCACAGAAAACGTTTCAGTACATAGGACCCTTAATGCCTACAGTTTTTTGAACGCATGCATTCCTCTTCCTACTCCCTGTCGATGATAAGCAGCCGCCAGGAAGTAAGTAGCAGACAATTGAAGGAAGTGCCGTGGTTGTAGGCGGAGCTACGTGCTGTTTGACTGTTGGACGTACGAGGAAAAATCAGCCCGCTGTTCCGAGAACTGTCACCAGATGCAACACAGTAACCCAGCGGCGGGGGGTTTTCCAAGAAGCCAGTATGCTCGCCCGGCAGACAAGGAAAACAGTACGTTTCATTACTCACTTCATGCTGGCCCCATACCAAGTTTATTCTGTAGGAGAGCTGGCTCGCTCTCTCCCCTCCCCCTTCCCTCTTCGAAGGGCCACACAGTGGCGTACCCAGGAAACACTCATAGGAGGGATTCAGAAAAGAGGTTAACCCTTAAGAGCACATGGCCCCGAGATATTTTTTTTCCCACTTTCGAGGCATAGCAATACGGGCGACAATAACACGCGCCGCCAGCGCCCCGTCACCCCTACGCGCAGAGCGCTGAACCTGCGTGCAGTGCTGCCACTGTTACGCTTTCCTGTGCAAATAAGATCTTTAACAATGTAATATTCTTACACGCGATGAAAAGTCATAAATTAAACTACGACTGGACAGTTTTATTTTTATTCTGCCTGTCAGGACAATTAAGCAGGGAAGCTCCAAAAAAAACTATTTTTTAACAATTTTCACTATTTTTTCTCTTAGAATAAACTGAATATTGCAAAAACAAAACTGTACGGGCTTAGAGAACTGTTTTTTTTTCTTTACGAGCAAATCCGTATTCCCAGGGCATTTACTTGCTAAGATACGCGAAAATGCGCAAACGACGAATAATACCAGGACTATAGTCCATTCAGAGTAGTAGTATGATTATGGGAAGTTGGGGCCAAGGGCATGGGACATAGAAGCGCAGGAGCGGGGAGCCGTAATATTGTTTCGTCACCCCGCCGCCATCTTGGATGTCATTGACATTTCACCCCTGACCCGTATGACCTTTGACCCCGTGGACCTTTGACCTCAAAAAACACTTTAAAAAAAGTCCAAAAAATCCTTTAAAAATTCCAAGCACTTGAAATTTTTTTAAATATCGAAAAAAATATTATTAAAGACTATTAAAAATTATTTACAAAATTATTGCAAGGATTCACAGAAATGACCCATTCTTTCCAGAAATGCTAACAGGGATCAACGACCCAGGGTCAAACCCAGGTGACTGGGATCAAGACCTATGACCTTGGAACTTGACCTTTGACCGTGAAAATGTAAAAATCCAAAAATAAAAAATAAAAAAATAATCACAAATAATTTTTAAAAAATCCTCCAAAGAAGTTCAAAGATAGATAAAAATTTTATTATTAAAAAGTTAAGTTGAAAAATTGTTTATAAAATTTTATTTTAAAAATCTTTAAATTAAAAAGTCTTTAATCCCGGCGGCTATTTTTCCCCTTTTCCTTCGGAATTTCCCCTTTTCCCTAAAAAAATCTATAAAAAATTTAATTATAAAACTTACATTCCCTGATGTCTCCCCCAACACCACCGATTACTCATCTCTGTTCGAATCCAGCAGACGACTGACTCCCTCGCACCCACTCCTCTAACCTATACTCATTCCGCCATCTTGTTTTTTTCGTTTGCCATTTGTTTACATGCTACTGGAGGCAGCCATCTTTGCTTACATGCTACTGGAGTCGGCCATATTTGTTTATCGTTCGTAATTTGTTTATACATTACTGGAGGCCGCCATCTTGGTAGGCGACCACCATCATGGTAGGTGACCCCCATCTTGGTACACATAACTTGTCTGCGATCTTGGGAGCCAATTCCCTTTAGTAATCGAACTTTAACCTGTGACCCATGACCCCTAACCTTGACATTAACCCCATGACCTTGAAAACAAAAACTTGAGAAAAATACATACAAGTCAACAAGCATACTACATTACAGACTACCCCCGCCATATTAGTGCAGACTACCACGACCTTGACCCCATGACCTTGAAAATCAAAATTCGAGAAAAATGCATAAAAGTCAGCAAGCATGATACATTACAGGCTATCACCACCATATTGGATGCAGACTACCTTTACCTTAGCACCGTGACCTAGAATGACCTTGAAAACCAAAACCCGAGAAAAAATACGTCAAATACACCAAGCATAATGCATTACAGCCTACCACCGCCATATTAGATGCATACAATTTCCAACTTGATCCCTTGAACATGAAAATAAAAAACTTGAGAAAAATACATAAACGTCAACAAGCATAATACATTACAGAATACCACCTCCATATTACATACTCACTACCTTGACCTTGACCCAATGACCTTAAATGACCTAAAAATAAAAACTCGAGAAAAAATCTATGTGAAGCGGTGGAAGCTAGCCGAAACGATCCACCTTCCACACAGCTGCTGTCACACTGAACCTATCAGCTTACCTCCTTACAGCTTATAATATACAAGTGTGCAAGTCCTATGGTGTCACATTGACTTTGAAACAATCGTACCGCACCATTAATACATTGTGCAGACTCCAACCAGCCAATCACCAAGTTACCACATGATTACAGTTAACCAATTATATGTGAGCATTGAGACATCACACACAGGTAGGTAGACCGGCTTTAGATGCTAGTTCCTTGATCACATTACCATGCAGTTATATCTTCAACAGTTTGTTCTAGACAAGTTCTTAGCTTACCTATAAATCATGGTCACACTTAAAGTAGACAACTGACTCATGTTGTCGGACTGACCCACTCACAAGACTGATTCATTGACCCATGGGTCATAACCCCATGACCTATTTACCTCATGATCCATTGACCCCATTAGCCCATGGAGCGATGGAGCTATGGAGCATCCAATACAATCCAGTTAGCGATGATACATGTCACAGCCCCATGCCAGTCGAGGTCAACAGACAGCCATTCATATTCGCAATTCATCTTCGCGGTATGGGAGCACTCTGAGAAAACCCAAATACCCGCTCGCGTCGGAAGAAAACACGCAGGTACTTACATAACAATATGTGATTTAAGTATGCTTGTAGGCATATGTAGGCTGTATATCTAAATATAACCCTTTAAATTAAATTAATATTCCCATATTTATATGGTCAATTTCTTTAGGGAAAAAGGGAAATTCCGAGCGAAAAAGTTAAATATGGCCACCGGTGTTAAAGACTTTTTAATGAAGAAATTTTTAAATACAATTTTATAAACAATTTTTAATTTAACTTTTCAATAATAAATTTTTTATAAATTTTTTAATAAATTTTTTAATTTTTTGTGATTTTTTAATTTTTTTGAATTTTTACATTTTCAAGTTCAAAGCTCAAGTTCAAAGGTCGTAGATCCTGATCCCGGTCACCTGGTCACCTGGGTTAGACTCTGGGTCGCTGATCCCTGTCAGCATTTCTGGAAAAAAATGGGTTATTTCTGTGGATCCTTTTAATAATTTTTGATACTGTTTTATAATACATTTCGTTGGAATTTTTTAAGATTAAAAAAAAATGTTTTAGGATTTTTTTGGAAGTTTTGAAGGTTTTTTTTTTGTGTCGGGGTCAAAGGTCAATGACATCCAAAATGGCGGTGGGGTGACGTAACAAGATACCGGCTCCCCACTCCAGCGTTCCTATGCCCCATGCCCTTGGCCCCAACTTCCCATAATAATATTACTCACAGTTACTTCCAACTTTCCTAAAGCCCTGCTAACATTCTACTTCCAGGATATTCCTCTGCCCTATTAATATGACACCAAAGGGCCCGCGCACCGCATTCGTGCGCAATCAGTGTAATAATATTTTGCATAAGAACTATTTGTTATCGGTCATTATTAACACACCGTTTTCTCACTGTTTTTATTCTTATTAATTATAAAATATGTCTTATATTTATAGATGAAATGTAAGCAAGTTTTCAATTAAGTCAAAAATAAGGTACGTTAGTAGAAATATAAGACACTTGTGATACGTGGCGGCATCAAATAAGATAGAAGGACAATATGGGAAAGTAGCCGGAAAAAAAAAACGCGAGACACCGATGTCAGCGCTCCTAGCGGTTTGTGCTGTTCGTCGTACAATGATACGGCTATGCATTGAATGGGTAGTTTCGAGTATTTTGGATACGTTTTAATTGCAGTTTTCTCGCTTGCGTGATTATTTATAATGGCAGGAAAGATTTGTGCAGTTTTTGGCTGCAATAATTACAACGTTGCGAACTACAGCAAGTCCTTTTTAAGATTTCTAAAGAATGCAAGTCGGTAAGTACACGAGCTGTAGTGGATAACATTTTCCATTAGTGTTATCATTGTCAGTGTGTTTTTATTGAAAATTCCGTTCACACAATACCTTCATTTACTTAAATACTGTTTTGTTGTTTCCTAGGTGCAAGCAATGTGTGCAGAATTGTAAGAGCAGACCTGGATGTAATTAAGAAAAACGGGACTGGCGGTTTATACCTACACGAGAATACGGTGTTCCAACCTTTTCAGAAAAGAGGATTTTCGCAACCCAAATTTGCTTCCACAAGACCAAGAACGAAGTCACTTGAGTGTCGTAGCCGCTATTTATAATCATTTACACTGAAGTGCTCTGCGAAGTTTGATAGCCCTTAACCTGAAATGTGCAGGTTTGTTTTTATTTGTGCGACACCTTCAAAATATGAAAGTAAACAATGTTTACAAATTCAATATTTGTCTGTTAAACTTGCCGAAATCTCTTGTTAAAGTGTGTGTTTAGTTCAGCAAGTTGAGATAGGGATATAATTGATTGATTGCTTCAGAAAAGTTGTTTACATAGGGATGTGTGTCAGTGATTGCTCGTACAATGTTTACATAATAAGTGTTCGTGTATTAAACTGGTTGGAGACTTAAATGTTTGTATAGTTCAGCAAGTTGAGCTAGGGATAAAATTGATTCATTGCGACAAAATAGTGTTTTCATATTTATGTCAGTGGTTGCCCCTACAATGTTTATATATTACCCAAACGTTATGCACCGAATCAGAGTCCCAGCGCCACCAGGGGAATAAATCCCCAAATAAATGATTCAAGGTGCCAGCAATTTTTTTAGGTCGTGACACGAAGCGTCACGTATCAGCGAGGCTGGGAGTTTCCCCATAAATGATTGTCATGTGTAGCCTATTTGCACTGAGAAATAATGTGTGTTTTGCAATTCAACATATTTCTGTACTTTTTGTAATATTACTGTAATATTGTCTCATGAAAACATATTTAATTGCAAAAAGATTGAACTGAACATTACCTAAATTGACAATGTTACCAATACAATTTAGAAATACGATAGTGGGGAGGGCTATGAACTGGAGGGAAATTGAGGGGTAAAAGTTTAGAATGAAAATGTACTTATTTTGTTTTTTATTTTACCCCACAATTTCCCTGATCTTCATAGTCCTCCCCACTATCGTATTTGTAGATTGTATTGGTAATATTGTCTATTTAGTTTATATTTGGTTCAGCTGTTTTGCAAGTTAATGTATTTTCATGAATAAATATTACATTATTTAGGCCAACATATTTTTCACTCATTTTACCCCACAATTTCCCTGATCTTCATAGTCGTCCCCACTATAGTTTTTGGGGTTTCTATTGGTGAGATGTTGATGCCCCTCGAAAATTCGTGTTCTGTGTAATTAGTAGAGTGGAATCATACCACTTTGAGATTTTTTTTTTAGAAAAGCCCCTATTCTTAATAATTACCCTGTTTTCAGCATATTTATTTTATTTATGTACGTATCCGTATTGATTATGTACTTTTCAGTGTATTTTCATACTTTGGAATGCTATTGTTTACATTTGGGAAACTATGCATTTGAATATTAATTTGTATGTTATTTGGGTTATGTTAGTACCAACTACCAAATATTTTCAATGATTTATTAAAGAAACAACTGAATGAAAATTGTAATAGTTTCTTTTCTAGGTAGTCGCTTATCCTTTACACACCCAAAGGTCTACATATCAGTACTGTTTAAATGTGCAAATATTATTATTTCTCTACATACTGAATTTGCAAGTAATTTTCATTTGAATGAGTGGAGAGTTGTTGAGTACATCTTTTGGTGGTGCGAATAATTCTTCTTCACCCAGTATCAAAGTCCATTCTGAGTGCTAAACACCATGTACTGACACCACACACCAGACACTTTAATTGCAGTAGTGGAGATGTCATCAGGTTGTCTACAGTTGATAAGTCAGTGTATAATTGCAGAGTGTGAACCAGCGGTCGAGTGAGGGTTACCGTCAAAACCAATCAAAAGTAGTAGCAGCATCCCCCCTCCTCACCATACTCACATTTGTTTACACAGTTTTGTTTGCGGTGATCACAGTATTGGAGAAAGTACTTGCAAATTGCATTATAATAACAAGTGCCATGAATTTGAACAGACAGTACGTTAAAATCATGACCAATGTAAGTTATTTTCAGTTCAGCTGCTTTTGAATTCTGCAACATATTTTCCAGTCTTCTCGCCATGAAGCGTATAAACATCTGTGGTAAAATTTAGTGTAAAAAGTATGTATTCAGGTTGGTTATGAGAAGTGACTTGTTCATGATGATCTAATGTTATAAAAATTATTTGAATTCCTGTCAATTTGGAAATAAGCTTTGTTATTGAAAGTGAATTACGGAATTAAATATGCCTAATGCATGCAAAATTTGAGAGATGAAGTAAAGTAGCTGAATGGCTTGAGTACATATGTCAACAAGTACTATCAAATATTTTGACCAATTGCATCTTCATCCTAGCGCCAGCTGTAATGTATAAGTTGCATTAGTAAAAGGGGGGGGGGGGATGGTTTATTAAATAAAGATTGCCATCTAGTTATGTTCTAAAATACTCTCCTTGATACAGTAGGCCTTATTTGTAATTTGTGTAGCATTTAAATTATTTATCTCATCTATAATCTCTCAAATGTCACTTAAGTGGCATATCAGAGGCGATGGTTCATTTTCATATTTGGTATATGTGTTGTTGAAAGCTGTAAGCATTTTGCAGTTAATGCTACTGCTTCCTCCATGGATTATCTACACTAGCCAAGAAAGTGAATGTATTAAGTAAGAAGTTGTGTACCAATGCATTTATGTACTATATGAACACACTTCTGAACAAGTGACTTAATATCATCTCAACTTAACGCTACTACATATTAAAATATTATTGAACTAAATGGTAACTTCGAACACAGCCTCACTATGTGTGGTATGTTTGGGTGTTGCTGTTTCACAAATAAAATATTTTAAAAGGCATGAGGTGAGTAATCCATAATTTATAAAAACTTGCTAAATGATGAAGTGATCAATTAGTGCCTATCAAACCAGCCTTTCAAAAGGAGAAGGGGGAGGAGGAGATTCTCTTGCCCCTTCTGTACTCGACTGTGCCCCTTCAATACAGTTACAAATTTGACAGTATGCCCACTTCAATTAAAATTTACCCCAATCCAGAGTTTCTCTGTACTAAATATACGTTTTGTTGGTGAACAGGCACTAGATATTGCCAAACTACAGAATAGTCCTTTGTGTATAATTTTTGGTTACAGCCTCCAAAATTTCATAACTGGTCTACTCACATTATGAAGAAGGGACTGAGGTTTCAACTGATTGTTACTTATGGTTGAAGCAAGGCTCCCAGTGGGTTAACCATAGCTGCATTTGTTTCACTGAGGCTGTGTAGTTGTGGCATAACTGCACGGCAAAACTGATTTAGCCAATACGTGTAAAGGTGGACTCACAACTATCTGTCACACCCGTATCGCATGATCTTTGGCCAATCGCAGGGCAACGTTTTTCTATCCGTCAAATATATCTCAAACTTAACTTTCGGTGGACCGACGGATGGGCCACCACCTTCTGACGAGATTCTGTAGACACGAATACGCACTTTGAAATAAAATGCAATGTGCTAGAAATGTGTTTATTTATCTTGGTGGTAAATTCTGGAAATTTAAACTTAAACAATAATTCAGTATACATTTTTATCGTGTAAAAATTTATTTCCCCAAAATGTTTCTCTTGAAAATTTATTTCCAACCAAAATATACCTTCTACGAAAGAAGCAAGCAGAACAAAACCATTTTCTGTTAGGAATAGAAATTCGTGAACAATTTATTTTGTTGCTAATTTAGCGATAATAGCATCAAAAAGCAGTAAGTTAAGGTAATATTTCGGCAACTTGCTTGGTTGCGAGGTTAATCTTAAATATCTATAAGAAATTATCTAAAAAAAAATTTGATTATGTTCACTCCCGATTTTTTTGCAGAAATTTAAGTTTGATGTCAGTTCCATTCTCAAGAATTCACTGAATAAATGGTCAGTTATGTATCTGACACATGAAATACCATTTAGCATTTCATTGTCTTACTTATAATTGATAAACATTTGTCCTTTGTAATTTGCAACATATAGGTCTGTGCCCAGTAACATGACTCAGTTACAGCTGATTATCCTTGTTTCAATGATAATATTTATGTTTTAAGTACATTACACGGTATAGTAATATGAATAAGCAACTGTAACATTACATTCGGCAAAACAACACGTTCTAATACTACGAGACGACAACTGCACTTAAATAGCGCATGCCGAGCCATGTAAATTTGAATTTCCCGGGTATTCGTCAGCACAAGCCACTAGGAGCGCTGTTGTAGCGTGTCTCGCATGTTGACAATGTTAAAACGCTTCAGTTTCCCATATTGTCCTTCTACCATATTTGACGGCATGCTTAGAAAATAAACAAACCCGTTACACTTGGTGTGATTCTTCAGAGGTTTGGTTCAAAAAGTGTGAAGAAACCGCGAATAGATTATATCAGGGGCTTCGTTTGATCGGCGCATGAAGAGTGCTGCAGAGTTTTGGTAGAAAACACATGATTACAAAAAATTGGATTTGGCTGTGATGTGGACACGGCCGTTTGTTTTGCGTGAATTTTTTCTACATCGACGCGCTCGGACGCCTTGATGTATTTTTTACGTTCCCGGCACCGCTTCACTTGATCATATGGGGTTTTATTGGTATCACTGGATTGCTTTTGAGATGCTCTTTCCAACCGTATACTATTTCTGCATTTCGACTTGGCTTTTTGACAAGTATAGGCGGACATTGTGTTAAGTTTTCTTAATTTTCTACATTAAATGCGTATAATTTCACCATAACCACGCCACAGAAATGTTTTTATACACGCAATCGCTTGATCTTGACGACAGCAGTCGATTGAAACTTAAAAGAGCGTCGTAGCTTCTCCAGTCAAAAGTTATACAACGCGGAAGTCATGAGACGCGGCGAAACGAACTCAACGTTGCATGCAACGTAACATATATATTGATCCTTTGGCAATCGAGTAGTGTAATTAAATTTTGAATGTAGACTATAGATTCGGAGTTGCGATGCCGAACTGTATCCCCGATTTTGTTATCATCGGATTTTCTGGATTGCCTCCGCTATAGTTGCAAATTTAAAGACTTATTCACGTCAAAAAGGTTGAATTTTTTGTAGTGGTGTCTCAACATGAAAATCATTTATAGTCTATTCATGGTAAAATTGGCACTTTTGAAAGCCCTGATTAAGATCTACTTATATACACGTGGCGCATTCCTCCGCCTTAAGTAAGATTAACATTGTCATGGGCCTCATCATTTTATTCATGCGTCGGGAAAGTAAATCTGTGAAATTATTAGAAAAGTAAACACGTAACAAATCTTCTCATTTTTGCACTTCGGTGCATAAAAAAACAGGAAGCGAAACAACTAATTTAAATTATCACAAATGGTTACCTCGCACTTTTTATTCGACTTAAGATACGGTAAATCTTTACCATATCTTATTACTGGGCGAGTGTCACTCAGTGCGCCCGTTAAAATATGTGCATTCAGGAGCAGTGACTTTTTTCTAAGGTTCATTTATAAAGTGCTCACTTTATCGTGAACAGCCTTTAACAAATTTTTCCTGACCGAAGACAAGTTTAGAGTTCTCATTTCAACTCTTAAGTATTATCGAGAAAAAAAGGGGGGGGAATGACTAAAATGGGTAATTTTCAGTATCAGTTTTAGCAGCTAAATATTCGATACAGAAACCTCAGCGTTGCCCTTAAATACGCACCGTACTTTAATCTTTGGTAGCGTACCGTAGAAATACAGGGTTACAGATTAAAAAATTCTGTATACACACCAGTTAAGGTGATATAGCTATCTTTTTTTAATTTGGTTATCTGCGAGAGGTTTCAAAAAGTGCCCCCTTAATGCAGTTATTAGTTGTCAAAATCATTATAGTTTAAAAAAATGTAACACTCAAATTCTGACACAAGAGTGTAATAGGCAGGTTCAAAGTGTTGAATGTAGAGTCTAAGCATGGCGTACTGCATTTGTGCTACAAGCTACAGAAGGAACAAAAACAACTTTTCCTCTACAGTTTATGGTTTAAACTATCTATTAAATTAATGTTAACAGTTTTCCGAAAATTAAAACTTTTGAGTGTTATATTTTGAAAACTATAATGATTTGACAACTAATAACTGTATTAAGGGGGCGCTCTTCGAAAGTTCTTTCAGATTAAAAAAAAAATTGAAATATTACCTTACATGCCCTGTAAGCGTAGGATGAGTCAAGTGGTTAGTGAGCAACAGTAGACCTTGACGTTGAATGGAAGGGAAATTTGGTGTTACTCTGTCTCAAGAGATGGCATTGATTATCTCAGCTACAGAAAGTGTAACGCCTGTACGTAGGCAACCACAGACACTCCGACTAACAAGTGCCTCCTTTAGAAAATAAAAAAAAAGGCGGTGTGGTAGTAAGGTGGTAAGGCGGGCTAGTCAGATGCTCCGGGGATATACGCTATTCACGGTAAATTGAGCACTTCTTGAGGCCCTTCCAAAAGGCATTAACTGCTAATATATATTTTATATTGCGTTACAGACTTTTTTTTTGGGGGGGGGGTGAGGGGTAGTGAAATGTATATACTAAGTTTATTAGATACATAGCAATTTTTATATCAAAAGTGGCGAGAAGATAGAACTAAATCGAAAGGAAAAATACAGCAAGGCCTTAAAAAGTTCTCACTTTACCGTGACTAGCCTATAATAACCTGTAACTCAGCAGCTTATCGTTTTTTGAAATTTCCACACAGTCGTGAATCACTGTACTGCATTCTCCAGGATGCGGTACAGCAGAATATCTGTAATTCCTTTTGCATGTCTGAAGATTATCTCACAAATATTTGCTAGTTCCTCATATGCCGTATAATGGAGGTTATTTGGAAGTACAAATACATTGCCGAGTGTAAATCAGTGTTAATGGTTCAACAAATGGGCGATAAGCGATACGACCGTCTCCGTTTTAATATATGTTGACTTCACTGTCCTACTAATATTTATAAAATAGCAAATTTTTACCACTGCATAACTTTAAATTTCCAGCAAATTAAATTTATTGAGTTGGGGACCTCTATAAACAAATTTTGTTGATGATCACATTAAGAGTAGAAAATTAAGACAAAGAAGTTTTGGTTACTATACAACACGAATACGAAGGCTAATAATCGTGGAGTTTACGATATTCTGATAAGGTATGTAACCACTGCACTTCGCGCCATGGTAAATTTCACCCTGCATTAGTATGTCTCCAAGATGTACAGCGGCTCCCAATAAGCAGAAAATTGATGACAAGAAGGTCATGCCTTTTTTTCTTAGATAAATATCTGGAATGCATCAAATTATAACTATAGCGAAATTTGAGTGAGCTAAGACAAAATCTAATACCAGTATTTTTTACTCCTAATAAATATACCAGTGTGCTAAATAAAAATAAGCCGTACACTAACGGTCTTCATACGTCATAGACAGCGAATTTTAGTTTCCCATACGTGGAGCGGAAGGAAGTGAAGACTGAGGGGGGGGGGGGGGGGTAGAGGGGCCTCAAGTTTTCTGTAACTACGCCCACGTTCATTACTAATCTTATTTGTATCAGTGTGTATTGTATGTATGTTTGTGCGAGAAGTTATACAAGAATATACCACTTATTTTAATTTACATGCCAAGGTTTTAAACAACACGAGTTACAAATATTAAAGAGGATACAGCAGGCCTACTGAATTCCTGCTTGAAAATTCAATGCGAATTATAAAAGAATCCTAAAGAAACTGAACATTCTGAATCAAATACGAATTATAACATTTAAATTCCAATATATTTAGAAAGTAGCCTAATGAGGCAAGAAGTTACCATAAATTATAGTTATTACAAACTGAACTTATGGCCGACCACCCGGAGGAGGGGGCAAGGACAATACCTCTGCTGGCTAAAAGTGGAGGGGTAACCGGGGCGGTTACCCCTTCCTCCCACCATACTTGTTACTTGTGAGTGTCTTAAGTGATAGTTATATATGATGCTAAAACCTACAATGTATGAAAACGGAAAATAAGTGCTGCAGTGTCTAACCTCACTAGAAATACTGGCAGCAACGCCACAACGTACGGATACAGCTGGTTCCACAATGATGCGATGCGATGCGATTAACGGTAGCCAATCAGGACGGAGCAGATTCCGTCGCAGGATGGAGCAGATTCCGACCGGTCTACCGTAACTTCAAGTAACAGTTTACCCCATAGGCCTAACTTAGCCAGAAATTGTCGACTTATCACTCAGATATTCCATATGAATAAGAACGGATAAAAAGTTTGTGCGTTAAAGAGAGAGAAGAAAAAAAATTAACATGTAGTAAACACTACTAGCATAACATAATAACATAGTTTTACACTTAATGATTTGAGAGGCGGTAAAATAAATATTTATTTCTACATCTCTGGGCACTATTTAGTCAAACTGTAATATTAATAGAACATTTCAATAAAAATGTATACACGTTACGTAAATCTAAACAGAGGGGACAAATGTAAACAATCTGTGAACTTGAGTCTGGTGGCCTACCACCTCACGGCCAACAAGGAAATTTCAAATAAATACGATGTACTTGTGCTCGGCGACAATTTATTGTTACACAGGTTCCAATTTAAAACTTTCCCAGAAAATAGCATATACGTTTTGACGCATAATTTAATAAAGAAGTTTTGTAGTTACCACCTAAAAATTCCAATATAAACATTAAATTTGGGAATTAGTTTTTCCGTTCCATAAGCAAAATGACACCAGTGCAGTAACAACCTATGTCCTGATGAAGTTCATTTCAAAAGCGAGTAGCTGCTTTTTACACACAGTTACTTTGGTCACAGATAGTTGTAAAATTCTTGTGAACTTACATGAAAAGTGTATAGTTGTAACTACATCTACTCGCCTTGTCATACTTTGCAGGTAAACAACAATAAAGTAATATTAACAGCGGTAAGTTTTAACGTAGTGCGCCAACTAATTCTGTAAGTAATATTAAACTATTTAGCAATTTAAATTTAACTACACATTATTAACTTCTCAACCTAGGTAACATTTTCCTATCAAACCCCCTATTTACAAGGAAAGTTGTACGGCGTAATAGAACAGGCGAACTCGCACTTTATTGGTGGGCTGCCAGTCAAAAGAATACCGATTTTATTTTATTGTAGTGAATTTTTTTAATAAATGGAAAAGTTGTACGATAATGGCTGTTCAATGCAGAAACAATAAAAATGTTTTTGCACACTTAATATTTTCTTGTTGATGTCTTGTGGCGTTCAAGTATGTTCGTAAATGATACTACTGAAACATGAGATTTCTCAACGGCAGAGAAACTTTGATACTATCAAAGTCCTACCTACACTCGGGCTTAGTGCTGTAAGTACTAAAAGACACAATACAATCTTCACAAAGCCACCTGTCCCCAAAATATGCTGTTCCGGTCATCCCTCGAATGAAAATGTTGAAAATTTTCTCTGCGTACACGACGTAGTCGCATACTGTACAGACACAAATAAAACCTAAGTTTTTTTAAATACTTTATAGAGTGCTTTTCCGAACATGGAACTCTTCACAGGTAAAAATATCATTGTTACTGCACTTTCATGCGTACGAGCACAAATACATCAAAATCCAAAAAAAGAATAGGCCAATGTCAATTAATTATGTCCAAAGTACTGTCAATAAGCTGAAACAGTTTTAAATTAACTTCTTACTTTTTGTAAAATAATAATTGTGGAACCAAAGTTTAACTTTATGGTTATTCGACAAAGCTCCATAACACAATGCCTAGCTACTGTTTTCCTTACCATTTATACTGTATATCGAAGCAACTTAGCGCGGCTTGTTTGGCAATTTCTGGCATGAAAGCCTACAAAAGCTGCCTTATGGAAACAAGTACAAAAAATCAACTTGCTTTAGATGCAAAATACTCACACACAGTTGTTTCCTCGATTTACAACTTGCTTAGTGCGAAATACAGACCAAGGACTTGAATAGCTGCACATTTAGTTCGAGTCTAACTGCTAAGAGAAAAATCTGGCAAAAAAAAAAAATGAATCAAACACTTGTAAGGCGCGATAAAGATACTGGGAATTTATATAGATCATTTTATAATTTGAAAAGAAAAACTTAATTGACTCCATTTATGTTTAGGAAATTATGGGAATTACTGAAAATATGTTTAGACTTTATTTATTTATATTGCGGTACTCTGAAGTAAACAGCAATAAAAATATTTCATAATCATTATTTAATAAACCAGCCAACATGTGATTCGGGGGATGTTTTTTCAAAGGGTCGATCCAAAAAACGTGAACATGCCATGAATGGACTATGCGAATTTGGATGAGTGGAGTTCACTTTACTCGAATTACGCATCACATGAAAATCAGGTTTTACCTTGCAGTTACATCATTTTTATATCATTACCACTGTGATTTCGCCATTCACGCACTCAGTATTTTAAATTATGTGTTACTTCTTTATGATAAATTATTTATATTTTCTTATAATTATTCTACCACCAAACTAAATAATTGAAGGATTGGCCAAGCGTCCATGTTATACTACGAGAACTTAATGTAACAAAATAAAATGGCTGATATCTATATAAATAAAAATGAATGGCTAAATGTGTTGCTAAGCGCAAAACTCGAGAACGGCTGGACCAATTCGGCTAATTTTTTTTCCTTCAAATATTCGTTGAAGTCCGAGGAAGGTTCTTATAAGGAGAAAAATTAGAAAAATTGCACTGAAAAACGTAAAAACCACATTTTTCTTCCTAGCTGCCAATTCTAGGGATGGGCGATCTGAGATCGATTAATCGAAGAATCGATTTTTGGGGTCATAAAGATCAATTTGAGCAATGGATCGATCAAGTGAATCGATCTCAGACACCCTAAAACCTACTTTCGATTCATTGTATTACTGTTTTGTTTTATTAAAATAAAACAAAAGAGTACCAAACCCTAATATAAAGAAAAAAAATTTAAAATTTAATTAGTAACTTTATAATTATGAACGCAACCTTAAAATTACTATAAACTACTTGAATGCATCCGTAGATTTGACACTTTCTCTTTCTACTTTAAACTGTTGTCTTTGATAGTTTTTTCAGTAGATTCTCAATTATTTTCTTGGTTGTTTTTAAATCTTCGCTTCTCAATCGACAAACAAGTTCCTCGATTTATCTTTGGTTGATTGGTTTATTTTGTGTGTGTTTCCATTTATACTCAGTTCAAGATTCATGCCGCCTATAAGACGCGGGCGGAGCAATTTAGTCGAAGAACTCGAAATGCTAGAAACCAAGTTAATTTTCAGTCTAATCGGACTGCACAGCAACGTGAAGAGCGAAATTAAATTGAAAGGATTCGGATATCACAAACCCGTGCAGCGCGTCATTCAGCTAATAATCTTGCAAGTTTGAAACGAGTTGCTTTCAGTTACGATGTTTCAACTGACTACAGTGCCTACCAATGCGTTGCTATTGGATCTATGAACTCAGTTTTCCCACATTGTAATGCATTGAAATACAAAAATGAAGCCGCTGGATTGTGTTGCGCAAATGGCAAAGTGAAATTAGTGCCATTGGTTCCGCCACCAGAGCCATTGTACTCATTGGTTTCAGGAACAGGAGCGGATTCCATACATTTCCTTACAAATATCCAAAAAATATAACAACTACTTCCAAATGACTTCATTTGGGGCAACAAATGTAGTTCGGGACAATTTCATGCCAACTTTCAAGGTAACATATAAAAACAGATTTACCCCCCGTATTACTTTGTTTATTTTATTTTATAGTTTTTGTAACAAAAGTAATAAACCTGTCTTTTTAATTTACAGATACAAGGCCAATTATATCACCGAGCAGGTTCACTGTTGCCGGTGTCAGATGGCAACTACAAATTCCTGCAAATTTATTTCATGGGCAATTCAACACAAGCAATTGATCTGCGTTGTGCACATAATAGTTCAATGAGGAGGTATATTGTAGAAGAATTACAAACGTTCTTTCATCAACACAATCAGTTGATTACATTGTTCAAAACTACACTGGATCTCATGCAATCTGATAATCACAAAATTGTAATCAG
Source organism: Dryococelus australis (assembly GCA_029891345.1). Classification (NCBI taxonomy): domain Eukaryota; kingdom Metazoa; phylum Arthropoda; class Insecta; order Phasmatodea; family Phasmatidae; genus Dryococelus; species Dryococelus australis. The sequence continues at coordinate 102,569,250 of CM056993.1, forward strand.
AGCTGATAAAACTCCTGTGGGCCAACATGCAAGACGTTTCAATGCACCTACAATTGATGAAGTTGCCATTGTTATAGTTGGAGAAAATTTGGAAGCCCGTGATATTGTTTTACATCGCCGGAATGATCAGTTACAGCGTGTGTGTGAAACACACCGCTCATATGGTGTGCTACATTATCCCATCATATTTTGGCAAGGTGAAGATGGTTATCACTTCTCAATCAAGATGATAAATCCCCTTACAGGTAATTAAAAATTAGGTTTAGCAATGGAGATTTTGTATCAGCTACTATGTGTATTATATGCAAATTCAATCACTGTTATTAAAACAATGATTTATTTACAGGTGCCGAAACCAACAAAAAAGTCAGTTCAATTAACTATTATTCATACCGCCTGATGGTTCGTGAAAATGAAGACAATCACATCTTGAAATGTCGGCGATTATTTCACCAATATGCTGTTGATATGTATGTCAAAATTGAAACAGAGCGATTGACATTCATCAGGTTGAACCAGACCAAACTCCGTTCTGAAGAGTATATTCACCTTCAAGATGCGATTAATACTGATGGAAATGCAGAGAATGTCGGCCGGATGACAATTCTTCCAGCAACATACATCGGAAGTCCTCGACATATGCATGAATATGATCAAGATGCCATGTCGTATGTTCGTCATTATGGTACAGCAGATTATTTATCACATTCATGTGCAATCCGCAGTGGACAGAAATCAAACTTGAGTTATTCCCTGGCCAATCACCCATTGATCGCTATGACATTACGGCAAGAGTCTTCAAACAAAAGTTGAAATCTTTAATGGATTTCATAGTGAAACATAGCGTGTTTAGCGAGACGCGCTGCTGGATGTATTCTGTGGAGTGGCAGAAACGTGGATTGCCTCATGCACATATTCTGATTTGGTTGGTTGAGAAGATAAGACCAAATGAAGTTGATGAAGTGATATCAGCTGAAATCCCTGATATACAAGTAGATCCAGGCTTGCATGAGGTAGTTATTAAAAATATGATTCATGGTCCCTGTGGAACACTTAATCAAAATTCACCGTGTATGGTGGATGGTAAATGTTCGAAGCGTTATCCACGGGCATTAGTAGCAGAATCAATTACCGGAAATGATGGTTATCCATTGTGTCGTCGCCGATCGACTGCAGACAATGGAAGATCAACAATTGTCAAAGTGAATCAACAAGACATTGAAATTGATAATCGTTGGATTGTTCCATATTCACCAATCCTATCAAAGACTTTCAAGGCGCACATCAATGTTGAATATTGACATTCCGTGAAATCTATCAAATACATTTGTAAATATGTAACCAAAGGAAGTGACATGGCTGTGATTGGAGTTGGTGCAGAAAATTCCAATGACGAGTTACCCAATACCAAATGGGCCACTATGTTAGCACTAATGAAGCAATTTGGCGCATTTTTTTCTTTTCCCATTCATGAAAGACACCCACTGTTGTTCACTTAGCCATACACTTAGAAAATGGTCAAAGAGTATATTTCACGGCACAGAACGCATTACAACGAGCTGTTCAACCACCATCTACAACTTTGACCAGTTTTTTTTTAATGTGTCAGAATGATGATTTCGCCCGAACACTGCTATACTCCGAAATGCCAAAATATTATACTTGGAATCAATCCTCAAAGAAATTTCAACGACGGAAACAAGGAAAACCAGTTCCAGGTTACCCAAATGTATACTCCACCGATGCAATAGGTCGAATTTATTCAGTCCATCCAAGCAACGATGAGTGTTTTTATTTGCGATTGCTATTAGTCAATGTTCGAGGCCCAACATCATTCCAACATTTACGAACTGTTAATGGCGAATTGTGTTGCTCTTACAGAGAAGCCTGTCAACGTTTGCAACTGTTAGAAAATGACGCTCACTGGGATCAAACTCTCAATGATGCTGTAATTTCTTCACAAGCTTATCAAATACGAACATTGTTTTCTATAATTATATCAACATGCTTCCCATCAAAACCAATTGATTTATGGATAAAATACAAAGATGATATGTGTGACGATATCTTGCATCAAATGCGCATTAGAACAGGAAATCCAAATTTACAAGTCAGTGAAGAAATTTACAACGAGGCTTTAATATCAATTGAGGACATGTGCTTGATGATGTCAAACAAAGTTTTATCTCAATTAGGCATGGCCGCGCCTAATCGCCCGATGCACGACGCTTTTAATCAAGAGTTGCAACGCGAAAATATGTACGATCTCGATGCTTTAAGAGAATCAGTTCGAATAAATCTTCCGCTGTTGAGCCAACAACAAAAGTGTGTATTTGATACTCTTATGAAAGTTGTAAATGATGGAACTGGAGGGATTTACTTCTTGGATGCTCCTGGTGGTACAGGAAAAACTTTTTTGATTTCATTAATTTTAGCAACAATTCGCTCACACAATGAAATTGCACTCGCACTTGCTTCATCAGGCATTGCAGCTACATTGTTGGAAGGCGGTCGAACAGCCCATTCAGCGCTAAAATTGCCGTTGAATATGCAAAGCAACGAAACTCCGATCTGCAACATTTCGAAGAACTCTGCAATGGCAAAGGTTTTGCAGCAATGTATATTGATAGTGTGGGATGAATGCACGATGGCACATAAAAAGTCTTTGGAGGCATTAGATCGAACCAAGATCTGCGGAACAATCAAAACCGATTTGGTGGTGCGATGATTTTGTTAGCAAGAGATTTTCGTCAAAAATTGCCAGTGATTCCACGGCCAACGCCAGCTGATGAACTTAATGCATGTTTAAAGGCCTCCGTTTTGTGGAAACATGTCAAGATATTAAATTTAAGCAAGAATATACGTGTCGAGTTGCAAAATGATCGATCTGGAGAAATATTTTCAAAACAACTCATTTACATAGGTAATGGCAAATTCCCTTCAGACATTTTGACTGGCTGCATTACCTTTCCTGACCATTTTTGTCAGTTTACTGAATCAAAAACCGAACTCATTCAAAAGGTGTTTCCAAACGTTGCTCAAAATTACAGAGATTATATTTGGTTGAGCGAACGAGCTATATTGGCTGCCAAAAACATGGATGTAAATGAATTAAATTTCAAAATTCAAAATGAAATTGCCGGTGAATTGAGGACATACAAATCAGTTGATTCCGTCCACCAAGATGATGTCGTCAACTATCCACCCGAATTTTTTAACTCGCTGGATTTGCCAGGATTGCCGCCTCACAATCTTCAATTAAAGGTCGGATCGGTGATCATAATATTGCGAAATATCAACCAACCGCGTCTTTGTAACGGCACACGGCTAGCGGTGAAAATTACTGAACAACGTGATCGAAGCAACCATTCTAAAGGGAAAGTATAAAGGAGAAGACGTTTTGATACCTCGCATCCCAATGATTCCAACTGACATACCATTTGAATTTAAACGACTGCAGTTTCCAGTGCGGCTTGCTTTCGCTATGACCATAAATAAATCCCAGGGGCAGTCATTGAGTGTTTGCGGCATTAATCTTGAAAACCCATGTTTCTCGCATGGCCAATTGTATGTCGCCTGTTCCCGTGTTGGAAAACCATCAGCTTTGTTTGTTTACGCGCCAGGTAATCAAACAAAAAATATTGTGTACCATAAAGTATTGCAATGAAAATATCATTTAACACAATATTACTAAAGTATTGCAGTGTACGAAATAGAAAACTGAATTTTGTAAATAGTTGTTGTTTATGATTATGACATTAAAAATACATAGAAAAGTATATTAACATTATGCAAATGTATTGTTGATATCACGGTAATTATTTGATAGTCAATAAATAAAGTGATCACTCTGAAATACGTTTATATTTATTTTATTTTATTTAAATTACACATTTGTGACTGTATAGTATCACAAACTTATCTGTTCTGGTGACACCAGAACTTGAACAGAAAAGATAAGTTTATAGGACTGCCACAGCCCAATAGCTTTTGACTGAACGACGTCTGTCGGGTCAGCTAGTTTGGTATAAAATAAAGCTGTATAAAAATCATGAATTTTTGTTATTCTCATTGAACGGTTTTATAATTGATTGTAATTATTTCTGAAGTTAAATAATAAATTTAAGTGATTAAAATTACTCGTTATTTTACTTTGTCGGAATACTTTAAATAAAAAAAAATTACCCAACATATATTTTGCATAGCTGTAAACAATCCAAACGTTTACGTTCGCCATTAATGTGTGCCACATAGTTAATATTAGGTAACTGATAGGCAAAAAAATAATTTATTATACTATAACATTTTAGAAATGCAGGAACTAAAATTAATGCTCCTAACATTGAGTAAGCTGAAGTTTGAAGATGCTGCTGGCCTAGTCACATTACTTCCGAAATTCAATACACATCCAAAGGAAAGTAAGAAAATACAGCATTTACGAGTGGCATATGAATAGAAGCTCGCGTTTTTTTTTTAAATTTGTTTCAAATGTTCCTGTACTAATATATTATAAAAAAACAAAATACTACTGTGTTTAATGCTTTACTTACCACTTCCCTAAAAATCATGGCTAAAATAAGTTTACAAAGATTTCTAACAGAACAATACTTTTAATTAGAAAACTGAGTACAGCAACATAAGCAAAACGCTAGAGTGATAGGCACATATTAAAATTTTTATGGCAACTAAGACGAGGGACGAGGGGTGGCTGTTTATTTTCTCCCAGGGAAGACGAGTTGTAAACAGCTACACAAAACCTTACACTGTCTGCAGTACTATGCTGTTATATACTGTCTGCAGTAGCATGCCGTATTATAGTGTATGTAGTATACATTTCTACAAGTCTGCTTTGGGTTTGCTCTATAGGTGAAGTCTGCGCCATGGGCGTAGCCCGGATTTATGATGAGGAAGGAAGGTAGAATACCATCTTTACACTTTTGGCTCCGTATTGGGTGTTACTATTCTAATATCTAAACCATAGTTGCTTTACATTACTTCCTTTCGACCGAAAATGTTTACAGTGTTTCATAATCAGTGCTTTTTTTTTTTATTGTTTGAAAGAGGGCAGAAGCTCCTCTGCCATGCCACGTGCTACAGCCATGGTGACTCCTTTGTATGTCAAGTGGCATTCGCGACCATGCCATCAGATGGGACAAAACGTTTGTAGTTTTATATTACATACTAGTGATCGATGGCAATATAGCAAGAGAGGCGTTAAAAAATGTTCAATGTCACGAAAATGTTCATGTACTGTGCGTGACAGAAACGAGTGGCCCTGGAAGGTATGCGGAAGGGCTGTGGTGAGGAGGTGGCATGGTGTCTGGGCCAGCGGTCGAGGGCATGCTATCGTGCAAACAGAAAACATTTACTCATATTTTTACACAATCACTAAAAATATTTCGTAAGTAAAAGTGTTTTTTAAATAATGTTTACAAAAAGAAGAACTCGGGAATAGACGTAGTAATTTATTGCACTCAATAAAAGGATTATACAGTCAAAGCAATTTGCAGTTTCATACGCACAAGTTAAAAATTAATTTCATCTAAAAAAATCGAAACGACATGGACAGATAAACATGCATAGTAAACAGGAACATGAACAAAGGTGTCGAAGGCCTATAGTTATATCTTCAGGCAATAAATTTAATCTGAGTATTAATAAAATGAACCATACTAAACATTCACTGAACGAAATCACCCAACTACCTGTATACAAAACCTTCATCATGGCAGCGAAAGTTCTGAGTCAGAATCGCTGTTGTTAATTGATGCTGCACTATCTGATGACACTTCACTTCCCGAGTCACTTTCACTGTCGTCGTCGCCCAAGTCAATTATTATGCTGTTCATCACATCAGGAATAATTCCATCTTTCGCCAGTATTCGTCTTCAACGTTTTTATCATGGCTACAATCTCCTGCCCAGTATTCTTTTGTAACTGATGAGATTGAAATTTCAGTAAATTCCTTCATTTTCGTAAGTCACAAGTTGCCCGTAACGTTTCTGTCCCTAACTAGCCTCTTGATTTTACTCCATGCTAGTTCGATTGCATTTAAATCACACATATAAGACGGAAGTCTGAGAACTGTGTGTCCAATACGAGAGAGTTTCTGATATATTCTAAATGTTTTTTTTTTCCTTTAGCTTATTAATCTCTACGAGCTTGTACTGATCGATTTTGCACATGCTCTCAATGAACTCTACCCCATTGTTTTTAAGCCACAGTAATATGTCGTTTTCACAGTATATTTTGAGGGAGGTTTATTGAGCTCCACAGTATGGTAAGGTGCATTATCCATTACAACAACGGAATACGCTTGAAGGTTAAGTAGTAATTTCTCATCAATCCATTTTTTAAGTTGAAATGGTTCATCTGGCCATGGTAGTCTCCAGTGACAGTTCCGGAGCTATACAGAAGTAGTGCTATAGGAAGGAATCCATCCAGACTACCTGCGTTCAACAATATTAGTCTTCTGCTTACACTCCAAATTCTTCGTTGTGCTGCCAACACTTGAAGAACGTCAAATTACTATCAACCTAACTTTCGTCAAGGTAAATTATCTCTCTGCCAACTTCATGGTAGTGTCATATCTTACGTAATTAGTCATTACGCCATATCACGATGTCGGCTCTTTCAACGAGTATTTTCCTCTTTGACCTACACTCCCTCCACTTAAATCACATACTTCTTATTAAGTGGTGAAGTGTTCTTGCTCCCCATAGAAAATTTACCTCATTTTTGATGATTGGCAACAGTTTTGGATTAGTTGGAACACTTTTCTCGCGCGCATAGAAATCGCGGATAGTGTTTCAAAGAAGTGTGTCTTTTTACAGTGGAGTAGGTTTTTCCAGGTGTAGATAATCTGTTGGGGTCAGTTTCAATTCTAATTTTATTTTATTTTCGGATCGGTTTTATGGTGGTTACACCAACACCCGAGTAAAAAGCCGCGCGACGAGTTGCTTGATTCAGTGGCAATTATAAAACCAATTGTTTTGCTTCGTCATCGCACTTCTCTATTACAGTAAGTATGATTTCGCGTCCCTCACTGTAAATTACTTCCCTTTCTTACTTGAAGCCATGGCCGGAATTATAAATTAACCCATAAAATTCGCTAAATTTTCTAAAGAAAAAAAAAGCACAATTATCACATGGAAGGGTATGCATTAACAAATGGTGGAAGAATATAAATTAGTTGAAAGAAAAAAGTAACTAGAGCTTCAAAAGTGCTCACTTTACCGTGAACGGCCTATACACTTCCATTCAGTCCCACCTCAGTTCAGTCCATGTCCCGGTAGTCGCAATGTTCTAAGAGTCCTCCAAGCGCCTTCAAGCTCAGTACGCTTCACTCGTCGGTTTCAAACCCTCTCGTCTATTCAAGCCACGAACACCTCACTCGCCGTCGTCCCGCAATCTCCAGTCATCGTCCACACTACACTTTGCTCGCGCACACTCGCTCGTTGGCCTCCGTCAAAGACTGCCGGTCGCTGGGTTGCGGCAGTATATATTTAGTGTCTTAGGCCGCCACCTGGAATCTTCCCCAATTTGCATGATGCGTCACGGAGGGCTGAGGCACCAGCCAGTCTCGCCAGAAGATTCTTGCGTATTAGTATTATTTGCAAGCGAGAAAGTAATAACATTGATTAGGCAAGTAAAGATTTAATTCGTATTTGCATACATTATCTTAAGTTATGCCAATAAAACCATGTATATTCATGTAGTAAATTTATATAAATTTTTTGTGTATCATATTGTACCTTCACATCGTGTGAAACTGTCGAAGTAATGAGAGTTTACAACCGTTAACTTCGGTTTATGTTCCAAACACAAAATACATTCGAGCAAATGTTTTGGTTGGAAGCTGCAAATATAGTTACTCTTGTTAAGGCTTTATAAATTTACTTAACACTTGCGCTAAGACTAGAGTTCATTGCATCCGTTGTAATTAATAATTACGTGTTCAGTAATTAGTTTTTGACCGTGTTTACAACAATGATTTTGTAATCACTTTGGTACGAAAATCCACTTAAAAATTAAATTACTGAATTTCGTTAATACTGGCAGTTATTCTGACACACAAATACATTTTATAAAAAAATTACGTATTCAAGATGTCTCCAAGTGATTGAATCATGAGTACATTTTAACTTTCATTTTGTCGACTCGCCAATGGCAAACCTTTGGGTACAAAACCGTACGCCAGAACGTTACTGTATTTTTCTTCGCTGTAAATTCTTTTTGACAATGTTGCATGAACTACAGGTGGATATAACCACAGTTACACCATTCTAGAGATGGTAATTTATCGCGAAAATGTCTGACATCATGATAGGTCTCGCCGTCCTATACGCATGCCTGCAACATTTCTTTCCTACTCGCTACAGTACGTACGAGAAATAGTTTCCTTTTTTTTGGCTTGCCCAACGAGGCTTTTGCTTCTCTGACACTGAACCTGCTTGATTCGCCTAAAATGAAAACATATATTTTGGTAACCATCTTTACCTGAAATATTTTCGCGATGAATCACTATTTCTAGTCAAACTGAAGAATTGTGTAAATTTGATTTTGCAAATTTTTACATGCATAGTCACTATCATTTTCTAGACATTTGCGCTATAAAAAAATATTTATGCTCAAAAACTATCACATACAGACTGCACAAAAACGATGGCACTTAAAATTAGTTTTTTAAAACAACTCGCAAAATTGTCTTAAAATAAACATTTTCCGATCAACAGTCACGTCCGTGATCGTTCACAGATCAAACATTTACATATTCACAAGAAATTATCAATTACTAGAAATTACTTGGTTTTTATGTCTGAAATTAAAGATAAAAGTGTAAATTTGAACATTCAGCTGCATCAAGCGCAACACACACTAAAATATTACGTTTCGATGCATTTTTAGGTGTTATTGCCATGGTATGTAAAATGTTGCTAGCAATTATTTTACAAAAAATGACAATTTTAATTTTAAAAAAAATATTATTACTATTTACGTAGATTGGCTTTGGCATTCACTTTGCCATGCTCTTAAAAAAACACAGATTCAAGAATAAAGAATTCCAAGTAATTAGCGACACTGTAAACGAAATTCTGGACAACAGTATGACAAGGAAGGTTATTACTTGCAATATTCAGTTACCTGAACATTATTTTCACATAAAAGGCGCAATGGAAAAGTAATATGGTAAGTAAATTTAAATTTAATTTGTCATTTCTGAATCACAGTAGGCTACACACTTTAAACTTAAACATGTTGTCTCTCTAAAAAAAGGACTAAGTATAAAGTGTGACTTTTTGTTTACATCAGCGCTACAAGCAGCTTTTAGGTTAGCAATGTAGTCCGCTGACATGGAAACACAAGTTCATCCTCACGTCTTTCAAAATATAAATTTTTCTAAATGTTTCCCCGTTCAGGTTTGCCTGTACGTTTATAAAATTCTGTAGAATTTCTATAGGCCTACTGCCATTTTCGTTTCATTTTCCAAATAGCCTGTTTGTGTGAATATATATCGTGCCTTGTTCACTTAGATAAAGTATTACAATAGTCTATAATCTTCCCAGCACTGTGACGCCCAGGAATTCTGATATCACATAATTCTCAAACTATTCGCAGTTAGCATGGGTATCACAGTGCAGCTAAATACGTAATAAACCACATATATATGCATGCTTCAATATGACACACACGTATTTCAATTTATACCAACATTTTTTTCATGTATTCATGCAATGAGCCCCGTTAATTCATCCGTACTTACTGCTTACGTCTGTAGGCACACATTATATACTCAGGTAGGCCTGTATAAGCCTACTACAGTAGAACTCTGTTATAACATTTCTCAAAGGGACAAAATGTTAAATACAGGAAAACGTTATAAGCATTAATTGGCATAGTGTATCTACAGCAGGTACTCAACCACAAAGTACTTTAATTTAATCCTTTATCAGTACAAACAAGAAGTTACTTGGCTTTTGTAGCCTAAATTCGCTTAAAATATTTCCTACACAAAAACTAGAAAAATTTAACAAACTACAAGAGTGGTGGATATATGAATTAGTTATCTGTATATAAGTGTTCCACAAAAATGTGATTGTTATTGACTTTGTCTTGTTTGTTGTTACCACGTGTAAACAGTTACTCAAGTGACAAAAAATAATTTTTCAAGTGCACACTGTACATTCAAAACAGAGTGAAATGTTAGAAATCTCGTCAGACTTTGATAAACTGTGATGTTATGCCTATATGCAGGAAATGAGAATAATAAAATGTTATATGCAGGAAGAAAACGTCAACCTTTATGGAAAAATTGTGGCACCATGAAATAGTAGTGTTATCTTCAGGAATGTTGAAACAGGGTTTTACTGTATATCTAAAATTTCGCATTTACCACACACAGCACGGGCTCGCATATGCAAATGTATATGTGTGTACATATATAAAGGTTTTTTAACTTCCCGAAGTCAGGTAAGAACATTGAAGACAACGTTGGTACGTGCCCAGGGGCAACTAAACAGTATCCACCCCAAGGTGGTAGCTGCGAAAAACATTGCCACTTTTGACCAGCTAAAAGCCACTGGCCGGCTAGCCAACTCACATTACGATGGTGGTAGAAACTAGTTCTGATGTTATTTTGCAATTTTAGTATTGTTTTCTTCAATGCCCGATAATATAGTAATACATTACTATATGAGCATGCACATGCAACATTCTGGTAGTCACACAGTACTTTAATTCGTTGCTTCTGTGTCGCAGTTAACACGTACCAAGTTACCTGTGTTGAGCAAGATTGCGGACGCAGTGGTGACTGGATACACAACCAATCCTATCTCCAAAGCACGCGAATGGTAGATTAATAATAAGCTGCCACCTTGGAATGGACATATTAACGGCAAGGAGATTATGCTGTCGTTTGCCAGTGCCTTCCGCGGTATGACGGTAAAAGGACAATACAACACCCAGTTATTAACCAGGGAAGGAAATTTTCCGATTACAAAAAAAAAAAATTCCCTGTCAGGAATCGAACCCGACGCCCTTTGCCACCGAGGTAGGTTACCTTTTTTTAGAGCTGTGTTCTTGTAAATGCTTCATCTTCCTTTTTTTTTTTTTTTTTTTTGGTCTTGCACTAAGTCTCAAACGTTTTTCATTGCCTTTCGTATGGTACCTACCCATTTTTTATCGCTAAAGAGTAATATGCGTGATCAAGATAACACTTCCTGACAGTAACTGCAAATACAACTCTCGCTTCCATAGGTAGAATGTTCGGACCAATCCGCTGCTTCTAACAGACAAGCTGTGGAAAGTGCAGATGCTCCGAAGAGATAGTGGATAGTCCGAGAAGATCGTTAACCATCCTTCAATCCTTCTACCTGCCAAATGCCCCAGTGCAAAACAGGTCTACTACGAATTCATTTTTGGAATATAATCACTTACAAAAGTTTTTTCACTTTATTTCAAAAGTAATCATATTATTTATACAGCATATGCAGTATTTGATATGTTGTATAATTATCTCAGGAAGCATGCAATTTTTTTTTTTTTTTTTTACATTTTAGTCAAGCATACCAGTTTATATAGGAAAACAATATGTATGTGCAAAATTCGGGTTGTTGAAATATTGTAACAGTAAAATGTCGTTTTTCGTAAAGTAAATGTGCTGTTTTTAAGTAACAGTAACAATGATTTCATTTTTCTTTTTTATGCAGAGCAAATGCCACCTCGAAAAAATATATAGTTTTCTTGTAATTTGTGGCGCAAGTTAACACAGGTGACATATAAGGCCAACTGAGTCCCTCCGACTTTAAGTTCTGTACTTGTGACGCGAGAAGCTGTGTGGCCTACAACATGAGTAAATGTTATCCGTTTTTTTGTCACGAAAAATCCCTGCGTGTACTAAGCTTGAGAAAAGAAAAAACAGTAAAATTCATAGTAACAGGTCAGTATTTATTATTTCGTAAAAACATTTCACAAAAAGCACACAAACTAAAAACATTTATCCCAGTCGGCGAGTAGGATCACTACAACCAGGAGCACAGATATTGTCCATTTCATATAAGTGGGGTAAATTCTGACAATGTGAACAGTCTGCACTCAATGTAAACAGTAAATGCACTCATTCGTACAGTACTGTATCAGCTGATGAACTGCTGCGGGAACAGTTTTATTAAGTTGGTTATTTTTATAATGGCTTTGGAAGAAAATAGTACTCAGAACTAAAAGTTGTAATTTAAAATTTTAATTACACAGTTACAACATTTATGGTTTAAATTGTGTTTTTAAAACAATATTACATTTTCTTGGCTATTAGTGACTGGACTTTAAAAACCTGTTTAGCATTTATGACAACTTATGTCGACACGTACGAACAGTAAACGTTTCCAGTCAATGGCTAGCCATGTTAATGTTTCTAGTTTCCAGACCGATGAATGGCGTTGTATGCTTTTTTTCTCATTGTGTTTATTATACGAATACGTATCTAGTTGGTATTGTCGGAATATTTAATCGGCAGTTAAATATTTTTTTAGTTGCTTTTTTCAATCATAGATGGTTGTAGGTACCGTTGTGGGTTTACTTGAGTGAAATGTAATATTAATCGTCGAGTGTTTACCGCGTCCCTTCCGCCATTTTCCTTACCGCCTTCCACAATGAAGTAACACGAATATAATTTACGTATACAAGTTTAAATTTGTTTGTATCAGGAAAAGTGCGCAGTGTTGATTTTTCTGAATGATTCCGCAAATAAATTATTTAATGCTAATGACGAACAAACGTGGTTTTAGTAAAGTAAACTTGGCAAGTATTGCCATTAAAAAAGTGTTCAAAGAGGCTACCAATTTTATAGACAGTAAGTTTTGCGTGTTTTTTTTTTTTAATGTATTTGTAAATGGTTAACACAATTACAGTATTTAAATGCACGTGGCCTGTAAAAGTCATACTTTCCACACTTTTGTAGTGGGTGAATAATATTTGTTTATTTGTCTATATCGTAAATTCACGAGTGTAAGGTTAACTTCGTTCGAAGTGTGTGCACGTATATATTGCTGCATCTGCAGGAATACGAACAGCGACGTGTGTATCGCGTTTTGATTTTCCATTAAAGTTAAAATGTTCGAAGTTAAATAATCTAAATGTTATTTCCATACGACCAAAATTTCCCATTGCTCCATCAAAACAATATGCAACTCAAAATGCTATATACTCGTAAGAACATCAAAACAATGTCGTGTCATGAAAAGACGTTAAACTAAAGTGCATTGCCCCCCCCCCCCCCCCCCGGCATACACACACTTCCCGAGCTAAACACTGTTCCCTTTTTTCCTCTAAATAAATAAACAAAACCCCAACGAATTTAACTTGGTAATTACAAAAATAAAACAAGTTGGAATGCCAACCTAGTTATAATATCCTACATTAATTACTGGACGGAAGCTAGCTACCGTCAGATTTTCAGTGCCTACCATTACATGGAACACGAGGAAGGAGGAAAATGCAAGTGTGCATTGGACTCAAAACATTTGTTTGCAAATGTCTTTTACTTCAGCGACAAAACAACTGCGGTGGAAGGATACATTGTGTCATGTGCTACTTTTCTAGAACTGTGCAAATTTATCTCATTTACATGAAATGTAACACAGTATAGAGAAACTAGTTTCATTTTGACTTATTTGACATCCTTGAGTCTCCGTACTCGCTCAGAATTTAAGGAATGAATTTGAAAATAAAAACGAGCAGGCGTCAGATACCTCCACACTGTCTTCACTTACACCAGTGCTGTGTGTATTGTGCTGCATTCTTTCGAGTGATTGACAAATAATTATGTCGGCTGTGTCGTTTGATTTCTTTTCTGTTAGGTGCTTTAGGGAGGAGATCGGCGATCGACCTTGAATTCGTGCCTGAATGCCACCACAGTATTTTCCCCTCTTTCTCACTAGTACAAACCCTCCTCTATGACTGGCGCACAAGTTTGGAACTGCAAACTAGGGTGAAAAGTGCGGTGTTTTCATATATGGCCTGTTGTTTCGGTGTTAAGTTTAAATTTAGGTTAGTGTGTCAAAGAAAGGAATGAGCGTCCCCAGCAATAAAAAAAAAATGCATTTTTTGCTTTAATAATGCATTAAATTACCACTAGCATCCATTTTGTGATATCGGGAGAAAATAAGGAAACTTCATTTAAAAAATAAGTCGTTTTTGCATTATTATGTAAATCTGTCAGTAGTCAGTAAATAAGACGTAAAGGAAATCTACAGACAAATCAGTAGCAACACTAGTCATGTCATGTCGGCGTCGCCAGTCGCCACTTCAGCCAACTTCGGATCTGCAAACTTCCGCCATCACGCCTCAAAAGGCAAGTGGACAAGGATACGTCATACTGAATTTGGACACAGTCATTAATTTCTATACGTGGCCTATGGTAGACACCACAATGCACTGGGGAAACTTTTTTAGTTGGGGCCCCTAGCAGAATATATTTTGGGCCCCAAAAGCATTTTTGCTTAATGAACGTTCTAATTCATTTTCATGATTTTTATTCGACTATCAATTAAACTACATGTTAGCTTACGAAAATATTGTTTCCACATCTAATCATTCATAAACTGAATGATTAAAATGGGAAGCGATTCAAACATGAAATGACTACAAGTAGGAAATTATAATATAGTCACTAATTTTGTGTAAGAAAAGACAAATATTACATATGCCATAATACAGTGTCATGTTAACCCTTTTAGTTAGTATCCGGATTAATTTATTAGTTTATAGTCCAGATTAGTTTATAGGTATAAATCGTCAGCTAATGTGGAAAACACACATGCGACTAAGGTGAAAAAGCAAGGGAGCGATACTAGCGACACTAATAATGGCGGGATCTCATAGCCCCGACCAACACAGCACGACACAACCAAAAACGCAACCACGGCACATTTCAATGTGACTACTTGAATTTACAGTACGACCGACACCACGCTCTCTGCATTTAACCTAACTATTTAGAAGGTGCTGATAGCCTACGTTTCAAAGGCGGTGAACAAGAGGGACATATGTAATACATAATGGTACCAATTGGTATCACTAATGCATACAAAGGTAAAATAATTATTTTTAAGAGTTAGATACAGTAATTTTCAATTGATTTTTCTTTTAAGCTGCGTATTTACCGTTATAGGGAAATCTTGCAACACAATTTCATTTTACAAGGTTGCACACTCTGCGCGTCGTGTCGAACGACACGACGAAGAATAGAAATAATTTCTAATCCAAAATACTGGTCGGACGACAAAATCGGTCGGACTTGCGACGATCTATCTTGTATTTCATTGGCTGTTGGCCGTCGTGTCGTGTGCGTCGGGGCTATGTGATTCAGGCATTACACGCTCGCCTAGCGCCTCATCATCGCTCCTACGCGCAAGGCGTGCAGTGTTTCCGTCGTGACACTATACAGTGCAAATTAGATCTGTAACAGTGGGACTTTATTACACGCAATGAGACCACAAATTAAACTACGCCCGGATCTTTGCACGTTGCTCTTGCGCTTAAGGAAACTGCATAGGCAAGTTTTAAAAATGCGATATTTTGACCATTTTCGCGAATTTTTTTCTTCAGGGATACACTTAATATGACAAAAGTAAATAAAAATAGGATCATAGATAATTATTTTTTTTTATCTGACGAAAAGTCGTATTTGCAGAACATTTATTTACCGAGATACGCGTAAACGATTTCACAGAAAACGTTTCTGTACATAGGACCCTTAACGGCGAAGCAACTGTAAACACGATAGCTTGCTTACCGTCATTGTTGAGCACGGGGGGATAGGAGCTGATGTGGGTGTAAACGCCCACGGGCGCTCCGCCAGAGGCGACGTGACTCCTGGAGGAAGAGGCCATACCGCGCCGTGCAGTCTTAACTAGTATACGCACGCGCACTCTCGAACCACGACTGAAAGATACGCTCGCTCGCTGCTGGCTTTGTACCAGACACGCTGCTCTAGCCTCAGCGTCTACGTCGCCACGGGATTTCAGCTCCGTGAGCGCTCTCTCGGGAAAACCCAACCGGATGCGCGCTTTCGCTGTCTTTGTCTTCATGCTTCCTTCGTGTTTAACTTTTGTTTCCATGCCTCGGTCGCAGTATTGCCAATACTGAAATTTTTTGTTACTACAAATGGTGGATTTTTATTTATACCTGGTAGGCCAGTGCCAAGTTGTTATAGGCTGTTCACGGTAAAGTGAGCACTTTTTAAGGCCCTTCTAAATTTTACCATTCATCCAATTTCCTTCCTCCTGCTTTTTAAAATTAACATTGCAATGTAACCAATAAACACAGTGTTTATATTTCACCACCTTCAAAATTTAATTCCTTGAGGCTGCAATAAGATATATTTATTAGTGGTTAGTGCCTGTTGGGAGGGCTTTAGAATGTGATCACTTTACCGTGAACAGTCTATACCTAGCAGTATTGGATAAGTTAGTGCTCTTTTTTATCTCCAGTTTTCTGAAAGCAAAAATTTACTTATTACTATCTGTAGTGTCCAAATATTTAATTACAAATTGTATATCATGAAATGGTTATTATGTTAAGAAATTATTTTTTATCGCATTCAAAGTGTAGATATTGTTAGGGATTATGAATTACATGTTCATAATCTTTGTATATTAATTATTATTAACATGTCTTATATACCAGCAATGTGGTCAACAAGAAGCAAAAAAAAAAAAAAAAATTAATAGTGGATTCTGGTGGATTTTCACTTGTGGCCTAGTAGAATTTTCTAGGTGTTTTGAGGACGATGCCGCTGGTCGGCAGGTTTTCTCGTGGATATCCCGTTCCCCCCGCCCTTGCATTCCGTCTTAAAAACAATAACCCAATACTTCTTGGTCTCTGGCAACAGTTTTCTAAGAAACAATTCAGACTTTTCAAACACAGAATCGGCATTGAAGCCGCAACAATGACTGTATGTTCCAGAAGATTACGTAAAAGTCATGAAGTGATGTAGAAAGCAGAACCCTCTCCAAGTCTGCAAAATGGAGAGAGAAGACTTAGTAGTGACATATGATCTAGAAGGATCTACAACAAACCGGAAAAGAAAATCAGTTGAAGATGAGAAAGTGAACTTGTTCAGTTTCAAAGAAATTCATCAAAGGAAAACACATCACATCACATCCTCTGTCAATTTTTGTCAAAAGTCTCCTAAAGCCAAAAAGTTGCAAGGAGATAAACATTGGGGAAAAAAAAGTGGTAGGAAATTTAACAGTGACAACTCATTTTTTTTTTTTCAAGAAAACTTAACAAATTATGGCCACTAAGCACAGAAAAGTTGCGAGATCAGAAATCATTGTTCCGCTTAATCCCCAATGATTGTTTGTATTTTTACAAACTTTGACAAGTGCTAGTTATGCGGCAGACATTGATGGTTTTTCTGGGAATCTGATTTTGAGACAGGTGATGAAGTCATTTAAAAAATATGTAACAAATTGTGTTGATGAACCGATTAAGAGGAAAACAAAATAAAAATCATTAACAATAATCATGACTGATGTTTGGAATGTTTGTATTGTTTAAATATTCTAAAAGGCGTATCTCAGAAAATAAAAGTATTTATATTATTTTGCTCTTGTATACATCGTTTGTATTGTTACAATTTCTCATTTCTCTCTCTAGAAATTAAGTGGGCTATACCAAGTTCGTTAAGGGATGGAGGTCTTAATCAAATAAAATAATTAATTATAATTTCCTTATTTTATTTACAATAACTACAGCAGACATCCACGAGTGCATCGTTCCAGGAAGAGAGTAGGGCGAGGTGAGTCTCCAATTATGGCGTGGGGCAGCGGAGTCGGCGCCAGCTGCAGCACATAACAGTATCATAAAAAATTTCCTAAAGAAATCTATGAAAACTTAAGTGTATTTATATTGTTTTGTAGTAATATATATATAGTTTGTAGCATTAGAAACTTCTGAAAAACTCTCTAAAACAAGAGTGTATATATATAATTATATTCCTAGGTACATACATTGATTAGTTCCTATATACATTATTAAACTTTGATCTCCTTTGTCACCGAATCACTCAGAAAAAAATCACAATTTGTCAAAGTCGTACTGCATTAATGAATGTTGGGAATCTTCATAGACGTGTACATTCGTACTGTTTTTACAGTAGCTAAAATATTACATATTGAATTTTGCAATAATAAACAATCTGTCACCTGCCTTTGTATCTGCAAGTAACCTAGATAACACATATAGCATTAGTAGACCAAGAGACCTTTTTTCATAAAATACAAGACTTGGGACATATTTCTACTAATATATTGTCAGGAAAAGAAAATTTAATACATTTGATACAACATTATCATTCATGCGCTGAATTTGTACTATGGTAAATAATTTTCCTAAGAGCATTCGCAGAAGGCTTTGTTTCTCAGAACATAAATTGTGTCACTTGGTCTACCATTGCATATAATTCATTCATGGTTACTTCAGCCTTTTATGAAGCCCTGCTAATGTTAATCTTCCAGAATATTCCTCTGCCTCGTGCAAACTAAGCTTAACAAGTCTGGAGAATTACACCAGAGGGCCAACGAACCACATTCAGTGCGCACTCAATTCTAATGATATTTTGTATAAGAACTGTTTCTCACTAGACATTACCAACATACATTATTTCTCTCTGATTTTATTCAAATTATTTATAAATGAAGCATTATAATTTATTGATAAGATATTAATAACATTTCAATTTAACAGGAAAAGAAGTAACTTGTATAAACACAAGTATAAAACGCTTCTGATACAGGGCGTATTTAGGAAAGAACTAAACACGTCGTACAAGGGGAGATTTTTCAAAGGTTTGATTCGAAAAGGCTGAAGAAATCTTGAATGGACTATAATTACGTCCGTTTATCAGCGTAATAAGTCGAACCCAGACTGACGAAGTGTAAGGTTTTCAAATGAATCTCAGTGTTACGCCGCAACCCCCGGGTTCAAGGTCGGGTTTTTACGCTGCTGATGAATATTTATATTATGAGTGTTGATAACATAAGCTGCATCTGCTGTCTTCTTTTTTGGTATCTTTTTTTTTTGTGTATGGAGATAGCGAACTTGTCCTGAGTACGCAGTGGAGGGGAAACTTTTTTTTATCGAACTTGAGACCTTTGGAGGAGATTCGCATTTTCCAGCAAGATGGCTGGCGTCTGATGACTAACTATTTACTAGCGTATATGTTATACACAAACTGCAGTGATTAAGGCCGGGCTACAAGTGATTTAGCACATAAAACCGTACAAGCACAGAGAGTAGAAAACATGTATTAGCATGTCACTCGCTACAATCACGCACAGCAAACGCACATAAAGTGGGGCGGGCTATACTCTATAATTCATGTGCGTGGTCAATCAGAACGTCGATATTGGTGGTATCGACGTTCATGATACGATGAAAATGGCTACAAAAGTAGTGAATTTGACTAGTGCTTGAAGAATTTGGCTCTATATAAACAGAAGTATGTTTTGATTAAAATTGTTATTGTACAAGCAATGTTTGTCAAGATGAACGGTATAACCAGGGCCGGCCTTAGATCATTCGGCGCCCGGGGCGAGGGGCAGTTAATCCGCCCCCGCATTTTTCTCTTTTAAAATTACAATTATTGCAATATAAATGCAGTTTTGTTTAAGAAATTTGCATATAACATTTGCATGACTCTAGAATTTTCTGTGTAATGTTGATATACAACACAAATTTCAGATTTGTGTAGTCACCATTATGTGTTAAATTGATTTTCACACCCTTGCCTGATTCGCCATACATCGTGTTGCTGTCACCAAACTTTGTTAGTACAGAACTAAGGCTCCATAAAATATTCTTACACACACAACTATTATGGAACGGGAAAATGATCTTATATTAGGAACAGTCAATAAATGTTTTATTTTCAGTACTGAGAAAGAAGACCTGTAACTTCTTTGCTAACACTGTAACATCAATGAAGAAGATATTCACTCAGATCTACCATTAAATATATAATGTCAATAAACAAATAAAATTACACATTTATGTACACTTAATTACCATATAAAAATGGTGCTTCTCTTGCCTTAGCCTGGGAAAATTTGTTATAAATGAAGAAAGGTCAATCTTGTGAGCTATGTTATTCTCTAAGAACAATATCGTCAACGATAAGAGCCGTTCATCACTAATAGTAGATGGAAGATAAGTCTTGATCGATTTTAACTTCAATAAACTGCGTTCACAGTTGCCTACTGTCAGTGGTAAAGTCAGCAATACTCGATCGAAGCTACGCCCAGATATTAGGCTTTGTAGTGCTCATATTTTCTCTTCTATATATTGTAAAACTTTCTTAGCAGAACTATTCACAGATGATGGTACAAAGCACTGGAAGTGTTTTAATTCTTCCCAAAGCTATTAATATCCGAATGACTTCCATCGGTGTTTGTTCGAGCTGTTCGCAAAACCATACACTTGTCGAATAAATCCTTATCAGCCTCTTGAGCATTGGCTAATTGTTTCGGGGGTTAGCACAAGTCATACAAAAAATTCCCAAATATTTTTGTGTTCTTCTAATTGCTCAAACCGTTGTTTTACTTATGTCAGTGCAGCATCAAATGTGACATAGAAAAAAATTCAGTTTAAACTGTACTTCTGGACTTACATTTGCTGACTCGTCAAGGCCTTCATATTCAAACTGCCTCTTCTTTCTCCGTGTGTCAATGGGATCTCCAAACGAAGCATCAGCTCCTAATGCACCTGCTAGCTCTTTTGCATTGATAACTGCATTTTTCTGTAAGAAGGTACATACTCCATACAATTCTTGATTAAAGTGACAGTACAAAATATCAATTACTGGGATTTGTATTGATTTGCTCACAATGTTTACTTGATACAAGATATCGTATCTACGACAAGATAACTAAATAATTCAAACTTCATTAACTGGTCCGCTAAAGAATGTGCTTCGTACCTCAAACCAGCATCCGCCAAACTAGATTCAAACACTGCAATTAAAGCATCATACACATTCTTCACCTGATATATAATAGCCTTGGCACTGTCAATTCTACTTTCCCAGCGTGTAGCACTTAGTGGTTTCAAAGTGAGACTGATTATATTGTTATTCAAAATTTCACAACGTTGAACAGAAGCTGAGAACAACACATATATTTTCTGTAGCACACCAAACAGTGTAATAGAAATAATTGATGATGAAGCTGCGTATGAAACCACTAAAATAAAAAATGACATCCACGATATACAAATGATGCTCTTGGATTCATTTGAAGAATTTTTGCTTGGACACCTTTGTTTTTGCTTCTTATATTGGCAGCATTGTCGTATCCCTGGCCACGGCAGTCTTCTAATCTTAGTCCGTTTTCGGCTAACATTCTTAACAATAGTTCTGACACAAACCTTCTCCTGTACAATTACTGAAACTTTAATTGGAAATAATTTATATTGGTTTATCTTGTAAGGACCCCACAACTATGCGAATATTTCGTTATATAATATGTGGGCGCAGTGATAATCTCGTCATGTGGCAGGGTAATAGGTCTGTATCGCACTCTTAAACATAACAAATAAATATACTTCATGGTGGCTTCAGAAGTTAACTTTTGAGAGCAGTGGAATGTTAACATCGTGCTTATTAGACTGTTAGTCACACCTCAGACAGCACTTTTTATATTAAAAAGTTGCAGAAGGACAAAAACTGGCTGAAAGGAAAATCTGAGCAAGGTCTCAAAACGTGCCCACTTTACCGTGAATAGCTTAGGCTATAAACAAAACTTATGTACGTACACAAAAAAGAGAATCATTAATTTCACTTACCTACTGCATTAGATAACAAGTAATGAAATCCCATTCTTGGTTAAGACTAACAATCACGCAATTATATCGTCTGAAGTCACAATTTATATATCTGTAAATATGGTTGATCACCAACTAGTTCTCAGAATATAGATAAACTCTTAAAATAAAGCACATTCGATGAGAATGTTGCCCATTTCCAGACGTTAAGTACGTCACGTATTTTGAACTACAAAGCACAGAGCGCACTAAGCGTTAAGCCTGCGTGTCTTCAGTAGCTCACTAATCAGTCAATTTCATCAACAGAGTGCAGCACAGTATTTACAACTACTGTACATAACATTCGTAAAATCTTCTAGCATTTGTGCCCTTTTTATACCAATCTTGGACTGCCCACATTATCAGCAGTACATATGTTTAAATACCATCGTGCGTGCCAAATCTCCACTATGATTGCAGGAAAAAAGAATTTTCTTGTCTAATTTTGGCGCCCCCTACATTTTGGCGCCCGGGGCGACGGCCCCGCTCGCCCCGCCCTAGGGCCGGGCCTGGGTATAACGTACTATATTTCTACAAATTAGGGCACGAGCAGCAAAGTAAACAGAGCTGTCAATAGTATTTTGTTCATTCCGATGTTACCAACACACGCACACGCAATTTACCGAGTATCGTTTCCTTTCATTTTCACGACTGTTTTTTATAAACATCCGTCGTTTCTCTGCGTGTGATATTTTGACTGTAGAGCTTTTAGATTCGAGCTGTGCGTGTGTTCTGTGATATCACATGAGCTGTGCGTGCGCTAAGTCAATTGTAGTCCGGCCTTTATAGTCTAATCGCGGTTTCTTTACACTTTCTGAATCTAACCTTTAAATCACCCCATGTATGACGTGATTGGTTCTTTCCTATATATGCCGCGCACATCACAAGCGTTTTATAATCCTGTTAACGTAAAAGTAATTTTTTTTTGTTAAATTGAAATGTTACATACATTTATCAATAAATTATAATATATAATTTATAATTAATATGAACAAAACTAGAGAGAAAATAGGTGTATTGGCAATGCCTAGTAACAAATAGTTCTTATGCGAAATATTATTGAAGTGAGTGAGCAGGTTGATTCATCACGCTGTCCCAATGGTGTGATTTTCTAAAGGCTGTTCACGGTAAAATGAGCATTTTTGAAAGCCCTGCTTAAGATCTACTTGTCTGCACTTTGCGTATTATCCAGCCTTATGTGAAATTAACATTCATGGCCCTCATCACTTTATTCGTGCGTCGGTCAAGTGAAACTGTGGAATTATTAGAAAAGTTAATATTTCACAAATATGCTCTTATTTACACTTTGATACATTAAAAAATGTAGAAAGCGAAAGAAATATTTTAAGTAGTTACCTAACATTTTTATCTGACGTTAATATATGGAACTATTTTTCATCCATCGTTATCAACTTCACTGGGTGAATGTCACTGAATGCACCCGTTAAAAATATGCAAACAGGGTCACTGACTTTTTTCTAAGGTTGATTTCAAAAGTGCTCACATTATCGTGAACAGGCTTTAAACACGGTTAATCTTTGTTCGCGTAAGGCGGAAGAATATCCTGAAAGTAGAACTTTGGCAGGACTTCAGAAAAGTTGGAAGTAACCGTGAATGTATTATATGTCTCTCCAGTCTGTGCCAGGTGTGGAATTAAGTAGAGTACACTGAAAAACAGTAAAAGAAATGTTGCGCTACATTGGAAACCTGGGTTTTGACAGTCAGAATAACTTAAGCTGGTTCCACAATACAGCAATTCGTTGCGTTGTGTTGCGTTGCGATGCGATGATTTGCGATGCGATGAGCTGTAGCCTGTCAGGATGAAGCAGATTCCGTCGCAGCACGTCGGCGTCGAGTGCGATGCGCGAAAATTTTTACGTTGAGATTGTCGGCGATAGCCTGCGACGGAGAAGTAGAATTGCTAAGGAGATTAAAAACATCTAGTTGTGTACATTTCGAAAACGACGATTGTGTTTACGCCGCCGCCTTTGTATTTGTATTTTTCTTGTTGCTGCATGGATGCACAAAATAGAAGACAAGGCTTCTTATACATATGGATAATGTCATAAAAATTGTTTATTAACAAAAAAAAAAATATTTTCCTTCTTGCCGTGTCTCTCGTTCTCGCAATTTCTCATCTCACAACACGTTCATACAGCCTTATTTATTCTCTACACACTTAAAACATAGTGGCAATGTTTACATTCGTGAGGTCTGAAAATGTAATTTTCATCCTTGAAATAAATAGCAGCACCACCTCAGACGGCGTCCGTCGCCGATAGAACGTTGTTCAATTGTGAAACAGCTAGTATTGCTCGTCGCCACGCATCGCATTGCAACACATCGCTGTATTGTGGAACCAGCTTTTAGTCATCTGTTTCCTCAGGTATTTTCCAGCCAGTACTTCCCATCTGAAGTATGATTCAAACCCCGTTGTTATAATATGTACGTAGAACGATTCGTTATCAATCATCATAGATTTTACGTCGTCATGGAGGGGAATAATTTTCCCTGGCGTGGAAATAACTTTTCTTATATGAGCCAGGGAAAAAAAAAACGCTATGAGCGGGAAACTTTCTGGCACATCTCCGCTAATTAATTCGCACACTGCCCTGGCATGACTCCATCTATCAGCATACCAAGTTTTGTATTGGTTCCGAGCCTGCTGTATGTAGGTTCCCGTCCTCAAGCTGAATTCACAATAACCCGACAGTCCGACGAAATAGCCCCGAAACCAACGAAAATGTTTCTTAAGTCATTCAGGAGCAGGGTTACTCCGACAAAATAGCACCCCCGACAGCGCGACAAAAGTAGATACTACTACTACTACTTTCGTAGGGCATCGGACCGTTCGGCCTCGCTTCGCAGTAGAAAAACATAACCATAACATTTCAAAACAAAATGTCACGCGGATTTCACTACTGTGGTAAACTTCACATTAAACATGCGTTATTCACGTGTACATCCTGGTTATCATGTAACAGTAAAGCTCACGAATTGACGAAAATAATTTTTTTCGTGGAAAAAATGACTGCTCCAAATTCCAAAAATACTCCGTTTACGAAGTCATCAAAACAAAATAGTGTACAATGATTTGTGATTTATTCACACTCCATAGCAAGTTACTGGGCATTTGCCGAAAGCCACGCTACAATTGTCGGAAGGAAACTGTCGGGATATTGTAAACATTGAACTACTTTTTGTAATGACCATTTCCGCCACCAAAATTAGTTCAGTGTTTACAATATCCTAACAGTTTCCTTCCGACAAGTGTTGCGTGGCTTTCGGCAAAATCCATCGTCCGAGTATCGCTGTCATGAGCAAGTGTAAATATCCTTTGTACTAAGGTGTGGGAATGGTAGCCAGAATGAATAAGATGATAAAGCTACTGCTCTTCTCTTTTCGCCCCTCTTGGATTATGAGAAAACACACATCCTATCGTTATTGAGCTTGTGTGTACACCGTATATGGATGCTAGATGTACGGATGTAGTTCGACTGCCTCTTGTAGATGGCCCTGTCGGGGCACAGGATGATTGTGGCTACAGTGTAAAGTATTGGCTTTCGCACCTTATTCAGTTATAACGATCTCAGTGGAGTGAAGACTATTACACAATTGAAAACTTTAATATTTCACTTTACGTTTGCTTTCCGATATGTTGTGTCTTATGGAACTTGACACACTGAAACTGTCAAAAGTAAAGTCAAGCACATTTAACTTTACGATTTCGAAAAGTTCAAATTTAAAGTCAAAGTCAAGCAGCCATTTTGCCGAGAATCTATCAGGGGCTAAGTGGAATGTGTGTTATTTTATTGCAGGGTGATTTTCATCTCGGTATGTTAAACAAAACTCATCTGAAATTAAATAAATGGCAAACGAATACTATGCGAGGAGAAAATACACGAATTTACAATATTTTTAATAAAGTAAAGTGAGTTTTTGCCTTGAAATTAACTTTTAATATAAATTCTAAGGCTATTTTCTTTTTTTAAAAAAGGTACGTAAAATGCATTCCTCGATAATATAATGATTTAGATAAGAACATGCACATTTTTACGAATCCCGCAGAACCGATCTTCAATTGTTTGAACTGTGACTTTACAATAATTGTATTGTGTATTGGTGGTTTCGCCAAACGAATGGAAATGTAAAGTAAAATGTTAACGTTTTCTGTTGTGCAAGAGCCTTAAAACAGCCAGGCAGTTTGTGTGTTATTTTCTATAGGCTGTTCACAATAAAGTGAGCACTTTTAAGGCACTTTCAACAGCCATTAAGCACCAATAAATAGATTTTATTGCAGCCGCAGACAACTTTCTGGAGTGGTGAAATGTGTACACTGTGTTTATTAGTCCGATAGCAATGTTTACATTAAAAAGTGACAGGAAGATAGAAATCCGATGAAAAGAAAAATTCAGCAGGGCCTTAAAAAGTGCTCACTTTACTAAGAATCGCCTCTATTTGCATAGCCTCAATATGAACAAGTAATTTTTTAATTATTTTGTGTTTATGTTTATGTATGGTCGGTATAATTTTAGATTATGCTACACGAACTCCCCCCCCCCCTTTTTTTTTTGCATGGAAATGTCTGTTCGTGCCTATGTTGAACTCTCTACATTAACGTATCTGTTATATTTGTACAGACATAGGAACGCGTAACTACTAGATAACGTCCTATACTAAACTAATAGAAACTTCGTATTCGCAAACAAATCTACACGTGCCATTACTGGTTATTTCAAGTTCGGAGCGTACATTCTCGATGAGCGAACGTTTTATCGCAATGCAGACGGCCATCAGCTAATTGGAACAAACGGCCGACGTTGTACGATCTGGCGGTGCACGCTGCAACTGCGTTGACACACTCATTCTTCGCCGCCGGAGAATGCCCGCAATCTCTCTCTCAATCAGCAGCCGTTATGACTCGTCTGGTTGTCGCCACTCCTACGCCACAGTGTTGCCAGGTCGAATCTTTAAACGTATAGGCTGTTCACGGTAAAGTGAGCACTTTTGAGGCCCTAGTAACTTTTTCTTTCGGCCATTTTTTATCCCTTAACCACTTTTTAAAATAAATATTGTCATGTAAGTAATAAACACAGTGTGTAGATTCTACCGCACTCGGAAGTTAACGTCTAAGATTAAAATAAAATAAATTTATTTACTTTTATTCCAAATGATAGGGCTTTTAAAAATGCTCAATTTCTCGTGAATAGCCTATAAGAACATATTGTAGCCAACTATCAGTAGAAATCCAGTAGATTTTTTTTTGAGCTACGGCTCTACACCCGTATCATAGAGTAACAAGTTAGCAAACACCTATATAAAATATTCAACTTGCAATTTGCATGTTTTTACGTTGAACTTAAGAAATGTGCCATATAAAATTAAACTGTAATTATTTTATTCGCAACAAACCACATAACTAATATTGTGGATATAGACGGTTTGGAACATTAACATGTCACACGCAATGCTGATGAGCAACTACTGGCTTAAAATGGAAACAGAATAATACAGCAGATATTAGAAAACTACAAAATTCTCTATGCAGCAAATAAGAAAACCATCCATTAATCAACAAGAAGAAATAAACGAGACAGTATAAAGTGCAATGTTACTGTAACTTTAAATAGATTCTGAACAGTGCCCAAATTATTTTTTCACCAAAATTTTACCAATGTTTAAACAGCAACCTATTTCGGTATTGTAATACAAACCAGTTTGTATGACTGCTTGGCTGTGCACTTCAGCTACGAATTTCAAATAAGAAAATAACCTAGATTATGATTTTGTTTTTCATTATAACAGATTCGTTATACTAGTTACATGCAGGTGATCTAAATACTATGCAATAATCTCCCCATATCCTGTAAACAATATACAAATACGAAACACCCCAAGAGAACTGAAGTACGACTTGATGACTTTTGTAGATGAATTCGTCTGATGCACACACATAATACGGGGAAACCGACATCAGACGACGCTTTCATTGTGAACCAATAGAAGAAGTCGGTGATGTGAATACTATGATTGGCATGAATGTTTAGTGATGAGAAAGAAATGAACAAGTGTACCTAGCAAAAAAAAAAAAAAATGTATTTATTGCTTCATAATGCATCACATAGCCACTAGCATCCATTTTGTAATATCAGGAGTAAACAAGTAAACTTCATTAAAAAAATCAGTAGATTTTGCGTTATTATGTAAATCTGTCAGTAGTCAGTAGATAAAACGTAAAATCAAAATCAGGAGATCTAACCAAAATCAGTAGACCTGGCTACACTGTGCTACGCTGCGTTAGGGATGGGAATTTAAATCAAAAATATCAGTATTATAGTATCAATATATCGGAAGCTCACCGATATTTTTATAGATATATCGAACTAAAATTATCGATAGTTGATATATCCGATTATCGATATTTGTAAAAGATTTTTGTTTGAAAGATAAATGTAGATAGAGGAATTAAAGCTAACTTTATTTTTAATTTTAATACCAGGGACTGAATAATAATGTAATGAATAATTTGTAAGCTGCTCTACATTATTTCCTTTTTAAGTTCACTATCTTCTTTACTCTTGTTAAGTTAACAGAAAAATAGAGTACCGTACATTAAAAAATATTTGGTACTCTTAATATAGCGGCCAACGATGTAATTCTTATGGCATATGTGCAGGAGTACTAACGACAAAATATTATTTACATGTCAGCCATTATATTATTATGTACATATCATGTACCTATAACCGGTTGTAAATTAAAACACATTTTTAAATTAGATCCGTTTTAACAAAAGTTCACGTATTATACCACAAAAATTTACCAAACACATTTAATAATTTAAACAATACTAGATACATGCTCTAACATGGCGATTAAATTATATGTTTTATTATAATTAACTATTTGTAGTTTAAAACTTTCACCAACATATGTATTTCTTCAATTGTAGTCTACACAATAAGACGGCATTTATAAATCACTAAATTCAGAAGAGTGGTCCCGTTAGCGAGAACTGTGATTGGTTATTGCATAATCCTCAATGCTTATATTTTTCTTTTTCAATTTTAAATTGCAAACCCGCCTTTACTGTAGTACAAGCAAGCGTTTCAAGTTTGTTGTTTGGAAACTTCGCCAGAATATTTTTGCTTTGATTAAGACAGTAGGTAGACCTATGTGGTCATTTATTAAGTCGAAAGCAACACACGTTTTGATAGCCTTAACTAGATTTAGAGAATGTTAACAATAATATAGGCCATTACTAAAAGGACCGTAAATTAATGTATTACAAAATATTTTTATAAACATAAACAATTTCTGATACCCATACCACTAATGTAGAGCTTATTAACAATGTTTTAATAACACAAACAGTTTTTTGTTTGGAAAGTTTGCCAAAATTCCTAACTGTAGTTAAGGCAGCACTTTTGTACTGTCACAAAAATTTATATTTTGGTAGCATAAAAATGACAAATGATCCTCGCATTCTAGCAAATTATTTAACCTAAGTTGTGTAACATAAAATAGTTTATCGTAACTACGTATTTTATAAGTAAAATAGTATAATTCAGTAACTACCGCAAATTTGTAATTTGCCATTTAAAGCAGCTCGTCTACATTTAGAAATCACGCTGTGGCATATTTTATATATTCCCTAAGAAACTGTTCGTTTTTCCGGGATGAAAAGTGCCCTCTGTCCTAATCCAGAATATAATCTACCTCTGTACCAAATTTCATCCAAATCCATCGAGTCGTTATTACATGATTGAATAACAAACAAACATACAATTTTTTGCATTTATAATATTGTTAGGATAACCAAATAATCACAATATTTTTCTTGGTGACGCTGATGGCTGACACAAATACATTGCCATGTAGTATTTTTATTTTCTGACATGGAATATCAATTGAGATTTTGAAGGTTGGAATATCGACAATCGGTTTAACGGCCAAAAAGTTTATCGATGAAAAATATCGACATATCGGAACTAAAATATCAATTTCTTTATTCTTCAATAATTATCGCCCATCCATTCGATGCGTCACAACAAGAAAACAACTCTCGAAGTATGTTTTGTTTTGACCACGCTTGCGAGGATTTCTAACCCGCCAGCTGGCTGGTTCATTGGCTGCTAATTTCGAGCAATTCAAATTGCGTTTATAGATATGTTTGAAATCTATGGTTTTAACGATGAAAAAGGGTGCGTTAAGCGGCAAAGCGCTGCCAGTTAAAGCTGGAAGCAGCACTGCAGTTGCCGGAGGATACAGCTGGACGGCGGGTTTTCCGAGGATCTCCCGTTTCGCTTGCCCTTGGTCCTT
This sequence comes from Dryococelus australis, assembly GCA_029891345.1. Lineage (NCBI taxonomy): Eukaryota > Metazoa > Arthropoda > Insecta > Phasmatodea > Phasmatidae > Dryococelus > Dryococelus australis. The sequence continues at coordinate 102,599,430 of CM056993.1, forward strand.
GCATTCCGTCGCTGCTCAATTCTCACCTCATACTACCTCATCGGCTCTCAAGACCTCGTTGTTAAGAGCCGCCCAAATATCTCGAATCAACTCAACAGAACCGCAGTTTCTGCTGAATAAACTGCTGCTAACGACAGTGATTTTTTTCTCTCTTTTTTCGTTAAAAAAAAAAGGTGTTTTGGTTTGTGCACACTATAATAGTTTTACAAGTGTTGAAAGTTATGTTTTTAAAGCATCCAGAAGTTAATTTCACATTTAAAGTAATAAAAATAAATTACCATATTTCGTGCGCCGTAATGATCCTTCATTTCCTGTAGCAAAGTAAGTCTAATTCCATCAACAGCACAAATTTACATATTTCTGAAACCATTTTTGTTTTCACTTCACGGGCTGTCGTCTGCTACTTACTAGTCACGGAGATGCAGTTAAGTCAGCGAAGTATTTTTACGCTGCAGCCGCTGAATGCGCCCAAGAAACTAATGATCAAGAGTAGCAGAATATAAGGAAGACTAGTGCAGGATGCCAGGATTCGGAGCCTCGGAGCCAACGGCCATCTCGGTTTCCAATGTGTGTGTGTTTCTGTGTGTACGTGTGTGCCTGTACTTGTGTGTACTCCCTTTCAATTTTTGAACGCGTGGTCCGAATTTCACCAATCTTGCTACACTTATAGTATTTAGTAAGGACACATAACTTCTATAGTTTTCGACCACGTCGGGCACTTGCTTTGAAATGGCGACCATTTTAAAATTTGGGATGATATGTCTTACCCGGGAACCATTCAACCGATTGTTACCAAATTTTGTATTCCGGCAGAGCATTGTGTAAGCATTAAATTTTGAAATGAATATTGTTGCAAGTATGCAATTTGGAAAATAGCACCAAATAAATAATTAAAGATTTTTCGTTATATCTCGAAAACAATTAATCCTAATCTCACCCAATTTGGCAAGTACGTAATACTACGATAGGCCAAGTAAACATAAGATATTGTACCTGATTAGGTACTTACTTTCAACATGGCGGTCATACAAAAATTGAGGCTTATTTTGTATATCTGCCATACTATTTAAACAATTTCGACCAAATTTTGTATACTGAAAGTATCTGTTACGAGCATCATATAGTTACACCAAATTTGGCAAACAAGTACAGATGCTGTTAAGTGATTTGTTTAAAGTATGCCAGAAGATTTTTTTTTAAAACGGGGACCATATAGCCATTTAAGCTTAGAATGTTATATATCGTCGAAATTACGTAATCAATTCCAACCTAATTTTGCATTTTTGCTGTAGATGTTACATTATGAACTGTATCTACACGGAGCATATTTTCTCAGCCATTTTGTAAGACAGCATCATGCGAATAAATAAAGTTATCAAGTGATATCTCGGGAAACCATTGACCGCTTCCTATAAAATTTGGCAAACAAGTAATACTGAAGCAGGTGATCTTAGGTGGTGCGTTTTAAGCATGTCATACAATTGCTTTAAAATGGCGGCTACGTAGCCATTTAAGTTTAGAATGTTATATATCGTCGAAATTATGTAATCAATTCCAACTTAACTTTGTATGCTGACAGTAGGTATTACAGCTATCAACTGTATCTGCATGAAACAACTTTTGTCGTCAATTTTGTAAGATAGCCGGACGGGAATAAATCATGTTTTTAGGCCATATATCGGTAAACAATAGACAGATTCCTACCAAATTTGGCGAACAAATATTACTGCAGCAGGTGGTGTAAACTGGTATGTGTTAAGAAAATCAGGCACTTATTTTCAAAATGATGGCTATATAAATATTTTAGCTCAGTATATTTTACCAACGAAACAAATCCCAACTAAAGTTTGTATGCTGCAGTACCTATTACAGCAATCAAATATATCTGTGAAGCGCCTCATTTATCAGTCATTTTAATGATAGCTTCACCAATAAAAATAAAGAATTTACCACATGTTTCGGGAAACAATCAACACGTTCTTTCAAAATTTGTTGAAGATGTTATAATGTGGTCGGCCATATAAATATTAAGTTAGTATTTTTTTTTAAGTATGACACACTTATTTTCAGAACGGCGGCTATAAAATTATTTTATTCTTCTGTGCTATATCTACGAAGTTACGTAATCTATTTTAACGTAACTATGTATATTGGCAGTATATAATCATTGAATATGCTACTACATTGCCTTTGTGTCCTCCATTTACGAAGATCGCCATATGAAAATTATGAAGCTTTTATGCCACATATCGAAGACCAATCAACCGATTCACATTAAATGTTAGACTGGAACATTCCAACTAATTTGTACGAAGTTGTGTACTTTATAAACTATACAGAAGTCCATGTAAACTTTCATGGGTCAGACAAGATTTAAAAAATCGTGGTATCATGAATAATTTAGGGAAGTTTGTCACATATATTCAACAATTTAACCAAATTCAACCAAATTTTGTATGTAGGCGTTATACATTAGAAGCATCGTATAAACATCATTTTTTTTTAAATTTGTCTACGATAGCATTAAATAAGAAAATATTGTTTTTATGGCATACCTCACAGACCAATAAACCGATTTATACCAAATTCTTCACACAAGTAGTGCTATGATAGGCCATGCAAACTTACATGTTTTAAGTGGTTCAGTCACTTATTTTAAAAATGACGGTTCTCTAAAAATTTTAGTTCAGTAAACCATATAATTCGAAACATTTGACTGGTTAAATCCCGAATCCGACCTCCACAATGCAGTGCATTGCAAGTTTGAAAATTGTACGAAGTTTTCTCGGTTCATGTCCCAAGTAAGGCACGTATGTATTTGTAATTGTCTCAGTAATGTTGCATACTTGTCTGGTTTCAAATTCTAATGCTATTGCTTTTAGAGTGAAGACAAATCCTATCTACCATCTCAGCTTTCAAGAACTTATTTAAAAATTAATTGCATCCATGTTGAAGAGAGTAGTGTTATTAGTTATATCAATAACATCTTGTTTTAAATTTAAATTGAAGTTATGAAAACAGCGCCGGGAGTCTGCATCTTTACGTACTTGCGTGCACAACAAGTTGAATACCACGAAGGCGAACGGAAATGTCGCGCCATGCGGGAAATACAATGCAAACACTTCTGCCAGCCTTTACTGCTCAATTGCAAATCTCCCATTGTTCATGCAGTATGACACACGTGCACTAACAAGCAACCACTAGCGGCGCCCGCGTACCTAGAGTTCATGGGGGCCGCGGTGGTGTATGTGTTAGACTACTCGCCTCCCACCAAGGTGAACCGGGCTCTATCCCCAGCGGGGTCGCCCTCGGATGTTCGCATGTGGGAATCGTGCAGGAGGATGCCGCTGGTCGATGGGTTTTCTCGGGGATCCCCCATTTCTCCCGTCCTTGCATGCCGGCGCTGCCCCATACTCACCTCGCTTCACCCGCGTTGGCTCTCAATACCTCGATGTCAAGAGCCGCCCATCTTCACTCACTCAAGTTTATAGTGTCCTGTGTGCAGGCGCTCTTCGTATAGCGCTCCAGTCCCGTTCGCTTTCGTGATGTGCAAGTTGTACACGCAGGACCTGGCGCTGTTTTGCTTACTTCAACTAAAATTTAAAAAACTAGACGAATTTCCCTAACATCTTGCTACTATAGTAGCATACATGTAGTAGTAGATACATGGTACCATAGTACCATAGTAGCTACTATGGTATCAAAATGTTAGGGAAATAGGATTTATTTATTATGTGTATGTGTGTGTGTTTGTGCACTGAAAAATACAGGTATTTATTTATTCCCTATAAGGAAATGTCATTTACATCAAAATTTTGTAAATGTATACATTTTCACATAAGATTATAAAAATATATTCGTGTCGCTGTCAATAGATCCTTCGACTCGCATTTTCAACGTCACAAAGGACATTCTTACGTGAGATGCTACACTGTTTTCCTCTCAGCACCGCAGTCACAACCTGAAGGGTGATGTTGCATACATCATGCAAACATTGTCTTTGATCTGTGAAATACTAACAACTAAGTAACCAATTCCTCATTCAAGTGTAGGTAACACTTCATCATGTAAACCAGACATAGAGATTGTGAATAGGACAAAAGGTACTGATATACGACTAATATGAAAAAAATAACGACATAATTAATAATACTGCTTAAAATTTCCAACGACAAGGACTAGAACGAGGTGAATCTGTTAGAAAATTTTAATGAATTAGTGTGTTCTCTTTATCAAGTCTTCATATGAACAAAGTGGCATATGTTCACAATCCAAGCCATATTCAAAAGTAACATTTTTACTAAAATAACAACTAAGAGACCACACGACTTGTTGGATATTAGATTAAAAATAATAATTTAAACCTAACATAGTTAGAGGAAAGAAAAGGTATTCAATTTCAGAAAATTATAAAATTAACTTTCGATTGGCCTTTAATTAGATATACGGCCATATAGAACCTTGTATGTAATACCGCCTAGGAATGACAATGATCCTCCTTCGGTGTCCGTTGAACACTGTAGCTCTCTGCTCGAACACTGGTTCCTGGACGTCTGCAGTGGCTCAAAGTGTTGGTAGGCTGTTACGCTCCAGATACAGCAATGGACCCCTAGCAGTGGCATATGGTCATCCTTCCTTGGGTCATCATCAGTTCCTGCATTGAAGTCATTTCTTCACGGTTCTTCATTAAATCGTATACTGTTCAATTTTAATATCGACAAATGATACCATAACCATCACTTTTTTAAATCATGGCTGGACAGAAAAAAAAACAACAAAAATATTTTATCAACTTTTCAATATGAGCTTGGCCGACTCCTCAACATTATTTTGCCCTTCTGAAGACGAATAATAATATTCCTAACAAAAGAAAAAACAAAAACTTATCAAAACGAAATTTTTCAATAGAAGTGTCGCCTCTTTACATTTGCCATACCTTTTCAAGTTCATAGAGATTAACGCAAACGTTCCTACATCAATAATAAATAATATGGGAAACATAACAGTTTCTCTGGCATATAGAGATCGTTCTGATTATCATATTTACATAACCCGCTATAATAACTTTAAATGCATAAAGAATTTCAATAGATTACTAGCTTATCCTAACTAAAATTAACAAAACAAGTACAAAAAATATTTGGAAATTACCAGATGTTACTATATATATAAACACACCTGCTTGCAATTGCTTGCATGGATTTTTATGTAGCTAATGACTGGCATACCTGCAGTATTCTGACACGTTTAGTTATGTAATACTGTTGTATGTGTTAATATGCTATCAGGACCGAATTTTAACCTATGTTATCAATAAAAAATGTCTTTTCTAACTCCGCACATAATACAGTACGAACAAGCGTAATAATAGAACATTTATGTTTTCAGTAATTTAACATTATCGCCTCAAAGATGTCTGAACACTGGGCATTGGGTCCATGCCAGTTGTGATATTTTCTTGATGCGAAATGGAGCGCACCGTGTTAACTAATCAGGAATTTCGGAAAGTAGTCGAGGTTTATGTCTCACTTCCATTACATCATGACAGATTAGCGATTCCGATTTTTCAGATCGTACATAGGACGTGTTAACCTTCACCTCGGTTGAACTGCTGTGAAACACGAAAGTGTGACGATTGACGGGAAAGAAATGAGTTGCCAGCAAACTGTAATACTGTGAGTGCTTCTGCGGGATATGACGTCCCGCTCGAAATGACGTAATGTCCTTCCTACGCGTTCTCCGCTCCCAGCTCCAAACTTAAGGCTAGAAACGTAAGACGGGAACTATAAACGTACTGAAGGGGATTCACATGTGACAAATAAGCTCGCAGAAAATAATCTGAAGCACATTAATTAATTAGTTTATTTAAGGGTGCTCCAGAGACTAAAATTATTTTATAAATTTTGGCCATATCTCATAATTTTTTTATTGAGGCAAAACATAATATTATAGAAATTACATTTAAAACATATATTAAATAACTATATAAATTTTTAATTTAAATATGCTTTTGCATAAATCACAAAACCTGAATAAAACAGGTATGTTGGGTCACAGCTCGAAATGATTGTCCATGTCATTAAAATGACATCAAGAATGTATTCTTCGATATGTATGTGGTTCCCCCGTATTTCAATTTTAGCCTTTTCAAGTTAAGTTTAAATATTTGGATGTTGAACTCTTGCCGAATGTCAACTAAGTGCAGGAGTTCAAAGAAGCTGCGAAATGTCACTCTTGGGACTTCAAGAAACTATATATAACCGAAGTTCATGTAAAAATAACTTTTTGGTGTTAGCACGTGCGCATATTTGAAGTTAAAATGTTTAAATTTACGCTCAAAATTAATTATGAATATTATGAGTCAAATGAATTGGCACTAACATCATGTCACGAAGCCTAAGGTATCATCGAAGTCTAGAAAAAAATCTTAAATATATTACAGGTTGACATAACATAACATGGAGAGCTAAAGTTCCCCAACTGTGGTAAATGTTACATTTTTGGATAATTTATTCCAACTTCTACTTACTGAAAATTGACTATCATACTCACAGCTAGGAGCTACGGTAACTGAGCGGTTAGACTGCTCACCTCCTACCAAGGCGAACCGGTGTCAATCCCCTGCCGGGTAATTCCCTTATTTTCGCAAGTGGGAATATTGCCCGGTGATGTTGCTGGTCGGCGAGTTTTCTCGGGGATTTCCCGTTTCCCCCGCCCTTGCATTCCGGCGCTGCTATATTCCCACCTCATTTAACCCTCACCGGCTCTCAAGACCTCGTTGTTAAGAGCCGCTCAAATCTCTCAAATCAACTCTAATACACTACAGACTGCAAAAGTGAAATTGTGTCATTTATCTTGAAGTCTATCACTTTACTTGTACAAGCATATTGGTTTTATAAGTTTAATTTTTTTTAATGAACTAATCGAAAATTTTTTAAACAAGTTTTATAATAAGCGATAGAGGGGTAAAATGGCAGATACCGCTACTATCATTTATTTGATTATATATATATATATATATAATTAACACACTTTCGAGTTCACTGAATATTGATGTTTGGTAATAATATTCAATTATTCAACCAGTGATGTATAGAAGTACCCTGTGAGCAAAATTATTTTTAACTGAAATTGATTGTCTAGGTAACCAGTAAAGAAGCGTTATTTTTTTAATTTTATAATTAATTTTAAGTGAAGATGTGACAGATATCTCTTCTCCGATTCGTCTAGAAACCAAATCAGGAATCAGATAAAAAATTTAAATGTTGAAATTAACATTTTCAAATAAAGAGACCTTGTCGTTGGCCTATGTTGGCTATGTTAAGTCATAACATTAGAAAATAAATCCATAAAATAATTTTTAAGGCTAGCCATAACCTGCGAGTTTTGCAAAACAATCGATATTAGTTTTATAATGTACTGTTCCCTTGTTGGAAAATTAACTTTGGAGATGAAAATAGTTAAAACTGTGATTGATGCCATAAATGGCAATGTATTTTACATGTCAACAATCTCAATATAGATTGTGGAATAATGAAGAACCTATGGGTTCTGGTTAAATTAAGTAGATTTGGAGGAAAAATTACATTTACTATGAGTAAAATATTTCTATACTGTGTATTTAGCTTGGCCATTATTTATAACTATTGCAACCTACTTATATTTGGATTAACCTTTGCATAATAATTATATAAAATAATTATATTTTATATTGGCTGAAATAATATTGGTAATGTAAAAGGCTTGAGGCATGATAAGTGCAAAATTAAATAATTTTATATCCAGGGTTTTCTTTAATGAAAAAAAAAAATTTAATTGACACTACGAAAAACAAAATCTAGTCAATTTTTAATATAAATTGCTGTATGCTATTTTCTGAAATAGTTGAAAGCTAAGTGTAATGAAAAACATTATATGAAAAAGTAATGACAATTTTGAATAAAAGAAAAGCTCAAATCATATTTCATGTGTTCTTTGTTCATGTCATAGGCTCTCACTATATTATGCACTTTCTGTGCCATGTTCAATGAGCGTTTCTTCTAAATCTGTTGGAAAATCTGTTTTTTTTTCTCGAAGAAAGGCGTAGCACAGTTAAGTTGGCAGCGAGTTAAGTAAAATAGTTGCCTAAGTATTGACACTGTAATGCCAGTGTAATGTTTAAATTTATGCATATTAGTTAGTTGTTTTTTTTTTTTTTTGTTTTACACACATTGGAGAATGAATTAAAATATTAGCAACACATTTCATTTAATAAAAATTTCATTTTTTCAGATTACTAGTGCATGAATATAAAGGGCACTAGGCCGTGGCAATGCAAATTTTACATATGGAGGAAGGATACACAATGAATGGGAAACGAAGATCTTAAGCATGGCTTTCAAAAAACCTAGCCAACTCGCATACAGTCTATAGCGCGATAGCTGCGATGTATTCGAGCTTAACGTCGCATATAAAGCGCGCACTCTGTTTCAGTGCAGTTCCTGTTCTTGCGCGTGCGCGTTACAAGAGATCTATGACTACAGCTTTGAACAGAAAGACAATTTTTGTTCTTCGCCTTGCACTGATGACCGATGGCTGTAGTACGCTAATCCGAAATAACACCGGTAAATGTAATTGCTATTCCCAGTAACTCGTCATTATTTATTTACTTCAATTTTAAACTGCTTATGGACATTTAGCCGGATATTCTTCTCCCTCATTTTGGCTGGTAATATTAGACACACACACCAGCATATATATATATATATATATATATATATATATATATATATATATATATATATATATAATTGTACAAAAACGATCTATATATATCGGTCGTTTTTGTACAACAATAAAACGACAAAACAAGTATCACTTTTGCCCTAAAGTGATTACTAAGAATGTTATGCTCCCGCAAAAATTGAATTTTAAATTTCCTTTTTGTTAAAAATATCGGAAACTACTTGCAGTTAAGCAACAAATTGGTGAATGGTTTTATGTAGAACGGAGATCTTTTTTCGTCTTAAAAGCGGTTGTTAATATAACATCCCTTCAGGGCATCTTACTTTTGGATGGAACTTTGTTACCCTAATATGTAAGTGATTTTATAATAAATGTTACGAACAAGTTCGTCCAAATTAACGAAAAAGGTAATTTAACACTCTCAGGTGAACATTTCTTTGAGAAATCCGTAAGTAACTCTCAAAACAGAATGTGTGTTGCCTGACAGGTAAGCAACACATACAACACATTCGTGCATTTTTAAATTAGCATTTTGCGGAGGTACATAGCTCCCTTAAAAATCTCTTAGGGGAAAAGGCTATAGTTCATTCATTTTTCTGAAGACCTGCTAAAGTTCTACTACCACGATATTCCTCCGCCTCATGCAAACAAGGCTTATAACTATGTATTTAATGTAATACCAAAGGGACAACGCACTGCATTCGTGCGCACTCAGATTAGTAATATTTAGCATAAGAACTATTTCTTACCAGGCATTACCAACACACGCTTTTTCTCTCCGTTTTCATTTATATTAATTATAAATTAGATATTTGTAGGTAGAGTATAAATAGAAGTTAAATTTAAGAAATGTTGTATGAATATAGGTCCGGAAATGCTTCGTACCTTTACTACAGTCATCATTACATACCATATGGCTCGCGGGATGGATCATGGTTGTGAGGAATGACATCGCAGCTATCGTGTGTCATTACCATGGCACACAAAACCGCATACCACAACATTCTCTCAGGCCGCCATCAGACGTGTGACCGAGTCGCTGTGATCGAGTCGCCTGGGTGACTAGAGGTGTGTTGTGGTTAGTTGACAGCGATTAAAGACTGTTCACGATAAAGGGAGCACTTAGAAATGGACCTTAGAAAAAAGTCACTGCCCCTATATGCATATATTTTAATGGGCGCACTGAGTGACATTCACCCTTTGAAATTGGTTACGATGGATGGAAAGTACAATATCTACCAAAAAGTAATTGAAGACTTGACATAAAAACCGGGCTAAGTGCCAAAATGTAAACAATTTTTTTTGTTGAAATGTGTTCCGTGTGCCAGCCACTATAATATAAATAACGGGCTAAGTTCTAGTTGCTTTTGTAGTAGTGCAACTGTTCACTACAAGATCGTGTGGGGTCATGTCCGCTGGCGTGTACATTAAAACTGGAATAAGTGCCAGAGCGTCAGAGACGAGTGTTTAAATCGCTACGTCGTTGTTTCAGTTAGTTAGTTGCTGTTTGTTGTTATTGAATGTACCAAACATTAATATCCAGTATTATGGAAGGGCGTTCTTCGTGCAGGAAAAGACGTAAAGGGAAAGGAACTGTTCATTCTGAAATGAAAACACGGGGCTGTTCTGGCGAAATGTATATAAAAAGCCAACAAAAGAAGTGCCAGCTAAAACACAGCCTGCAGAACAAGTAAGCTGTACCATAACGAACTACTTATTACACACATCTGTGCTGGTTCTAAATATAGTCATTTTAAAATATTACTACACTTAATTTTTGTTTTACTTTTACAGCAGTTGCAAAACGACAGCGCATTTTATGGCATAACTCACAGTAGAACAGTTAGAGCTGTTTAAAAGTCCATTCACATTAGTCGGGTACTTTTTTTTTTTACTTAAGTAATGTCATTGTAAATTTACTAGTTTTGATCTATCGCACAAAATTTTCCCTACTAATATAGAAGGTGCAATAAGCACTCTTTTATGCAAGTGCAAGTATGAATGAAACAATATCGCTCGTGACCACAAACTGAAGCTTTTCATGGACTTTTATGCTATGGCGGACAATGAAAAAAAATCGTATTTAATGGGTCTTCTTGTCATCATCCCAGTACAGCGAAGGATGCATGGCAAGAAAGATGGTGAAGAGGTAAGTCAGCGACAAGCCACTATTTCCTACACTTTACCTAACGGCAAAGGAAATATTGTGCAAGTGTGTAAACACATGTTCATGGAAGTGTTTAGTGTGACTAAGAGAAGAATCGAGACCTTAGTTAAAGTAAAAAAGAATGGTGAAACAGTATACACTGAGAAACGAGGTAACAAAACAACACACAGGAAATCTTCAGTAGAAGACGAAGCAGTCGTTATCGAACACATACAAAGCTTTCCTCGGGAGCAGAGACATTACTCTAGAATGAAAAGTCAGAAAGAATATCTCAGCCGAGATTTGAGCATCAATAAACTATACCTTACCTTCAAAGAAAAGTACCCAACTTCTTTTGAAACGTACCGTTAGAATTATGAAATATTCAAAAGCAAGTTCCCTATGTTAGCATTCCACCATCCACGAACTGACACATGCGGGACATGTAATCGTTTGCATATGGAAATAAAAAGTAACAATAACACACAAGCAGTACAAAAGTTCGAGCTTCATCACCGCAAAGCTGAAAAGGCTATGAAGACAATGCAGGAGAATCACGCCAGATCACAGCTTCCATCAAGTGACTGTACCACTATTTCAGTGGATCTTCAGCATGTTCTGTCTCTTCCAGCATCTAAACATTCCGAAATGAATTATTTGCGTCAGTTATAGTGTTTTACCTGTGTATACACGTTGGAGACAACAACATAGGGTACATGTTTATTTGGCATGAAGGGTTAAGTGGACGTGGTGGTAACGAAGTGGCGTCATGTATTCTCAAGGCAATCACATCTGGTGTGTCTACGAAGAAAACATTGACTGTGTGGAGTGACAACTGCGTAACCCAGAATAAAAACCGCATGCTTTTATTCTTGTGGTGCTATTTGATATGTAAGGGATATGTTGATGAAGTGAACCACAAGTACTTAGTTTCAGGACACTCATTTTTAAGTTGTGACAGAGATTTTGCTCTTGTAGAGAAACGAAAACTTGTCGAACATTGTCAAGTACCTACAGACTTAATGAAAGTGATGGTGACTGCTAACCACAAAAATCTTTTATGGTAACACTAATGCAACCAGATGATTTCTACGACTTTAAGACCGATGCAGATAAACACTTAGCACATCTAAAGTACAGATTTCCAAAGTTCAGTGGATCAACATGACGAAGGCTTATCCTGGAACTCTGAGAACACGAACAACATTGTCTGAGTTTGAAAGCTGGTCATCTTGTTACATTTTGAAGAAGAATCTGACGAACGAGGCAATAAAAATTATGCTACCTCCATTAAATTACTACTCCAGGATCTCTGAAGAAAAGAAGAATGACCTCGCACAGCTGCTCCTTTACCTGAAAAGTGAGAAAAACCTTTCTATGAAGAACTGTTAAATCGATAAGACTAGGCAACTTATTTCTGGTTTGCCTAAAAGGAAACAAGACATTCGTATCTTATGCAATTATTACTAACTTCTAACATATAATAACATTTCTGGTGAACATTGTCCTGCTTCTGTGGCTTGCCATGTAGCCCATTATATATGTATTATGTGTTGGTTGTTAGCACCTTCCACAATTTTGTGTGGATTGATAAATATTTGTGTAATTTTGAAGGAACTGGTGAATTTGGTTTTACTCTAGCCTATTTCTTTTGTACTGGTGAACCATTAAATAATTACTAGAACACCTATTGTGTATTTTTAGTGATTTACCAAAAAATATGTAAATATCTCAAAAGTAACATTTTGGCACTTAGCCCAGTTTTTATATCAATTCTTTAATTGGGCACCCGTGAAGATAGGTAATTCAGTACGTTAGTTGACTTGTATTTCACGGCCTTCGGCGTAGGACCGCTGGTGTCTGTCCATAGTAGCATGAACACAGATGCCTATTGTAACATTCTGAATAATGAAATGCTCCCAACATTGTGGCGTTTTTACAGAATGGACCCGGGTTACTTCCAGGATCACAATGCCAGGTGCTATGTTTCAAGGGCTACTATGCAGTGGTACGCCGACAACAATGTTCGCCGATTGGACTGGCCCGCCCAGAGCCCCGACCTCAACCCTTTATAACATCTTTGGAATTAATTGGATAGCCGGGTGAAGGCTCGTCAGGCGCGGCCAAAATCCATTGCTCAACTCATGGAATGGTTGCAAGAGGAATGACGACGAATCCCCGTGGAAGTCCTGCAAACACTCGTAGAGAGCATGCCAGACAGTGTGGTTGCTGTTATAGCTGCAAGAGGTTACCGTACGAGATTCTAACGGTGTGACAACCACCAAGCAAACATTGTCGACAGGTTCCCAATTACTTTTGGTAGATAGTGTAGTTCCATATCCTAACGACGAATAAAATGTGTTAGGTAACCATATGTGATAACATAAAATTAATTCTTCCACTTTCTGTTTTTTAATGTATCGAAGTTTAAAATTGAGCAGATTTGTAAAGCATTTACTTCCTTAATAATTTCACAGTTTCATTTGACAGACGCACGAATAAAGCGATGAGGCACATAGCAATGTTAATTTCGCATAAGGCGAAGGAATACACAACGTATATACAAGTAAATATTACGCAGTGGTTTCAAAAGTGCTCATTTTACCGTGCACAACCTATAGAAGTTCCCAGGAAGATATTATTGCGTTCAGACGAGCGACAGTCCACCTGACACAAGGCGGCTCATTTCTCTGCTCTCGCGCACTCTAACGGTTTGGTTTGATTTATAGTTACGTTATAATTGGTTAATTGGAAAAGTGAGTTACCATATTTGATACAGTGCATTTCATAAACAATATGCAAGGAAGGCTAGCGATCTGGGACACATCATTCGGATATGATTCCAACAAAATTGAGAAAACAAATATGGCGGTAAATGTGTAAGCTATCGAATCCTGAGTTTGACAGCTTCACAGAGAACAGAAAGAATGTAAATGGTAAGTAACCAAGTTTTAAAAAATACTTGTTGTTAACTTAGTCTGCATAGTTTTCGTTTTCATAATATTTATTCCAACATGTAACAATAATTGTAATGAGGTGAACTGTCGAGCAACAAATGGGAAATCTCCATTCATAAGGATAGGCTTTGTAAAAAACTCATTAAAAAATATATAAAATTAAAATATTTCCGTGCGGTTGTCATATACACAGTTAGTTTATTTTATGCCAACACAAAGGAATCATGTAGAAATACGTTCATGTTTGTGAAGATACAGAAAAGGGATGCTGTTCAACACCATTGCAGTATGAAATTACAACTTTAAAGTGAGTCAAGTACTTGTTTGTTACTCGTTACATCTAATTGCGCATATTTAGTGTCATAATTACTATCAGTACTTATTATTCATTGCACATACTTAATTTGTAATTACTTATTGTGCGAATACACATATTTGCTCTACGCCCTATACCCTAATCTCGCCCTCACCCCTTAATCGTAGCCTATTTCCTACACTCTCCTCCCTTAAACCTCACTTGTGGTTCAGCAGCCAAACAGTGAACATTTTTACTTAGTATTTAATTATTCATTATGCAATTATGCCTAATTGCGCTCTTCAAGTTTCGAACCAAGTACTGGCCCACTCCGTACACCGGCCGCCAGAGCTCCCATTCCGGCGGCACTTCATCCCACGACAGCCCGCCAGACAGGGTCATCAGAGCACCGGTGATACAAAGTCCCCAATATCCCTTGTGCCAGATTTGCTATTTTGGGTTACCTCTCGCCAACAACCAATCACAGCACACCTCTCAAGGGAGGGCGAGGGTGGAGGGGTAACCCATCAGACAATCACAGCACACCTCTCAATGGAGGGCGGGGAGGGGGTGGGGGAGCGAGAGAGGGGGTAAAGGGGAACCCATCAGCCAATTACAACGAAGGGGGAGGGGGTGACACACACTTAATGAATTTTATGGAATGCCACTACTGTTGTGCGATTGGAATGCATCTTTATTATGCTTATGAAAAATAGTAGAGGATATTCGTACTGAAACCAGTGTGAATGATGTATCAAATTTAAAAGTACAACAAAGTGTTTTTTGGAAACTAATTGGCGAATTTAAAGAAAAGAAATCGCTATTTGGAACTCGGAATACGAAACAATGTTAAAATATTAAAACTGCAAAATAAATGTGATACCCGCAGATGTTTTGAGTCACAAATAAGATTTGATATTATATGCACGATTATCCACAAATGAGAATTCTCGGATAACGTATGTTTAAACAGACAAAGACCGTTAGAGGGATGTTCGCTTCGGTTCAGCTAGGCAGTGCTCAGGGCTTCCTTTTAAGCGGTTAGATAGTTGTGCACAGTAAGAGCACAAATATATATCACACATTTTATTTTGTAGAGACGGCACAGTGTATTTTTTATTTTACGGGGAACACCAAAATTAAAATTCATTACTTTTATCTGATATCGAGAACTCTTTTATTCGTATGTGTATCCACACGATATAATTTACTAAAACAGTATTCCTATTAAATTCAACGTCGCACGATTCCATTTTTTAAGTTAGGAAGTGTGTACTTAATTACCGTTATAAATGTTAATCGGTTTTCAAGTTAATACAAGCAAATACAGGGAACAAAGAAACATAACTGTTTTACGAACTCTGTAAGAAAACATTTCGCCAGAGTGAAGTATGGCTGACGCCTTAAATATTTATATTTTATGGTGGCGCGAGATATTATACCAAATAAATATATGAGTATGCGAGAACAATTGCTCAGAAAGTTGGCAGAAACCATTCATTATCTATGCTTGCCCTTTCTTAGCTTTTCAATTCTGGCTTTCAAAACCCGAGAATTTCAGTTCACATGTTTGGAGCTAATTTTTGTCCCACGCCCTATTAACGATGGAATAGTACATAAAGTACATTATAACCATAGAAAATTTTGTTCTTTACTTCACTGCCTCTAACAAGTTATAACATATAAATGTTATTTAAAAAACCACAAAATTGTCTGATTTAAAAATTATTTTTCTAGTTAACATGAAATCTTATGCAAAAAACCGAACTTTTTAAAGATATTAATTGGAGGTTACGTTTCCTAGGTAATTATATGCCTCACAAATACCAAAATCAATTGAAGTCTTGAAACTTAAGTAGTTGTTTTGAGAATTTTCATATGTAAGACTACGTCGCAAACAACTGCCACAGTCTAATTGTTTTAGCTCTTAGAGTCATTGTTTTGGAAATATATAAGATCTTGGATAGAGTTTACATTACTCCATGTAAGTATCCTATGTTTTCATTGTGCCATTCCTTTAAGATCAATGCGTCGGGCACAGTGTTTTTACAGAGAAGTAAAATTATGACAGTCGCTCCAATTGTTTTGTTTTCTGTTTAAACAATTTAAAAAAAGAGATCGTTTTTCAGTAGTAGCATGAAATAATTATCCCTGAGACTTTATACATTGCCCCGTATAATCCAACTTCATATTACCTGCAACACAATGAATATATTTCGAACTATTATAATTATTATTACTTCTTGAGTCATGTGTTTACACAATCGTAGGCGTCCAACTTGGTTGCTCCACCGTATTAACTCTGGCCCCCACATTTTATCAATGACAGTCCATTTTATTCCGTTCCTTCCTAAATTGTCTGTTTAGTTCTACTTGCAGTTTGAAACTACACACACTAATTTAATTTTATGTTTTTTAGTTATCTCTGTAAATTATGAAATTGTTGCAAACATTTGAGCTTTATATAAGTGTGGTATTTTCAAGAAATATCCTCATTCCTATTACCAGTGCCAGAGGGGGGTGAAGGGGTAAGATAATCGCTCGATTAGGATTTTAGATTCAACTTTCTGAACAAGAGCCTGGATTACTTTTACTTTAGACTGTTGGATCCAGATGCTTGTAAGTGCCCTTAACCACGCTTATGTGTTCGTGTAGTGTGTTATCGTCCGTGGCAAGTCATTCTGTAACGAAAATGTCTTTTAATATTTTGTTGTCATAGTTTCTTCCTACGTCAATGTGAGATTATACCAAGTCAGGTGCAATAATAGTTACACTTATTACATGGTGTGGTATTTTGAACGACTACATTCTTGCGCTGCTCTTTCCACTGTAGCATCAGCTGTCTCGTTACTTAGCCAAATGTTAAAAATAATAGACGCCTGGTTTTGCAAATTGCTGGTCGTATCTACATACATAATTTATGTCACTGAAATTCTACAGTCCCTAACACCATTGACATATCGGCTCTCAAAACCTCGATATTGAGAGCCGTCCAAATCTCTTCTCTCACTCACCATTGAAATAATTATTCTGGTCAAACGGCAAAGTTTTGTATCCAATAAGCCAACAAATTTAAACATTCACACAATCTTTATCCTCAGATATAAGAACAATTCTCTTTCGAATTCGAGATTCGTCTTGAAACATATATTTCATTAGTATTTCTGGGAAAGGTCCATTTAATTAAGATGGATCGTAAAAAAATTAATTCTTTCATTTCATTGTACATAATCTAACACAAATAAAATGTATGTGGTCAGTTTGGTAATCGCTGCTTGTAAGTTAAAACTTCCAGTGTCATTGCAAATACCCGTAGGAGTTATAGCATTTCAAAATTTTGCACAGTCGTTATGCTTGCCTTTATCATTTATTACACCTAAAAGAGTCTTATCTTTACCTTTTTCTGATCTACAGTCACCATAATTATTATTACAGGAAAAAAATGAAACAGTTGGCTCCAACTACTGGTTGCATTGATTTGACTGTTTGGTCGGTATTGAAACAAACTTTTTACATTCTCTTCGTCTTTATTTCTTTTCTTTTTCTTTTTTTTTTTTTTTTTTTTTTGCCTTCTCTGCTTTGCTAAAATTTAAATTATTGGGTTCAAAATCTTTCATTTTCAGTAAAAATAAAATAAAGGATAAATAAATGAACTCAAACAGGCTTCTAAAATAATGGCCATTACTTAAACGACAAATGAATTTCGTGTTCATAAGCTGCAGCTACGGCTACCAACATACACACGTGAAACACTTTGCTACAATCATCTGTTCGTGCACGTGTGTGTAAATAAAAGGTAGGGCAACCTTTGAGAAACATGCCTCGCCAATAAAAAACAAAATTACAAAGAAATATATGGAAATATCTCTTGCGGAGGTACAGCTCGGAAAAAAACCCGTCGTATTACAAGCCGCTACAAAAGGATTCGAGAGATCGCTGGCCAACCGAGAAGATGGTGTAGGGGGTGGGAGGGACTCACTGCCCAGGGGCTCCACATCGTGAGGCCCGCCGCCGACCCTCATATGCCACCGGAATGACACGTGTGTCGTGAGACCGGAGCAGTAGCTCCCGTAACTCACAGGATGTTTGTAAGAACAATTTGCACCCCGACACTTGAACTAATCATAGGGTCCGCGGCGGGGGCCGTGTTAGTGTAATTCTAGGGCACGGGGCCCACATTTAGGCTGTTTTAGTTTTGTCGCCTATTACTAATGTAAATTTACGTGTTTGTGTTGTCGGTGGGGGAGTGAAGCTCCCCTCCAGCCGCCCGGCTGGAGTGAATGTAAGTGTCGTGATGTCTGTCTGACGTGTTGTTCTGTAATATGCAAGTGTGCTAAATGATCTCGCGTGTAGTGTATACGTGAGTCCGTAGTCTCCCCGGAGCAGCCCTCGGGGTACATTCCATGGTTTCAGCGTGTTGTGAGATAGGAAATAAAATCCAATATTAGTAACAAAATACAATTAAGGGCGGAGGGGGGTCCCTTGGGACCAGAGTTTACTAGACTCTAGTCAGCAGAGCCCCCCCCCCCCCCTCGTCATCTTTTCAACAAGGATCGTCTTCTTTCCTACCTGAAACAAACTATCAAGTCGGTGTGCTATTGTAGGTAAGTAATTGTATTAGTAACATATAAAACATTATTTTTTTTAATTACATTTTTTAAATTTTTAATGTGTTTTTGAATTTTTTATTTTTGTAATTTTTTGTATTTTTTCAATTTTTGTTTATTTTTAATATAATTTTTAATTTTAATATCAATATTACTGTTGAAAATCAATTTATTTTAATGTACTGTGATACTGGTAATAAGACTAAGCTAGATTAAGTTAATTAATCTAAGCTCGATTAGCCATGCCACGTCGTGTCGTGTTGGCTCCCCCCCCCCCACCCCCCGACCACAACCTCGACTGACATATGTGTCACTTGACCTGGAAGACGAGTGGTTGTTGAGGCTATTTCCAACCTTTCCCGAGTTCCCACATAACCAGCCTGGGCAGAGCGCCCTACTTTATCACTGCTGTGTGTTTATAACGAAAAGTTTTGTTTGGGGAGTTTTTATAGTTGTTTATAGTTAGAGGTGGAAATTAAATAATAATATATTCTTGATATTAATCTACCCTTGTTATCAAACATTCTGAGCATCAGTGTTTACTGACAGACTTGATCATGCCAAGCCATCCTGGACAAACCCAGTGGCAAACAGGCACTTGGATGAATTGTGTTGTGGGGGGGGGGGGGTGCCATCTATTTTATGTGGTGTGCAACCCTTACATAGCAAGAGGTCATAAAACCATAAACCAACCCTCATAGTAGTGCCATTTGTCGGGCAGTCACTAGTGCGGAGTTGTCTTCCATAGAGATGGTCAGTGTAACGCGAGTGACTTGAGATGGGTACAACGAGGCTGCGTCGTAGTGAGGATCATATGCTCCGATCCCGTCTCATATTTATTCACGAAGATGGAAAAGACACCCATAGCGAAATGTAAATGTGGTAAGTAATTTTTGCGTTATCTGCAATTCATATTTTTATCTAATGCTCTTGCATTTAGTAACCACAACCTAAAAACATTACGTCGTTCAATATACAGCTGGTTCCAAATATGCATTTCCTATTAATTGGACCTATTGTGGTCAATTTCTTATTTTATAATTAATTAAAGAATGTAGCTTGGCAAATAATGACGTATTATTAAACATAGCTGTTTGTGGTGTAAATAACTATTTGATTTCTTCAGTATTCCACACAAATGTTTTATTTTGCGAATTTTCACTCTGTTGTCTTAACTTATTTTTGAAATTCTGACAAGGAAGCGTAATAAAGTATACAAAATTTACATATCTAGGATAAGCCTATACTTCCTCACATAATAAGTATGCCATAGTTTCTCGTTTTTAAATTAGTTTTTTATTATGTGTACCTACTAATGATGAATAAAACATTCCCCTGGTCTCTGAGCATTATAAATTTATAGTGTTTCTTGAATTTTATTCAAATCATACCTATAGAGAGATTACGCAGTGATAACTTATGCTGTAATTCAGGGGCAATTTTGTTTGATACGTTCATCCAATGCCTGGTGTTTATTATTGTTTCGTTAGACGTATCGAGCTAGCTTGAAAAAAGAGAAAATTCTGAGTTAGTTCATGTACTTCTTAAAACATGCATGTAATTTCCACGCGTGGGTGTATATTTAAATAAACTATACCTTAAAAATTGCGTAGTAATAGCCTATCCTGCTAATCGAACCACATATTTTCTATTTACGAATCACAATACACATGACAGTTTTGAATTCTAGCCAACGAATAACTTCTAGCCTCTCGTGATAAATGTGTTCTCTTTACATTTTGGTAATAATGAATCACATCACATAATAATACCAGCATTTCGGCTTATCGTTATTCAAGGAGGATATTTTCTAGCAGAGACTCTTCTCATTGTTAATTTAATTCACAAATATAATCATAAACACTATCACAAATTCGCCCTATTAATATGTTAATGCCACTTTCTACCAACACCACATACTGTGATATTCTGAGTGATCAACTGCACGGAATATTTAAAATAAAGTTACTCAGGAATATTTAAAATAACACGGAATATTTAAAATAAAGTTATCGCTTCAGGAAAAGCCAAGAACGCACGCAGAGGCGTAACTAGAAACTTGCCGCCACCGATCTCTCATATGTAAGCCCAGCAAGGCCTGTCGCGAGACCACGAACCAAATTTCCCATAACTCGTTAAGTGTGTTTGCAAATCTAGTTGCAGCCTGACAGACTTGGGTCAGATCATTGAGCCGGCTACGGGCTGTCGTGTTTTTGTTTGAGCTGGGCTCCGGGCCCGTATTTATAGTCGTTAACCACTGTTGCTATCTTAGTAAATTTATGTGCATGTGTATCGGCGAGGGAGTGAAGCTCCCAACCAGTTTCCCGACTCGCATGTTGTATCCTAGAAACTTGCATGTCTTTGGCAATCTTTTATAAGGGCCGATCCAGCATTTTTAATTTACTTATATTTATGTGTTACCCGTATATAATATTATTTTATAGATAAGCAATATAAATACGAAACTCTAAATATAATTTATATGCCAAATACTTATATCTCATTTCTGCGTAAGAATAGATAAATAAATAAATATATATAATTACATACATACACACACACACACATAGTACCTTGACATTTATTTCAAATGTGAGTTCGGCAAAGTTATCTATCACTTATCCGAAGTCTAGCTTCCCAGCTACAGGCAGCTCCATATTCATAGAAGTAAGTGCTAATTCTGTCACTACTTTTCGACCTGGAGTGCTTCTTAGACATACAATTTTCGCTTTTAACTGCGCCTTTTTGAAGGATCTGTTTAAGGTCTACTTTTATGCTCATTTTGTGTCCCTATGCCGCATGTAAAATTTTCATTCCCATAGGCGTCATAGCTATATTCATGGTTAAGTCAAGTGAAAACGTGAAATTGTTAGAAGTCTATTTCAAGATTGGAAATTAAATACTCTTCACTCGCATATTTAGATTTTGCAGACTTAGGGTCTGGTGCATCAAAGTTGGGCGTCCTTTCACTCAAAACAATGAACCGAGATTATTGTTGCCTTTTTATCAAATCCAGTAAGCAAAAAAAAAAAAACACTTCTTTCCGAAAAACTTTTGGGATCGCTTAACCATTCGTCTTGAAAGAGTTTGTCATACTGATGGCGCACACTTCTACTGGAGAAAGAAGATGTTTGAGCTGAATATACCAGTACAATTCATATTATTTTTGCAAGGTGCAAGCACGAATTAATAGACAATAGACAGGCGGAGTCGATGAGTTACAAACGTAGAGTGAACATATTTACCAGTTTTTGACATTCTTTGTCATGCTGCTCGCTGGCCTTGACCACAGTCAGATCAGACTGCATAACCAGAGCCGTTGTGGCATAGGAATTCAAAGATTTAACATAATCTCGCCACTTACCACGCCACTCCACTAATATGACTATATCGTAGACATATTATTAATTACCACACATAAGCAAAAAACCGTATTGGAAAAAATATTACATGCATTGGTATAATTGTAGAAATGAATACCTACCTGTCTGTCTAATCTCACTAAGGGTAACATTGTTTTATTTAAGAAAAGAAAAAATATACTAGGACCTGGTAGACCCCATCATGTTGTGGGCACCTGGGCATTTCCTAGTCCAACCAACCTTTAGTTACCCATCTAAAAACGCACGAGCAACGAAGGTATTGTATGAATGAGCACATTAAACCAGTTTTGTTCTTTTTTACACGCCATAATTCGTAACTTGAAGTATAATTTTTCTATTGCAAACCCACCCTGTGATCTAGAGGGTTGCATCACAATCATATGCACAACTCTCTACGCACTAACCGCTATCGCAAGAACTTCTGTTAATGCAATATTAAAAAATTTATGTAAACTGATAATATCTTTGTTCCTTCTGACGGAAATATCAATACTGAGCTACTTTATTTTTGTTTTCATTTTAAAATACACGCACTTAACACTGGAGTAGATAAATAACAATTTCTCTTAAGTTCTCTGCTCACCTATAACATCTCTAAGTATAAAATCTGATGTAAAATTATTTACAAAATTAGGCCGTTTTGAATCAAAATATTTGACATGCATTATACTGTGAAACTAGCAAGTCTCTGATGAATTGTGTTAAAATGCTAATATTACAAGATGTTTACAACAAATGTCACTGTAGTTCAGGTGGGAAAAACAGAAGACAGAAATAGTATAGCTCAGCTTTGATGGATTTTTATTAGGTATGACAATAATTATGCACAAAGAAGGTAAAATAAACCGGGCAGTTTTTAGTGAAATGAAAAATAATTCTCTGTCAGACGTTTTAATAATATGTGGGGAATCCTAATACATGTAATTGATTTTTTTCATTCTGGATTACGGAGCAGTTGTGTATGTAATTGATTTTACCGAGGTTAATTGACAGGTGGTCAAAACTTGCCACAAACTATTTAGTTTCAGTAGGGCCTACCCTGTGCCACACCTCTGAAAGTTATTTAAAACAACATCGCAATTATGTATGAAACGAGCACCAGGGCCTCCCTACACTTTCTCATTCAAAGATACTTGAGATTCTGCGTCATTTCCGTGCTATACAACCATTTTAGGTATAGGCTGTTCACGGTAAAATGAGCACTATTAAAGTTCTGTTTAAGATCTATTTGCATGCATGTTGTGTGTTCTTTCGCCTTATGTAAAATTATCATTGCCATGGGCTTCATCTCTTTCTTCATGCGTTGGTCAAGTGAAACTGCGAAATTATTAGAAAAGTATTTTAAAAATCTGCTAATTTTTAACTTCGCCGCATTAAATAAAAAGAAAGCGATGGAAATAATTTAAGTTATCATAAATTGTTACCTAACACTTTTTATTTACGTTAAGGTTTTGAACTACTTTCCCCTCCATCGTTACCAACTTTTTGGGCGTATGTCAATCAGTGCGCCCGTTAAAATATATGCAGGTAGGAGCAGTGATTTTTTCCTAACGTTTTTTTCAAAAGTGCTCACTTAAGCGTGAACAGCATTTAATGGAAGTAGTTGCATACTTCAGATACAAGAGTAAACTCCTGTCGCAGAACTCGAAGCCTGTTAAATTACGATATACACCACAATACTTACTAACCATATCTTAACAACTACTTTCTTGTGTTTTGCCGAGTCGCTTATTTCCCAACACGTGCGGCTGTTATGCATCGCAGTTTTAAGAAAACATTTAGATGTTTACGAATTTTCTTACAACTTCCATGGAAAAGTGTTGAATTATCTGGCTTGGGAATGAGTGAGTGAGTGAGTGAAGAGATTTGGCTGGCTTTTAATATCGAGATCTTGAGAGCCGATGAAGGTGAAGCGAGGTGAATATGGAGCGGCTCCAGAATGCAAGGGTGGGGAGATCTTCGAGAAAACCCGCTGACCAACGGTATCGTGTGACACGATTCCCACATGCGAAAATCCGGGAGCGACCCCGCCGGGAATTGAAGTCGGTTCGCCTTGGTGGGAGGTGAGTACTCTAACCACTACACCACTACGACCACCTGAAGAGGAAGTAGGGGGTTGCTTAGGGGATGGGGTACCAAAGTCTGTTGTTTGCCGCAAGCCCCTAGGAACCTCTGGGCAGCCCTGCGAGAATCAGCAGTTATTTGTGACGTCCGCTATTTGTCCGCTATTTGTAATAGTCTTTTTTATAAGCCTTACATCTACAGACCCCCCCCACACACACATATATATATACTATATATATATATACACACACATATATACATATATATATATATACACATATATACATATACATATACATATATATATATATACACACACACACACACACACACACATATATATATATATATATATATATATATATATATATATATATATATATATATATATATATATATATATATACACAATTTAATTGATAAAAAAGACCCTAAATGAAATTCGCTGAAGTTGCATATACAGAAGACCTGCTACGATTCTATAAATCACAATTTAATCAGAACAGGTAGCATGGAGATCCAAATAATTGGTCTACATCTATTTATTCGATGACCGAGAGTAATCTTACAGTGCATGGAGCGAGGGCTCAGTGGCCAACTGCATAAAAAAGTTAACTTGTACTTACATAAAATGTCTCGAAATTTACGGTCATCGAAAAAATGTTAGGGATACAAAGATTATTTCTCATCGAGTAAAGGAATTATTTTAGAACCGATGTTGAGACAAATATTTTCTCCTCCGTGTACACGCCAAGAACGTATCCCCGATAATTGGCCTTTTTTTTTAGTTACATCCGATGCGTGTTTAAACAATAGTAATGTGAACACAACTGTTGTCTTTAATCAGTCACTGAACTTGTGAATTTATTTGTATGGACACCGTTATTACGTCGTTTGATATTCAGGTTTATAGTATCTCAAACAGCCAATTTATTCTCTTTCTTGTTAGTAGGAAAAGATAAATTAAATGTAGGTCTTAAAATCGTGTAGAAGCCCTTTTTATGTATTTTTCATTCCAAATATTACAGCATAGGTATAGGCTGTTCACGGTAAAATGAGCACTTTTGGTAGCCCTGCTTACAATCTACTTGTATGTACGTTGTGTATTCTTCCGCCTTATTTAAAATTAATATTACCATGTGCCTTATCACTTTATTCATACGTCGGTCAAGTAGAACTGAGAAGTTATTAGGAAAGTTAATATTTTACAAGACTGCAAATTTTTACTCTTCGATGCATTAAAAAAACACAGAAAGTCAAAAGAATAATTTAAGTTATTACAAATAGTTATCTAACACTATTTATCCGACTTTAAGTTATGGAATTACTGTCCATCTATCGTTACCAACTTTACTGGGCGAATGTCACTCTATGAGCCCATTAAAATACATGCAGGCAGGGCCAGTTACTTTTTTTCTAAAGTTCATTTGAAATGTGCTCATTTTATCGTGAACAGCCTTTACATTACGTGACTAGCTACAGCTACTGGCGGCAACATATTCGGCTTAGACAACTCTCATTTGTTGTTCGTATCACGCTGACTTGTACAATGGACTTCTAGAAAATATGGTTTCACTTCCACTCACTCGTAGCCCTGTGCTACAACAGTATGATGTTGTTTCTACACACTAGTCACGCAATTAATTGTTGTGATATTCTCTCGGTGTGTGTATCATTGGCGTGATGCCCCCTCGTCACGTGCTTCTTTGATGTGATGTCCTCAATCCATGTTCTTCTCTCGTCAGATGAGAGTAGCGAGTGCGACCATGAGCAGGGCAGCCAGCAGGACGATGAGAGGGCGGCTGCCGCTGCTGGCGACGATCCAGGACCTGAAGAAGGACACGTTTGTGTAGACGCCCGGGTAGCCGGCCATGGCGCACTTGGCGCCCCAAGACACGATGCCCACCAGGAAGTCGTCGCACATCAGCGGGCCCCCGGAGTCCCCCTGGAACACCGGCCAACCACAAACCCTCCAGCGCATCGTCTCTCCTGCGTATTGGTATAGGCTGTTCACGGTAAAATGAGAACTTTTGAAAGCCCCCCTTAAGATCTACTTGCATAAACTTTGTGTGTTCTTTCGCCTTATGTAAAATTAACATTACCAGGGGCCTCATCACTTTATTCATGCACCGGTCAAGTGAAACTGTGTAATTATTAGAAAAGCAAATATTGTGGAAATTTTCTCACTTTACGCTACGATTCATTGAAAAAAAAAAACAGGAAGCGAGAGAAATAATTTAAATTAACACAAATGGTTACCTAGCATTTTTATTCCACGTTAATACATGGAACTACTTTCCCATCCATCGATACCAACTTTATTGGCCGCATTTGACTCAGAACGCCCGTTAAAATATATGCAGGCAGGGATAGTGACTTTTTCTAAGGTTGATTTCAAAAGTGTTCACTTTATCGGGAAAAGCCTTTATGGTTAATTCTACTCTGGTTAGCAACAAAACGAGCTCTCTTATGGGAGTGTCTGGCAAAGGGAAAGTTCCGCCGCTAGGTGCGTTGTGTTCGAAAAGGTAATTTTTAAATAAACTTTTATGCTACGTGAATAATAAAAGAGAAAGATTTTGCTTAGTTGCGAAGTTATGTTATATTTGATATGTAATTATTACAACATTCCTTTTTTTTAACGTATAAAATAGAGAAAATCTGGTACATTACCGACACTAGCGTTTACCTAGAGGCGAAAATTTTCTGTTGCCAAACTTTTAACACTGATCTTCCAAACATATACTAGAAGTAAACTTAGTATTGGGTTCACGGTCACTGATAAGCCTTATTTTTGCTTATATTTTACCAAATAATAACTTTTTAAGAAAACACCTGTAGGATTGCAGCTATATATATATATATATATATATATATATATATATATATATATATATATATATATATATATATATATATATATATATTGGTATATTCGGGAAGTACTCCAATTGTCTATATCTCAGACAAGGATAGTAATTCATTTAATATTTTAAAGGTCGGGGCAATGATAACTTGTTTGTATTTTATATATTTTCTTTTTTCCAAATTTATTATTTTTCTTTCCTCCAGACGTCATAGGACGATAGCGCATCTTTTCCTTTTCAACGGGTGAGTAAACTAAACACGTCGCCGCCGCATTGCACGACTTGGTGAAACGAGGAATATAACATATGCCAACTTTAGCTGACGTGACCAACTGCTCGAGAACAATATGTTTTCAATGAGGAAACTTTCAACCAATATTTATAGGGAAGCACGACCTTTCTCCGGTATCACAACACATCACAACAGTTCGTCGCAGCACGATCGTTTGTCAGCTCTCAGTCGGACAGCCTGCAACGAATGTTCACGTGACTTGCACCGACCAGCGCCCGCGGCTTTAACCATCTTTTGTATTTCGGACATTTCAAATAACTATTATATTTATTTCCCAGTGGTGCGAGGAGTCAATAGGGTGCCGGGAGAGAAAAGCAACGATTCTCTCTCGTCTCCGTAACTCTCGAAGCGAGAAGTTTTGTTTTATGAAAGCTGCCATACTGCCTTTTTTTTTTTGGTTCGTTAGAGCTGCGAGTGTCAGTTGTTTGTTTTTTCCGAGACGACAATAAATCTCCAGTAAACATATAACTTCTTTTATTTATTAGTAACCCTTCTATCCACATCAACAAACGTTCATTATTATGTAGTCAAAGTCGCCAACTCACGCTGAGCTAGTTCGTTGGTGTTTACTGAGGACTACAACGAGATAACAGGAAAGTAACCTGTTACACACAATAAAACCTTTTGTATTTGCTGATACATTAACATCAAAATATTTTTTATTCAATTTCAATATTCATTATAAATTTTTTAAATTAATTTTTAAAATTATGAATATATACCGGAATTAAATTATACGAAAATAAAAAAATACGTATATAACAAATAGTTCTAAATTTCCCTGTTACATGATCATGAACTCTAGCACTTTTCCAGATTTCGTAAATTCATTAACATCAAAAGTGACGATTTTTTGCTTCTATGTTATTTTTTTCCTCTCATGACATATTCAGTATACATCCTTTAACTTCATTATATTTTTACATGGGACACTGAGGGGCGTATCTGAGTTTGTGAGGGACGGAGGTCTTAACAAAAATAGAAGAACTAAATTTGATTTATAATATATTCACATAGTTATTATCTAGAACATTAAACTATCAGTCTCCCCTTTCATTATTTTTATTTAACAGTGAGCGCAGTATTTAATGTGTTTCAATTGTAATTAATCTCCTTCTTAATTGTCTCTGTTTGGTTACAGTCAGTTACACACTCATTATTAACATGTGTTTTTCAGTATATCTGTTGCCACCATTTGTAATGTATTTCACTTACGCACTCTTCACTGCTTGATACTCGCATTCGCAGATTTCCCTTTTGCTGGTCACTTCTCTCGCTGCTCGTCTTCTATCGCTCGGAACTCAGACACTCATTCACTCATCAACTGTCACACTTTCACATCGTTCACCCTGACCATCTGGAAGGTTCAACGCACCCCGACTCATGCTGAGAGAACGAGGTCAGTAATCCAAAAAATTCTTCAGATAAACGCAGAAATCATTACAACTAGGGTCAGCAGCGTGTGCCACAAAAAGGATTATCGTGTTGACTCGCTTTCTGTAACAGATACCGGCCTATCGGTCCCCTGTTCATTAAAAAAAATGCTTTGACTTGCTGCTGCCACTATCATATAATTGCTGTCCACTTCCGTTCACTCGCGCGGAATGCGAAGCAGCGAGTAGGTAACAATATGTTCCCATATTAAATTGAGATATCCTTACACTGCTTCATTAAAGGTTCTATATTTTAATGTTTCATTTCCATTAATAAAATTCAAAACTGAAATTATTCTAAAAATGTCTTGTATTTATTAATTTTCATTATTTCTTGACAATGTGAATTTAAAATATGACGTGATGTCAAACTGATTAAATTGCTCTGCTCATTTTTAAATGTATCTTCTCTTAACATCAGCTCATTTTACATTAGTGCTCTTGTATCTTCATGCCACAATACTTATATGGTTATTTAATATCATTTATTTTTCAGATTAATAATGAAACTTCATGTTATTCTCCTGAATACTTTTCAATTATGATAACATGCATTCAAATATTTTATCTCGTTAGTAATTTTATGTAAATAATATAATATGGTTAATAATTTTTTTGTAACATTCGTTTGAATGTTTTTGCTCAGCTGTTAAATTTATATTATAATTCATCTATTAAACACATTTGATTATATTCTTGGATGTTCTTTCAACATGATTATTCATTTTCAAACTTCGTATTTCATTATTTTGTACAGTGATAATTTGCCAGAAAGAAATAACATTATTTAAAATACCTTCCAATAAATATTCACAAATCTTTAGATTTCTTGTTTTAAATAATAAAGTTAATTTTTTTATTAAATAATTTTATAAAAGTTGATATTTCAATGCATGTAACACTTCACGCGAAACTAACCTTTCATTAACTTAAATTAATTTAATGATACTGTCATGCATGAAAATGTATTTTCTAATTGTACAATATAAATTTTAATCAATTAAACATAAATCTTTTATTGTTTTTATTTTTTTTGCTAACTTAAATTGAGTTTTTTTTTTTTAGTTTGTTTTCCTGTTTGTTTAATTTTATTTATTATATTGAGCTACGGAAATTGACCTTATGGTATAATGTTTCCTTATCTCAATCTCTTTTTGACTAACTTAAACAGGGATGCTGTTATCACTAGGTACTGATTAATTTATTGAATCAAATTTATTTGTATTAAAGTACACATAAAAATAAATAACCATATAACTGCATTTGTTTTGTAACATTAAATTAATAACATCATTATTTATAGAATTTGGCAGTACTTCAAAATTAATAATTATATACCGGTTTTCAATTTTTGGATTTTAATCTATAAAATAATGTGTAAATATAATTAAAAGGACTACAATAACACATTACTTAAATGATTTCTTTATCTCCATTGATTTAATCTGCTTTTTAAATTTCTTGATATAATTTTTTTTTAATAATATAGTCACAACTTTAATATTATACACAAGTTTTATTATTTAATGCCTTTAATATTCCTATCTACTTTTCTGTACTAACTATATGAATATATATTTTTTCAATATGTGAATCTTTTAAAGCTATGTTGATCGACTGAATGATCGTGTTCTCGCTATTGCTTATCACTTTGTTGTGCACTTATGAAGCAAAAAAATTAACTGTAAAAATAAAATAAAAAAGTTTTTATTTATTATAATCTAGCAGTTTTACTTTACAATAGTATTTTTCTCTATGGTGTTAATTTTTATGTTTTTCTTAAGAAAAATTTCTTGTGATATTAAAATTACAATTTTTAATCCAAGTAACACTTAATTTTCCTTGACAATTTATATATTTTTTATACTTCTGGCATGGTGGGAAATATTTTTTAATTATTTTATAGTTTTATTTTTTTAAATTATGCTTTTACGAGCATATATTCTATAAGTACAATACATCTTTAATTAATTTTTTAAATTATTTTAATAAAATTGCTTTTATTTTGTATCATATAAAAAAGTATAAAATGTATGCTTTTTTATTAATTTTTTTAATTGTTCGTTCTCTTTAAAATATGCTTTATGCGGTCATTCTATTTTTTTTCCTTCAAAAACTAAATGTTTTATCTATCCCCTAGACTAGTTTATGTACAAAAGCTTTCTAAACTGTTTTCTTTTCATGCTTCCTTCTGTTATTTTATATAAAACAAAAATGTTAAAAGAATAACTACAAAAATTGATATTATATGTTTAATATTTTACTTTTCATATATAATCTTATGATATAAATAATAAATCGAAGTTTACCACTTGATCGAAAAGTCATTTCATTTGACTGAGTCAAAGAAACCACATGAGTTGGAAATTTATAGAATATATGCAGAAAAAATTTTCAAATTGCTAATATGATTTTGGTTACAAATATTAGATATCATAGATATTAATTCTTCAAATTTATGCCTGGCAGTTATTGAAACCTTTTATAAAATAAGCTTTAGAGTATACAGACGAAAAGTATTTTTATTTTACTTATGAAGTGCTGAAGGAATCTATAAGAGTTGATATAATAAACTATACAGACCTTTCATAACTATGTATTATATAATTTCTCCAACACTGAAAAGGCCATAAGTTAAAACACCATAAAACTCTAAAAAATTTTCCAATATGTTTTCATTACAATAATTTAATATTTTTTCATGCAGAAGGTAAAAAATATTGATTTTTTTACCTTATTCATAAAAGAATAAAACAAATTAAATTAGGGGTGATTGTATCCATCATAATTTTCGTATATATTTTACTGTGCTAAAAAATCTTGTTAAGTTAATTTTATTATATATATATATATATATATATATATATATATATATGTATATATATATATATATATATATATATATATATAGTAGTCGTGCTGAAGAACTCAGTGTCAGTAAAAATTATGGATATTTTAATTTTATCAGAATTTTTGTGAAATTTGTCCTAAGTAACGTCATTAAAAAATCAAGGTGGTTAGTAGTTTCGTTTAATTTTATTGTTCATAAAATCTGGTCTAGAACCTCCGTTTTATATAGAAATGAGCGCCCTACGTTCACTGGATTTGATTACATAAAAGATGTGAAAATTTGTTTAATGTTTATATTTACGTTATATGTACAGTTGTGTTTCTGTCTCCTAAATTCTGATGTTTGAGACATAGGCGTAAAGGAATTATCATGCTTTGCTTACATTGCAGAAGAACTCTTTGTGGTCTCGGCAATTAACCTTCTCTACACCCAAAGCTATAGCAGACATGGAGAGGATCATTATGTCGTAAGTACAGAGACCATTGCTATTTTTTTCTCACCTTAAAGGACTATGTTTTGTATACTAATCATATGTATTAAACATTTTAGAAAAAAAATCGTTTAATGTACTCTAAGTACAGACCTCTCAATCCCGGCGAACCTAAAGATTGCTTGCGGTAGGGTGGGTCTGGAACATGATTGAAACAAACACAAGAGAATAAGCGGAATTTCCCTGATAAAACATGCACATAACAAAGACGTCCACCGTACGTTCCGCGCGAGAATTCCCGATACTCCAAAACCTGCTCGCCTCCCACCAAGGCGAACCGGGTTCAGTCCCCGGCAGATTTTCTCTAGGATCTCCCGTTTTCCCAACCCCTTCATTCCGGCACTACTCCATACTCACCAAAGTTCACCGTCATCGGCTCTCAAGACCTGGATGTTATGGTTGAAGTAATGCGACTTCTTATGGAGCACTGCACCCGACTATACAACGTGAATAACTCATAAAAAAGTAGTACAGACACCGTAAAAATTGTCAGGAAAGTGCGATTTATGCTATATTTGAAAGAAGAATGTATATATTTTCCACCATTATAAATATTTTACTAAAATGTACTTTTCAAATATAAAAAAAAAGTATTCGTTTAAAATAATCTGTATTGTTAACAAAATTTAATTTCCGTTTTGGATGCTTCGGAAAGCAGAATTTCCATGAAAATCTTCTTCAAGAAAGATCGTCATAATATTTATTGTGATAATATATACTAAAATCATAGTAATAATGTATCATATTAATTTAATAATTAAATTTTATTTACATTAGTTTCAACCATAAATGTTTCTGACAAATTGGCGCACATACAATCAATTATAAAAATTATTTCCTACATTACTATTACAATTTTCTTACATACAATCATTATGGCGATATTCTATGAAGTAGATTATAACAAATTCTGCGTTCTGAAGCTTCCAGAATGTAAATATGCTTAAATTTGGTTAAAAATACGAACAATTTTAATGATTTTTCTAATATAAAAAAAATTAGTAAAATATTTCATAATGCTGCAAGATATGTACGTACATTCTTATTTCATATACAGCATAAATCGGACTTTTCTGTCGATTTTGATGATGTCTGTACTACTTTTTTTATGAGTAATTCACATTCTATAGTCGGGTGCAGTGCTCCATAGGCAGTTGGTTTACTTCAAGTTTAAGAGCCACCCAAATAGCTTCATTCACTCACTCGGAAATCTGGGATCGTAACTAGGTGGTGGTAAACTGGGTACCAAACTACGAGCCAACCATTGTCGCCAGTGTGCGTGCACAATGCAGAAGTAAAGCGACAGCAAAGCGCGTTTTTATTCTTCTCACCACACAATACAACCCCATACGTACCTGACAAGAATCTTTGCCGCCCTCCTCATAGCCGGCACATAACATGCCTGGTTTGATTATATCCTGTGTTCTGTTGTAATTGTCACACGGCATTATGGGCACGATGACGTACCTCATTATCTGAGACAGCGAGTTTTCCTGGAACGCATAAGAACACATACCAGAATGTAAAAAAACAACACTCACTGCTATGTTTGAAACCTGACAACTATGAGCCAAACTTGGTGTCCAAACATCATTAGATGTTATAAAACAGATATTTTAGCCTTCTGGGAAAAATTACAAACATAATGCACATCATGACTCTATCAACTAGTAATCCTGTGTATCTTACTTATATGTTTTATTTTGTTTACCTCCACCTTGAAACCAGCACGGATTCTGATAATTTTTCTGTTTTTGACTTGAGCATTCTTATACAGGTACATAATTCTTTACAGACGTTTTCAAAATGGTTATTATATATACACACATATAATATGTGTTATTTCGGAGTGAAAAGTTTGGTTATTTAAAATATGAGTTTCTTCTTTCTCCGATTTTACATTTATCTTAGTTCTATTTTAAAGTTACTTTAGGCAATAGAGTTTGTACTTGTAAACTGCGAGTGTAACGTGTATGTAAATTCAACATCTTTTCTTGTTTTTACTGTAAGATGCATGGCTTTCTCTTCCCTACGATAACCTTTCAACTAGCCTTTCCATAACTTTTTTATCTGTTTTCGTTTGTGCGTTACTATTTCTTTGGAACTAATTCATTCAGACTGGCCTGTTACAAATGGCACTGAACAATAAAAAATTCTTAGCAGTGTCATGTGGTATAAATTGGCTAACTTTTATTGAACTATTCATGATAAATTCAAGCAAGTATTCAAATTTTTAAGAACCACCAAAGTTTATGAGGAAACCACAATTTTGTAACATTTTGAAGTGGCATTCCTTTCCAGAATATTAACCAAGCATTTTACGTGAGTCAGACTGCTTGTTAGGAGAAGTGTATCGAATCTCCAGCTTTTCCATGGTAGCGATAAAATATGTTGGTGGAAGGTTTTTCCAATTCCGTTACAGAACGATCATAGAGTTCTTGGCAGCAAGTACACGAGCCAATTCTGAAAGTTAACAAAATAGTAAATAGAAGTTGGTGACATAAGTATAGTCTGTTCATGTTCAGTAAGTTGCTCATTCAAACGCCTGGTTGATATTGCGGGATTTATTATTCCTTTTATGATGGGCCAAAAAAATTTTTTTTTACGGAATTCTGGCATTGTTATTCATTTTTTGCAAACTGTTTGTATGATCTCTAAAGCTATTTTTCCAATGGTTTAATGTAATGATTATATTTTATTTTGGTCTATGTCACTAATTTATTTTTAGTCTCCTTAAGCGTGCTATCCCCCTCCCCCCAACCCAATCACCCAAACTCATCACTCGTCACAGACACACGAACATGATAGTAAATAAATGTGGGAAAAGAATTTACTTTTACAATTTCGTAATCATAATAGTAGATAGATTATGATCAGTCTGAACATGGGTACACGGGATGTAGATTGTGGATTGTGACGTCACATGTGAGACAGTGAGACCTTGACCTTGGGTGACCTTTACTCGGAGGTGACCGTGACCTGGGTAACCTTAAACTCTACAATTCAGAAAAATCGTACAAATATGGAACATATAGTACAAGAACAGGTAAAATCACATAGTTGAAACAGACCGCCAGCTTGGGTTTCCATGACCTTGAGGCCGAGTGACCTACAAACAAAAAATCTTGAAAAATCACAAAAATCGTAAAAATATAATCGAAATCGGGGGGGGGGGGGGGGATAATTTCACTATTGACAATGAAAGCCACTTTTTGTATATCCATGATTTAACACGTAATGCCGGAGAACTTGAACCTAAAAAAATTATCGGGAAAAACCATTAAAAAATAGTGCACAAATCGGGGGAAATTTCGTTAACAATCACGGCCACCATTTTGGATTTCCATTACTCCGACACTAACCAAAGGCAACCTTAAATCAATAAAATCGAGAATAATTGCAAACACTAAAAATTAATACAAAAATTGATACATAAAAATATTTTTAATAAATTATTAAAATCAAAAATAAAAAAAAATCGAAATTTTTTGGAAAATTCTGATTAATCGGATTATCGATTTGATATCAAATCGATCGATCCAATTAATCTGGTAATTAATGCGTAATTATAACCGGTTAATTTTTTGTATTATCGTTAATCCGCTAATCCTAATCCGATAAAATTAATTGGATGAAATTTGATTTATTTATTTTAAAAAATTAAGATTTTGTAATTTTTTTTTAAACTAGTAAAACTATTTTTTTGTGTGTTTGTATATATTTGGTGTGTGTGACAAGGCTCCTTTTTTTGTTGGAGAGAGGCACCATCGATGTTCTCCCTTGAACATCTGGCATTGTACTGAGGTGTTATGTGTTGGGGAAAGGGAATATATGTATTGTGTATTATTTAATAATGGTATTGAGGAGGGGGGCTCATAGAAGTTCCTTCCCGTTTACCGTCTGGCATGAGATTGAGGGAGGGGGAGAGACCATTTGCAGCGCATCGGGCGTCTGTCTGAATGTCCACTGAGGTTATGGTGGAATTCGGAAATGTGTATTATATTGAAAATGAATAATAGGCTGAAATCCACAACGACAGTTTACTAACCCGTCCTGTATGCTAGGAATATAATTTACGACAAATAACAGAGACTCGTACGCAACATATTTACTCCTCGACAAGCAGAAGATATTGAACAAAAGTAAAGTAATGAATGACTATTTTTAAATATTCTTAGTGTTAGGGATAAGACAGGCATTATGCGAAACGGCGGAAATGCGTAGTAAATGAATGATTGTAAACAACGAAACATCACGTTTTATATAATACGTGACAAATAAATGAAAAAGACTTACCCCGATTGCGATGCAACCAAGTTGTAACATTTAAAAACAATCCGGATCATTGCTCGAATAGAAAATATTTAATTAAATAAATGCACGAGAACATAACTTAATTATGTAAAGTCCAGACGAATTACAGCCAACAGCCCTATTTCCACGTTAAAACTCAATGACCACCCCGGCAATCCTGGTGTTATAAAGAAAGTATGCTTAGTATAATTATACTTGCAATGAAGACAAAAAGATATCGTACTTCCCTACCAATCTAGGTGTTAGGTATAAATGAATGAGTTATTAAAAGCACACACATCAAAAATAGTCAAACTGATTGAATACATAAAGTCGTACAACACAAGAACAACGTATCCTACTACAAAGTAATTAACAAAGATGAGTTATCAAAAACACAATGGAAATTATTTATCCCTGCTTATGGATTCAAAACACCGGTTTATATTTCCAATGGAAGCTATTCACAATAAAGTTCTAGACACGTAAGTAAAGCGAGCATGTATGTTCTGGAGCACCTAGTGCAAGAGTGGCCTAAGTCACATTTGGTGCAAGAGTGGTCTAAGTGCCAAATCATGCAATGTTAATTAGATTAATTAATCGTTCGGTTAATTGAATAATTAATTTGTTAATTAGCAGATTCATAAAAATGATTCATTCGATTAATATATTAATAAACAGATTAATAAAATCGAATAATTCAATTAATCGATTAATTCGATCAATCTATTAATTAAGTACTGTTTTGATATCAGAAAATAATTTAATGGAATTCTTTGATATCAAAGAATGTTCATTAATTTATTTATGTCATAAGGGTGATGTTGGCAGAGCAGCATAGATGTGTTCCATATGAGGTCCTGAACCGACTGGCCAGAGGAGCGGGTTGTATTTGTTTATATAGGAGTTAATGTTTGTGGAAGAGTGATATAAAGGCCATTATTTTTTTATTATGGCTGATATGCAGAGAGGGCTACACGCCCAGGTCGAAGGTCTGGAGGCATACTGAGGATTTAGATATGGGGAAATGTTTTCTTTTCAGCAAAGAAAAAAATTTTAAATAAAAAGAGTGGTTGAAATAGGTTACCGAACTAATTGATATAATAACTCCTCGAATACCATGAAAGTAACGAACTATTTTGCCAAAGCAAATTAAATAGGAATTAATCCTTAACAAAAAGACTTGAAACAAATTCGTTAAACCGATTTTAATCATGCATTAAACAGTTTTCTTCAGCAACTCTCCACTTTAATTATGCAACATTGAATATACAGACATGCATTCACACAATGATCGAAAGGAACAAATTAAATGAAACACCCAGCTTACACAATAAAATTACAACTCCCCACACGTACATCACACTCATCGGCACTCTAAACACGCAACAGAAACTAGACGAAATTATTGATTAATTAAACTGCACGCAATTTTTTTTCTCCTAACACAAATGTGCAAGAAAATCGTTTTGCTTTCAACACCAAGTTTAAATAAACATATGTATTTGTATTGGGGTGGCTACATATATGTGACACAAATTACAAAAAATGTTATCATAGAACTTAATAATATATACAGCTCTATATACATAAGTAGCATAACATTCCCCAAATTATTGTATAAACAGCCAAGTTATGAACAAGAATGTAGAGAACCAAAATTGTATATGTGAGCTGTTCCCATCCATCCATGCGGTGCGAGGGTTAGGGAGGTAGACTTGTGAAGGTAGGCCGAAAGATGGACTTGTAAAGGATGATACCACAAGTAGAGAGTGTTCATAGGGATCTGGCGGAGCTCCTTACTCGCGAGGGCAGAGAGTGTTCTGGGTACTTCCAAATTACCCCGAGGGTGACCAGTCAGATCTCCATGCTCCTTCTCTCCCCTTCACACCTCCTCCAGTCGCCTGCTTGCACACCCACCAACCAACATCCATCCCCAGCGCGGTCTTTCGACTCCGCTAAACACTGCCCCGAGAGTTATCCTTCCCCCCCCCCCCCCACAACCCTGCCCGGCAACAAGGACCCGTAGTCCCATTAAGTCACGCCACACGCCCGACAAAATCTCGCCATTCATCTCATCCGACAGCGCTCCTCTCACCATCTCAGCAGTGCAATGCCTGCACTCACAAAGAGTGACCTGCGATCTCTCACATTGAGCCAGGTGTGGAGGGCGACACACGAACAGCACTTACCTGCCCCGTGTAAAGTAGCTCTCCCGACCTGCAAAAGTCACCTACCACAGCAAGCTTACCCCAGCGAGGAAATTTTCACGTTCCCAGCAAAACACATTTACTCCTTCAAAAGTCCAGGAAACGTTTACTGAAACAAACCGATTTGAGATCATTCCGAATAGCAGCACAAACATTATGTTGTTCAATGAACAAAACCAAGTATATTAAAAAGCCATTTTCCAGTCTTTAAACATTTTTTCTATACAAACATTTTACCAGCTAACATTCTTAAATGTACATGCGTATATATTCTCTAAACACGTTTTCTCTACGAAACTAAAACACTTCGTAACTGATGAGTTTATTTTATTAAGGCAACCAATTAGCACTTATACCAGAAATGTATATATTTAAGCTAATATTACTGCATTTCCATCAAAAATTAAAGCGATAGGAATTCGTGTCAGAGTTGTAAAGTTTCAATTTTTTAAACCCCGACAAAATATTTGGAAACTAACTAACGCATATATTTTTTCTACGAAACACAAATTTTGTCTGTAATAAGGATATTTTACAAATACATCCAACCACTATTAGCATAAATGTGTATATTCTGGATAAATATATGTAAATACTGCGATCTAAGTCTGAAATAATTTAAAAATGGCAAAAACAGCGATATATGGGAAACAGTCCAATTTCAAACGATTTTAATGCAAAACTGTGGCCATTTTGAATTCGTATAGTATATAAGTAGCAATAAATTAATTTTTCTACCAGTCTTGAGCTAGCAGTTGTCGAAGTCAGATCGTGTCGGGAGTGTACCACCTTGAAGGTTTACATCAACAGATTCCGAGACATACTACAGACTTCACCGAGACGTGTGCATTAACAGACTTCTCCGATATGTTCAGAGGTCTACAAGCTTCAACAACAGGTAATATGCGTGATGGCCATTGCTGCCAAAATTGCGATGAAGGTGTTACAGTGTTTAACACCATTTTAGCATATGGTCAAACCAAGATGCTTTTAAGCTTAGCCGTTGAGACTCTCTTGTTGCTACCTAAAGAATTTCTCCTTACATTTGCGGGAAACGAAATTCAATACGTGCATCCATTACTCTCTAAGGACTTAAGAGGCGATAAAGGTGTAATCTCGTATTTGCCTTGTGATGAAGATTGTCCATGTGGTACACCAGCTTTCTTTAATCAGCCAAACACTATACATTTGAGAAGAGAGTGCATAATGAGTAGGCGGTAAAACATTATGCAACTTGCTAATCATCCTGTTTTACGAAGACATGATTCCGGTATTGCTGAAGTTGACACTAAAGCAACATCTGAGCTTCTGTAAAAAAACTAGACTTTTAAGAATCTGTAATTAGCAAAAATTATGTGTTTTGTGGATGATTTCGAAAACTATCAAGACAATTCTTTTATAATTATAGAACTTGCAATTTCTTATACAACTGACAAAAATGACACAAAAGTGTTGTATTTCAAAGCTCCAAAACCTTGGTTTACCTTAACTCAGGAAATGAAAATGAGTTTCCGACATCAAACGTATGAAGTACACAGTTTGAAATGGGAGTCAGGAGATATGGCTTACGATGACCATTATCACTATGTGAACGAGGCGCTGCTCGAGGACTACCATGTATACGTGTTGCGAAATATGCAGAAAGAAATTTTAAAAAGTCTGACTAATACAGAAATTGTGAACATCAGAAGTTATGATGACTGTTCAAGCATTAATTCGCTAGTAAAATGCAACAATACTAATCATTGTGATGAAAAAAATGTTCTGTTCACAATGCAAAGCGAAACTGTAAGAGAATATCTGTACCAGCATCTTACTTACGTGTAAAGACAGTAATTTAGAAAACTGTTCTGTTACATGTCCAGACCTGCGTAGAAACTTTCAATGGAGTCGTTCAATCCAGAGCAGGCTTAATTCAGTATTATTCTAGGTTACAGGCGAGTGTGGTTCACATCTCTGAAGAACATATACTCCCAATTCGAGATGTGTAACGGAGATGAACATTGGAAACTGTGTACAATCCTTCGAAGGAAATAAATACACAGAACGAGTATTGTGTTATGAGCAAGATGACTGTCCCATGTTTAACATGCGACCTGATAGCGATCTGCCTTATTCGTCTTGTGATCTGTGTTTCGAAAACAGAAGCGAAGAAATTACAAAAGAGCCTGGTTTTAGACAAATTATATATAAACTCAGAAGAGAGTTTTATGACAGCTCTGCCATGTGGAATGAAACATGTAATAACAAACAACACACCATGCATATTCAAGGAAGTAGAATCACCAAAATATCGCCTTGTGGTATGTGGGATTATGAGGTTTGTAACAGTAATAATTGTGTCTGCAAGTTTTATTTATCCAAGCTGACATTAGGAAAAATATTAAAATAATTCTAATCCTTCCTGGCAGTACACTTGTAGCAAAGGTGTCAAAAACACTTATTCTTTGGAAAAACAATAATTCATTGATGAAAAAAAATATATAAGGAATAAACATACAGTAGCAACACGTCAGTTACGATGGAGAGGTTCGACTCAACACTTCAATATGCTAGTGCTACTCCGGGTTACAGGCGAGTGTGGTTCCAACACGAAGAAAATGGTCCACTAGAAATTAAAATGTGCAACGGAGAAGAACATTGGCGTTTCTTGTTAATTAGTCCGACAGAAACTTTGTAAGTGTTCGATGTTTGTTATGGGCGAAAATTTTGTCATTTGTATAATATGCGACCTGACACCAAGCTACCTTGTAGTGTGAGTCAAGTAGCATTTAAAGCCTTTTCTAAATCCATAACGAAATGCACATTGTGCAAGAAAATGGAATATTTCATGCAGAAGGGATGTTGCTGTTCTGTACCTATAGTGTGGAAAGAACACTGTGACAACAAGGATCATGTTACACAGATAGAAAATCAAGAATTAAAGTCGCCCTGTGTCATGTGGCAATGCAGCATTTGGTTAAGCAAGAACACTTAAATGACAGATTATATAGAGGAGACTGTTTAATAATAAATTGTCAGTCATGGCTAGCATCTTCAACCCAACAGTCGCATACAAAGTCCTGCAAGTAGGTTACAGAAGAGTATTCTTTAAGCTGTACGACAGTATTCTGCAAGTCCAAGTGTGTAATGATGTTGGACATTGGTGCTACACTTTCGATTCCAGTCTTGGCATTCACTTTGGTGAAGGCTTAGCATGCAATGATTGTTCTATGAGGTATCTCCGCCCTGATAGTGAACTCCCATCTATATTTGAATAGCTGATATCAGCCAGCCTAACCAAAGAATTGGAGCAAGAACACTGCAATGGGGTAATCACATACCAACTCACCAGACCTCTTCAGGGAACTACAATTCATTGGAAGGAAACGTGTGATGGGAATGTCCACAACTCTATTTTCGAGGAAGGTGTGCTAGTATTTCCTTCAGTATGTAATATCTATGCTGGTGAAGTTGAAAATTCAGAATAATGTTCTCGCCTACTTGTAATTATGCATTTATTAAAATGGATTGTATTCTGTACCTTATAGAGAGGCATATTCACATTTAATAGTTAAGGAAATGTGTGAGTCAGACATTCATTTCATATGTCCGTATCGGATTGGTTTTTTTAACAACATGTAATAACCCAGATAGTTTTGATTCCAGTTAAACTAATTGTAACAGTTCAAAATGCCTTGTAAACCAATGCAGGCTGTATGGGGTCCATAAGCTTAAGGGTGAACACATTGTAATGTCATATTGTGAGGAAGAACAGAATTTGAAACATCTTGTTTATAATGCAGACAATGGTTTACCATTTCAGTATTACGAAGAATGTGATAATACTAGTCATATGTTTGTACACAATAATGAAGAGTGTGGTTACTTAGTATCTACTGGGTGTGTTTCATCAATGTGTTACATAAATAAATTAATAAAACTAGCAAAATTAAATTTCAACCCTCAAACACATTTCAACTTGCAAATTTAGAGAATGAATTTATCGAAAAAAGAATATATATATATACACATTGTTCCATACTAAATGTTCTCAGTTGGGTGTTGGATAGCAAACATGTAACATGGTGCACATTCATCCTGGAAATCCCTACATTACAGTGAAATCAGGCAAGTCTAATGTAACATATATGCTATGGTGTACCAGAATTATTTGGGAATTTATAGAATCCTGTCACTCTATGTTCCATTTTAAGAATATTAATTTCCCACTGGGAGATGAAAAAAGCAAAGAATTAATTCATTGTAGTGATGTGACAAAAGTCCTTTTTTTTATATGACTACAGCCATACCTCTTCCATGTAGTATCGAAGATGTGCATTCACATTATGTTAAGACATTATTAGACTTGGTTGAAAGTGTTGTGTTACACTCCCCTGAATGTAGAGAAGTGTCTATTCAAAGAGACAGAATAAAACCAGGATGTAAGAAACTTTCTCTCCTCGAAAGTAGACATCAACAAGGAGATGTGGATCCAATTCTACGAAAATGTCTGAAAACATTGTTTTCTGTAGTTGCAAATAGTTATAACTTTTGGTACAACCTATACTTACTTTTGTGAAAGTATTTTTGGATCACCTTGTGATAAAATATTTTTGTGGACCACCTTGTGTAAGTTTGCTGAATATGTTTGTTCCTTAAAAAAAATGATGTCTATATTCTGAGTCAACCTGTATTTTGTGATATATTATATGTATTTAAAAAAAATGTTAGATGTATTTTGAATTTATTGCTCGTTTGTGTTTCAAACAAAATAAATTTAAATATATTTTGTATTTTGAAACAAACTATTTAAAGAAACATAATAAATTTTTTTGTACAAATTATTGAATAAATGTGTTAAAAATGAACGCATTTGTGGATATTTATTTTGCATTTACAAAAATGTTTTGGTTTCCCTAAGAAAAATTACTCTGATTTATAAACATAAAAAAAAAGTATATGGTTCTTGTGAATGCATGGTGAAAATTTTTATATCATATGAAACTAAGTGAGGTTTAGTCATTACGAATCATATATACTATGACATTAATAAGTGAACTGATAGTTCTTAACTAGGAAAAAACACAAACTTGTATCTTAAGTGTAAAAATATGTAGCTGATCACAATTTCAAGAATACATACTAAAGCACATTCATGCCTAAAGGATTATCAGTTTTAAAAATCTCATACTTTCGTTGACAAGAATGCTGAAATGCTGTATATCAATTCTATAGGGCAATGATAAACAAGGTTTAACATAAGGCCTTAACAAGACAAGTTAAAACAATTTATAGCATTTAAAATTTAAGACTTCAGAGTGAAGCACCTTATCCACAAATTGTATTACAAGTCATCTACAGAGCACGTTGCTGGCTTTCAAGCAACTTACAAAAAAAAACAGATTATGTGTGTATATATATATATCAACTCCATGTCTTCCCCTGTTCCACCCCTCCAAACACGAACTGTGCAGGCATGGTGGAAAACAAGCTAAGATCTGCTCTTCCCTTCACACCATCACAAACAAGTCAGCACTACAGCCTGCTGGACCTCTCCGCACCGCACAAGCAAACACGGAAAATGAGTAGTTCAAACTTTCCCTGCCAGAGGGCACGTACCTTGCTCCCCTGCTCTCCCTCCCCCCAAGTCAAGGCACGCCGAGCAAGGCAAGACAAGCCAACCGCACCTCACTAATGTTAAATATATTTTTTAATGTTAGGTCTCCATTATTATATTACATTACCCAATACAAAATTAAGAAATACTCCCTAAAATACTTAACAAATTTCAATATATTACACAATATTAAGAGATGACTGGAGGCGAGCTCTGAAACCGCTTGTTAAAAAATAGTGTATACACTTCAAAGAACATTTAAGGTGTGAACAACACGAGCACAAAGCTCGAAAATAAGAATTTTGTCCAAACTTCCAGTTAACCGACATGCAGAGAACAGCATTTCAAGCCAAAACTTGGGAAGAAGGGATTTTGTTTCTGTCGCTGAAAGCACAGCACTGTTCTCCCACTGTGCCGACAAGACCCCGCTGTGCAGAGGATAGTGTGAAATACCTTTTGTAGAACTAAAAATGAGAGTAACTTTTCACAATACCCGCCCCCGTCCACATAGACTTGCTAACACAATTCTATCACTACACAAATACACAAAAGTAGTTGTGTTACATCGCCAACCTCCGTAGTGTAAATGGTTGACATTATGTGGGGCTCTGTGTTCGAATCCT
The DNA here is from genome assembly GCA_029891345.1 of Dryococelus australis. Taxonomy (NCBI): domain Eukaryota; kingdom Metazoa; phylum Arthropoda; class Insecta; order Phasmatodea; family Phasmatidae; genus Dryococelus; species Dryococelus australis. Next base: position 102,644,261 of record CM056993.1, read on the forward strand.
GGGTAAGGCATGAATGATATAGATTCTGGGTTCAAATCCTGCCTACGACATGACAAGTTAGTTTGTAGGATCGAATCCCAGATAATATAAGCTGGGTTCGATTCCTGGACAAGACATAGGTTAGTTTCCCAGGTAATATAATTCAGAATCCTTATGCAATAATAGACGACACACTAACAGTCTCAATGCTTGTTACATATTTACAATTAATAGATATTTCAAAAACTGTAGGTGCTGCATTACAAAGTTCAAAATTGGGTCGGCAATCATATCGCATAATAAAATACGTACGAAATTGGTAAATGAAATGCAATTCAAATTAAATGTAATTGCTAAAAGCGAAGAAATGTGCATATTTCACATTAAAATATCAACTCAATACAATTGTAAACTATAAAAAAAATTCATAAACATGTTAAAAATCTTTTAATTTTGCTTAAAATCATTTAAAGAAATCATATTTCCTTTAGTAAAAAATATGTTTTATTATAAAATAAGATTATTTTGCCACTTATGGCTGCAAACTTGGGGAGTGCATAGCTCCAGCCTGACTCTCAAATCTGAATGAGTTGTTTGAGTGAAGGATGTCTGTGTGTGATGGATGTTTGGACCTGGAGTACTTCTAACAAATGTGGAATGTATGTGATGGGATGGTTTTAAGAGTATAATTGAATTAAAAATAGGTTTAAAAATACGTGTATGACTGTGATTGTGTGAGTGTGGGGGAAAATTTATGTGAATTTAATTCCAGATGTAAATTTTTTCATGTAGTTTTCAGTTTATTTAGCAGTGCTGAGAGGAGAGGTAGACCACCAGTAGAAGCATCTTGCTCTATATTGAATACTGTATGTGTCAATAACACTCATCTGCAGCCTCTCTTCACTGTTTAAATATCCGCAAACTATGAGAAAATGCATCTAGAATGTATGGCCAAGTACTCTGAGAAAAAAAATTGGCTATGAAGTTGTATGATTGTTATTGTGTGAGTGCAGGGGAAAATTCATGTCAATTTAATTCCAGATGTAATTTTTTCATGTAGTTTTGAGTTTATTTAGCAGTGCTGAGAGGAGAGGTAGACCACCAGTAGAAGCATCTTGCTCTATATGGAATAGGGTATGTGTCAATAACACTCACCTACAGGCCCTCTTCACTGTTTAAATATTTGCAAACTATGTGAAAATGCATCTAGAATGTATGACAAAGTACTCTGAGAAAAAAAATTTGGTTAGTTAGTTAGTTTTAAGAGATTTAAGGGTAGGCTGTTATGTGTTTGGGTGTGAAATATGGAACACAGAAAAGATTTGGGAACTAAGCCAGACTATGGCCAGTGTGTCTGGAGGGCACAATGCCCTGCCCATATCTATGTTCTGAATGCATTGTTTCATTGAAGTATGTCTGTGTGATGGATGAATGAGCCTTGAGTAACTCTAACAAATGTGGAATGTATGAGATGGGGTGGGAAGTTTTAAGTGTGTTATCTAGTTGTACAATTATAGAATGTTAAAGATTTAAGTAATTTTAAGAATTAGTTTAAATTTAAGTATTTTATGAATGTTTTAGAATTTAATCAATAATATGAATGTTTATAAATTTAAGACATTTTTATGACTGTTTTTAAATTTAAGTAATCTTCTGAACATATTTAAATTTAAGTAATTCTTATGAATATTTTGAAATGTAAGTAATTTTTATGAATGTTTTTACATTTCAGTAATTATATGTAAGTATGTAAATGTGAAGAAACATATTAATTTGCCTCTTTGAAGACATTGTTTTTTTTAAATTAATATTTAAATATTTGTCTTAAACAAATCATTTTTCCTATTTAAAATAAAATAATTGAATGTGTAGTAAACACACAGTTCCCTTGTTTTCAAATATAGATTAGATATTTATCATTAAAATGTTTTTTTTTTTGAGAAAAAAAAACACATTTTATAAGAGGCATTTGAAAGTAAACATTAATAAACATTTATTTACAGACACAACCTTGTTTCGAGAGATTAAAATAATGCTTTTTGTATTTTTTCAGCATTATAAAGAATTTTTTATTTTTTGTGGTGTACTGAAATTTCTTTATTGGGAAATAAAAATTGATCTTGCAACATTATGAGTGAGAGAAAACATCAAAGTTTTGCTAGATTGTTGGACGATCTTTTCGTTACCGACATGGAGTCTGAATCTGAGTCGCAAACAAAAAGAATGTCTAGTACAAGCTGTCAGGACATTGTCGTTTCGTCTAAATGATGTCGTTTCGATCAGTTGTTGGACGATCTTTACTTTAGTGATTCGAGCACTGATTCACACACAGATAGACCTCAACTGCATCAGATCGGAACACGATTGTATCCCCCAAACACAGGAATGTAGATTTCCTAGTATACGATTTGTTTCTGACATGGAAAATTCGAGTGATTCGGATAGTGCCTCATTCATCTCACAGTCGAATTTCAGTCAATTAGAGAGACTTTGTCTAGGGAAATTGGAAATAATTCGTTTTCCGATTCCTCTAACTCAGTGGAAGCTACATTGCCTAACCTGACATACGAGCTATTGGCCATGCGTTCGCGTGTAGGCTGACTGATGTGCAGATATGTAATAATCAAGTAGAGTCTGATGCGGATTTTGAATGATTTTTCACAAGGTGCAGGGTACCTTCGTTTGAGATAACAATGGCATCACCCTAGCCAGTAACACTTAGTGTCAGCATAGCGGTTAAATTCTTGAAATTCTTTTTTCTGAGGAAGGTGCTATGAAGACATTTCACTGTCAGAGTAAATCACTTCCCGTCCTGCATTCAACCGATGTGGGTTAAATCTATGATGAGACAATTAGGCCGTATCTCACAAACAGGCTTGAGGAATTTAGTGCTCACAGTAGCGGCTGGAGTCTGTTTCTAATTCTGCATATGGATGTTCACATATCGTAGTTTAGAGCATTCACCATCGGTGCTGCTCACAATATGCTCCCCAAGTTAATTGCAAATAGATAAGCTTCATTAATGTGCAATGTCCTGAGGGACTGTGTTTCCATTATGCCATTATATCAGCTTTGTTTCCTGCTGCACATCATTCTGATAGATTAAATTCATATCCAGATCCTCGCGAGGTTTTGGTTACTGAAAGTCTGTCGGATCCTGTAGTTTTACAGGATATTCGAAAGTTCGAAGAGAGCAATGCCATTTCTATCAATATTTACACTGCAGTAGACAAATATAGTAAGATTATTGATGAAACTTTCGATAAGCAAGGGGTTATTGTACCAATGCATATTTCTCCTGTACATAATGTACGTAATGTAAATGTATTGGCTAATCACACTTTTGTTTCCATTAAGGATTTATCAAGGCTGCTTCATAGTCAGTTAACTAAGAACTGTGAAATAAATTTTTCTCTGCAATTGTTGTCTCCAATACTTTAGTAGTGAGGAGAAAATCGCAAAACATAATTATCTCTGTCAGCAACATAAGGCTGTTCGCAGTACTTTCCCTAGTGGGGACAACAAGTACTTGCAATTTCAGGCTCACAGCAAACAACAAATATTGTGTTTTGTTGCCTATTGCGACACAGAGTCATATTTGAAACCCATGTCCACTTGCCTTCTCAATGATGAAATGAGTAATACAAATAACACCAACACACATATTCCATATTATTGTAGCATTTTGTTGGTTTGTTTGTACAATCGAGCTCTATGTCAGTATTTTGAGTTGGTGGGTGACGATTGTATGGACAAGTTAGTCGATAAATTGGTTGAATTGGCAAAGTGGGTTGTAGGAATATACAGCGCTACTGTTCCGATGAAGCCAAAAATCCCTGCTGATGAAACTAGGTTGGCGGCTCAGAAATGTTGTCATGTTTGTAAGAAGGAACTCGGTTCAGATACTATTGTGGTCTACGATGACCATCTGACCAGGAAAATAACAGAGGTCGCACATAATAAATGCAACTTGAACTTCGGACTGCCCAAGAAACAACTTGGCACTGTCTTTCAAAACCTGCAAAACTATGATGATCACTTTCTCATAAAGCGATTGGCTGAACGTCACGTAACAACACCCAATGGAACCGTGGTAATCGAAAACCTGGGTGAAATCCAGGTGATTGGAATGACCCTAGAGAAATACAATTCCATCACCAAATGTATCCCCAATGGGACTGACTCAAATGGAAAGGCACAATATTTCAAATTATGTTTCATTGATTATTTTCAGTTCATGAGCACCTCACTGGAAACTTTGGCAGGTAATTTGAAAACTGCACAATTCAGTATCACCTGCTCGATGTTTCCAAATAATACCCAATTAGAATTGGCAAAAAGGAAGGGAGTGTTACCTTATGACTTTGTTAAGTCTGAAGACAGTCTGATGTGCACGTCACTCCCACCAAAGGATGCATGTCACAATGTCATGCAAGGTGAATGTGTTAGCGATGAGGATTATGCTCACACCCAAACGTCATAGGATGTGTTCCACTGCAGAAACCATGCTGCAGTACACCATTCAGTATTTATGTACGGACACTTGTTTGCTGGCATATGTGTTTGAAAATTTCAGGACCGTATGTTTGGCTCATTACGGTCTTGACCGCACCATGTATGCCACAGCTCTGTCTCTTGCATGGGACGCTTTATTGTCAATGACAGATGCGCGGCTAGAGCTGTTGATCGACTCTGATATGTACCTTTTTGTTGAATGTGGGCTTAAGGGCGGTATTACCTAGGTTTCCAGAAGGCGTGCAGAAGCCAATAACATTTACGTGGGTGAAGAGTACAACCCCAGTGTGACATCGAAATACATCAGTTATTCCGATGTAAATGGACTTTACAGCCACATCATGAAACACATGCATCCTATTGGCAATTTCGAGTGGGTTGAGGCTGAAGTGTTTTCATCATGGGATTTAGCAAACACGGTGAATGATGTGGATACATGTTTTTTTTTTGTGAAAGTGGATTTGTTGTTTCCAGATGAATGCCACGATGTGCTATCAGATCTGCCTTTGGCTCCAGTAAATTGCATACCTCCTAACGGCTCACATGAAAAACTCCTTTTGACACTCGCACTGCGGAAGAATGATGTTATTCATGGGGAAACACTGAGGCAGTACTTGATGTATGGAGCCAGACTCGACTCTGTTCATTGCATTTTGTGCTTCGAGCAGAAGGCTTGGATGGCTCTGTACATCGAGTTTATATGTCGAAACGTACCCAGGCTGTGAACGACTTTGACAAATCGTTTTTTAATTAATGAATAATGCTGTATATGGAAAAACTTTGCAGAATGTCCACCGGGAAAGGGGCATAAGAGTCGTCACCAGGTATTACACTATATATAGAGCTGCAGGACTGATTGGGCATCCTACATTTCAGGCACGATAGATCATCGATGAGAATCAGGTCCTCATCGAAATTTCAAAGAGCTCTGTTACGTTTAACAAGCCTTTGTACCCTGGTGTTACCATTCTTGATTTTTCCAGATTAACTCTTTATGAATTTCATTATAAGCATATGTGTGACGAATTTTCTCCGCCAGCCTTGCATCTTTTATATTGCGACACAGATAGCTTCATCTACGAAATTGCCTGTAGAGATTTTTATGATCTGATTTCCCCATATTTAAAATCGTGGTTTGACACATCCAACGATGTGCTCGATAATCCACAAGGATACTCGACCGAAAACAAAGGTCGTACTGGAGTGATGAAGGATGAATGTGCCAGTCGCATCATCACACACTTTGTAGGTTTACGTCCCAATCTTTACACATACATTGTTTCGAATGAACAGTATATATGTAAGGCGAAGGGTGTAAAACCTAAAGTGAATCCTTCCGATACGAGGATTATCGAGATTGCCTCGATAATTGCACCAAGATTCTGGGGACCTAATACCAGTTCCGTTCATGTGGCCATGATGTTTACACCGAACACATGACCAAAGTAGTGTTGTCAGGTTTAGACGATAAGTGCTTCATTGAGCTGGATGTAGTATCGACTTTACCCTGGGGGCACTACAGGATTCGCGAGTAAGTATTTTTTCTTTCCTCAACTCAGTAATTTCAGCACCATTTTAAATATAGGGCTGACATCGCCAGCACCCAACACCACACCCTGCTCCGCACCACACCCTAATCCGCACTGCAATCTGCATCACAGTTGTCTTCAAACCTACTCCATCGACACCATTGAACATGCCTCTTCAAAGCTGCTGTTTTGCCATAATTGCATGGCATTTAAAATCGATGCAATTACCCCTGTTGTCCTTTGCATCACCCAGGAATTACTCTTTGCAACATGGGATTACATCATTTTAAATCTTGAAGCTATGTGTATGTTGAGTCATCGTTGGTGTTGGTGTGTAGTTGCTTACCAAAACATTTAACAGAATATACAAAAATTTACCAGGATGTGACTGAAATATAAGGATGCCCATTGTGAGCCAGTGTATATATTTAATTTAAACCCTGGAATGTGCATAAAGATTTTGTATTTTTTTTTTAGTTATGATGTTTGTAAATATCTCTGTAATTTTAATTTGTATGAATGTGTGTGTATGTGTATGAATATTTTAGTAAAATATGAATTGTTGTAAAAAATATTTATAAGAACTGTGTTGTAAAAAGTCCTTTTGTTTTTTAGTAAATATGAAATGTTGTAGAATTTTATTATAAAGAATTGTGTTTTAACTGCGTTGTAAAAAGTTGTAAATATGTTTTGTGAAAAGTTGTGAATTTAGATTTAAGGATGATTTAGAAAAGATTAAATTTTATTGGTAGAAGAGAATAGTGTGAAGTGTCATTTAGTAGCTTGATTTCCTTTTGTCACATTGTAAATATATTTTTAACTGTGAGTAATTTTTTTGGTGAGTGGCAATGTTTTTACACGATGTGAACACCAACAAATATGGAAATGGAACTCGTCGAGAAATGAATGAACTAACTCTGAAAGGAAAGGAATGAGGGAGAATCTTGAGAAAACTTAGCTGAACTTGAAAAAAAACACACACAATGGTGAGACAAGCAATAGTATTGCTAATGGTTTGACACAATTCTAGCTAAATGGACTCTTGCCCCGCAGAGCAAGTTTAAAGAGTGGCTAGCTGACAGAAAAAAAATTAACAAGTTTCCAAGGAAATACAAACTTGTGATGTTTACTTTAAAATACAAAAAAGAAAAAATTACTATGGCTGTGAATGAACACATTGATGTCTGCTGTGAAGAGATATTAGTCTTCAAATATATGCTTACCTAAATTTTTTTCAATGACACTTTAAAGAAACATTATACAATTTGCAAGACTAAATCTATACTTGCTCCTCCTCATCCTCCTCCTCCCCCTCCACATCCACCTCCAGATGCTCCACACCTTGCTCCACAATCTGCTCCACAATCAGTTCAACAGAGTGTACCACTAGCACCATATGACACCACACTAGCACCACATGACACCACACTAGCACCACATAGCACCACATAGCACCACACTAGCACCATATTACACCACACTAGCACCACATGACACTGCAGGCTGCGCAATTGGCACTGCAATTGACATCTCACACAGCACCTCACACAGCCCCTCACTTAGCTCCTCACTTAGCTTCTCACATTTGGGGTAAATTAGTACATGTGGGGAGTTGTAATTTTATTGTGTTAGCTAGGCGTTTCGTTTAATTTGTTCCATTCGATAACCGCATGAATACGTGTCTTTAGATTCAATGTTACGTGATTAAAGTGGAGATTTGCTAAAGAAAACTGCTTCAATGCATGATTAAAAACGGTTTAACACATTTGTTTCAAGTCTTTTGGTTAAGGATTCGTACCTATTTCATTTGCTTTGGCGAAATAGTTCGTTACTTTTGTGCTATTCGAGGAGTTATTAAAGTAATTCGTTCGGTAACCTATTTCAACGTCTCTTTTCATTAAAAAAATATTTACTTCGCCGAAAAGAAAACATTCCTCCCATATCTAAATCCTCAGTACGCCTCCAGACCTTCGACCTGGCCATGTAGCCCTCTCCACATATCAGCCACAATCAAAAAAGAATGGCCTTTGTACCACTCTTACACCAACATTAACTCCTATATAAACAATTACAACCCACTCCTCTGGCCAGTCGGTCCAGGACCTCATATGGAACACATTGATGTTGCTTCGCCAACGTCACCCTTATGACATGAATAAATTAATACATGTTATTTGATATCAAATAATTCCATAAAATTATTATTTTTATATCAATTTTTTAATTAATCAATTCATAGAACTAATCAATGTAATTAATATGCTAATTAATCTAATTAATCATTCAACTAATAAAACGACTAATTAATGTAATTTGCATATCATGATTTGGCACTTAGGCCACTCCTGCACCAAATGTGACTTAGGCCACTCTTGCGCTAGGTGGTCCAGAACATACATGCTCCCTTCATTTACCTTACAACATAACGTTTTAACTATCGCTTATAATTTAATACGAAACAATCTACAACTTTAACATTTGCAGTTAACACAATTACACGGAACGTTTCAAATGAAATTTTAACAACGGACAAAGAAATAATATAATAGCTATAAAATCAATCACGCAAACAAGCACAGAAAGCGAAAAACTTACTCTATTTCCACGTCAAAATGAAAACTCAATTACCGTCCAAGCAATCCTAGTGTTATGAAAGAATTGGAAAAAATGCATGTTAATATCCTAACGAAATTTCCAACATGTAACCAGACGACTTGAATTAAACCACATTAGTCCTAAACACAAGAACGGCGGGTTCTGAAGTATACGTAGGACAAAGTAATTAACAAAGGTGATTTATTGAAAACGCACAAGTCCAAAATTATTTATCCCTGCTTACGAATGGAGCACAAATTCAAAGCAACTTTTTACTATCCTAAACCTATTTCCCTACCAATCTAGATGTTATAAATTAACGACGCCCAATTGAAGCATACCTCCCTATTTAGCTGTGAGCTCTACAACGTAACGTTTGAACTACGTACAAAGTTATTTACCTAACTCATATAATTTGTAAAAAAATCTCAGAAAAAGTAAAAATATTCGAAACGTTTCAAATGAAATTTTTAAACATGGACAAATAAATTAAGTAAATATTTACCACCCAAACAAGTCAATTCACAAAATTGCACAAAAAACGAACAACTTACCCCATTTCCACGCATTCCCCAGAAAAACTAAATATTTTAGAAATAATTAACTCACAAACTACGTATCCACAAACCTAGTTTACCGTTCCGAATATGTTTCCCTATCGTGAGAATACGTATTAAAAATAATTTTTACACAACTTCCGTCGAAAGGCTGACGCAGTTGAAAGCCTACCAACTCTCGTAGTCAACCCTTTGCACTCACGTTTCTCGATAATCCACGTTTTCCGATATCAGACGTTTTATAAAAAGTTATTAAACTATAGCACATAATTTATTAGAAAATTAAGAGATGTACAAACACTAGCTAATCACGCTCTAGCCGAACTACTTGAATGAAAAATTGTTCGCATAATTTTTTTTTTTAATAATAGACGGACGTATACGTTAAATGTCTTTACGGAATCGCACTTCTTAACTCAAGCACAGTTGAAAACCTACCAACTCTCGTAGTGAACACTTTATCCAAACGTAGATCAGCTTCAGAAACGTAGTTCACATGCAAGTTTCCCAGTAATCCACGTTTTATGAAAAACGAAATTATTATATTAACACACGTAAATATTATTATTGTAGGTCCTATCGCATTTAATTATACGAAGCACTTCTTAGTTCAGCACTGTATACAACCAACTGCAAGAGTTTGTTTTCGGTAAAATTGCTGACAACAATTGCTAAAGAAGAGTTATGATTCAGTCCGAAGCATTATATATCTAGAGCCATTTAAAGCCGACTATCTTCTTTTCGTGGCCATTTCATGTCGACTAAGTTTCTTTCGTTGTTCCGTTTTGAAGTTAATGAGGTTAATTTTTTAGATTCAATGTTTTAGGTTAATAAATAGTCAATTAAATATAGTCATCTACTGGCCACCATTCTATAAATGGGTGTACTTTACCATCTTTTCGAGACGCGAGCCGTGGACTTTCTATGTTAGGGTAAAATAAAAGTTAACTTCTCCTCAATTTTGTTAAATTTTCAAAAAAAATCACACTTTTTTCTACTCCCAGATTTAAAAAACTTATTTACTTTTTTGACTTTGTACGGTCGTGGTGAATAATAATAAAAAACCCCCCCCCCCCCCTTCCTCTACCAAGGTTCTTTATTTGTGTGATTTTGTTGTGAATTTACTCGATTTTTCGCGTTCAAGGCCACCCAGATTCAAGACCAGTGTTATAGAAATCCAATCTTACAGTCGATGACATAATGAATATTTCCCCCGTTTTTTTTTACTATATTTTAATAATATTTTCTGTAATTTTTCTCAATTTTTTACATTAAGCCCAATCGGAGTTAATTTCAGAGCCATGGAAATCCAAGATGGTGGTCGTTTACAATAATGAAGTTTCCTCCTCATTTTACTACATTTTTCCTTTTCTTGAATTTTTGATTTCACAGTCAACTGGGGAGGAGGTCATGGATATCCAAGATGATAGTTGGGGTGAATAATGTGATTTTCTCCCAATTTTTTTTATTAATCGTTCGTTTCATGACAATTCTCATTTTTAAGGTTCAAGGTCACCTGGGTCAGTGTCAACTCTCATTAAAGTAATCGCCAAGTTATAGTCATCCAAGGTTAAGGTTAAGATTACTCACATACAACATGACTGCTGCTACACCTTCCAATATGACCGAAACACACTATGGTGTCATAATCCACAATCCATCCCAGGAATCCATGTACCAGACTAGCCATAACCTATCTACTAATATTACATGCTGCGTTTTAATGGTTATTCTTATTTTTCTGTTTCAATCCGAGGCAGAGTCAATGTGGATTTATACGAGAGGGTGCTAACGCCAAATGAAACCAGCTGCCCGAGTACACATCATTTGGCCAACATGATTTATGCAAAGTACTTTTAGACTTATAAACTTTAAAACCAAGGTTTTTTCCTAACCTTCACTGAAATAATGTGAAATGATGGAAGCCTCAGGTTGGGATAGCACCTTGTTGCATCTCAGGGATGAGCCCCGCACTTTCAAGGATGGGAATTAATTGCAAGCAATGGAGCAGGCATCGCGGCAGTTAGGGATTAAGGTAGCCTCGCTGAGATTGTGGCCTTGAATACCTCCTTAAGTGACGTAGATACATATAGTTAGTATCATTTTAAAGAAAGGAGAGGAAAAAACAACAAATACAAAGTAAAAACGTTTCCGACAGACGGGACTGCAGCCACTTAGTAGTCACAGGCATTACAAATAAATGGCAACTGTGTATAGTTGAAGGTTTGAGATATTTTTCAGTGGAGTTCTTGGAGGCAGTAGAAGGTAGTGGAGGTGGGATCAATTTTTCTTTTTTCGCATATCCACGCTGCGATGGGGAGGGTGGAGTGCAACTGGACCACTCACTAGGGTATCCCTCAGTAGATACCTGCTAAAGCCAAGATACTGTCAGGCTGTCTGTAGACCATGCAGCTTCCAAGCCAAGTGGGTTTTAGACAAAGTGAGTGACTTTGTCGAGTGACTTTTAGACCATGCAAAGCCTACACTAAGAAACTTTTAGACCGGTTATATTCTAAACGGCACTGTGTCTATTCAACATTACATCCAGGTCATGCGACGTATAGAAAAACTGGGTTTTCAGACCAAGTGTTTTAGGGCAGAAAGTTACTTTTACACCTAAATAGATTTATACAAACTGATTCTGTATCAACTTTTGGTCAAGTGACTTCTCGGCCAAAAAAATCTTTCATGCCATGTAACTTTCAGGCCAACCACCTTAAAGGATTATGCCATTCTACGCCAAATAACTTCTAAGCCAACTGAATTTTATGCCAAAAGAATGTTTAGCCCAAATGGTTTCCATATCAAGAGAATGTTTTCTAGGCCAGTTGAAAGAGATTTTAGGCCAAGTGACTTTTTTAGGCCAAGTAATGTGCTTGCAGCTGCCCTACTAGAGAACACACTTGTTCCCCATCAGCCAGAGGAATGGATAAGGTGAATCAGTATGGTGGATATTGTAGCAGCAGTCGTATCGGGAGTACTTCAAAAGCCTAACCACGCTACGCAAACAAAATTCAATGTCTGAAAAATTCCTCAGTATCCCGAAGCGTGGGGCTGATTTAGCTGAGACCTAGGCGGTAAGAGGCTAACTTGGGTCCCGTTAAATTACTGTATATTTAATTAATGTGTACTTTTTTACGTTTATCATTCATTAATATTGTCTTTAAGTGACGATAAAGGACATTAAAAATGTATTGTATGTCACATGAGATATGAATTAGGTAAAATTGACTCTCCTGCTATGCACCAAGAAATATATATTTTTTTTTTTTAGAACTTCTGAAGGGACGCAAAAATGAGCTGTAAATCTCAGGTAAATGTAAAATAAAGGAAAATTAAGTTTTATGGACAAAACATTGAAACGATGGGAAAAACGTGTAAAACACACATAGATATAAAAAAAAGAATACCGCTCGCATACAAAAACGTGTAAAACACACATAAATATTTAAAAAAAGAACACCGCTCGCATACAAATACAGCTACACTGAGAGGAGAATCGACCACTAGATGCACAAAAGTTCGTATACAGCACCATCACGGGTAATATTGCAACTAGTTTACGTTAGGCTGCGCTTGGCCTTCCAGAACTACAGTCAGGGGGATCTTTAATACCACTATAATCTCAGTAACATGCTCGGTCGTAGGGTGAAACTTTGTGCAGTATAATCAGAGTGCATGTGGAGTGAACGTCAATCAGTACATACTATTTCTCGATGAAGCATTCGATACAGATATAAACAACTTACAGACATCGGGAGAGGGCAAATTGTTAGACTGCGGGAGACTTGTCGGTCGTTCCGTGCATGTGTTAAGTGTTCGTCTGCTGAAAGAGTTTTCTAATAGTCATAAAGTCCCAGATGTATCACGTACGTGGTTTATCGATTTATATTTCTGCTATATTTAAATGTTACATTATACATTGAGTTGTACTTTATATTATTAAAATTCAGATTCCACGACACACGTACTATGACGCGACGGATGTTTGATAGATGTGGCAACAGGGCTTGGTAACGTTCGCCGATAGACTGAAAAAGAGCGGCCAAGAAATCCTGTGACTGGTAATAGTACAAAGGACATAAAGTAATTTTGGTGGCTCTTAACATCAAGGCATTGAGAGCCGATGAGGGTGAAGCGAGGTGAGTGTGGAGCAGCGCCGGAATGAAAGTGTGGGGGAAACAGGAGATCCCCGAGGAAACCCGCTGACTTGTGGCATTGTCCATCACGATTCCCAAATGCGAAAATCCGGGAGCCACTCCACCAGAAATCAAATCCGGTTTGCCTGGGTAAGAGGCGAGTAGTCTAACTACTAAAACACCGCGGCTCCAAAGGACAGAAATGACTAAATAAGTAGAGCTCACCAAAGTGATGCAATTAATCGTGAACCGGATGCAGTAACTGCAACTGCTTGTTACAGTATCGCACGCAAGTTCACAAAAATCGTACCTTCAACTTCATCTAATAACGCTGGTGTTTCACCCAATATGTTACTGGAGTCGAGATGTTCACTTTGTTTAGAATAAACTTTAGAATAAAACTCAAATAAAAAATGGAAATTTATAGTTTATCGTAGAGCAAACGAAACTAGCTTACAGCTGATACGAAGAGGAGAGTCGTTACTCACCTCATAGTAGCCCCATCCAGACACAACACAATCCGTGCCCTCCGTCACAGAAGTGTTTCTCAGAGGTATGGTAGCGATGTTCAGGCCATTTACAGGCATGTGGTAGCGTAACTGAAACAAAGAAAACAAACACTATCAGTGCACTGTTACAATTGTTTTCGTGCTGACTTTGCTGTATCACTTTAATAAACACAATTAACTTGAAAAAATGTTACTGGTTAAATTATTGGCGGTCTGTCGTCTGCTGGTCTTCATGTCGGGATCTTCGTCATTGAATGCTCCACCTGCCACCGAGCTGCTGACCTTCTGTATGCAAGTCTTTAAATGTTTTTAACAAAAAATTTCGGAATTTAAAAATTTCCCAAAATTTCCAAAAAAAAATGTAATTTTAAAACATTATTAAAAATATTAAAATTAATTTTAAAAACTTACATTTCCGAATATTCCTGCAGCACCATGTCCAGCCAACGACTAGCCCCCTCCCCTCCCACCAACCAATCATACTGTATTTATATTCACCCCTCACGCCCTAAAAAAAGTCGAAAAAAATTCTAATAAAATAAAAAATGGAGGGAAAATTACATTGATGATTCCAACCACCATTTTGGATGCCAGTGACCTTGACCTCAATGGCTTTAAAAATAAAAATCAGAAAAAATTGTAAAAAATCGAATAAATTTATAAAAGTCGACGAACAAATTACGTTACTGACTACGACTACCATGCTGAATTTCGGTGACCTTAAATTTGACTCCAATGACCTTGACCCGTGCCTATGACCTCGGTGAGGATGTAAAGTAAACAGAAGAACCGTGAAAAAAACCAGCCAATTTAGTATCTTTGGTTACCACAATTGATTTTACCACAAATATCAAACAAACACAAACCCCCCAACTTCTGTTTACTACATTCAAGTCCTTAATTTTTGGAATGTGGCTCTGCATGTGGCAGCTCTGAATAAGCATGTTTCAAAAGCTCGCTATAAATTTGTGGACTCAGGTTCACGTCGACAGCGGGACAAACGACCAGTTGCTGTAACACTTGGGGGAAATTAAGACGCATACAAGGAAAAAGTTGAAATTCAGAAATATAAAAAGTGAGACCCTTATCTTATTCATTTGTTCGCCCAAATAGGTTCTACTCTACCGCTAAAAATAGAACACAGAATAAACTGCAGGTGCTCACTTTATGTTGGCAGTCAATGCGAATTAATGGAGAGAATAAGTGTTTCACAGGTGTCCTCCCACACTGTAAAAAAATTGAGGTAAAATTCCCTTACATGTAAGGAAAGCTAATTACCTCTACATATAAGGTCAAATTACCTCATAAATATAAAGTAAATTAACGTAGCTAGTCATGTACTAGTCTCTAATTGTACAGGAAAAGTACCCGGCAAAAGGTTTCCAGAGTTCGTCGTACGTGTGGTAGCTAAAGAGACTGCACAACATGAAGATGATGTCACAAATGTAAATACTGGATGTGTGGTGATCACTTGTGTGATCTATGCTCTATGCTCTATGATCTATGAATTGTTTGTAAGTAGGTGCTTTTAAACCAAACAAACCTAGAAAACATTCCTAGGTGTACTTACGTGACTACACAAGGCAAAGGAACAACATGATAAGATTATTGTGATAATCATGTGAACAGTATCTTAAATGTATTGTGTTATAGTGGAGTAGGTTTTAATTGCTTGATATATATATATATATATATATATAATTTTAAATTTTTTACAGAAATTGGTGTTCCTATTTCTTCAAAATACTCATAAAAGCAAGGTATATGACAAACACTCTGATTTCTTGCAGTCTGAATCCACGAAAACAGTGGATGACACATGTCAACCATGCGTCCAGACATGTAACAATAAAGCACATACTACTCCAGGTTTAAGTAGCTAGCCTGTATTTTGATTTTATTTTAGAACTGGTCTACATTTCTTGGGTAATATTTTTCACAGCGTCCTTTACTCTTAGTAATTTCATACCACAAAAACCTGGGAGAATAATAATCATAATGATTGAGATAAAATACTATTTTTTTATACAGTATCGTTCGAACATTCATGAAATACGCGTTTTATGAAATACCAGACCGGAGAACCCCATAGACAAAGAATACTGTGCTACAACCATTAAATGAAAATAAGTATGTAACCAAGTATGTGTTTCTAAAAATCTAAAGAGAAAAAGTACATGATCGTTTATTGTATATGTATACA
This sequence comes from Dryococelus australis, assembly GCA_029891345.1. Lineage (NCBI taxonomy): Eukaryota > Metazoa > Arthropoda > Insecta > Phasmatodea > Phasmatidae > Dryococelus > Dryococelus australis. The sequence goes on from CM056993.1 coordinate 102,660,287, forward strand.
ATGTGCAGATAGTAAATATGCTGATTAAATACGCAAGGTTTTTTTTTTTTTTTTTAAGCGTCAAAGTTGAAGAGCGTAGAACCTTGACTTCAGATATCTTCGACAAGGTTTCGTTTCCACTATTCGAGTTTCTGAGACAATGGAGGTAACACTCAACAATTCAACTTGCCATTTTGTAACCAATAAGACCTATATAAATCAGGCTCCGCTGCGTTAACTAGCATCCAGTTCGTGGCAGACATACAACATGGCTGGATTCCATCTGGCAAGAACATATTACGCAAAACATGGACTAGGTCGGGTTGCCTATAGTTACTGGTCCGGTAGCAAGCTCAAGGAGCATAAAGAGGTGTGCGATTGTAATTTGTGCTGGATCAGTGCTGGTAATCCTGACTCGTTCGACCTTTACAAGAAGGTCCATAGCCTGTACCCCAGGCTATGGAAAGTGTTGCGTTTTGTACATGCGCGAAGACACCAAACTACCGAGCTCGCCTGACGTCGTGGTAGCTGCGGCAATATGTCGAGACAAATCCCACCTGCACGTGCCATACTGCGCGTCATCGGCATAGGATCTGCATATCTCGAAGGCAGCTATTGCAGATCCATCTACGTCGAAGTTTGTAGACTCAGCCACTGCAGTACAGCAACCTGTCACCTCGCATCGACGAGACCATGCTCAGAGACCATGCTCCAAGCGCAAGACCGCACCCGAACCCAGCTTTTCCCAGATGAGTAAACATCGACGAACATTTGAACCTGACCTAAGCATCGATGATACGGTGGATTTCCTGTTTCTGGAGGCAACCAGCACCCTTCTGGATGTGAGTGATTCAATTTCCAAAGCCGAACTTAAAGTCGATTTTAAAATCCATCCTCGGTCAGTTACTCGATGCTCTGGAAGTTTGTGCTGTTACTAGACAAATGTAAGGTACCGTTGTTCTAAACGTCAACCACATTTCTGTTTATGTGTAAATATTTCTTTTTAAGCTGTGAATTGAACACTGAATATGAAATAACTACATATTACAAATATTACATGATGGTTGTGTGTGCGTGTATATAAATTTCTGGTTCATGTAAATAAACTGCATGTATAAAACTTACTGAAACCTTTCATTTAGATCGATACCTTTGTTGCAAGAAACAGTGTGCTGATTTATGTTTCCATGTAAAACACATGAAAAAAAACAGACAATTAACAATGAATATAATAGGTTATTCAAAAAAATAATACCAGAGAAATAAATCACATCTAAATTAAAGGTTCCTTAAAACATCTAGTTATAAAGACCACAAATATCGACATACTCAAATACACAAGAGACTAAGAAGTAAGATATAAATTCTTTAAAAAATAAAAAAATTCCAAAATGCAGTTGTGTGCAAAAATGCATACACATGTATGTAAAAAAACATGAAATTAACTTCATCTGAAAGACTTTTTCAAGAAATAATGTGTTGTTAATAGTGACAAAAACACTTATCATTACGAAACTAAGAATTGTTATCAAAATTATGGTTAATAAGGAAGTTATTATTTCAAAGTGGGAACGAGTTACATTTTATCACTGCCAACACAAGACTCACCACTCACAAAACTGGTCTCTCACAAGACAGACCCCTAAAAAAAATTGACCCCTCACAAGAAAAGTGACCCCTTACAAGAAGACTGACCCCTTCACAAGAAGACTGACCCCTCACAAGAATACTGACCCCTCACAAGACTGGCTCCTCGCAAGAAGACTGACACCTCGCAAGAATACCGATAACTCGCAAGAAAACTGACCTCTCACAAGAAGACTGATCCCTCACAAGAAGACTGACCCCTCACAAGAAAACTGACCTCTCACAATAAGACTGGCCTCTCACAAGAATACTGACCCCTCACAAGAAAACTGACCCCTCACAAGAAGACTGACCCCTCACATGAAGACTGGCCCCTTGCAAAATTAACCCCTCACTAGATTGGCCGATCACAAAACTGACACGTTATTGAGGAGTGTGCATCTTCAACAGTTTCTTCCAGACAAGTTCTTCGCTCAGCTTGAACTCATGATCACACTTGAAGCAGACAACTGACTACTGCAAGACCAACCCCTCACAAGACTGCCACCTCCTACTCAGTAAATTACTTCTAAATGACCCCTAATGACCCTAAATGAATCCTAAATTACCTTATTATAACCTCTATGTGGCCTCTAAATTACCCCTAATCACCTCTAAATTAACCATAAATAACCCCTAAGTGACCCCTAATGACCCCTGAATGAGAATGATTCCTAAGAGGGCCCTAAAATGATATATAAATGACCCCTAAATGACCACCAAGTGCAATGGATGCGGTGCTTAGTGCAGATGGTGATTCATTTGTACTCAGTAGTCACGTCTCATACGAGTACTCATGCAAATGTAACGTCGTTCTTTCCACGCTTGTTCTAGAATGTTTGCACACGTCCAAGTATTTTTCAAATATAACAGTTATTTTATTGAAGAAGTACACCCATGCGTTTTGTGGCCCACCTATATTACATAATAAAGGTTTAAAACCTCTTTGATCAAAAGGGTTTGTTTCACCAACAAAGTTAAACTATTTTAAAAGCGATTGGTCACTTTATAATCGCGATTAAGCATAATGTGTGTTCCACCATGTACTTATATCTGATTTACAAGTTAAGTGAGTGTGTGTATATATACATATATATCTAAACTGCCCAATTTCGGTCATTTTAGCGCATCTAATTTCGCGTAAATGTGAAAATGAATGCAGTATGCATGTACTGCATAACTTCTGGATATAATATTGTTGATGTTCGCTAAATGTTTTAGGCAGGTTTCGTTACATTTAAAAATATAATTATTTTAATTAATATAATGATATCGAGTGTAAAACGTATTTATCGTCATACATTGGAACCATATATTTTTGAGTTTAATATTCATTTATAGTTTTCTTTTGGGAAATTGTTCGCTAGCAACTAAATTACATAAATTTGTAGTTATGTAAATGGTAGAACTATTTAATTTTACGATACGATTCTGAACAACACTCTCACACTTCTTGACTGAACAGATAATTGTAACCTAACCTAAATTTTTTTCTGTTGCTGGTATGTTAGGTTGATATAATATAAGTTTAAATAGTATGGGCTAGTCGAAAAAAAGTAATTGACACCATAGTGGTGCACAATTTCTTCATGCCAAACAAAACGTTAATAACACAACAGCCCTAATGTTGCCTGCCATACGTTATAGCCAAATATAAATGACATTCATATATAGATCACCGAAGATAACACAGGCAGTTATACTCAGATTGCAAGCTTTAACAGCTAACCTGAAAAGCTGCACTTAAATAACTGTTCTAGTTATTAATGTTTCTCACAATTTTCGTCATAATGACATCATCAGCAATATTCCCACTCAGTGAACAAGCTGTTAAAACGAGAGAAAAAACTGCATTCGGTATTCTTTGGTTACTGATCAGTTATCTTCACCACAATTAAGGCTAATGTGCAGAAACAAAACATAGCAGACCAAGTTTAACTATTCTCAATTAACTTAAACTCAAATAAAGAGTGCAGTGATGAAACACAGCACAACTTTAAACTCAAATTTAAAACTACTCGAGTTTTGTTAATCTCGCTTAGACGCAAACTTAATCTTTGTAGGTGAAACCTGCCCAAAGACATTTATATTGTATTGCATTTTATGCAGTTGCCTGGAATCGCCATTCGCCGCCCCTCGGCTCCATTTTCTTATTTTAATATCAAAATGGGAATGGACGCAGTTCATTCAGGAAATAACAAACATTCAAACACGTATACGTACACCGTTCTCGAAACCAAATCGCGAGTGGAAGTTCTCGATTCTTACAAGTATTCGAATAGAAGGTATTCGATTCCTGGAAATGTTCGATTTTGCCTATCTCTAGCCTGTAGGGGGCCGTGGTGGCCGAGCAGTTAGCCCGCTCGCCTCCCGCCAAGGCGAACCGGGTTCAATCCCCGGCCGGGTCATCGGATTCACACATGTGGGAATCGTGCCGGACTATGCCGTCGGTCGGCGCGCCTTCCCGGGGATCTCCCGTTTCCCCCGCCCTTTCATTCCGGAGCTGCTCCATACTCACTTCAGTCACTCTCATCAGCTCTCAAGACCTCGCTGTTATGGGTCCTATGTACCTGCGCATTCAAGGTCAAGAAGCGAGGAAACGATACGGGCGACACTAACACGCACGCCTAACGCCTCATCGCTCCTACGCACAATGCGTGCAGTGTTTCCGTCCTAACGCTTTACTGTGTAAACTAGATTTGTAACAGTGGGGTTTTATTACACGCGATGAAAGTCCACAGATCAAACTACCTGCGTATAATCGTACTTTTCCCTTACCGCTTAAAGAAACAGCATATGCAAGCTTTAAAAATGCGATATTTGACCACTTCCACGTTTTTTTCCTCCGTTAATACACTTAATATGATAAAAGTAAAATGATAGCGATATAGACAATAATTTTTTATCCTTTCTGGCAAAACTTCGTATTTCCAGAACATTTATTTGCCGAGACACGCGTTTACGCGCAAACAACGATTTCACATAAAACGTTTCAGTACATAGTCCCCTTAAGAGCTGTCCAACTCTCCTCACTCATTCTAACCTGTACATCAGAGCCGCGCGCACGCACATCCACACACACACACACACAGTATGTGCCACGGGTGATGTACGTGGGTGGATCGGCCACTGGGTTATCACGAAGGCGATGCGTGTTGCTTGCAGATAGGCCCCACTTGCGTTATCGCCGAGCACGCTCCGCCCCCGAGTGCCCGCGTGATCTGTCTGCGGTACTCGTCTCTCAGCCTACGCCCATAGTGGGAGGGGAACATTGTTGACGTCTGGATTTTTTTTCCTCGTCTCATGATTGCGCAAGGAGACGGCTTACGGTAATCGCCAAAAAAAAAAAACTCGGGAGGTGTCAAAGTGTTACGAAAAGACCTCGCAGGGCGCTATTTCCTGAAACATAAAATCAAGAAGAGAATTTGAACTGTATTGAAGTGAGTGAATAGAGTTGGGCGGCTTTAAACTTCGAGGTCTTCAGAGTCGATGAGGGTGTTTGAGGTGAGTATGCAGCGGCGCCGGAATGAAGGGGTGGGGGAAGCGGGAGATCCCCGAGGAAAACCGCCGACCAACGGCATCGTCCGACACGATTTCCACATGCGAGGATCCGGAGTGGCCCGGCCGGGAATTGAGCCCTGATCGCCTTGGTGGGAGGCGAGCAGGCTAGCTCCTCAGCCACCGTTGCCCCTAAATGTATTGAAGTATTAAATTTATTGATCATACAGAATGTTCCCAAATATGCGGGAAGTAATCGGGGAGTGGACAGTACATCCCAAAACCATACAATGCGTCCCTGTGAACATATGTTCTGAAGTCTATAGTTTCCGAGTTACAGAACTTCCAACGTTGTACCACATGTATTGGTAATAATCGATTTTTTTACGAGGATTGCCTATGAGCTGGGCTGGCGTGTGTGGTATTACCTGCCACATTGCACCGTTGACAGCCGACTCACGTCCAATGCCGTGCGATTTTAGGCTGTTCACGGTAAAGCGAGCACTTTTTAAGGCCCTTCCAACTGGCTTTAACCACTAATAAATATATATTGTGGCTACTTCAGATATTGACTTTTGGGATTGGTGAAATGTATAGATTGTGTTTATTAGTTATATGGCAGTGTTTATATTTTAAAAAATGGAAAAAATATAGAAATTTACTTAAAGCAAAAGTTTGGCATGGCCTTTACAAAGTGTTCACTTTACCGTGAATAGACTATAGAACCCCAGATCACAATACATTGGACTATTACCTGTGTGGACCTATCAAGACCAGTGCTTGTGCAACTCCATCTCCGGAAATAGCAGTGCTTGTGAGACAAGGTTGCCAGCAAATGTGTGCAACTCCTGGAGTGTTTGAATGTGCCGGACAATGAGTGACGCGGCGTGTTCAGGCTCAAGTACAAAATGGACACCTTGAGCGCTTCTTGTAGTGTGACAGTATCACTGCTGGTACACTAGCATGGCTACAGCTACTCGAACTATAATGTGTCGGAAAGACTATTAGGAATACATCCAGTCCAACATTGGAAGGTCTGTAATTCTGAAAATATCGACTTCAGGACATATGTATGTTCGTAGAGACATTTTGTGTTGTTTTGGGTGTACCATCCCCTCCCTGGTTACTTCCCACATATTTGGGAACAACCTGTATATCTGAATGCGCAAACTACCATTTATAGCAATAATTAATACAGCCTAAAGTTTTTCCGATATGAAAATTGCTAAATGCCAATTTAAAAACATCAGTTCATGTCCAAAAGCTATTCGTAAGTGGGAATCGTGTCGGAGATAACGCTGGTAAGCGGGTTTCCTCGAAGATCTTCCGTTTCCTCAACCCTTGCATTGTGGCGCTGCTCCATAGGGCCTACTCATCCCGCTTCACCCTTATCGGCTTACAAGACCTCGATGTTGAAGAGTCGCCCATGCTTCTCCACGCCAATCCACAATCCAAGCAATTATCTCGAAATTAGCAAAATCATATCTACAGCACTATCATATCGAATATATATATATAGGATGTATGTTACAAACTTTGTGAGGTGATTCCTTGTCGAAAATGCGATGCCTGGTGTATTAGAACGTTTGTTGTTAAATCGCGCGTAAATTTAAATATTATTTCATAAGGGCATGATATTTTTCACATTGTTTGGTGTGGTGCATTTTCTTGACAGAAAGTGAAGTGCACCAACCTCAGGGTAGAACATTCCAGCATTGCCTCGACATTTACTGACACATTGTTCGAATACACCAGGCATCGTTCGTTACCTGTTCATAACGCCCACAGACTTACACATAGCACATGATGCTTTGTAACTAGCATATCGTTCAGTCACTCTTCCTGTGTTGTGTGGGTGCTTACCCCTGAGGATTTTGCGCCAATATGACCTTTTTTGTTCATTGGGCCCGCTCGATACAAATTATGGCATAAAACCTCTAAGTCAAAAGAATCTCATGGAAGAGAAAATTAAGCGAAAAATAGTGTGGCTGCTCCCATTATTTTAATGAAGGCGATAGGTATTTGGAACGATTTCTTTGCAGATCTTGTTAGCATAAAACAGTATCCAGAGAATTGTACTTTATTGCTAAGTAGTTTACGATATTTTACCACAATACGATATTTAATTTATATTTTCAAGGGCGAATTTATTCCTTACGATTTGCGCTAGACTGTAAGTAGCATTATATAAGTGTACTTCATTTTCGATAAGGAATCACCTCACAAAGTTTCTAACATAATTTCATGTACATACTGTATATCTCGAAGGGAGAATAATTTTTTATACAATTGTTGACAGAAACATTTAATGAAATGAAATCAAATTAAAATTCAGATCGTTATTAGGGTCACTGTAAAAATTTCATAGTAAAATGTTACGCAGTTTAATATTGTTGTTTTTGCATATGTATTTATTTTGTAGTTTCTATACATTATTGTTCGAAAAAAATTAACCCTTTTTTTAAAAGTAATATTGTATCAACTATTGCTGTATGCAATGATTTTGTTAATCAAATCTAGCCAATAATAAAACCCATCGAATTATGTTAAGTAGTTCAAATTCTGTTCTTTATTTTATGTTACGGGAATGCACGCACTGTGAGACCTCTCTTTCCAAAACCCTTAAATTCACTTATTTTCTATACTTTCTCCACTGAGGAATCTTATTACCAGAAAAACAACCAAAGTTAAAATACATTGCAAGCAAAAAAGTTTCAAGTTAAAAACAAATTACTATGTAGTGATAAAAATGCAATATTTAATCAAAAATTAAAAACAAATGTGAACCAAAAAAATTGTACAAAATAAATAGGCTATTATTATTTTCCCTTTGTCCCCCCTCCCCCTCCCATAGTCAGGTTCGGAAGTGGAGAAAGTCCAACAAATTTGGGAATTTATTTCTTCTACGTGAGCGTTACAAAATTTCCTTATGAAATTACTCATTCCCAGTGGTTCATCGGTGCTGTAGCGCACCGGAGTGTCGCTCCGGTCCTGGCCTAAGCATCCGGAGCTCAGCCCCGTCACTGGCTGTGTGATTGTGACAGCAAAAAAGATCACTTTTTTTCCAGTATAAAATAATTTTAAAAAATGTACGCGAGTTAGTCTGGTGTTGATGTAAATGCGGCTGGCGGGTTGTTGATAAAGGGAAGGGTCGATGAGATTTAAATGATGTGGCACACAATATGCTGGTTCGCATGAGAAACAAGGTGTGTTCGCGTGGTTTGCTATTCTGCTAGTTTATTGCTATTTCTGCTTGTTACCGGAATCACTTTTTTGTATGCTGTTCGGTTGGCGGCAGCAATTGCTATTTGTGATATAAAAAGCAGCTATTTCTGCTCTTGCTCTGCAAGGTACAGCAGTTAATATCAAAACGAGCAAGGTTGAAAAAAATGGCCGTCAAAATAAAATTACACACGTCGAAGGTGTCTTGGGAGTGACGATTGCAAATAGTAATTTGCTTTTACGCAGATTGATGACGAGAATATGTTTGCGTATCCAGTAAGAAGTACAGAGAGAAATAACAATGACTAAGACAAATTTATTCTCGAAAGTAAGTTATTTTGAGTGGTCAAAATTGTTAATATACGTAAATTACACAGAGACAATAATGAGTACCAATATTTTTAAAATAAAAATTTGTTTTATATTTTTGACGTTAATTTACTGCGGTTAGTCGTTCGTGTCGTCCTGCCGAAAGTAACTTATGTTTTTGCTGCTACTTTTCGGCTAGTGAAAAATAACCCTTGCTCTCAGATAGTAGAAAAAGTATACCACGCCAACAAACCTAAAGTGAATACAACTGGCTTAGTCATATGCTGGCTACTTCGCTTGCTAGCACCTGGTAACCAAGGATTACCCGTCCGACATCGCGCGTTATTGGTTTGCATATTCCCCACTAGATAGCAGTGTAGCACACACGTTTCCAGACCATGTAGTGTATCACGCAGTCAAGTGGGACGGCGGACACTTATCATCACCGCGCCGCTGCCCATCAGATCAGTGTAATATTTCCTGAACTCAACGTGTTAATTAATTAATTAATCTTATTTATTTATTCTTTCATTCCGTTGAGCCCACATTCTAGCCAAGCTACAGGGCTATGGAACAAGACAAGAAGCACGACAGAGGAAAATGAAAATCCATTTTCAAGCCTGCTTTAAACCGAAACTAAAGAACTCATTCATTCATCTCAGTATAATGTGATAATAATTTAGTGTGAAAAGGGATATATCTAAACAATTAAAACTTACAAGGAAAAACTTGCAAACATTAAGAATGTTAAAGCAAAAATTCTTTGTTGTTCTTTAAGTTAGTGATTTTATAATGCTATCCTGAGTTTTAAAAAAAGTTTTCTGGAGGTGGTAACGAGGGGGTTAGGGATAGCTCCGCAACTGCTTAATTTAGCATTACATCACTGCTCATTCCGGGGTTCAGGCGTCCAACCATCATCGTTCAGGTCCACTGGCCACTTGAGCGCGAGGAATTAGCCTGGACGGCCACTGACAACCTTCTTTCAGTGGAGGGAAGTTGTGTGTCGCAGCTGCATGCAATTCTGGATGCCATGCTTTCCACCCACCTTCAGCGACCATGTAGTTCATACGCGTTTGCTGCAGCCACACGCCACGGATGCTTGACCTTTTTTTGTGTGTGATGGGGTGCATGGGGAGGCAATAATTTGCAGACCTCAAGAAACCGCACAGTCTATAAACATATACCTAGTGTACTCAATAGCTTCGTGGTCCAGCACCCCGAGTGTAGGCAGCCATAGTATCATGGCGTCCACTACACACATACACATATTCCCTCAAAATAGTCACCTCCGCCAACGTTGGTATAACAGCTGGAAACACTGCTGAAAGATATTGGCAGGAAGACCCCGTATGGCTTCTCTCGTATAGGCTGTTTACGACAGCCTGAGCACTTTCGAAAGACCTGCTTACTTAGTATCTACTTGTATGCACGCTGTGTATTCTTCCGCCTTAAGTAAAATTACCATTGCCACGGGCCTCATCATTTTATTCATGCGGCTTTCAAGTGATACTCTAAAATTATTATAAAATTATATATTTTACAAATTTACTAATTTTTACATTTTGATGCATTAAAAAAACAGGAAGCGAAAGATATAATTCAAGTCATCGCAAATTGTTACCTAACACGTTTTATTCGACGTTAAGATATGGAACTACTTTCCCTCCATCGTTACCAACTTTAGTATGCGCATGTCACTCAATGCGCCCGTTAAAATATATGCAGGCAGAAGCAGTGACTTTTTTCTTCGGTTGATTAAAAAAGTGCTCATTTTATCATGAACAGCCTTTACCAATCATTATCCATTATCTCCCCGGCAGAATGAAATCTGCACCCACGCAGCTGTGCTTTCGAGCATAGAAATAAGTTGCATGGTGCGTGATCAGGTGAGTACGGGAAGAGTCGCAATACGTTGACCTGTTTACTAGCGAGTCCTCTTGGACAATCACAGGGCGTTGTTGTGTTGCGACAGCCATTTCATCCTACACCGCAGCTCAGGACTCTTACGACGAACTGGGTTGCGTGGATGGCGAAGGATCTCCTCGTAGCTAGTCTTATTTACAGCTGCTACCTGTTGGATGAATTCCATTCAATGCTCAATGAGTCGAAGAACAGTTCAAGCACTGCCTTACCTTTTGACCTGTCTCGTCTCAGTTTTTTTTTCCATCGCGTTGTAGTGAATGATGGCGATTTCCAGGTGGCCGATTGTCACTTCAACTGCGGATAGTACAGGTAGCATGTTTCGTCCTCCTTTCAGATCGCTAATAAACGTCCCGTCGTCGTCAGCGCTACTCATCAGATCACAGCAATGGTCATACGATCGTCACTTTGGGCTTGCGTCACGATGCGTGGTACACCGTGCTGTGTAACAGGCGACAGGTTCAGGTCATCCGACAGAATCGTGTGACTCGTTCCATCAACAACCCCCACTGCTACCGCGAAATCGTATGTTTTGGGCGCGGTTGGCACGCACCAACATTGCAACTTCTTCGATCTTGCGGTCAGTTCGGCTCGTTCGTGGCCGACCAGTACTCTCAGCATCCTCCATTTCCTTCCCCCGAGCAAACCGTCGGTGCCACTCAAACACGGTACTGCGCCCCAAGGCGTCGTCACCGTACACGAGTTTTGTCACCTCAAACGTTTCGCTAGCGGATTCGCCTAACCTTTGGTACAACTTGAAGTTTGCTCGTTGATCAAACTGCAACAATCTTGTGTTCCGCTGCTTGCAATCATCTACCCTAAACAACTGAGGCCATTGTTCCGCGTACACTGTACCGTATGCACGAACTGCACGTGGTGCGACTGTACCTGCTGTAGTGCAGAGCAACATCATACTGCAATTCCACGTGCGTGGTGCTACTTGGTGTGTGGCACCTACTCGCGGGGTGCCAGTCCACGAAATTATTGTCGTGGCAGTATTTGTCTGTCGTGGCGGAACCTGAGTTAATTAACTGTGCAGTTTTACATGTTTTATCTACATGCTGCTGAGGACCACTGGTATATTATTCATTCGACGCACACACACACTCTATGTACTATGGTATAAATACAATTCATGGAGGTTTGCCGCCACTTCCGGAGCTCTTCTTGAATGAGTTTTGCAAGGTGAGAAAAAGAACTGCTTGATCTTCCTGATAATATTTCACTGTCTTACTTGCTTCACGGGTGACATAGTGTTTGGCTATGCCCAACATGTATTCATTACATCACGTGTTCTATTCCAGCCGAATGCACGTAACTGATTTTCTCTCACCAAGCCACGTTTACTATAGACGTAGTTACCTAGTTCTGAACATTTCCAGTTGCTCACCTGTTTGATGGAAATCGTCGCTAGTTTCTGATCATATAAGAAGAATACAAGAATATATAATTAATTTCGTTTGTGCCGAACATTTTGAAGCTAACAATGTTAATAGATATCTTAAATGTTGATATCGAAATTTACAACCGCTCGATTATTTTCATAATTCCAAATAACAAACTTACGAGAGCGTGGGACACAAATAAGCTCCAAACGCGTCAATTGAAATTCACACACTTTTGGAAGCCAGTATTGAAAAACGAAGAAAGGTCAATCTTACACAATAGCTGTTGTCAACTGTGTGAGCTACTATGTTCTCATGCAGGTGCATTTATTTTGAATAATATCCTTCGCCGAAAAAAAACATATAAATTTTTACGGCGTCAGAACTATCCCGACAGAAATGCATCATTCTTGTAAAATATTTGTTCACAAAAATAATAGAAACACGTAGGATTGCCCTTCTTGGTTAATTATATCGGCATCCATAAGCTTGTGGAATACGATTAACTTTTATAGCTATAATTTATATCATACACTCTCTTATGATCACTATTCATACAAAGTTATTCTTGTAACTTGATATGAAAAGATAACTGCAGCCAGAGCACTTAGACAGGAATTTAAATTAATGGAATTAATTGAAAGAGACACCTTCAGCTTTTGTTAATGCGTGTAATGTATAAAACGCAGTCCTGTTAGTTAGTTATAATATAGTTACTTTCTTACTGAGTTAAATATAAGTTTGTATAATACGAAAGTAAAGAGACATAAATATTGCGGGCTTCTGTAATACTATACGTAGGACTTACTAGTCGATTCACGCAGTTACTTAATGCAACTATATTCACCATTGTCATTCACAACGCGATAATCAAACAAAACCGATGGTGTGATTCATTCTATGGTAATGACTGGATGTTGACTTTCAGTTTAACCCAAAGAGCCAGATGCTGAGAGGGGCAGCGAAAAGTAAAATGGGGCACTATCGATCGGAATATACTCAATCATTTGAGTGGGGAACTCTATCTGATGCTCGATCATTTGAGCACATAAAAAAATTAAATCATCAGAAAGAAAAATATCTACCCGAAGAACCAGAAAACTGAGATATTCGAATAATACCGCGTTCGTGTAGGTCCACCTCTGGATCGTAGTACTGCATGAACACAACGGGACATCGACCCCCATTAATCTTATGGTGTCTACAAACGAGAATACCTGCCGGGGCGTGTCTGTACTTTCACCGGCTCTTTGGAGGGCATCCCAGATATACTATGTCTATGTCAATGGTTTGGCTCGAACTAGAACGAGTTGTTTAACATAACATCCCCGCCTGAACACGGCCTCACGCCTTCATATTAAACCGGGACGTCGGGAATTACAACAACGCCTTGCGGAAAGGGCCAGCAGCAATAATCCCCTCCACCGGCCAGCGATCGAGGACAGTTTACCAAATAACGCGCCGATATAGGCCAGAAGAACGCGGGGCCCCTCGTATTTTCACGTCCGGCCAGCTTCAAGGGAAGATCAAGAATGGCTGTGTCCGATCACCACTAACCGCTCTACCAGAAAATACAGCCTCCGGAAACCATGTTTAAAGTGGGGACAATCCAAATTAGTTTAACATAATAATGGCGTGAGTTAGCATAATAATGTAAATTTAATTAATATCAGTCAATATTGCTCTCCCGAATGTTTAACCTGATGGTAACCATGTTATTGTAAATACTTTATATCGAAATAAACCCCCTCAGTAACAGTAATGCTCTACCATCTCATATTTTCACTGAGCTACACCCCTGGAGTTGACTAAAAAGTTAACTTCATAACATAGTGTTACTTCGACCACAATTTGGCGGCGATGGATATGTGTAATGGTACACTTTCCCATCGGAAAAGGCAGAGCCCGTCGTTATTAACGCAGGTCAAGAACGGGGGTAAGCGACAGAATGTGTACCCAATGTTCACCGTTCACAGACGTTTGAAGAAGAGGAAATCTATCGTGATTGTGCTGAACATTCCCCATACCATTACTGAGCCACCATAAACTAGTAACAGTCTCTCGTTGGCCTGCAGGATCCATTGATTCGCGTGGTTTTCTCCTCACATGGAATTTTCCGTGTGCCTAAATCAGTTTTAAACGACGTGGACTACGTACAGCAAGTCGTCAAGCATCAGGTGGCAGTGTTCTCGAGCGCAGGCGGGACGCAGAGCTATGTGTTGCGTGGTTGTCAATAATATTTTGATTGGGCACCGGAGACACATTGCATAGCGTTGGGCTTTTTAAAATAGTGAGTGACTTTAAGTTAGATAATTATATTTTCTATTAAACGTACATGTTGGGGTTAGGCGCACTCAAAGATGAAACATTATAAATTCACTATCGTTCCTGTATTGAAATCAATAACAAATTACATCTCGTTCCATTTATTTTACATCTCGTTATAAAATGTTAGTTACTCATTAAACCGGAGGTGTTATCGTTAAGATTACTTGGTTACATTATGTTAGATATTACTTTTATTTGTTATTAAATTACTTATTTATCTTAAAGGCACTCTTGACTACTTTCCTATGGTCCGACTTCACCTTGTCCATGATGCCGTAGGCTGATGACTAGACGAATGTCAGCGGACGGCACGCCCCCATCTCTGTACGTCTTGCTGGTGCAGTGTCACGACGACAAAGACCTCGTTCGTCGGGTTCCTAGCCGTAATATCTGGCGCACTTGGCCTGCCTGGCGGGGTTTGTTTAGAAGCACTCGAGGCTTCGTTCCACTTCTTCGCAATATGTTTGTGCTACCGCAATCAGGCTAGTAAACCTGTTGCTGCACGTAACAATAGTCCCCATGCTGATATTCTTTTCGGCCCTAGCATTATGTGCTACTTATTGCATGTCTATCGCTTAAAATAAGCCTTAAGAGCAGACGCTCATCACGTTAATCCGGCATATTTCTACAGCCACGCTACTATCGTATGTTCGATGATTTACCAGAATTCTTGGAGCCAAGGTAGGCCTACAAATGATCGGACATTGAAAATCTAAAATCCAATGGTATCGCCGAAATCCTGTGAGCTACAGTACTTCGCTAGCTTCTACTGTAACAGCGAGCTGATAGCCTGCAATATACACGGCGCAAGCAGATTTATGTTCATGACTGGTGGGCACATTTTATGCGTGAGAGAGCGCTGCCATGTACTTCTCTGGGGCTTATCTAACCCAGTTTTTGGGGCCGCGGTGGTGTAGTAGGCAGACTACTCGCGTCCCACCGAGGCGAACCAGGCTGGGTCACCCGGATCCGCATGTGGGAAACATTGCCTCTGGCAAATGGGATTTTCTCGGAGTACGCCCGCTTCCCCTGTCCTTGAATTCCGCCGCTTCCCCATCTCCGCCTCATTTTACCCTCACCGACGTTAAAGACCTCGTTATTTTAGCACTATCCAAGTTTTTTTTTGTCACATCAGTGTATTTTTACGTTGGCACATACTGAAGTGGGTACTTACAGTGTTATGAAAATTTATTCTCTGTACTAGCGTTAAATTAAATGAGTTTCTGAGTGATACTTGCAAGAGAACGAAATACCATTTTGGCTGTACGCAAGTTGCATAGCCGTCAGGCAAATCGCAAAACGCTCAGCGTCTGATGTAATGATTACCTGTTGTCAACATATATTCTGGAGTTTCTGGGGTATACAAATAAATTCTGCAATTGTGTATGTTAATAATTACCTACAAAATAGTAACATACTTTGGTTTTTAACAATTCTCCACGGTCGCGTAAATGACACACATTAATGATCAGGTTCATGGCGGTGTTATTACATGTGACTGTAGAGAGGATACACAGTGGGCAGACAGAGGAGATAAGGCTGGACTCTCAACAATCCGTCATCCGTTAATCCTTCTGTACGGCAAAATTTCAGTGTGACAACTTAACATCGTGATATTTATTTAGTTGGAGATATATTTTGGTTGGAAATACATTTTAAAGAGAGAGGCATTTTGGGGACATAGTTTTCTCACGTAATAAGTATTTGTACTGAAATTTTTAATTTAAAATCCCTGAATTTAATACCAGATATAAATAAACACAGATCCACCATCTGGCATTTTATTTTAAAGTGCGTATTCACGTCTAAATCATGTCGTTTAAAGACGGTGTCTCATCCGTCCTTCCGTCGAAAGTTTGTTTGATTAACGGATGTACGGATAGAAAAAAATTGGGTTTGGCTGTGTAGGGGACACGATCGTTTGTTTTGCGTGAATACGTCTACGTTGACGCGCTCGGGCATTTTTTTTATTTTTTTTATTTTTTTATTTTTTTATTTTTTTATTTTATTTTTTTTCCCAACACCGCTTCACTCGATCGCATGGGGTTATCACTGGATTGCTTTTGAGATGTTCTTTCCAACCGTATAACCGTATACAACTTATGTATTTCGACTTAGTTTTTTGACGAGCATAGGCTGAAATTGTATTAAGTTTTCTTAATTTTTTACATTAAACTCATACAAGTTTACCATAACCACGTCACACAGATGTATTTATACACGCA
This sequence comes from Dryococelus australis, assembly GCA_029891345.1. Lineage (NCBI taxonomy): Eukaryota > Metazoa > Arthropoda > Insecta > Phasmatodea > Phasmatidae > Dryococelus > Dryococelus australis. Next base: position 102,676,779 of record CM056993.1, read on the forward strand.
ATCGATTGATTTTGACGATAGCTGTCGATTGAAACTTAAACAAGCGTCGTAGCGGCGAAACGAACTCAAAATTGTGCCCCCCCCCCCCAACCCTGCCCCTTAACATTCCATGCTTCGCAGGCCTCACTCAACGTAACATATTCGTTTATCCTTTGGCAATCGAGTGGTGTAATTGAATTTTGAATGTATACAATAGATTCGGAGCTGCAATGCCAAACTGTATCCCCTGATTTTGTTATCATCGGATTTTCTAGATTGCCTCCCACTATGGTTGTAAATTTAAAGACGTGTTCATGTAAAAAAAGTAGCCCTGCGATTGGTTGAAGATCGCGTGACCGCCGGACGGACGATTGACGGGTACGATGGATGGTTGTGGGTCCAGCTTAAACAGGATATCAAAAAGAACTGTTGCAGCGACTGGCAAAACAATCGAACGGCGTACGTTGACCTTTGAACGTGTTGGACGGGCTGGCAAGGTAACCTCATCATCATCAGCGGCAGTTATCCGGCGACACGAAACACCTGCTACTTCCCGAGGTAAAGGCACGCGGGTCCCCCATGAGCCCCGGTGCTGGAAGGGGCGAACACAGGCTCGAGCCCGGGGATGTACGAGCTACCACCGGCGCGGCGTCGAGATACGGCCGCCACTCCAGCAGCGGATCTGACATGCGCCGCATTCTGGCGTGGGTGGCCATCCTGGGCCTCGGCGCCTCAGGTATAGGCCATCAGCGGTTTCTTCGCATTTTCTAAAATCATATTTTCGAGAAGTCACCCCATATATGGTGTGTTACGTAGTTTTCTAAATATGCCACACACGTGTTCTACAGGGCGGTTCACATGTATTGTCGCCCCCCGACAATGTCTTGTCACCCATTACATACATACATAACCAGTAATAACGCAATGTAATCCAATACTTCATAAGGTATTCCTATAACCAGACAGATTTTAAGATGATGACAATACATGTGTACCACTCTGTATATTTCTGTTACCAATAAAGTATCCTATTTTAGGTAATTTTTTTATCTGTAATTAGTTAATATCTGGTTTAGTACATACCAGTTTTAATCTTATTAAAACCTTTATCAAATATTTTTAAACTATAAAATTTATTTAATTAAAAAATCAAACTAAAAATTTTGCATTACTTTTTCTTGGTTGTGAAATCAAAAATTATATGTCCAACAAAATACAAACGTAGAAATTAAATTTCGATGTTATACATGACGGTGGTGAATTAAAAAATCATGTTTACAATCTAAATTTAAATATTCAACTTAAAGGCCAAAGGGCACCCTCATATGATGATAAAATTACAAATGTAAGTAAATTTTTTTTATATTCTAAGATGAAATCATTTGTTATTTTCATTCAATACGACACTAAAAATATTTGTAATGTTAATTGATAAATGAATTTTTTTTAAATTTTTTTTAGTAAAATGTACTATAGTACTAAACATAGTTCCTTTATAAGGAGTGCAGAGCTGGGAGCCCGGGTCTTACCTCACCAAGCAGACGACGGAACAAGATGGACCAGATGGGGTTCGAGCCGCTGTGATCAAACTAACATCCAGCTTTCGGCACCTCTACAGGTAAATCCGCTCCAGCAGGGTCGTCGAATGGACACACATTAGGTAGATACGTGGCGATCATGTAATAAATAAAAATAATGTAGATAGTTAGAATAGATTAACTTAATTTAGTTAATGTAAAGTGTAGTTTGATTTATATTGTAACAGATTGATTACGATTTTAGTTAAATGACGGAATGACTTTAAATATAGTGTTCACGTCTCTGTTACGCCTAACCCCCATATACTCTGTACGGTAAACCCTTGAGGATTATCGTAACAAGCTGACAAAACCACGGAGCTCCGACTAAGCTTAGCTGATTGTTTTTACAAAGGAGTGTTTTTAAATGGCCAAATTATACTTATACTTATATTTATAGGTATATGTAATTAAAGCACGAGTCTGTTGGAACAGGAATGTATGCCATTCTTTGAACACACTATTTTGACAGTTCTGTAGACAATTAGCAAGGATGTTGTGAATATGCACAGCAGGCCGACCAGTTTACCTCATCTTTCAGTCAACGGCGCGTTTACGAAGCAGCCATATTGTCATTCTCAATTGTTAAACGTATTGTTTCAATCAAAAGTCTGGCACACATAATTCGTAATTCTATTTTTAATTACGTGCTTAGATTTTTAGAAGCTGTAGTAGGACCATTTGAATGGCAACTATTATCACAACAGCAATAATCCCGTACTTATTTTAACAGACACAAGTATTCATCTTTATCTTTGCAGTCTCTAGACGTACGCACGCACAGTGTCGTAAAAGTGTCGGCACAACTACTTTGATATGAAAGAAACTTTCTCTTGCCGCTCTACAACGAAAACTGCTGATTTTCGCAGTACATAAAAGTAATAACGGAACAAAATAAACTATTTTCCCCATAAATAGTAAATTTTCAGCTTTGAATAGTATTGGGAATTTCGCAAGGATATTTTTCTGTGTAAGTATAAACCAAAGTCACAAACGTGCCCCTTATTTTTTTTTTCGTTTCTCTATGTTATTTGTACAATCGGCAGTAGTACAGCCAAAATTTTTCCCCATTAAAATTCTATAGTAACTAAAATAAATAATTAAAAATTGGTTGAAGTAAAGAACTGTCTAAAACGTGAACTGGCCTTCAAACGTCAGCAGAGTATCATTAAAAAATATTATTTTAAACTGTTGAACATTTTATATTGGTTCATGCTTACAAATATTACATCAGAAACGTTGTACATATTTATACAAATGCCAGTTGTATTGAAGGTCCCTAAATCTTATTTTTTCTAGAATGAAAATTGAAAAAGGGTGTATTCTCAATTATTTTTATTTGGGTATGAAAATGCCCGTACATAATAAGGCCACCTGAAGTATCGGCATCGAATAGGTTAAATATGTACGTCCAGTCAGGTGGCGTTCTGGGAAGGGGCGACAGCTGAGCCTACGTTGACTAGACTGGAGTTTAGCTGAACAGTCCAAGCATAAGTCCAAAAGCAAAAGTTACAAGTATCTACAAATGAATAAAGGATGCCCAAGATTAACTCAGGTGTTGATAACTAGTCTCGTATTTTGGTTACTGAGCTCGGGAGCAAGGTACTGAACAGTGTGATATTACTGTCATCATGAAGTCTCTTCTTTTGCTCATCCCTTTTCGATCGACTTTTCTCAGGATCGCCGTTCATTGCCTGAATCACTGCCGACCAATGAACCCTCTCGTGGTGGCCATTCACCCTCGACAATATTTCCGGCCAGCTTTATTACTGTGATGGAGATTTCGCGTCATTAGCCCAGAGTTACTCCTGTGGCCACGGCTCTGATAACTGTTGACTGTGCTGGATATACATTACAGTAAATAGACAGATATAACTCGGAAATCTTGTCGTATTTTTGGGTTCGTCGTGACCTCAGTAATCAAGCCTTTATTTTCTTCTGTGCTGTCATACAAATAACAATCATAATCTAACAGGCGAGGGCTTAGAAGATTTCTATTGAGGTCATCGTGAAAGGTTGACGTACAAACCATACAAAGCTTAACATTTAATTGATAAGCAATGAAATATCTAGCATGAAAGAAAGCCGTATTTACGTTTTGTACTGAAAGTGAAAAGCCTTTATTTGTTACTTGTGAAATTCCGAGGTAACTGCAAAAACATTGAAAGTTTTCATATTATACTCTTTATAAAAAGTGTATTTTATGGTTTCGCTCATCTAGCACGTAGCCCTCGATGATAAAAATATGCATCATCATTTTTCTGGAATGAGGATATAAAACCACGCGTGGGAACCACCCTGAGTCGAGCGGGATGGTATCGAAACACAACCAACCTGAACCAATAGTCGTCCGACCACAGACCACACGTATCCGATGGGCGGTGAACGCGCCGGATAAGGAAGCAGTGTGACATTGTGGTCATCCACTAACCGTCCGACGACGTGTGCCACGTGCAAATTTTGTTTTCCTAACCTACCCTATTTCAAAGTGTTAGGTGTAATCTCGAGGTAGAACGGGAGCTAATCGCGTCTCAGGGTGAACCCCTTACGCCTACAAGGGAGATAAGTCATGCAAGACGACATTCATCGCGGCAGAGAGGAATTGGGCAGCCATGGCCAGCGATTGGGGCAATGGCTACCGCCCCGAGTGTACCTATAGTTAACCTACAACTAAGAAAAGAGAGGAAAAAACCGGCATAGATACCGTAAAAATCCTTTCGACAGAATAGAATTCAAAGTTATTATATGCATTAAAGAAATTATATAGGCGACAAAGTATGTGGAAAACATGCTCCTTATTAGTAGGGATGAAAGACAAATATAGAGGAGGAAACTTCTCAGCGGCTCTCTGACATTCATTTATCTACCGCTCATCAGTGTCGTTGTTGGTGCACGCGCTGCACCTCTCGGCTGATCAACTAATCATGGCATTGTCCTACCCTGCTCTACGCATTCCCCGAATGTCGGGTCCTTCAGGCGCGTCCTTATTGGTGTTGCAATTTTAATTACCACTAGTGTATTTTCACATCCAAAAATGAATTTTTAACTCAAAGTGCAAGTAAATCCAACCTAAAAATTAGTAAAATAACATTCGCAGTGCAATATTTACTGTACGACTATTTGTGCGAAATGTACCGTTACTATGTAGGAGAAAGTGAAATGTAAATTTCGTGTATTTTTACCCCACGACATGAAAATCTACGGAGATATCGCAATTATAATTTCACCATTGTGGATGAGTTTTATTTCACTAGTACAAAATTAAAACTATAAATTCACTGTAGTGTTAAATACGCAATTTCTGCACTTTTTCCACTGCCTCGTCAAGTAAACTCACACGCATATCACCATCCTTATCAGCACATTTACAACCCTGTCATGTTAATCCACATACTATGAACTGTATATCTCTTTTTAATTTCCATTAACCGTGCAGATTTTCCGACATGTGTTAACGAAGATCTTATGATTTTACACGTATTCCAATCTGTATAATTTAAGTACTGTATTACTGTCAACATAACAATACATCCATGTGTTTTAAAATGAATTGTAGTTACTCTTTAGATTCGCAGGAAAATTAGTGTACAGTTACAATAACTGTATTGTTTGCAAATTGAATATAAAAATGTCAAATTACAGAAAATTTGTGTAAATCTAGGCTCACATATACTCTAGAATGCAATGAAAGTTTACGATACACGGTCATTGTAAAAGTATGCATTGGTATATGCACAACTACATTGACAGTGAGTGTTTATACAACGATTGTGTAGCACTAAAAATACACAATTGAAGTGTTTAATATGGGGAGTGGGCGTGTTTTTACACATAATTTGATGTATGTACATAATCATCAACCTGATGATTATAAAGCTATACATTCATGTATTATTCCCCAAAGGCTTTTAGGACTCTACATTTCTAAGAACACTTTAGTTTTTTTATAAGAAAATGTAAAATTATCATAGATTTGTTCATGTAAATCGACATTTTTTTTTCCAGTGAACTAATAAGTTCCATGTTCTGGGTAAGTTTTACATGTGGCGGGATGGGAATTACATACCTAAATAATTTCTATATATTGTTGGCTAAAGTAGTAATGATGTGATGCAGTCAGTCCAGTTTTTTGAGGCAGATTACCGAAAATTTAAAAAGATTTTACTTTTGACCCCTAATGCATCTTGGCTCCTGGTATCAACACTACCTGTATAAGGTGTAAGCTTGCAGTCTGATCTACCGAAAAAAAAAAAAAAAAAAAAACATTTTTATGAAGATTATTCGCAAGTAGACATAAAGTTTTGAAGAATTTTCCACGCTTGCAACACGTGTTTAATAAATATTTAACTTTCGACCATTGCGCCACTGTCTGCGAACACATTTGAAAAATCAACGCTTACTTGTTTATTGGATTTCACTTTACAACAGGCTTTTCAGGCTCCAAATTCAGTTACCTTCCAAGATACGCATTTGTTCTAGCGTTTACGTAGCATATATGAGAGACTTGGGCAAGAAGTATTTCTACTCCAGAGTTGAAGATCAAACGACTAACAAAAACAATTTACAAGTGGGTGATACAGTTATCATCCATCAAGATAACATGCCTTTCTTTAATTGGTGTTAGCCACGAGTGAACTTGCTGCTCCTAAAGGCACTGTCACACTGTCAAATTTGTCTGTCAAACTGCTCCCAATAAGTCTGGTCAAATAAAGTTGGACAGTTATGACGACATTGAAACGTCATAAAAGGAGCCACCATATTTGCCTGAGAAAGTTAGACGGCTTCAGTGTCCATTACACATTTGAGGATTGGACCGGTTCTAAAATTAATTTGATGTTTTATGGTCTCGGCCAATCAGAATCGTGCACGATATAAATAGACGTCAAGGGATTTTAAAATAACAAACAATAGCTGGAAGCGAAGTAGAAGCTTTCTCGGCATAAATACTGTTTTAAATGAATATTGCACATAATATTACAACTCAATGGCATTAAATTTCATTTTGCAGGAAACATATGTGATAAATAATCTTTGAATTAAGTAAATAAACAAAATAAATTACAACATTCCCTACATTTCTTCCTGTAATGGAATGCATGGAAAAACAAAAGCAATATCTCACTATGAAAATAATTTTTAAATAATAATTCAAATTAAATTTTCCCAGTAAAAAAAAATTTACAGAGTGACACTTTTTCAAACACATTCAAGAATGTTTGATAAAATTTGTTGGAAGGAAAAATTTTATAGCGGTATTTTGTCTTCAAATTTTACTGTCGAACATACTTGAAGACGAAAATTTGACAGTGTAACAGGGGCTTAACGAATATGAAAATAACAAAGGAGAGCTGATTCGCCCTGCAATCAAGTTGTACTGATTTACTAATGACAGCACTGTATATCACTTGGGGTTATTTGTCGGTAAACCAGTCTTTATTGTCAATATGGTCGAGATAATTGGCATGTTGGTATGATATATGTGGTCTTTGTGTTTGCGATGACTTTCATAAAGACCATGGCGACGACTATGTTTTAAACAATCTTAAAGTCTATCGTGTTCTGGGGTTTGTGGTTTTAGCAACAAACACAATTTGATAGCTGTGTCTTGGACAGTAGGAAAATAGTGAACAGCAGTGCTTATAAATGGGCTGAGGACAATGTGACATATTGTCTTGTTCAAGTTTGGGAGGGTTGCCTATAGTCTGCGTTTAATGGTTCTATCTGTGTCGATTGTGAAATGGTGGCCAACTATGATTTTAAAATGGCTTAGGGCTTAATATGGCATGTCTTCGTGTTAGAACTTCTACTGTCAGGATACATCCCAGGCTTCAAGGGTAACTGAATGATAGTCAGCTATGCCTTTAAGTTGGTAGGTGCTCGGGGCAATAGACTACTGCTTGTAATATGTCTTGAGACAATGGGGCCGCTACTCTGAGTCAAGCTTAGGTTGGTCACATGTAATTACCATAATTACTTTTAAAAATCTGAACGTCTTACCTATGCCCATAATTGAATATCCAAGATGGTGGTAGAAGGATACCATACGATATATTACTTCATGTTTACTATGAAAAGCCCTTAAATCATATCTATGTAGATAAAACTAAATGTGACAATAAAATGCGCGAGTAATTATCACGTTGTGGTGTGTATGAATAAGTCTCAAAAGACGCATCAACTGATACGTCCTTTGCTAACAATTAACAGCAAAAAATACAATTAATTAATCATTCTTATGTTAAGCTGTTGTTTCCTTTGTATAAATAGCATTTCTTAGAATTTGGGGGCCCTTACACCACTTTGAGGATCAGGCCGCTTTTGAGGGAAGATAATTAAAATACATCGAGCAACGCATAAAATTTTAGATGCACATATCGATTTGAAGAGTTTAATAAGTGTGGTTAGTAAAAGTCAGCATCATATATAATTTTTTCGTAGGTACGATGCTGAAACAAGAAATATTCCTTAATCCAATTTCAAATTACTATTTGATTTGTCATACCTGGCTCCAATATACATAACAGAGCAGAAATCAACTGACAAACTTCGTAAGGTGATTTGTTATGCAAAATATAGTTGAAGATAAATAGGAAACCTAATGCCTCAATTGAATATTAGGAGATATAAACCCCTTAAAATACTACATTGTTGAGTGGAATTTTGCAAAGTAACACAAACAAGTTGGATTTAAATTAAATTCTTCTGAACATTATTTTATGTTATCGTGATCTTCAACTTAAGAGCAAACTGTTATTAATACCTCCTTCGTAATGATAATAACAAGGGTGGCCACCCTCTTATTGGAGACAACTTTTTCCGTCAGGAATTGTGTGCTTTTGATCCTGGTTTATTGAACAGTATGGCCTAATTAACAGAAAATATCAGCTTGTTGCAACTGCCCACAACCCGTAACTTTTTCGTGTAAAACGCACACAAAACTTTCCGAAACATCGATAATACTCCAAGTGCGTAGGCTATACCAGGGCTTCCAGGAGAGAATCGCACCCTGACTGTCGCCAGAAACAAACTCCTTCAATACTTTAAGCTTATTCATGCATGGCACATGTTATATACGACAAGTGTTAGAGTACCCTTCGCCATCGTCCGTGCAGTGGACACAGCTAGCATTGCCAATGTGCTAGACACTGTATTGTTGCAGCCCAAGCTTTGTGTGCGTTTTACGCGAAAAAAGGATGGGTCTCAGCCAGCTGTAACTAGAAGGCCCTTTTTGTTGCTAATATCATGCTGCTCAATAAATCCCCACCAAACGCTCGAAATTCCTGATGATAAAATGTTGTTTGCAATAAGAGGGTGGCCACCCATATAATCTTCATTATGGGGTAGGCATTTATAACCGTTTGGTGTTATACTGAGAATCCCGATAACATAAAACAATGTTCAGATAAAAACTATTTAATTTCCCTACTTTTCTAATATTTTGAAGGAAAAAAATTGTTTAAAACTCTTGTTTTCAGGGGATTACATCTCCCTTAATATTCAGTTTAGGTAGAAAGTGTCATATATATGTATATTTACATTGATATTTACACATATATTACACATATATACACACACTCACATACATACACACACCCATACACACACACCCATACACACAGATATATATATATTTATATATATAATTGCGGTCTCTAGCCAACTGACGTAGCTCATGTGCATTATAACTATAAGAAATATTGACTTTGATGATTGGGTTGGAGTGGGTGCCCTTAGTTGCCGGGGGTGGGGTCCGTGGAGTCCGTAGAAAAGGGGGCAAATACTGCAAGTGAACTGAAAAGGAAGCGAAAAGGAAGGAGAATAATAGGTTGAAAATGTGCAAGTAAACAAATAAGATGAATGAGTGGATCTAAAATGTTTTAAAAATAAACTTTCATAAGAAATTATTTAATAAATTTTAAAATAAATTTTTTATTGAAAATTGTTTTTTTAATGTTCAGATTTTTTCAATTTTTCAAAGTTAACGTCATCCAAGTTCAAGGTCATACAGTGACAGTCGCCTAAAGTACCGCTCGAGGTCATACACTTTTAACATGTTTGGCATCCATGGTCGTTGACCTGTTCTTTCACTGGTACCTTTTTTTCCCCCACGACCATGTGTGAGGGACTATTTTAAAATTATTTACTTCTCATCTCGGCCCTGCGCTCGTCTTCTCTATTTAACAACTCCTATAATTCGGGCTGTTAATTATGGTTAATCCTTTTCGGCTACGATCGTATCTGTAGAATAGAGATGACAGGTCTTGGGAGTCAAAATTGTATTGTAAAAAATCTTCTGTTGTTTTAGCTATGCGATTTAGTTTCTTTTGAAGTATACAATAAGACTTCTTGTTGTATAAAATACAACTGGAAATGTTGCACTTTAAGTTCTCGAAGCGTACATCTTGTAGATTTAAACTCTCTCGCTGCTTCGCTTAATATACATATACTTCTATTCCTTCCCGATATCCAAGAACATGAAGAATAACATTTTTCGTGGAACCATTTATTCTAACCAAAGCAATACTTTCTAGAATCGTTATGAAATTAAAATCAATATCCTAACTACTCGACGAGAATAAGAGCGCTCACTATCGGCCCCAAATTAATGTTTACATGCTTTGAACGAGAATATCAAAGATATAAAAAGAGTCTGGCGGTAGACACTGCGTGTATTTTACACTATAAGGACAACGTTGAGTGTGTACGAATGTGCGTGGCCATTATGCTGTTGTCAGTTCCGTTTGCAGTCCAAAGCGGCAGCACTGCAGTAGCAAAGGAAATGACGGAGGTGGCGTTTTCTTTTGAGCAACATAAGCGGATTTTAAGGGGAGAGTGGAAATGTGAGAACATGGTTGAGGTGCAAAGACGATTGAAGGCAAAATTCCATACTGTGCTACCGTCACGTGTAAATGCTGTTCACAGTAAAATGAGCACTTTTGAAAGCTCTGCTTAAGATCTACTTGTATGCACGTCCTGTATTCTTCCCCCTTATGTAAAATCAGCATTGCCATGGGCTTCATCACTTTATTCATGCGTCGGCCAAGTGAAAATGAGAAAACATTAGGAAAGTAAATACTTTAAAAATCTGTAAATTTTTCATTCGATGCATTAAAAAAACAGAAAGCGAAAGAAATAATTAAAGTTCTCACAAATGGCTACCTAACATTTTTTTATTCGACGTTAACATATGGAATTAGATCTACTTTCCATCCATAGTTACCAACTTTACTGGGCGAATGTCACTCAATGTACCTATTAAAATATATGCAGGTAGGAGCAGTACTTTTTTCTAAGGTTCATTAAAAAAGTGCTCACTTTATCGTGAACAGCCTTTAACAATGACATTATTACTTACAGGTTTGAGAGGGACAGAACTGTGTGTGATGTGAAGAAAACACGGCGCGGTAGGAACAGAGTGACGAGTGATGGAAAGGGGGGAGAGCGTATTACACATAATAACACATTTAACCGGGAAATCGAAGTCCGTACAGCAAGCTGCGCTTGAGTTAGGTAACAGCAAATCAAATGTATATCGCATTTTAAAGCAAGTGAAGTGGAGGCCTGCGTTCCCGCATTACTTCACGCTATGAATGTACGATGTCAATATGGCCGCCACAGACAGACTACAGGTTGTGTCGTTCCATATTTAAGGTTGGTTTGGCTTGTGATTGGTTCTATAAATAGGTTTTAATACAGGCGGAGGAGTAGTTTGAGGTATAATTAGAGTTAAGATTAGTGTTTTATGTGGTAATTAGTTATAAGGAGGGAGTAGTGTCCGATTGTGTGCACGAGGCCGAGGCCTTTGTTATTGTACGAGGGTAAAGGGTGTATGGTGTAACATAGGCTAGTTAAGAAAGTGTGTGTATACGTAGGTACTTGGTGTATTTTATAAGGGAGAGTAGTTTTAGTTTTAAGTTAGTTAAATTATTTTAAAAAAGAGAAAGGATAAAAAATGGTAGGGGGGTGAAAGTGTAGGGGTTGTGGTAAGGTGTGGAGAAGGTTAGAGTGGTGTACAATGCGACTAGTGTGGCGGCTGGTACCATATTGGCTGTATAGGGATCAGGGAGGAGGAACTGGGATCACTACAGGAACATGAGTGGAAGTGTGAGGAATGTGCCGAGGGAAAGGGTTTAGTGGCGGCGGTAGGGAACAAATTAAGGGTAGAGAAGGAAACGCTAAGTGGAGAAGGTGGAATCTCGATTTGGAATATGGTGAGAGGAAGCTTTGTAGAGGTTGTGTCAGTGCCAATGGAAGTGGGTAAGGAGGAGAGGTGGAAAGGGGAGATGGTAGATTTGATGAGCAGGAAAGAGGGAAATGGCATATAGGATTGAGAGGATTGAGGAAAAGGTCAGGAATGAGATGGGTGAGAGTAGAGCAGAAATGAGGGCGGATAAGTTAGAGAAGGAGTTGGAAGATGTAAAGGGGCGGCTAAGGAAAATGCAAGCTAGTCCACAGGAGGAAAAGCTGAGTAGAGAGGAAGAGTTAGACAGAATGCAAGTAGGGCTGCAGAAGGAACTGCAGGAGGAAAGGCAGAGGAGGGGGCAGAGATAGAGGTGGTAAGATAAAGGAGGAGGATAGAGGGGTTGGAGGCAGTAGAAAGGGATAAGGCAGTAGGAGACATAAGACAGCAAATAAGGTTAGAGGAGCAAGAAATAGTAGCAAGGGATAAGGTGATAGTAGTAGGTAGGAAGCAATCAGGACTAGAGGAACGGGAAACAGAAAGTAGGGAACAGGCATTGGTAGAAGGTAGGAAGCAGTATGCTCAGGCTTGCAAGTGTGGGATTAGCAAAGACCAGCAAGCAGGACAAAGTGGACAGTTCAGGGCTAGAGAGGAAAGAGGAGGGCTGGTCAAAGGGAGGGAAACAAGGGTGCTGCCGGAGGCAGGAGGGTAGGCAGGTGGGTGGAAGAGCCACAAAGCAGGAACAGGTTGTAGGAAAGGGGCCATAGGTAGTTTTTCTAGGCAGCATTATTGTAAAGGGAATGGATCTGAAGGAAACCAGGAAGAAATTAAGTATAAAGCAGCATTTGGGGGGGGGGGACAAATACCATGGATTTGGAGGAAAGGGTTAGTGGTATGAGAGGTAGCAGGGAGGCAAAGGTTGTTCTCATTAAAGTAAGGGGAAATGACCTGGCTCGTAAGGAGGTGGGACAGGAGGTAAAGTGGGACCTCAGGGGATTGCTGAGGAAAGTGCGGGAGAAGTTCCCTGGAGCTAGGGCAGTAGTCAGTGGTGTTCTGGTTAGGAAAGAGTATCCTATAGGAAGGCAGTTGCTGCGAGTGAGGTATATGAGAGGATGTGTAGGGATTTGGGGGCTACATTTATAGATGGTAGGAAATGGGTAGGCTGGGAAAGTATAGGGAGGGACCAGGTTCACCTGACAGAGCAGGGAAAGAGGATTCTAGGTGATCTACTAGGTAGGGAAGTAGCTGGCTGCATGGAGAGAGGGCAGAGCAGCAATTGTTGAAATAGCAATCAGTTAGAAGCAAGGAAATAGAAGTGGAGAGAAATTGAGAGGATAGCATTTATGAGGCCACAGGGGTTGAGATAGGGGGTAAGTAATGTAGGATGGTAAAGCAGAGCACTAATATAAAGATAATGGTAGTGAACTGTAGGAGTGTGTACAACAAGCTAGAGGGTTTCTGGGGAATGGTTGAAGGATATGGGGCAGATATAGTGGTAGCTGTGGAGACTTAGATGACTGAGAAAGTACTGGACATTGTATGTAGGCAGGATAGGTTCACCATCTTCAGAAGAGACAGGGATGGGAGAGGAGGAGGAATAATGGTGTGTGTAAGGAAAGGACTAAGAGGGGCGGTAGAATGGTTTAGTGAGGATGTCGAGGTAATGGAAATTAAATTGAGTGGTGGTTGTAATAGGCAAATTACTTTACTGGCAGTGTATAGACCACCAGGACAGGGATGGCAGGAATTAAGATGATTAAGGAGAGGGTCGATAGTCTAAAGGACAGGTAGTGGGTTGTTGTAGCAGGGGATTTGAATATGCCAGGGGTGAAATGGGTAGAGGGTGCAGAAGGAATGGGTAGCATGATGCAGAGAATTGCAGCACAGTTAGTGAACAGAGGATTAGGCCAGGTATTAGAAACACCTACAAGATAGAATGAGGAGGGTGTTGGGTCATTGCTGGATGTGGTGTTGGTCAGACCTGGGAATGCTGTAGTTGGTGCAATAGTATTGGATGGCATAAGCAACCATCATATCCCGGTTGTGGACATTGGGATTGGCAGGATAAGGGAAGAGCAAATGGCAGAAAGGTTGGTGTGGCGGTATGGGAGAGGAGACAAGAAGGGGGCAGAATTCTTCCTGAGAGACAGGTTTTAAAAATGGTCTGTGGAGGAGGGTGTAGAGGGGTTGTGGAGGGAATTTTTGAGGATTAATGGAGATTATGTTGGAGAAATTTGTGCCAGTGAAAAGGTTACGGACTGGGGGAAATCCACCATATTATGGACAGGAGATTTGAAAATGAAGAGGAAGTGCAGATAATTACATGCCAAGTGGAGAAATGAAGGGATGATAAGATCTAAAGAAATTATTAAACAAATGGGTAGGGAGCTTGGAAGGAAGATCAGACAGGCAAAGAATGTATTTCTGGGGAACATGGTGGAAGAAGGAAAATGCAAGGAATGGAGGAAATTGTTTGGGTATGTTAGGAGGTTAAGGGGTGGAGAGGAAGGGATCCCTCTGCTAACAGGAAGGGATTGTAGGCATGCCACAAATGACCAAGAAAAATCGGAGATGCTGCAATGACAGTACTTGCAATGTTTGAGGCAAAGGAGAGTTGGAATAGGGGGACACACAGGGTTCGGGGGGTATTTAGTAAGTTTAAGATGAGGGAGTAGGAGATAGAAAATGTAATTAGGGGTTTGAAAAGCAGTAAGGCAGGGGTCCAGATGGGATAGGAAACACAGCACTAAAGTTTGGTGGCAGGGAGTTGGTGAAATATTTAGAGGTGCTGTTTAAAAAGTCCTTAGGAGGGGGTAAGTTACCACAAGATTGGAAGGATGCTATGGTGGTACCTATACACAAGCAGGGGGAGGATAGGGGGAGGCCTGGCAGCTACAGAACGGTGAGCCTCACATCAAGTACAGGAAAAGTAATGGAGAGGCTGGTTGTGCAGTATGGGGTGAGGATTATGAACAATAGGAATTGGTTAGAGGAGTCCCAACATGGATTCAGGAGGGGATAATCATGTGAGACTCAGTTGGCTGGGTTATTAGAGGATCTGGTGCAGATAGTTGATGAGTGGAAGCAGGTGGATGTCTGCTTTATAGATTTTGAGAAGGCATTTGATAAGGTGCCCCATGGGACATTGATGAGGAAAGTGGAGGCGCTGATACCAGACAGGAGTGTAGTGGAATGGATAGGGGACTTCCTCAGGGGGCGAAGGCAGAGGGTGAAAGTGGGAGAAAGAGGAGGTTACGTCAGGGGTACCACAGGGAAGCGTGCTGGGTCCTTTGTTATTTACCATAATGGTAAATGACATGGGTTTGGGGATTAGGGGAAAAATTAGATTGTTTGCAGACGATTGTGTTGCGTATGCTGAAATGGGAGAGGGGGGTGGAAATTTGCAGGCGGACATTGATAAGATATGGTTGTGGACCAGGAAAAATAAAATGATGATAAATGTAAGAAAAATTGAGGTAGTGAGGATCACATGGAAGAAGTTGATAAGCAGGGACATGTACAGATGGGAGGGACAAGAGATACAAGAAGCAGCAGAATATAAGTATCTAGGGATTGTACTGCAGGGAGACCTCAGATGAAAAAAAAACGGGTAGAGAGGGTGGTTGCAAAGGGAAGAAGGGCTCTGGGTATGCTGGGAAGGGTGCTGAAGGGAGTCAGCTGTGAGGCGAAGGAGAAGGCGTATGTCACTATGGTACTGCCAATGATAGAATATGCTGCAGCAGTACTGGACCCGTATGTGGAGGTGGAGGTGCGAGAACCGGAAAAGGTGCAGAAAAGGGCATCAAGAGGGGTGAAGAGTAGCTGGGGAATGCAGAGGTAGGATGATAAGGAAGAAGGGAACTATAAGCCATCAGTGATGATGGAAGAAATGGGGTGGAGCTCATTGAAGGACAGGAGGAAAGTTGGACGGCTAGTCAGGATGTACAGGATGGTGAATGAAGAGGGAGGATGAGGAGGGCTACACTGCAAGCTAGGTAAGGAGGTATTTAGAGGAAGAGGAAACAACAGTGAGAAGCTTCGGCGGGTGTGGAGAATGGAGCGGGATAGGCAGTTCATGCTTGTGAGGTCTGTAAGGGAGTGGAATGTGTTGAGGGAGTAAATTGGTATCTGTGAGAGGGGTTGATAAGTTCAGGAAGGGAGTGGAAAATAGTTGGTTGGGTGAAGGAGAGGTGAGAAAGCTCGCCACCGGACGGTAGCCTAATTGCGAGTGTATGTATGTATCAATTAAGACCACTCAGATAGGCGTGTCGAATTTTGCGAGTGGGTTGTAAACATATGCAACGACAACAAACATGTTAATATAGGCTATTCACTATAAAAAGAACATTTTTTGAAATCCCTGCTTATGATCTACCTCTACGCACGTTGTGTATTCCTCCGCCTTATGTAAAAGTATCATTGCGAAGGGCCTCGTCACTTTATTCATGCATCGATTAGGTGAAACTGTGGAATTAATAGAAAAGTGTTTTACAAATCTGTTAATTTTTACCATTCGATGCATTAAAAAAATCTGAAGAAATAATTTAAGTTACCACAAATGATTACCCTAACACTTTTTATTTGATGTTAAGATATGTAACTAATTTTTCTTCATCGTTACCAACTTTACTGGGCGAATGCCACTCAGTGCGCCCGTTAAAATACATGTAGGTAGGAAGTGTGAGGTTTTTCTAAGGTTGATTTCAAAAGAGCTCACTTTATTGTCAACAGCCTTTAATTGGATAGTTTCGTCCAATGAGGCATCTTTTAAAATGAGTGTAACTCCCAGCCACAACAGCTGTGAGTACCGACCGTACCAATGAAAGTCTCTACATCGTGATAGAGCAGGCAGTTTATCTCCCTGTGATGACAGTATAGTGCGGTGTGTCTGCAGAGTATTCGTGGAGTCCTTTGACAGAATGGTGGCAACCGTACTACGTTGCAGGAAAAAATCGTAGCAGCTGTTCGTCAACTCTGTCCCGCAGATTAATTTTGTCTTTTCCAGCAGGACGGTGCACCTCCATCCACATTACCATCGAGGCGTACGGTCGTTCGGCATGAAAAATTTGTTGGGAGGTGGATAGGCCCGGCGACCAAGTGTTGAGTATCCACCCAGAACTCCAGATTTAATGCCACGATATTTTTGTTATATGTAAGAAAATAAGCTGGATTTACAAAAACGTGACAGTCCGACAAAACAGCGCCAACACCGACGAGAAATTTTGATCAGCCAATCAGGAGTATGGTCACCCCTACCAAATCGCAGCCCCTACATCCCGACAAAAGTAGATTCTATTTCTACTTACGTCAGGCGTCGGACCCGTCGGACTCACTTAACAGCAGAAAAAAAACATAACCTCACAACACAAAATTTCGTGCGGATTTCACTATTGTGGTAAATTTCACAGTAAAAATAATTTATTTATGTATACTTCCTGGTTATCATATAACAGAAAGCTTTTAAATTGACGTACATCAATATTTGTGGACAACAACTGCTCCAAAATTCAAAAATACTTTGTTTAGAATTTTTAAGAAAACAAAATAGTGTACAATGATTTTTTATTTCTTTGCATTCCATAGCACGTTACTGGCCATTCCAGGATTTGCCGAAACCCACGCAGCACTTGGGTGGAAACTGTCAAGATATTGTAAACACTGAACTAATTTGAGTGGCAGAAATGGTCGGACTGAAAAGTCGTGTCGGACTGTCGGGACGATCTCGTCGTGGCATTGTAAATCCAGCATTAAGAAGACTGTACGTCGCATAGCTACAAACACTGGACGCCATGAGACACGCGATTGTGAATCCACTCCCATGGAAACCGTAGCTACTCTTTGTAGTTCTGCTATACACAGCATCGTAGACGATATCTTGCTGCTGATAGCGGATGTTTTGAACATTTGCACCTATTATTAACATTTGCACACATCCAACGTTGTCCCTATAGCATCAAATGCAAGCAGTCCCATGACGATGTTTTTAACAATTTCTCTGCTACTGTATTTAAGTTTAAAGAGCGTAAACATTAATTTGGGAAATCCGGTATCTTTGCATAGATAGTATTTACATGGCAGGGCAGTACACAAGATCATTAAAAAAAAACTCTTAAAACATAGTTTCTTCATAAAATTTACATTTTACGAGTTTATTATCACTGATATAGTTTAATGCGAAAAATTTAACGTAGATGACTTGAAATACAATGCCATTTTATATAAATTAATGTAACATTATGGGAGCTTGATAACGTAACTTGTAACTACCCAACTAAACTATGCGGATTGGGAGTACACGTAGGAAACAGGTTTTCTCGCTCCGAAGGCTGGCACACCCTCCATCTTCCCGCACTGTAACTGTACTCGGGTGAGTAAGACAGTGCACGGCACTTTCTACTCTTGATCTTCGTTCTTCTGTGCCTTGTGCCATTTCTTGCGTTGTCTTACACGCCCGTAGCAGATTTTCTCAGTGAAAACCTGCCCTCCTCGTCAATCAGAAGTGCTCTGACTTTAACATGAAGCCTTTACCCGAACTCTCCCTCATGGATCATCGGAATGCTCGAGCTGCCACCGATGAAATTCCTCAAGCCTTTTCCCTATTTCAGTGGTGAATCCATTCCACAGCATGCGCATTACCTTGTTCTCTATCACCATTCTTCTGTCCAGCTTAAGCCCTCTTCTGTCAGCAACACCTTGAAGCCATTCCCTCAGGTCTTCGATCTGTGGACATTCCATCAGCACATGCTGTAGAGTATCATCGACTCCACATACCTCACATAGTGAGGATGCCACTAGTCCCAAACTGTGTAGTTTTGCCTTGAAATTGCCATGCCCAGTGTGCAGCTGAGCTCTATAATGGTTCATGGTTAACCATTTATTCCTCATCCTCCCCTCAATTTTGGTGATGATTTCATATGTAATTATTCTCTTTATAGACTGGTCCCAAGTCTCTAGCCAAACTTCCAATGAGTCCTGCCTGATCACCCTTCTTTCTTCTTTGCTTAGCCTTCTAATCCTTTACTGTTCAGCCACCAATGGACCGGCAGGACATCAGCCAGCACAGGGAGTGCCTTATTGTACATTGTTCTGTATTACTACCAGCAGCACTGCCCTCTGAGCACTGACAAGCTTAGAGGTGGGAAACATGTGTGTTGCTTATCAGAAATCCTGATGAACCGGGCCCCCCTGACTTCCAGAGCTAACAAAATAAGAGGACGGCCTGGCAGGCCGTCCTCTCGCCAAAACTTCACTAACACGTCACTTTTAAAACACCCATCACGCTATTGAATTGATCGCATTTGAATGCAACTAATAGAAGGAGTTACGCTCCTTCCAATCGCGGTGGGTGGAAGTGCAACCACCTCACCTATCAACAGTGTTTGCCGGGTTTGCCGACACGCACTACCTTGATGGGGTCGAGGCCTATCCAACCTCTACTCACTCAATGAGTAAATGTGTCCTCTTCTTGGCGGACCAAACCCGCGCCCCTTTGTAGAAAAGTATCCTGACTTTTCCCAAGACTGGGGTCGCGAGTTCCCAGCTCGATTCCAGTCAGGGCTTTCCTCCAGGACGTCTCCCCCAAGCATTAGGGTAATCAACCACTGCCACCCAGAGTCCAACCCTTGATCAGCACGGCCAAGCCCGGGGCTAATACCGCTGATCCCCTGGGTACCCACAATTTTTTCTGCACATTGCTGTGCGCTGCATACCGAGTTTTCACCCAAGAGAGGCCCAACACCTCCGGGGCGCCATACAATCCCTTCATTAGTACTCCGCCACCTCGAGATCCACTACGAGCCTCGGTTTGGGACATGCAGCTGGCTCGCGGGTCATCACCGCAGGCGAGAAATACAAGCCACCTCTGGGAGCAGCATCTACTCTCGCCGTGACCGATTACTAGTGCACTGGTGGGGCCGTCACGCGCCTAGCGCTTCGTCCTCTCTCCGTCAGCCACAGCGTTGTCCACTGTGTTTCCAGCCCTTACCATCGTGGAGGTGGAGATGGACTTGAATAAGAGAGGCTATGTAATCGCATCTTATCCCGTTTCCAGGGGATAGGGCTTGACCCGTTCAAGAATACACTCGCCAGTGCCATCCAGCTCATGCACCCAAGAGACAGGTCTCCACCGGAGGGATGAACGAGCAGGGACAATCGCTCCGCATGGGTCGCGAGTTGTCCCACCAGGCAGAGCCTTACACCCATAACAGGTTGGTTACCCAATTCACCCGTCTGGCTCCACCCCAGCCCCCAGGGCCAGAGGTGGGAAACAGTGTGAACGACCACGCCAGCTCTCGTCTTTACACCGCTGCCGTCTCAGAGCATGCCTTGAAGCCATGGACACGCTGGTATGGCCAGCCAGCCGCATCGCCACACCCATCACCAATTGAAAATGTGTGAGATGCTATTGGCCTCTCTACCACGACTCCACTTCTACCGTAAGATCTGCAGGAATTGCTAGTGAATATTCAAGCTGAATTGGATGAATTATCGCAGGACACCATTATATGCTAAGAGACAGATGTACAGTATGTGTAGCCCAATAAATATTGCTCATACCAGTCTCAAACTGTAATCATTTCTTGTTCTTGGTGACTTTTACCTTTCTTCCGAATAGCATCGCCATTCGACACTTCCTTGTAGGGGCAACTACTTTTTGAATACATGTGTGTAAAGGCTGTTCAAGATAAAGTGAATACTTTTGAAATCAACGTTATAAAAGCGTCACTGCTCCTACCTGCATATAGTTCAACGGGAGCCCTGCGTGACACGCGCCTAGTAAAGTTAGTAACGATGGATGGGAAGTAGTTCCATATCATAATGTCGAATAAAAAGTGCTAGGTAACCATTTCTGATCATTTAAATAATTTATTTCGCTTTCTGTTTATTTTTTAATGCATCGAAGTGTAAAAAGGAGCAGATTTGTTAGATATTTACTTTTCAAATAATTTCACAGTTTCACTTGAGCGACGCATGGATAAAATGATGATGCCCACAATAAAGTTAATCTTACATAAGCCGGAAGAATACACAACGTGCGTACAAATAGGTTTCAAGCAGGGCTTCCGAAAGTGCTCATTTTACCGTGGATAGCCTATATCAGGATTTATAGTAACTACGAAATCAAAACTGTAGGTACATTTTGGCCAAGACGTGTCTCTTTGTACACATAATCATTTACGTTAGTAAATATAAAACTATTAAAGCAGTTGTCTTCCCGCGAAGTTAAAACTTAAAACAAAATTTAAAAAAACACACATTTTTTGTGAATAATTCTACATTACTTATAGTTTGTCAGAATTGCGCGTAAAACAAAAACTCTATTCAGTTGTGTAGAGTGAAGTAGTTCAAAATTACTACAGAATAGATTATCTGTATTTTGATGAAATATACAATACTAACAGTTTTCACGTTTGTTGCTTGAAAAGCACTTAAAGGAGAACGAGTAAGAGCTTTAAAAAGGGTTATTTTGAGTAAATTACCACCTCCCTCTTCCTCGTCAATATATTTTCTTCGTAACTTTCAAGTTTACAACGCATTGATTCAATACCCATATTTGTCAGTTGTGAGACGTCTGTATCCGATGTAACAAAGGCGTTAACATAGCAACACGCGACGTCTGTATTGGGTCCTATATAAGACATTGAAGGTAACGTGAGCTCTTTTGAAAGTCCTTACATTTTGAATAATAGTCAGGAAATATGTTTTATTTTAACCTTGGACGTTATCTTTAGAGTCCGGTGTAATATGCACACTGTGTTTATTACTTACATGGCAATATTAATTTTAAAAGGTGGTTAAAGGATAAGAAACTTCTGAAAGGAAAAAGTAACTAAAAGTCCTCAAAAATGCTCACTACCGTGAACAGCCTATAGTTCAGTTAATTCCTTAAAACGTCTCACGACCAAACTCGCGGTATTGCAAGCAGAGCGTAAATAATCCCAAATACGGTAAAGAAATATAAACGTTCTTTTGTTCTATTATTCCCTGGAAACTTACCGCAAATAACATAATATGAAATCAGTTGAGTATCATCAATTTTTATCCCCATTTTACGACTTTGGTTTAATAAGTGTTGTTCTGATACTGATGCTAAGCACCGGTCTTCTCTTTTTAAAATGTTTAAGTGCAAAAAACAGCACAGAATATGTCTGTGATATCGGTTTACAAAACAGAATCGAAATTTACAAGATACTTCGCAAAACGCAAGTCTTACAGTAAACTGCACGTTAATAATGGCTGAGAACAGATTTTTCAAATTTACGGCTTTATAATTTTTAATTTAGACATACGAACTAGACTAAATTGCAACGCAAAGGAAGACCACATAGCTTTTTATTCCTATATCCTAGTTTCAGCATTATAGTTGACTTTTACTTTTTACAAGACTTTTGCTTCTAGCATTCCGAAACATCGATTTTACTGCCGGCATTGTTAAAAAATTAAATGGCTGATGAGTTATTTATTTGATGGGAGCTATCAATGAGCACAAACTTAAAAACAAAAAACATGCGAATATTTTGATAATTAGCGCCATCGATTCCACTCTTCAAACAGCAGTTAAGAGCATCGAATCATTGAAGTGCCCAACTTCCCGTTCATGTGAATAAATTAATATGTATTTTTAGCAATAAAACTTGTCACATTTTGCAGGTAATCTTGTTTTCTTTCAATTAAATCTGTACGTAAAGTCTAAAAGGTTTTTTGTCTAATGCAAAACTTTTTATCGATGCACGATCAGCTTTGCTGGTTTAATTTTACTCCGCAATGCAGATACGTAAAAAACATATTTACGGGACCATAATACTGAAATGGAGGAAGGGTAATAGTAGTCTTTAGGCACATACGCTAGTTTGTTAGTGGAAATAGTATCGAGGCTTCGGAGGGGAAAAAACAGCGAATCAATGTTTGTGAAAATGTTTTGAAAATACAAATAAACTTCTAAGCGAAGGTCATTGAAATCAAATTAACAAGAGGAGTGTTTCGTTGAATTAATGCAAGGTTTAGTTTAATAATCACGTAACGAAATTTCGACAGAATTGTTTTCGATAGAGCAGAATTTGCATTTTAAAAGTAATTTAATCATCTGTCCGGTATTGTTCAAAGATAATTTATTTGCCCTTAAATTATTTTATTAATAAATTTTTTGCATTAGCAATTAGAGGATTTTTTTCCCGCAATTTCGCATGCATTCGAAAACGAGCCACACTAGACGTTCGCCCTTGTATGTTTCGGGCGATCAGGTGTAGGTCAGCATTAAAAACTTTCCACTTACAAAAACGATATATGTCTCTCTTGCTTTAGAACTAACAGACCGAATACCCGCACATAACTGGAAACTCTGATATACAAGTTTATGCTAAACTGATCTACAGAATAGTAAGAAGCAAATAACCTTTCTCATCGTAGTCTCGAGGGATAAAACAAGGAAAGCTTGAAATAAATAACACTTTCATTCAAATTGAAAATATGTTGTCGTCTACGCCCCATACGCGGAAGTACCTCAACTGGATGTGTGCAGTAATTCGATGTTTCGTTCATGATATATTTCTAAAAAAAATTCATGAGCAATATTATATACAGTGTTCAGGCAAATACTAAGTATTGTAATATTACGAGGGCGACATTACCATATTACTGAGGAATTCGCACTACTGGTGGTTTTATGAAGTAGGAATATCATATTTCTTTTATTTGAGATTGTAGAAACGTCGTCAAACGTAACGGTCAAGTACAGGCTGACAGGAGTAATATAGCGAATTAGTATCGATACGGTTAGCGTGAGTCGAAATTTATATTCAAGTTGATATTTTAAAGCCCCACAACTTTTTTGCATAGAGCGACGTCTAGTTGCCTATCATGAAAATGTTCGCCCTGTTCGCTGTGTCAATAGAATATTAAGTTTAAAATAAAGCAACTGCCTATGGAGCACTGCACTCGATTATACAACGTGAAGGACTCATAAGAAAGTAGTTTAGACACCATAAAAAAGTCAGAAAAGTGTGATTTATGCTGTGTATGAAAGAAAAACGTATATAATTTGCAACATTATAAAATATTTTACTAAAATATACTTTTTAAATGTAAGAAAATAATCGATTAAAATAGTTTGTATTTTTAACAACATTTAAGCGCATTTCCATTCTGGATGCTCCGGAGGGCAGAATTTGCAAGAAAATATTATTCAAGAAATATCCCCCATAATATGTTCTATGGTAATGAAAATCATAGTATTATTGTTTCATATCAATTTTATAGTTAACTTTATTTACCTCAGTTTCAGCCATAAATGTTTATGACAAATGGACGCACATAAAAATTATTTAAAAAATTATTTCCTTCATTATTATTACAATTTTCTTACACACAGTCATAGTAAGCATAATGAACATAGGTATTCCATTGCGAAGATATTCTTGCAAATTTTTCTTTCTGAAACATCCAGGATGGAAATGTGCTTAAATTTGGTTAAAATTACAAACTAATTTTATAATTTTTTTTATTTAAAAAGAAAATTTTAGTAAGTTATTTTATAATATTGCAAAATATATACATTCTTCTTTCATATACAGCATAAATCGCACTTTTCTGACCATTTTTATTGTGTCCATTCTACTTTTTTTATGGGTCCTTCACATTGTATAGTCGAGTGCAGTGCTCCATAGGCAGTTGAGTACTTCAACCTTAAGCGATCCGTGTTGTTCAGTTTATATTTCTATAGAAGTGACGTATATGTTTATACGTTGATATTTCAAACACTTGTACCCTATCAACTCTCTATTCCCCGCCCCACAACCGCCCACGATACGTCACACAGCAGATTCTATGACAGGTACTTGAAAACATGACAAAGTATTACAAATACACGCCTGTCATATTGTTCGGCAGTGATTCTTCACCTTTTGGAACGAATGCTGAACTATCTTATCTAGTTCCGGCAAGTACCCAGGCCTACACTTTTCAAGCGTGATCAGCCCACCCTTCAGCGCAACGAACGTAAAATGTGTTAAGAGGGAGCATATATAAACCCGCTATCATAAAAATCTAAACGATTTTCTGTGTACAGAGCGAGAACGTGACATCTGAAAGTCCGACAAGATGGGACTGCCGGCGGTATATTCATTTGCATTCGTGCTGACTCTCGCCGGAACCTCACAAAGCGTTCCTCTGCAGTCAGGTGAGACTCGTGATATAACTTACAGCCTCGGCTTCAACCCTACAGCAGAAATTCTTCGTTTTCTCGTTATAATCTCGGATTCATAGTAATTACTGACGATATACGATTATAGAAAAATTGACATTTTGCGATTTGTATAATATTTTGTGCGTTATTATATCTGTGTTTTATCTGCTTGTTAGAAAATGTCGAAAACATATATATAATCAATATGTTCTCGCTTTTTTGCAACCAGGGGCCACGGTGGCTGAGCGGTAAGCCTGCTCGCCTCCCGCCAAGGTGATCCGGGTCCAATCGCCGGCCGGGTCACTCCGGATTTTCGCATTTGGGAATCATGCCGGACGATGCCGTTAGTCGGCGAGTTTTCTCGGGGATCTCCCGTTTCCCCCCACCCTTTCTTTCCGGCACTGCTCCATACTCACGTCAATCACCCTCATCGGCCCTCAAGACCTCGCTGTTAAGAACCGTCCAAATATCGTCACTCATTCACATTTTGCATGCAGGAAATAACACACAGTGAAAATTAGATACAAACGAATCAAACAACTGGTAAATTGTAAATTTTCTATGGTCAATCATTTTAGATGATACCTCTGAAACTAAAATAATGACACGAAAACTACTAATTTCTGCGAAAGGGATGAAGCCTGGCCATAGTGCATTACTGTGATATGAATACAAATAATTCAGAGGTAAACCAAACACTTTGGGAAGCCTTAAGTAATCATAAATAATTACTGGAAGTCATGTGTGAACCAAGGGAAAAACTGCAGAATTATTGAAAACAAAATATTATAACGTTGTGATTTATTCTGATCCGTTTTAAACATAAAATAAACCATTCTAATTTCCCCAAATTTAAAAATTATCCCTTAAACAAGACGTTAAATTAGAGAACTGTTTTTTTCTAATTCGCTGTCAATTTATTTATTCTAAGTATACTCGAGTGCAGCATTTACATTAGTGTACGCAGTTGTCAAATTTTTTGTCAATTGTAAATGCCTTTGGCCAATCAGAGCACATTAGAGGGCGATGGGACATGGAGGAGAAGGGACACACACTCACGAATTTTATGAAATAGCACTTGAACCACTCTTGAATTTGGATAATCGAACTCATGCGCTCACACTACTTTCGTCGGACAGCAGTAGCTTATCAACTGACTTTCAGTGAGCACTATTTCACTGATTGATATCACTGATTCGGACTAAGAGTGCAGTGTGTGTGTGTCAGGTGACCGGAGGCCTACCCGAGCCGCAGCCTTTGTTGCTGGTGCCGGGTGGCCCGCCGAACGGCTACGGCTTCAAGCTGCCGACGTTGCCCAACGGCACCATCCACTTTCAGAGTGGTGAGAGCGTGCTGCTGTCCTGCCCGGGCCGCGACAACTTCCTGGCCACGCTCGGTGCCGGGGCCAGGGACGTCGTCGCCACCTGTGTCTCGGCTACCACCTTCGTCATCAACAACATCGCCTACAACTTCTCTGACCTCGCCTGCCAGTAAGTTTCCCACCCGTCCTCTCTGTGGCTCAACACTGTTCACGCTCATCTGTGCACTTTTGAAATATACGTTTGAAATTTCACTGCCATTAAGGCTGTTCTCAGTAAAGTGAGCACTTTTAAAATCAAACTTTGAGAATTGATCTTTTAGGTTAAAGGCAATGGTGAGTTCATGATATTATAATGGTATGATTGGACTGTGTCCATTGCTGACCATTGGACTAAATAAAATGTCACACACACGCACGGAACTCGGCAAGACAAAAAACGAAAAACACCTTTTAGAACACTACAGGCAGATAATTAGGAAAAGTTGTTTCCTTGAGTCTACTGCGATTGTTTTTACAGTGTCTCATCAGAAGAGGGGGCATATTTAGGCCCCGAGACGTCGGGAAGACATGTAATTATTTGTTGTGTTATTTTTCGTCGCTCTGTCCTCTGTGTTGGGTTATCTATTATTTTCTCTGGTTATTTATGTGGTTCCTGTGTTGTTCGTAGTCTTGTTTTATTAAGTTTCATAGTCTGACATGGAATATTTTTCCTGACTTGTGTTTGAGGTTTTTGTGCTAGTTATGTGTGTGTTTTGAGTTTTATTGTTCTGTTGTTTCCACTGATATAGTTTTCTTTTTTCTCTCGTGTGGTGTTTTCGTTTTCATCGAGTGGTCTTTTCTTTTGGTTTGCTTTTGTTGTATGTCCTGTTATGTAATAATAAGTCATTCGTCCGTGTTTTCGTCGCTTTAATTATGTACATATTTATTTTTCATTGACAAGGAAACAGCTTTCACTAATTATCTGTCTGTAATGTTGTAAAAGGTTTTTTCGTTTTTTATCTTGCTGAGTGTTCTGTGTGTGTGTGTGTGTGTGTGTGTGTGTGTGTGTGTGTGTGTGTGTGACGTCCTTATATAATATCATAGGTATCAATGGACACAATCCAATGATATCATTATTATAATTTTTTAGAAATCTCACTGCCTCTACATGCATATATTTAAACGAGTACAGTCTCGTGCACACCCAGTGAAGTTGGCAACGACGGAGGGAAAGTTTCTCCATGTTTTAGTGTCGAATTAAAAGTGTAAAATTATTTATTTTATCATCTTATTTCTATGCATATATGTGTAAGAATTAACGAATTTGTAAAATATTTTCTTTTATAATTAGTCTTCAGTTTTCTTTGACAGATGCACGGATGAAGTGATAAAGACCACAACAACGCTAACTTTACATATGGTTGAAGAATACACAATGTGCATACAAGTATATTATAAGCAGGGCTTTCAAAAGTGTACAGTTCACCGTGAACAGTCCATACTGCATGTATTCTAACAGCCGCAATGACTAACATGCTCCCAGATGGCGTGAAAATAGTTCAGTGTCTTAACTTTGGATTTCAAGTTTTAGATAAACATTTATGAATACCGAAATTGCTTTCTGTTTTGTTTTAATGCATAGAAGTGTAAGGATTAGCACATTTTGAAAATAATTATTTTTCTAAGAATCTTACAGTTGCACTAGACCAACACATAAATACAGTGATCTGGCCCATGGATATACACAATGTGAATACAAGTAGAACTTAAGCAGAACTTTCAAAAGTGCTCAATTTAATGTGAGAAACCTATACAGAATGTTGCAAAATTGCATGACAATACTTCGGGGAAACATTCCTCACATCTGGAGGATGAAAAAATGTTATATGAACATAGGATAGCAAATGCTTCGTTTCTTTACTACAGCACGTAATACATAAAGTACAGTGTATTGCCCGCGGACTGGATCATGTTACTGTGGAATTCCATCGCATCTGTAATTGGCAGCCCCATACCGGGACCCCAAGGAGTCCTGATTTTAATCAACTAGACTTTTATTTGTGGGGACATTTAAAGGCACTTGTGTGTGCAACCCCAGTGGACGATCTGCCTTTGTAGCCATATAGTGACGGTTTACAAAACAATCAGGACTTTTCCAGGGATTCATCAACACAACCGAGCGTCCATGCAATGGCGAGTTGATGCATGTGTTTGTGCTGATGGAGAACATTTTGCACATTTCCTGTAGTACCGGTGATAAGCTTTCACACATTTGTAACTAATTCCTGTGAAATTCCTACTGTTCTGGTTGTAGCGTCGTAGTGTGAGGTGTCGTGTCTCATGCAAACGGACTCGGCAATGACATTCCACAGTAACATGATACAGTCCGCGGGCCATACACTGTACATTATGTATTACGGGATGTAGTAAAGAAACGAGGCGTTTGCGGACCTATGTTCATGTAACAATTTTTCGTTCTCCAGATATGAGGAATGTTTCGTCGAAGTGTTGTCATGCAATTTTGCAACATTCTGTATATTGATTTTTGTATTCTCTGTATATATCAACATTGGCTAATTTAAAATGCCATGGGAACTGTCACCATTAACTTGAAGAGAAATATGGAATAGAGTGCGCATGTGAGCTGCTGCACTAGTTACTTTTATTCTTCCAATATTGGACTGCTTTTCTGCCAATAGCACTATAAATAACAACTTGGGAAGGATTTGATCTTTCTCTAAACTAGATTTAATGCTACTAAAATATATTTAATTTAGCTAAAGTATTCATATACTGTAATAAGGCGAGTCTG
Organism: Dryococelus australis; assembly: GCA_029891345.1. NCBI lineage: Eukaryota > Metazoa > Arthropoda > Insecta > Phasmatodea > Phasmatidae > Dryococelus > Dryococelus australis. Next base: position 102,705,807 of record CM056993.1, read on the forward strand.
TTGAAAATCCAAATGTAAACAAATACATTGATCACTTTTGACAGTGTGATTTTGACTGTTATACTGGCGATGGGCGAGTCAGTGATAAGGACATGCACACAACAATAAAATCAGTCAATGTACCGCATCTTTATGCATTACGTGATCAGGCAGGGTCGTGGCGCTTGTATATATTTTTAGTTTCCGACATATTCAAGCTTTGTAAATGTTTTTCCTAGTAGTCTTCCTTACAGTGGAACTCGGTCAGAGAAAGTGTAAAATAAAAAAAATAAAAACTTTAAATGGAACTAACAGTTATGGTAGCCAACAGTTCAAGCCGTATGACTTTGACAAGTATGATGGCGAAATATTCTTTAAATATTGGGACCCATAGAATTTTTACTGCACGGCTGGCATATGCACTCTTCCACATGTTACCTCAATGGAGTGTGTCCCTGCCTGTAGTTGGTTCACAGTTAAATGACAAATTCTGAAAACTCTGTTTAGTAACTTCATTTTGTTGCCCAGTCTACACTAACCTGGTGTTTATAAGCCATGTGTCTGTCAAATGACAATTTGAGACTTGAAGAAACGTAATATTGTACTGTTATGCTGAATCTTTATTAAATTTGTGCCAAACCGAAACAGACCTGTTCCAGGTTCATCTTCAAAAAATATATACCACAATTACATAGGAATGCTTTTCATAATTAGTTTCTTTTATTTTACACCTACGCCAATAGTATCACAATGCAGTTAGACAGGTAGTGTTTTTCTTGGACGTTTATTTACAGAGCACTTGGTTAGTGGAAAAAGAGCTTTATCTAGACATACGGAGCTGTAATTCCAGTGGTTCTGAGGAATAGCTAATGTAGAGGTGAAACAGGAGCAGGGTGAAAGTGATTAGGAAAGTGATCCTGTGAAACAAAGTGTGAAGTCAGTAATGCGCAACCAACTCCTAATTTCCTGCTGTTTCCAGATCATATCCATTCCACACTGCTCGGTGGACAGGAACAACCTGCAATCATGGCAGAGCATCGGAGATTGAGATCGGGTTCGTGACAGGCGCGGGCTTCTACAGGATCTTGGACGTTTGCTTCGACGAGGAGCTGCTCTCTCCAGTGTACACCATGTTTAATATGGTGGCGCAGGTCAGGAATTACCAGTCTGGCTTCCCCAGGCCCAGCTGGCTGGAGGGCAGCTTCTACAGCGGCGTGTCGCCCAACTCGCGGTTCATCCGGAGCCAGCAGATAGCGACCGTCGGCGAGATACTCGGCGATGTGCAGCTCGCCGAGAAGTACGTGTCGCGCACCACGGACTTCTACCTGGCCAGGGGCCACCTCGCCGCCAAGGTCGACTTCATCTACGGTTCGCAGCAGAGGGCGACGTTCTACTACGTGAACGCCGTCCCGCAGTGGCAGACCTTCAACGGCGGCAACTGGGAGCGGCTCGAGTCCAGCGTGAGGACGTACGCGACGAGGACAGCCTCCGACCTGGTGGTGTATACAGGTGTTCACGGCGTCGCCACGCTCCCCGACGTCAGAGGAGTTCAACGAGACCTCTATCTGTACGTCGACGAGAACAACAACCGCGCCATGCCGGTGCCTAAGCTGTTCTGGAAGGCGGTGTACAATCCCAGGATGAGGGCCGGGGCTGTGTTCCTAGGCGTCAACAACCCCTACGTCGAGAACCCTGCCGCCGATTACTTCATCTGCCATGACGTCAGCAGCAAGATATCGTGGCTTACATGGCGCCCGAAGAACCAAACACTTGGCTACTCTTATGTCTGCGAAGTAGACGACTTCAGGAGGGTGGTTCACACTCTCCCCTGGTTTAGTGTGGATAGGCTGCTGGAGTGATCATGTACAGTTGTGAGGGGATGTGGTACACATCAGTACCTTATTGGGGTGTCTATTTAAATATATGCATTTTCACTGCAATGAGGAATCGGTTTTATGTGCGTAAGGAGCTACGCATTTGGGTAGAAAATTTGTGATTAATGCGTATACCTAATTGTTGATTTTTTCTGTATTTTTACAGAAATCATACGAAAGAAACATGTAAAGAGCAATGTATCTATTTGTATGTACTTCTTTGTTTTTCTCTGGCATTCTTTCACCTTTTACAGGTTATAAAACTAGGATGTGAGAACTCTTCCGTGATTACCTAATATGGAAAATTCCATTATAGTATTTGGAAACAATAAACATATTTTTCCCGTATATCTTTTTTTTTAATATTTATTTTAGACTTTAGGTTACTTAAATAATTTCTGCATTATTTCATTTTTTTTTCCTGTTAAACTGCATATTTATATATCAAATCCATTGTGCTTGACGAAACCGCATCACTGACAAACCGCTGGACCAATTGAGACCATATTCACACCGTATGTTATTGAGGTGGCCAGTAAGGTTTTTAGTTATGTCTCATTCCGATAGGTGGCGCTGGAGTCTAACTTCTGTATTTCTAGGCCGATTTTGCTCATACTTTTAAGGAAATGTTTGTTGATCTATTGAGACCATATTCACACCATATGTTATTGAGGTGGCGAGTAAGGTTTTTAGTTACGTTTCATTACGATAGGGGGTGCTGGAGTCTAACTTTCATATTTATTGGCCGATTTTGCTCATAATTGCAGGAAATGTTTGTTAATCTAAAATTAATTGTTTTATTGTACTTTGCATTCGGTAGGTTAGGTTCCGATAGGTGGCACTGGAGTCTAACTTCTATATTTGTGGGCCAATTCTGCTCATACTTGCAGGAAGTGTTTGTTGATACAAAAGAGAAAAATACCAGAAATACTCCGGTCAAACATCTGTCAATGTACCCGACGTAATAGAGAGGATGCATTGAGAAGACAAAATAGAACGTAAACATGCGCTGCACAAACTGAAGAGGCACGAACACAAAATTGAGAAGCACGTGCACGCCAAACATATTCTAATGTACAATTATGCACAGAAACAACACAGTTAAAACCTACAAGACACACATCGATCATACGACGCTTTACAATATACACTAATACTCTGGGAAGGAGAGGAATGGATATAATTTCAATTATAAGTAAAGAAACCCAACAATAGGTGCTGAAACTGAAAAAAAAGTTAGTGCTATGGGCTTCTTTCTATGCGTGTCGAATAATTACACTTCGGGGTTTTGTCATTGTGCTACAAGAACGTATTAAAGATCATTTAATAAGCGGTGTTGAATGTTTAATTACAGATTTATTATGTCAATTCAATGTAATTATAGCATATAAATATAATACTTTTATATGTAAAAACAATCGTCTTTACGAAACACAATAAACATGACATTTGCGCCTAATTTACTATGACACGCAAGGCGCACATGACATTTGCATGTTTTAAATTTGCCATTTACTATTTAAATACAACAGATTATGTTATATACACATTAATTAAGGATTTTAAGTAAATAAAAAAGAGAGGCAGAACAAAGTTCGCCGGGATCAGCTAGTTTAACTCTAGAAATTTAGTTCGGGTGTAAGAGTGAACTCAATTACTGGACAGGCAGAGCTGGTAGCTCTATAAAATTTAAAACCCATTTATTAGCTGTTATAGTAACAATTAAGGAATGATTAATACAGGGAAGGGGCCGTGGAATAGTTCACTCGGACTCCCCTAGTTATGGCAATGATTAACTTGAATATTGTAAAATGCACTAATAGAGTTTACATATAACATTAAAAATTACATGTCGAACTTATACTCACACATTTCATATAACTGAATTGACAGTTTAAGAAGGCATGTCGAAGTGAAAAGACGTCGCATCCATTTTGATTTACGTGTTCTTTTATCGTCTGCAGAAATTTACGAAAACTACCTTTTCTCTCTCTCTCTCTCTCTCACACACTACATTGTACTATGCAGATCCTGCTAGCGCCTCGCAAGTCAGTCGTGTAGGCTCTGATTAACGACTGACGTTATGCCACACGCGTACATTTTCGTTTCTGTTACCTTAGTTATTAAATCTCTCAACTGATTCCAAGCAGGAATAGAAGTCAGTATTAAATGTAGAATACTTGAGCTACCTAATTTTGCCTGGCCAATTCAGTTAGGAAAATGGCTAAATGGAGAGAAAGAATTTAGCAGAAATAATAATGGCATGGAGGTTAGAGCGTATGTTACCAGACTGAAGCACACATCTTGCTTGTTCCAGTGTGTGATTTTATTTTTAAAAATATTTATCCAAATTTGTTGTAATAAAATGGCTAGATCATTCTTCTGTTACACAATTTAAATCACACGCATCGTAGTATGTTTTAAAATGTCACAACTACAGTCAAACCCTATGAACGATAAACAAAAGGTTGTTGAGGACACAATAATCAAAAACAAAATTCGCGTTAGTATTTGAAGGGAGAATAGACTTGAAGCACTTGTGGGTTAAATATATTTTGTCACTGGACTACATATTGTTTGATACGCCCTAGACTACTAAGAACCAATAGGAGACAGTCCATTGTTTGGTGACCCAATCACGTCCAACCAAGCTAGAAAGTAAAATGGGCCCTGACTGTGGTGAGAACCAAGAAACGAATGACACCGACTCGAAAATACACATAAAGGCGAATTCTAGTGAGATGCCAGAAAATAACGAGAATTTTGATGGTTGCTACTCATAGTGGTACCGTGGTAAACAGATGATTTTCTCACAGCAGAGTGTGTCTGTTTCACATTTGTGAGGTCGCGCGTTCGCTACAGACTCACTGCACTGCACGTGATTTTTGCCAAGTGGTTATGCATGATAATTTTAAGCACACGGTGGTATAGTCGTTGATATCAGTTTCCCTCCTCCCTCTTCCATTACATCATCCCTAGCCTCGGCATTGAAAAGAAGCAATGATTAGTCTCCCGGATGCTTAGTACAAATTTCAATATTATTTTGTACTTATCTTATCTTGAACATAAATTTCAGATACGACCCAAAACAACAAGTAGCTTGAATGACTTTCAACCATGATATGACATGATCGCCATATGTCCAGTATACAACATGAAATACTATTGGAGCCCGCCTGAATGCGAACTGCGTTACACTGTCTTGAAGTATATATTTTGTAAGAAATTACTGAACTACTCCACAACCTAAATAAAATAGAAAGCTATTAGGAAAAATGCAACCAGCCAGTCGTACAGTTACATAGTTATAAGACTACAGGCTGTGTGCCACTCCTGGATCCACGGAGTTATAAAACAACCAAAATGCAATTTGATTAACCTGTAAAGAGATGTTGGAGAGAGGGATCACAATTGCAGGCACCCTTCCAAAGTTAATTCAGATCACCCCTTCCCCCTGTTAGGTGTGTTGTAATTGGCTGTTGGCTGTGCGGACAAACTGCCCAAGCAACATTTGTGAGACTTTGAAGTTTTCTGAGGGTGAGAGGATAGGCGGTACAGGGTGGGGTAAGGGGAGTGTAAGGTTTGAGCAGGAGGGTTGATAAGTCACCCAGTCCTTGGTTCGAGGCCCATCGAGGGTAATTAGATTTTTAAATCGCATAATTACTGATTGCATAATGTCTAAATAGGCATAATGAGTACTGGTAATTAGGTGTTAAGTATGCATGATTAGTAAATAACGAAGCTGCTGAAACACAACTGACGAGGTTGGAAGGCAAGAGGTTAGGAGTAAGGGTTGTAGAATGGGGAAAGGGGGGTATAGGGTTGAGGTGATAACACTTGGTTCGAGACCCATCGAGGCTAATTAGATTTTTTTAATTGTATTGTTACTAATTGCATAACAACTAAGTATGCATAAGAGTAATTCCGTAAATATGCGTAAGTACACATAATGAGTATATACCAAAAATAAGTACACATGTTTGCCTACTGGCTGCCAAAACACAACTGACGATGTTGGAAGGCGAGAGGTTGAGGCTAAGGGAGGTGTAGGGTTGAGGAGATATTCCTTGGATCGAGACCTGTCGAGGGTACTTAGAATTTAATTTCTTAGCAAGTAATTACATGTATTGACTAAGTATGCCTAATGAGTATGTGCATAAATAATATTTGCATATTGAATAACTGCCAATAGAAATTACACACACTAAGTACACATACCAAGACAAGTACATGTAATTACACAAAATATACAGATTAAAATAAATTATGAATGCAGTTAACAACATGTTAACCGCCATTCTATGGTAAAAGTAAATATTTTGTTGTAATCATAATTTTCCTACATATACTAAACAGGGATACATTTTAGAAAATACAAATTCTGTGACTGACCAATTTTGTTTAAGTGCGACTCTTTTTAGGTGTATAAACATTTGTATTATTACATCACAAATATTCCACGATTAGTGAAAATATTCTTCTACGTACACTAATACATATTAATCCTTCTTTGTTTAAATTACCTTCTGTCCTCAAAAAATTAGAACTCACCACATGCTAACAACTCAATCCATTCACAAACATTATTCCCTCACAATAAGTTATATAGGAAAACCCAGAGAGTGGGTCTGTAACTACACATCCAATTGGCAAAACCTCTGTGTAAACAATAAAAACTAACTCCCCTAATATTAACAAAAAAAATATTTTAAAAATCCTCTATATGTATCTTACTACACTTCAAACCAACCAAACATTACATTATACCAAACAATACCATAATAAACATATTTATTACATCCTTAAAACATCAAACAATATATGAGATTACAGAAAAAATAATATGCACGACTATATAAAGAACCCATGAAAAACAAACACTACTACGATGCATTGTGTTTACATTTTACCACTAGTATAGACTTTTCTTGTAAATAAACGAATACACCACATACACAGATGTGCATTTTACTCAGTGTTCCTTAAACTAGCGCTCCTCGTGTGACGATACATGTTGGTACGTAAAGTAAATATCTTCAGACAAAAAGGGCACTGATTTCCATAAGCCGGAGAGTTTTCCAACCCAACACCATCCTCGCAAGTTAAAAAATGCCACACACTCACATTTTTCGCAACGATATTTATTTCTGACAGTTTTTTCACAGGCAATTAATTTCTGATGTCATCTCAATTTGGACAGTAAAGTAAATTTCCTTTCACGATATATACGTCAAGTTTATGCATTCTCTTCCAAAATAGTTGGTGACGACGAATCCGAACTACTACTTGCCGTTAAGAAAAAAAAAATTAATTGCATGTTTCCTTAGTGCATTGTCACTCTTAAACAAACGAAGACATATTTGTTCATCGATATAGTTTCAACTTAGGATTCTTGGAACACACTCTCATTTCATGGCGATGCACATAACAATATGTAATAAATAAATGTTTGACCACAGAAACGGCATACAGGTTTTATTCCCGTTGAGGCATTGCCTTTACATACCGCTGAATGCTTTGCTAATGTACAATTTCTCGTAAATGTATCAGCACACACTGCACAGTGATATCTAATACAATCAGGTTTCCTTTCACAACATCATGAGAACGTATATTGCAACTATGTTTAAAGTTTTTGTATTAATGCTGGCACTGAAATCCAGGCAATGGTTTACCTGTTGCAGGAGCAGAAGCGAAACATCTCTAACCATGCAGGAATATTTCACCACTACTATCAAACAAACACTGACATTTCAAACTACGATGACGATGGCGAATAGTGTTACTGCGAAATCGTCGTTCATGAGAACAAAACTTTCTCACATCGAGATACTCATTCTCACAATAACAACACTTTTGTTTCTAATTCATTGTTTGCTGTTAAATTTCTTCTGAAGAATGAATATTAACTTCTATCACACCAGAATACGATGGTGTAACCACTACTCCAATATTAATGTTTCGCATAGGAAACACAAGTAGGGCTATATGCGTTCCGCGTTTAAAAAAAGGTATCTAAACAATCACTATTACCAATCATTGCATGTAAACACCCACAAACAGAATGAAGTAAATAGCTAAACACACCAACCTTTTATACTTTTTGTGAAGTTAGTAATATACGGGGACAATATGGCATATATGAAAATCATCCCCATGCAAATTTAAACTATTCCTAAGATGTATCATGTAAGGTGAAAAAAAAATTGCTGAAAACTCCTTAAAAAGGTTTTCGATAACCAAGTTACATACAAAAAATAAGTGGGGCTATATGCTTACATGTAAAAAAATAGTATTAAAGAATCGCCAATACATTCCATTACATGTAAACATCCACAAACAGAATAAAGTACCTACCTAAACACACACCAACCTTTCATACTTTTCGTAAAGTCAGTAAAATATGGAGAGACAAAATGAAATATTTTAAAACCATCCCCCAGGAAATTAAACTATTCTTAGGTTGTATCATGTAAGGTGAAAAAGTATATAAATGTGCAAAACTCTTTAAAAAAATTTCCATTACCAATTTGCATACAAAAATTAAACAATATTTATGTCTTACTTGCCTAACATGCGAGAGTAATTACTGTATTTAAACCCGTATTCGGGAGGAAGTGGGTTCAAATTCCAACCAGAACTTTCAGTTTCCTTTTATGTACCAATGGTTTCCCAAATCACTCCAGACGAATGATGTGATGTTTACATACTACACACCCTACCCGTTTCTTTAGCAGCGCAAAAAGATAGTTAACCATTTCCCAACTCGCAGAGGCGTATGATAGCATGTTCATCCCACAACATTGACCTATTTGCTTAAACAACCTAATATCAAAATGCAAACTGAACATACACCCTGCTCGCAAACATTTTTCCTAAAATTTTGTAAAATGAGAGTCGCAAACACCCACATCCATCTTGTATACAAGAGAATTAGTTAAGTATGAAATTTAAACAATAAACCATCGACCTAACTTTTTGCTCTGACAATCCCTAACTCTATCATCGCACAGGAACATAGTGTCTAACTTTTTGGTGGAGCAACGATCAGACCACTTGACTCTTACCAAAAAAAACAAGATATTAGTCGATTCATCATACAAATGTTCGATGATCGTTTATCACTCGTGTTGACACTCATTTAAACAAAACCAATGTGAGTGGAAGAGAATATTCCCTCTTAATATACATAAACAACCCTATCTCTCCTATATCACAGGAAATTTTTCGTGAGGATGCACACTAAAAAAACTATTGCAACATACATACTTCCACGAATGTGTGTGTGTGTGTGTGTTCAAAGGATTTCTATCCCCTACAATTGCAAGAGAATATTATTTAATATCTATGTTGTACGCAATGTACACATTTATAGTAATAACCAGAAGAGATAGGCAGAATTTGTAGCTTTCTTTAAGTATTCCAATTCGTCTCTCCTGTAGCCAAACAATTTGCCACCTTGCCTATACACTTTAAGATATTGTATTTAGTAGAGATCATTCCGTGTAAGAAATATATTTTTATAGCCATGTCACCTCCTACATCCCAATCATTTATAAATTAATTTTAAATTCCGCTATATTGTGTTGTTTGTGCATTTTTTCAGGCAATATATGTGTGTGCGCGTTGCGCGGAGTGCGTGCGTGTGCGTGCGTGTGCGGTGCGCGTGGTGCGTGCGCGTGCGGCGCGTGGTGGTGTGTGTGTGTGTGTGCGTGTGTGTGTGTGTGTGTGTGTGTGTGTGAGAGAGAGAGAGAGAGTTCCACATCTATAAATAACACACTCGGATACACTGTTTGTCAACCAACCACACAAATAATCTTAAAGTATCTTATATTCACTTAACAAATATATTTAGTATTCACTTTGGAAGCATATAAATTTGATTTCGAAATATAGGTACTTACATATTTAATATTCCCGCTTACATATGTAGAAACATTGTATTATAATTAAAAGCAATTACTGTTAAAGAGACGTAATATTTAATTACAAACATACAATCCCACACACACACACACATGCGTAAAAATGCATGCATATACTATATTTCACATAAAATATGTAAGCGTTCGCAGAAATTGACCATGCATATTCCATACTAGCGAAACCATACGCGAGCAGACGATACCAAAAACCATCGAACTATAATACCAAAAACATAGCATCAAAGCATTCTTACGAAATAACATATCTTCATTGGTGTCGCATCCCTTCAAGGATAATTAAATCATGAATATAGTTTCACCACACCAGTTCTCAGTTCAAATCCCATGGAGGGTAAGTACGTGTATATTTATTTAAACCTTGCTTCAACTCCCAATGAAGGTAAGTGTTACTTACATATGTTTGTATTGGGATTGTTTATGGTTCGAATCCTGTCAAAGTTAAAACATATTTACTGAGATATTCCTTACTTCGACCTCCATCTAGGGTAATTCAAATCCTGGTAAATACGTGTATACCAATTTAGTAATTGCATATGGAGAACAAATACTTAGATACATATATAGAGGAAATATACATTCAATTAACTTGGAACATGGGTGCAGAATGAATCTAAAAATACTATTAACCTTTGTTTAAAACCCCAAAAATCTTAAACATTAAATAATAAGAGGGAAACATTGTTAAAAGTAATATACTCTTTATCAATCATTGCATTAAAGAGATGTGATTTAAATTTAATATTGTGTATTAACAACTCACAACCACTTTGACGTCATGTTGGAATAATTTAAAACAAGAGGAATGTGCTCGCGTCTCTGGCGAAAGATTCATTTCCCGTCGATCGAGAGGATTGCCATTTCTATCGCTAGGGGGGCGTAGTGTAGCGCAAACTCGCCACTCGACACGCCGACACGAGGGTGGGCAGGTCACTCTGCGAAAAAGGCGAAGGAGACGAGGAGTGAGGGAGAGCCAAGGTAGTTTCAGCAATCGCCGCCTAGGGGCATGCCGGAGAGACATGAGTCTTTCCCCACCGGCCGACCACACCACACAGCCCCTCGCAGAGTGAAGTGAGCGGTCTCCGTCCACGATCCGTATTACTAAGAACTTCTCCGATAACGAGATCATGCGCGACGACAACCATCGAAGAAAAATATCTCAACCAATCATTACGACTAGCATTACTAATGTACCATTTTAACAGATTTCTCCATCTGATGGTACCCACCACTCCTGCTATCAGAAAATTCCTATCAAACATTCCTATGAAAAATATTAAAACTAGATACTTGACAACTATATCATCAAACCATACAAGTCAGAAATCATACAAAAATCAGACACAATCATATTTAGAAACCATTTCCAACATACCACCCATTTAAGTTTCCAAAACATTTCATCCATACCATCCAAACAATATAACAATACCTTTACATATATTTTAACGCATATTTCAAAATTATTGCTTCTAGTAAATCACATACCATGTCCATCACAGCATAAAATTACGGAAGTCAGTACTCCTTTCAAAAATTTTCTCTATAATCACCATCAGTTATTACTAAAATATTAGTAATCAAAACCAAATTGTTTTTTCCATATAATGTTAGGATAATCGAATAAGTTGTGCATATAGAAATAAGCCCAGTACTCGATTTCGCACCATCAGAGATGTACTTCATCTTCAAATAGTTACGATCTCATACACCCAAACTAATGCCAAAGTGAATGCTATGTAGGCTGGTTAAAATTCGAGATTTAACTGAGATCATGCAACTCTCTGTATATACATATTCACAACAACCACAAGTAAGTAGGAGGAAACAACTTTGTTATGTTTTTGGTTGGGTTCCAAGCACCACACATTAATTAATAAAGTTTATAAAAATTGCCGTAGAGATTTTCCTTTCTTTAATCACAGATTACGCTTTAATTTAAAAATAATTTCATAAAAATCCTCACATACCTTTTATATTTAACACTTAAGTTTTCACATAAATCCATACCATTATCTATACTAAGCATCTAGATACATATATTTAAAGTTCTTATATCTTCATAGCTCACAAATATTTGTATGTATCAAGACATTGCATACCACCATCAGAAAAAATGCAATAATGATGATAAAAAGAACACCATCTTCTATACACATTTAACTCAGATTACACATAATATAAGGATGGAAGAAATAAACGAATAAAATAGAAGTCCTTCAAACACTAACTTTATTTACACACTTGTAAGAAATGCTTATTATTAGTTACACACACTCAAACATATTCTTCATTCAACAAAAATATTTAAGAAATAGTGTATTCTTTTGAAACAAACCCTGTTGTGAGTAGTCCACTTACTCCTAATCGCATACACTACAACACAATCATCACATGGATACATCTTGAATGAGGTGCTGAATATGCAGTTCCTAACTTCATGACATTTGGTGTTAGAGCTATTCGTGAATGTGTTACCACAATATTTGCAGATGCTCGATACTCTTCTTTAACTTCAACTCTCGGAGTCCGAGGGCTTTCGCGTTACCATTGACGATGTCGTCATATCCTTACCTGTAGAGTCCTTATTCATATTATAACAACATACACACTATCAGTATATGAATCTACTCGTGACAATCTGCCTTCCAACACAGCCATCATAGAAGTGAAAACCGTCTTACATGATGAATGCTTATATAGTGTTAACACTATAGAACAAATAGTTTATCTTAACCACCTCGAGTGTCTCAGTATATGTATGCTGCGTACGAATATGTAAAAGTAACATGCTTGATGCAGAGATATACTAGGCCTAATCAACCCATTCGTTATCTAATCTGTGAAGTCGTCCATCGGACAACTAATCTTCTTTACACCTCTACATCGTTCAGTGTTCGAGGCGACTTGTTTCTTGTTTTTGCTGCAACACTCTCCCGACATATCTTACACCAAATTCTAGAATGTGGTGTTTCTGTAACACTAATACTTCGACACGACCTTAAATTTCTTTATCCCATTGCCGATAGACAGGCAGGTGTGTTGTTTTTCGTGTTATGCATATGTGAGATAGAATTCATTAGACAGGTATGCAAGTTCAACATATTGTTGGATGATGTAAGAGATCCAAGCTTTTCATGTGCCATGATAGATGATAAAATTATATGACCGCTAAACACCATATCATCATTTTTACTATACACCCTGCCAACGAGAGAATGAGGTTTCGAATGATTTGTGGTTGTACGACTTGCTTTTATAGACTTAAGAAATTGGGTGGGGCAGAGCAGGAGCGACAGACTTTACCATCAGTTTATTCGAAACAATATTTTAAACTTACATGGGAATACTCTGTGAAAATCCAGTTTCCTCATTCACAGTATCAGGAAAATATAACAAGCAATCCTATCCTTAATTTTAACATTGGGTGATGTAATATGATCTTTACCTTAAACTTTTATATCAGTTCGTTCAAAATCTACTGCTTGAAATAAAAAAAAGATTCGCAATTTTTGGAAAATTTTAAAAAATCGCAGAAAATTAACAATTTTGTAGAAAATTTTTAAATTACAAAAAAAAATAAATATTACACTTTAGCTTCATCTTCAACAAAGACGGAGATGGGGCGAGTTCTTTTTTGGGAATAGAAGGCAATTAAAATAAATATTGATTAATAAGTATTAGTGTATGTAACAGAATATTTCACAAATTGTGGAATATTTGGGATGTCACAATGCAAATGTTTATACACTTTAAAAGAGTTGCACTTAACAAAATTGGTCGGCTATAGAGTTTGTATTTTCTGAAATTAATATCTGATAGGCATATGTAGGAAAATTATGGTAGCAACAAAATATTAATTTCGCCATGGAAATAGTGGTTCACATATTAACAGAATTTGTAATACATTTTAATGTTATTATAAAGACACTTAAAAATATGTTTTTTTTTTTACTTTTATATTGATATACTCCAATTAAATATGTGTAAGGAAATATTATTTGTGATATTGTATACATGCATACGCGTGCTGGAGACCGCAATACCGCTCTGTCGACTCGCGACAGCCTTCTAGGATGGAACTATAGTGAGCGGTAAACTTGCTAGTCGATGGGGCGTGGACCAACCCTTTTATATCGCCCTACAAAGAGGCTGAGTGGCATGGTCGGCTGCTGGAGAAAGAGTGAAGGATCCCCGAGCCAGTACAATTTCCGTGCCCCCTGGCGGCATTGCTGTAACTACTCTCGTTCTTCCTCACCACTCGTCTCCCTCGCCTATTCTTTGTGGAGTGGTCCACCCGCCCTCACATTGGCATGTCGACTTTCTCTCCACACTGCACTGCGGCTCCCTAGCGGTAGAAATGCCAACCCTATCCCTCGACAGGAAAGGAATCTTTTGCCAGAGACACGAGCGCATTCATCGGGGTTTTATTCTTGTTTTAAAGTATTCCTAGACAATGTCAGAATAGTTATGAGTTGTTATTTACACAACATTACATTAAAATCACATATATTTAATGCAATTAAACATGTCCTGAATTTTGGGGATATAAGACAAATTAAGCAATGACTGACTAATAAGTGTTAGTGTACGTATCAGCTTATGTTCACAAAATGGAGAATGTAGGATGATGCAATGCAAATGTTTATACATATAAAAAGAGAGGTATATAATGAAAATTCTTCAGTTATAGAATTTTGTTTTTCTGAAATGAATTCCTGTTTGGTATACGTACGGAAAATGATGTAACAGCAAATTTTTTTCTTTTAACATAGAACGATATCGGCATGTGGTTTTCGTAATTTAAACAAATCCGGAAAGCACATGTAGTTATTGTTTTGAGTGAAGTGATTGTTTCATCTGAGATTCTTTTTTTTTTTATGTTATTATGTAGAAACTTAGAAAAAAATTAATTTTGAAAAAGATTTCTTTTGCCTTTTTTATATTGATATACTTCCATTAAATATGCGTAAGACACTTTATTTAGAATATCGTATACGAAACTATAAGGATGTGGGCATCGGGGGTTTTATATGACCTCTTTCGATGCATGACCTCTCCGCCAAACCACTCTAGCGAACACCTGTAAAGTTCGGAGGTACAGAGAGCAATTTTAATACCTCGTATCGTGGAGAGAGACTGACAGATGAGGGGTGGCGGAAAACTATCTACCCATCTGTCATCACATGAACAACCACCAAACATGGTCTCGCGATCACCGGTAAAGTGGCTAGAAGAGGGTACATGGAGCTATCCTCACATCACCAGAGTTAAAGACAGACTGATAGAGGGTTTGGGAATGACTGTTGTCTACTCGCCCGATCTGCAGTGTGCTTGATATTACAATGTGCCAGCCGTATATCTAAAACATATTATCACTTCTCAGGTTAGTCGGAAGTGAGCAGTGGCCCTGGGTGGATGTGTACTTAGTGTGTAGTTACATGTACTTAGTCTCGATATGTGTACTTAATATGTATCTGTGTGTGTAATTTCTCTCAGTAGTTGTTAATTATGCAAACACTAATTCTGCACTTACTTATTACACACACTTAGTCAATACATGTAATTACTTGTTAAGTGACTGAAATATAGGTACCCTCGATGGGTCTCAAACCAAGGGCTATCTCCTCAATCTTATACCCTACAACTCTCTTACCCTCAACCTCTCTCCTCCCAACCTCGTCAGTTGTGTTTCAGCAGCTAGTGTGTAAAAATATCCACTTCCTTTCGGTATTTACTCATTATGAGTGTTTATGCCTAGTTATGCAATTACTCATTATGCATTCTTAGGCTTACGCAATTACATGATATAAAAATCTACTTACCCTCGATGAATCTTGGACCAAGGAATGTCTCCTCAGCCTATACCCTCCTTACCTCGCCCTATACCCCTCACTCCTAACCTCTCGCCTCCCAACTTTGTCAGTTGTGTTTTGGCAAATGGTGGGTAAACATGTGTACTTACTTTCGGTATTTACTAATTATGCCTTCTTATGCCTACTTACACAATTACTCATTATGCATACTTATACATAATGCAATTAGTAATTACATGACCAAAAAATCTAATTACCCCCGATGGGTCTCGAAACAATGATTATCTCCTCAACCCTATACCCTCTTACCCCACCCTATAACCATAACCCAGCATCATAACCTTCCAACCTCGTCATTTGGGGTTCGACAGCCGATGCGTAAACACATATACTTACATTTTGTACTGGCTAATTATGCAATTAGTAAATACACAATTGAATAGTTACCCCGAATACTGATCCTACCAAAAAAAACATATATTGATCACAATAACAAAAAAACACTTTCGAGGCATAAAGAGCATAACTTTATGCAAAAACGATATAAGGCATACAAAACACCTCATGTTCAATATTACTTGTATTTACTTTTAAGTATTGACTTACAGTTTAACATAACGAATTTCAGTGGGAAAATGATCTAAACAGCACAAATGGAATAGTGATCTAACCTACAAATCATTACAAACAAATGTAGAAACACTAAGAAAAACAGTACATTATTAATTATTATTGGACCAATGTCTCTTACGGTTTCAATAATATTAACTGAAACAAGAAAACCATTAGATTATTATTCATTATTGACAAATGTCATGTATGATTACAGTAATCACTCAACTGCACATAGACTTTCGTAGAAGTCACGATATTGAATGGGAAGGAACTTGCACATGTCTAGCAAGTACTTCTTTCCTTCATTTTTTTATAGCTATCGCTTCTTCATAGAGCTGGGGAAGTACAGTTGGGAGTGGACGTAAATGTTTCCTTCCTCTGGGCAATGGCCGTATTACATAGTTGTGCCAAGGTTGTAGCGTATTATGACTGACTCGCGTTCGATCAGCGTTTGGTTCTTCTGATGAGCACTGAATCCAATGAAAAAATGTAATCTTGAAATCAGGTTTCTTTTTAGACATTCCCTCAATGGCAGACAGGTCAATGAAGTCTTCTTTGTCCATGTAGTATGCATTAAATGCTGGACTTGCATTAACAATAACTTCAAGCCACTGCTTTGGATGATACTGTAGATTTCTTCTTTCTTCTTTCAATCGGGGCAAAGTCCCTATCACAGGGAAGAAAACTGTAGCCGCTGACTAAGAACTTATGGTCAATGGTTGTGAAATATTTCTTCACAGTCAGATAATGATATAGAGCAATACACCGCCAGTTATTGTTTCGTGCGATACGACGATCTGACCAAACAACTAATCTCCTGATCTCACCTACTCCGAGTGGTTCAAAATGCAGTTCAATGTATTTCAGGATGCATGAAGTAACTTCAGAAGAATCATGTTTTGCCACCGACTCATTCCACACAAACATAAATGGTTTTTCAGTTCCCATGTTGTGGACACATTGGTTATAAGTAGAGAACTGCCTTTGATAAAACATAGAGGAATGATGAAGTGTTGGACAGAACAATACATGTTGCATATCTGTGCAAAGTACAACATATGTGGGGTTCGATTTGACATTACAACATCCTTGTGAAGAACTTTATAAGCAGTCTCAGCCTTTCTGTCATGAAGTGTACTTTGCGCACTAATCCTCTTCTGCTCATTTTCGGTCTCAGCTGCTACTAGATGAATGTAAAGTTCAATCACAATATGAACAAGAGTCTGACCGTGGGGGACCAAATCTAAGCTTGAATTCACTTCTGAATATGTCTCTATACATACTACGTGAGCATTTAGTATTAGGGTCACTTTCCTTGAAAAGACATACATTCTTTCCACACACAGTTCTGAACTAAGATAAAACTTTCTGGAGGTGGATCTTGAATAGTGGCACTCTTGTGCAGGCATAGATCTGATATGATCCCTTACCAGTTCTTTGACATCAAACGACACACCACGTGGACGATTATGATGTGTCCCTCTTTTTTCAGATATGTCAAGGATAAATTTCATTTTTGTCTGAAGCATTTGCACACATCGAGAGGAAATTTGAAAAACCTCGAGAACAGTTTTCTTCCACACATTGTATGATTTACCATTTACAGGAAGGTGGTATTTGAACGTTGTCTGCCTCCAGGAGATATCTTCCGCTACATTTCTTCGTTTTACGTCTTCCAGTGCCATACAACATTGGACTAAAAACGTAGACTGTTCATTATATGTTCGTTTGTAGAAATCTTCAAATAACTTTGTCTTCATATCTTTGGAAATCTTGTCGCATTCATACATACAGCGGCACATGGTAACCTGAAACAAATAAACTCACCTTTTGTTGATGGTGTCAAATTTGCCAAATCATGTTTAATACAAACCATTAAAGGCTAGTTTTAGCAGTAAAGCCAGGTCACCAACAAAATGTATTATTATTATTATATAATATACTTTTACCCTCGATACAGGACACACTACTTATTTACACGTTGAATTCTGCAAACTGTTTTACTACCATATTTCATTATGAGTAGCATAATATTATTGTGGTTTTAGGCAAATATTCTAAAACTGCTACAGCTATTAACGAAAATAGACTGTGGCCTTTTTATGGAATTTGTAGCAGATTGTGAAAAACATTACATTTTTCGTATAATAAAAATGTTGACTTATTTTGTTAGGTTAGTTCACTATTCCACTAACCTTTTCAGATGCAAATTTCCCTGGTACAAACGTCCCTTTCCTGTTTCTATATGGCTTGCCAGCATTTCTCAAAGTTTTGTTCTTGTTGTCCTTCCATTCTGACAGCCGTATCTTTCTCCTACGTCCTTTATTTAATCGCTTTTCCGCACTACCACTAAGCAGCAACGTCTCGTCAGCCACCTTGCTGCACTTAGATCTGTATTCCCCGGAATGCCAGCTTTTCAAATTTAAAAAAATTCTCCTTGGGATAGAACTATTGTTTGTGTGCAACAGAGGTATTGTAATGGGCTATGGATAGATCATTATTCCGCTATAATTGCAACTCTCTCATTTTTGTGGATTAGGTCCCTATTCGGGGTAACTATTCAATTAGTCATTATGCAATTACATGCAATTATGAAATTATGCCTAATTACCCTCGATGGGTCTCAAACCAAGGACTAGGCTACTCCTCAACCATCCTGCTTCAATCCTACACTCCCTTAGTCCTCCCTATATCCCATTTACCCCGCACCTACTCTCTCAACCATAGAAAATTTCAAAGTCCCATAAATGACGCTCAGGCGGTTTGTCCGCTACAAGGGTATCCCCACAGCCAACAGCTAATCACAACACACCTTCCAGGAGGGTTGTGGGAGGGGGGCGTAAACCATCAGTCAATCACAACACAGCTACCAGTGGGGAATGGTGAGGGAGGTGATCTGAATTGACCTTGAAATGGTGCCTGCAATTGTGATCCCTCTCTCCAAAAACCCTTTCCTGGTTAATCAAATGGCACTTAGGTTGTTTTAGAACTCGGTAGATCCAGGAGCGGTACACAGCCCCTACTTACAAGGATTCTGACTAAGTTTGGCAGTTACAGTTTGCTTATCACCTTCGTATGAACTACATAGAATATTGCCTGAAGGTAATTTACATATAACTTTTCATTATTTATGTTATAGTTTAAGAACGCTTTATAATTTCCCAGTCGAAGATGTAAAACATACTTTGCCATGCATGCAACAAAATCTTTTTATGCTGCAAGCTGTTTTCTTTTTAACTGTGATAATATTTCAATAACTACTAATCGAAAATCAGTATTTTGCAGTAATTTTAGACACTGGTTCCTTTGCAGAACTTCACGTAACGTTTTCTAACAATGCGTAATATTCTAGGACGATATGTTGGGTTAAGAATAATGAGGAAGAGATCTGAAGGGTGCTTTATCGCCCATCAAAGTGAGATAGAGTAGCAATGGAACACAAAGGTGAGGGAAACTGGCATACACTGAGAAAATCTCTTAGTCAACAGCAACTTTTGGAAAGGAGAAGGGTGTCACGGACTCCCTTGAGATGTTTTTCCCTTGGTGAGAAAAGCATCTGGCTGTTTTAATGCCAGGGTGATAATCTCACTCGACCTAAGCTACACAATGAAAGGAGTATTTGATTTGTCGCTTGGGCCAACAAATGGCACCTATAACCGACTTGTTGGAGCGTTGGACTACTTAGCCCCAAGGCCTTTGAAGCCCAAATATTGAATTTAAATTTAATACATCCTCAAGGTACAGATAAGTTGACAGTGTGGCAACAGTGGGTTTACATTTCCCTAAAAAGCCACACAGCCAGCGACTGACTTATAGTGGATTTACAACGTATGAACAATGATTATGACGGGATATCGCCAGAATAACTACATATCTCCGATGGCGTTGACTAGAGGTAATTCTCTCCTTTTCTCGAACTGGAAAACAGCAGTTGGCTTTGGGCCATGAGTGCCAGTAACTGACCTGAATATGAATGTTATGCACACGTCCCATCTATGGTGACGGGAGACTGCCTGAGACTGGGAAAAAGGCCTGGTGAGGCTCACCTTTATGAACGAAAAAAAGCAGCTTCTCCTCAAGTTATTACGATTTATCCATTGCGAGGCCGGTCCTGATATACCCGCTAGTGCTATGGATATTAATAATTTGAAAGTACGCGGCCATCGGTTCGGCACCAGATTTTCTCTCTGGTAACCTATCCACTGAGGCGGTGTTCGTGATGGTAGTGGTTAAATACTATGTTTACCAGAGGAGATTATGAGAGAATTTTGGCAACCCAAGATTGGTTGATGCGTTGAGTGGTTCTGTCCTTGAGAAACAAAGTGGGTGTGGGTAGTACCCTGGCCAGACCACGAGCGTGTCTCAGCATTGTGAGAGGGAGCAGTCGGGGACAGCCGTATTGGGACTTTGGTGTCTAATCAACGACCAGAGAGCTGTGGTACCTTTGCTGATATGGTGAAATGTGTATTCTGTCCACTGGGGTGCCAAGGTGTGGAAGGGCATGTGTGGCTTAAAGCTCTGGAACAAAATGCAAATCAATTTCTTTGATGTGTACTTGGTATGCTGTGGAAACAAATATGGGGGTTCTGCTGAAGCTTGCATACAAATTTTCATGATTCCAGGCATGATGTTTTAATAAGCTTATACTAATTTACATACTAAACTAATGTGAACATACATCTTATTTTGACATACATTTACAGCATTCGTAGTATCCTAACCCAGAAACATGGTTTAAAATGATACACTATAGAAACGATGGCAACGGGGAACATCACAATACCGGGTTAGCATACAGTACTTTGTCCTTGAAACGTTTCTCAAGGACTTTGACATGAATCTTATCCATACATGCCCCTTCTGCCTTCTAACGGCATTGAACTATGGATGCCAGTATTTTCGAGTATCTTATCAGTTTTTTTTTTTTTTTTTTTGTTTTAGCTCTACATATTTGAACTGATGATGTGGGAAGTTGATAGCCCCAGACAACAGGTGGTGGAAAACATGGCATCCCCAAGGCAACTAAGCAGAATGAGTACTCAGTGGTTTGTCCCTGACTTCCAAAGTATAAATATGAGCCTTCCCTCACAAACCACTTGGAAACTTTCAACGGTTGAGGCCGCATCCCCGGGCGACAATCAACAACGCTGCTGACAGCATCACTACACGGGCCGCCGTATTTAAACTATTTGTGAGAGACGTTCTTACTGCTTCATGATGAATAGCTTTGTTGATTTAAGAGTGGCAGCAGTGAAAATCCTTACCTCTAGCAAAGCGATGTCGTTGACTGGAATGGTGTTGTTCGCTATGTAGTGGAAATTTTCATGCAGAATTATCCTCTTCACTAGTCCCACAGCTGTCAAGTTTTTCAAATAAATGCTTCCTGCGATGACTACCAACTGGTAGGCCTCCGCGCTGCAAAAAAAAATAGCCAGTGTTGCAGAAACAGAAATCCGCTGTAAACATGAGTGTGTAACATGCAAATTGATACAACATAAGTTTTTTCTATATAGGCCGATTTTTGCACATCAAAATAACAGGAAAGATTGATTTGTGATTTCATCTATGTAGTGTGAGTGTGTTTATTTTTGTACGTTACTTGCTTGCGTATAATGCGAAAGTCTTTTATCCATATTACTGCAAACTCAGTATTTGTCGATTACAGAAGAAATGGGCTACACCCCACATTTATAGGCTGTTCACGGAAAACTGAGCACTTTTGAAAACCCTGCTTAAGATCTACTTGTATGCATATTGTGCATTCTTCCACCATTTGTAAAATTAACATTATCATGGACCTCATGACTTTATTCGTGCGTCGGTCAAGGGAAACTGTAAAATTGCTAGAAAAGTAAATATTTTGCAAATTTGCTAATTCTTACCCTTATATCGATAGAAAAAACAGAAACAAAAAACATCATCTCGGTATTCACAAATGCTTACCTAACACACTTACATCAACATTAAGTCTTGGAACAACTTGCCCTCCGTCTTTTTCCTCAGTATACCCGTTAAAATACTGTAAGGTAATTTCAGTGATATTTTTCAAAGGTTAGCTTCAAAAGTGCTCGATTAACCACAAACAACGCCCTATACTTGTTTAAATTCCTCCTGTATTGCTCCGAAACTAGTAAGTAAAATGTAATATCTCGGTAACCATTTCACCGACTTGAACAAAAATCTCCGTGTTCAGCTAAATATGTCGGGAGATAACAAAGTTCTATTAGGTCGGCGGCTTGCGAGCAAGAATTATGTGAATAATCAGCACTGTAAGGTTGGTGGACCTCCAATGGTGAAAGCCAGTCATAATAAACGACCTCGTTCTCAAGTTGCCTACAAACTGAAATTTCACGGGAGAGAGCGGCTGCGATTAAATTTTGTTTACAGGAATAGTATCACTTCTACGCCAATCATAAATGACACTAGAATGTGTCCAGTTATACGTGTCAGCCATAAAGGGAAACATTCGTTTATTTTGAAACCAATTTTAAGTTCTACATAATTATATTCACCCCAGAAGTATAGGGGCAGGGGCGCATGCAAATCACTAAGCAAGTCAATCATTTATTCCAGTCGCAAACTGAAAATCCATGGGAGTTTGGCTTTTTTCTTTGCCACTAATCTGTGAAGTTTAGATTTTCCTAATTTAATATTTCGTTGTTAAGAAAGTTGTATTTTCCTGGCAGTCTCAATCAGAATTAGAATTCCTTGCATTGCACGACAGCGCTTAGAACAGTACACAAATTACAACAATATTTTGTCCATAGGTACAACTCAAGGTTACAATGTAACATAATATATCGAATATTCACCGAAAACACGCGTTATAGATGATTGCAGCCATCGTATCGTTAGGGATAACAATACATTGAAAGGCAGCAAGGGCACTGTTAGAAATATTAACAGTTATATCTGACCTTTTATGTATTTCAGCTGGGCAGCGATGTAAGCACTGAAACATGGTGCTTTGTAGTATGGACATATACAGGCCACTTAGGCAAGGATCTGGCTCCGTTCATACGTCACACTGTCACACTACAGAACGCGAGTACCTAGATGTGCTGCAGCCTACCAGAGTACCCATCCTCAGAGGCCCTGAGATATGTGAAGCCAGCAGTGCGCTAGCCGCTCAACGAGTGGTCTTCATACCGTCACTGCACAGAATACTTACACATACAGAAGTGAAACAGCCAATCGCACCGCCAACAACAGCCCCACGCGCTACAAAAGTAGCGTCACTGGCTTGTACAGGCTGTTCTCGGTAAAGTGAGCACTTTCGAAAGTCCTGGTTAAGATCTACTTGCATGCACATTGCGTCTTCTTCCGCCCAATGTAAAATTAACATTGTCTTGGGCCTCGTCACTTTATTCATGCGTCGGTCAAGTGAAACTGTGCAGTTATTATAAAAGTAATTATTTTGCGAAAACGCTCATTTTTACACTTCGATGCATTAAAATTAAAAAAAAAAAAAAAAAAAGCGGAAGAAATGATTTAAGTTATTACAGAATTTTCCATTCTTTGTTACCATCTTTACTGGGCGCATGCCACTCAGTTCGCCCGTTAAAATATACGCACGCAGAGGCAGTGACTTTTTTTCCAAGATTCATTTCAAAAGTGCTCACTTAACGTGAACAACCTTTAATCGCGTTGGAAAGCCTATCAACGCCAGGTAACCGACTCGCCTACCGGCAGCTCAGCCAATAAGGAACCTCCCGCAATGCGCAGGACCCAATCAGACACGAGACTCGTTCCAGAGCCTCGCACGGCCAATCGGCGAGTGAGTACGTCTAAATCAAAGGAGCCGCCATGTAATTTCACTTATGTATACTTACATAGTGAGGCCGTGACGGTGTAGTGGGCAGACTACCCGCCTCCCACCTAAGCGAACCTGGTTAGATTCCCGGCTGGGTCGCTCCTGGATATTCGTATGTGGAAATCGTGTCCGACGATGCCGCTGGTCAACGGGTTTTCTCGGGAAATTCCTCTTACTTCCCCCGCCCTTCCATTCCGGCGCTGTTCCATACCCACCTCGATGTTAAGAGCGGCTAAAACCAATCCACTCCACTCGTATAATCTATTCACGGTTACTTCAAACTTTTCTGAAGACCTGCTAAAGTTCTACTTCCAGGATATTCCTCCGCCTCGTGCAAACTAAGCTTAACCAAGTGTAGAAGATTACACCAGAGGGACAGCGCACCGAATTCGTGCACACTCAGTGTAACAGTATTTTGTATAAGAACTGTTTGGGATATTTTCTGCCTAGCAGGTTGCTGCTGACTGCAACTGTATTGTTCTTGTTTGTTTTTATTTTTGGGGTTGTTGGTGTTGTAGCAAAATGGCGGATGTGTAATAAAGACCGTGTTTGTAATGATTTTCAATCCGATGTTTCTTTCGTTTTTTCTGTGCAACCCATTAAACAATTTAAACATTTATTGGTCCTCCGTTGTCGGATTGTGATGTTAGCAACCAACTAAATTAAAGTATTACATAACCGTCGGTGCACGTGCGTAATCAAAGTTTGCCATGGCGTAGCAAACTACTAAGCTACAATTAATCGTGTTTGATTATCTTGTAGCTAAAATAGAAGAAGCAAACGATTTGTTAACTGAAGTGGTGCAAGATGCGGAGAAACTTGAAGAGTTTGTGGTGGCTTTTGACGAAGTAGCTGCAAAACAGGACGAGTTATTAGCGAACTATTTTGCCTTGTGTGCTGTCCCGCTAAAACCTGAATCGAGACCTCTAAACGAGATTAAGGATGCG
Source organism: Dryococelus australis (assembly GCA_029891345.1). Taxonomy (NCBI): domain Eukaryota; kingdom Metazoa; phylum Arthropoda; class Insecta; order Phasmatodea; family Phasmatidae; genus Dryococelus; species Dryococelus australis. The sequence continues at coordinate 102,730,794 of CM056993.1, forward strand.
TTCGTGAACTTTGAAAAGGTTTTCCTGCTTTTCCGAGTCCAGTATACTCGATGTACTATAAAGATACCCGACATGACCTGTCGGGGTGCAGTTATCGGGACGTATGCAGTGCTGCCTCTTCTACCGCTTCCAGTGTTTTCGGGCAACCGCGCCGAGTGGGCCGCATTCGCTGAGCTCTTCAAATCCGTGGTGCATCAAGATATATGGGATCTTCAGAAACTACATTATCTGATTGGATGTCTAAAGGATGAACCTAAGGAAACTGTAAGTAATACACCGATCACTAATGAGAACTACAGTGTTGTCTGGTCATTGCTGGAGAAGCGGTACAAAAACTTGCGGACTGTTACACTGCATGTTCGATTGCACCTTCCGAAAGTGTGTACCAATTCTCCAGAAGATCTGTCACGCTTTATTAGTGTAGTGCGTGAAAACTGAAATGGTCTCCGTGCTGGAAACTTTCCACTTTCTGATTGGAGTTTTTTGCTCTTGAACATTCTTCTTGAATAAATAGATTCTTCTCTGATTCTTATCTTCGACTAGAGTTTGAATTATCCGTAGATCAGGACCTGCCAACTTGTGTCCATCTGTCGACGTTCCTAAAATGATAAGCTGTGGCGAATGAGAATTTTCAACTGGTGACCAACCATAATGCCTCAGACAACAGTAGCACATTTGTAAAGAATAAGTTTTCAGCACCCAGTATGAAGGGCAATTCAAAACAAGGTCATAGTAGAAGCACTTTACTTGTTGCAGAAGAAAATGAAACAGTACGTCTAGTATGCAAGGAGAAACATCAATTGAGTATATACGAGCAGTTCTTGACAAAGTCTATTCAGGATAGAGTCAAGTTTGTGAAATAACAGTTCATGTGTTTCAATTGTTTAAAACCCAATCACAGTACACAAAAATGCTTGTATAAATTCACTTGTAGACAATGTCAAAAGAGGCACAACTCGTTGCTCCACTTCTCTCACATCTCATCACTTAGTCAGAGTGTAGATACAGAAAATGCAAGATTTGATGGTTCTTATCATGAGAGTGCTATAACTAAGATCCAAACGTTACATTTGTTTAATGAGACTAAAATGCAAATTACAATTTTGCTCTCGACAGCTCTGGTCTAAGTGAGAGACAGCAGTGAACATTTTCAGACGTTAAGAGCCTTGCTGGATAGTGCGTCACAAGTCTCCTTCATAACTGACAGATGTGTCCAGCTATTTGGGCTACAACACCACAGTGAATAAGTATACTTAGCTGGTATTGGGCAGCTCCTGTGTCAAAGTCAAGTGGAGCTCTTTATTGCTGTGTTAAACCTATTGATTCTCAGGACATATATTTTGACGATAGAGTTACAATCTTGAAGGAGATCACCCATCACATACCTGCGTCAAAGGTTGCTCACAACACCCATTTGAAGGATTTGAAGCTAATGAATCCAAGCTTCAATGTTCCTGAGCCTATTGACATTTTGTTGGTGGCCGACATTGTGAGTCATGCTATGACTAGCAGGAATTAGGTGAGCCCATTGATTTTTACACAGTGTTTGGCTTGATTGTGAGTGGCAGGGTTCCACGTGAATCAGTGAGGAGTCCGTCTGTGTCATTCTTGATACAAGACAATAGTCTGGATGTACAACTATAACGATTCTGGGAGGTCAAAGAGCTGCCGACAACAAAGGCGATGTCAACTGTTGAGGAAAAACACACACACGAGAAATGGATGGTAGATATGTGCTGCGACTGCAATTCAAACAAAATCGGACCTAGTTAGGAGAGTCGCTACCACAGGCACGTTTAAGATATGAACATCTGGAGAATAAACTCACTAAATCACTGGAGCTTGCAACTGCGTACCACCAGTTTCTCCAGGAATATGAGCAACTGGGCCACGGCACGAATCTCAGTTGCTCGGCTCTCTGTTGGCGAGCTAAGTAACAGTTGTTTGGGTGCATCAGAGATCTCGGAGGTAGCATATGTTATTCCTCACCATGCTATAATTAAAGAGGCTAGTTCAACCACTAAGGTGCACGTCACTTTTGATGGTTCATCAGCAACGTCAAATGGTGTCTCATTAAATGATGTGCTTCACACTGGGCAGAAATTGCAGGAAGAGACCTGTGAGATTATTGTGAACTTCCAAACACTACGTGTTGCCTTTACTGCTGAAATCTGTAAGACGTATAGACAAATATCGATACATTCTGATTACTGCAAATATCAGTGTGTTCTGTGGCGACCTTCAGCTGAAGAAGATGTGCAGCTATATAGACTCTCACTGTTACATATGGATTGGCATCTTCTCCTTATCAAGTACTGAGAACATTAAGGCAGTTAGATACTGATGAAGCTCAAAACTTTCTGCAGTCAGCTCAGGTACTCTTGCGAGATGTGTTTGTTGATGATGTGGTCACAGGGGCTGACTTGTTGGAAGAAGCAATCAAACTGAAATCTGAACTTGTGTCACTGCTTCAACGAGGAGGATTTGAGTTTCGAAAGTGGTCCTCCAGCAGCACCACTCTACTTGAAGATATGCCTACATATTATTGAAAAGTTTTTAAGAGTCGTGATCAAGAGACCAGTCTGGTTATCAAAGTGCTTGGTGTACACTGGTGTCCAAAGACTGATTATTTCACATACCAGGTCAATGTATCCCAATTGTCAATAATCAAACAGGGTATCTTGTAAACTATTGCCTGCTTTTACGACCCATGTGGGTGGGTAGCCCCAGTTGTTGTGTAGGGAAAAATCTTGCTGCAGTTACTGTGGATGCTGGGGTTAGAGTAGGATCGACCTGTTCCTATAGATATTGGTCAGCAGTGGTTACATTTCAAGAAGGCTTTGGCCAAGGTGAGAATCCCACGACACATTGAGTGGACCAGTGCCTGCAGTATTGAAATTCATGGGTACTACAATGCTTCTGAGAAGATGTATACTGCTATGATTTATGCTCGCATTGTCAACAACATTGGAGCCATTTCAACTTGCCTGATCACAGCAAAAATCGAAGTCACTATAAATCCCGATGATTTTCTTCTCTCAGAATTGTGGCAATGGGTGAGCAAAATGTACAGCAAAAGGGCTCATCCATTCAGTGTGTACATTTGGTCAGATTCTTTCACTCTCCTGTCATGAATATGGTCATCACCACACAGGTTCAAGACTTTTGTCGCTAATCGAGTCGCTGAAATTCAACTAACCTAGGTCATGGCTTTATGTCCCATCAAGCTGTAACCCAGCAGACCTCGCATCGCGCAGTTTGTTTCCGGACGAGCTGGTGAACAGTCTTGTCTGGTTCCATGAACCTGAATGGTTGACAGATTCTGAAGACACTGACCTGTGAATAAGGTCAAGATGCCTGATCTGAAGTACATGCCTGAATGTAAATCTCAGAAAGCACAAGCTGTAGCAATCCAAGAAGGTGATGGTACCCTGTGGACAATGTTAGAAGGCTTTTCATCACTCTCAAGACTCAATAGGGTAACAGTGTGGAGGCTTATAGCTCGAACGATATTTTTAAAACAAGCTCACTGTGAATCGGCATGGTGGAGTGCTGAAGAATCAAAGGCAGCATTAATGTTTTGGGTTCAAGGGGTGCAACACAACCTTCATTTAGAGGACTTAAAGCTGCTCTGTAATAAAAGGTGTTTCAGAAAGCTAAGGAAATTGCATCCTTATCTTGATCCTCTGAGTGTCATCAGGTTGGGCGGCCGCTTGCAGCACTCAGCATTACCCAGGAAAATGTGATCTATCCATGTTAATTGTGAAACATTACCATGAGGAGTACCTCCATGTGGGTCTCCAGGCAGTACATTCCCTCATCCACAGGAAATTTCAGATATTGAATGCTCGCCAGATAATTCGACATTGTGTGCACCGGTGTGTTGTGTTTCAGATGGTCAGCGAAAACCCCCACCTCTCTTAAGGAGATCTCCCTGCTGTGAGATTCTCACAAGTGCACCCCTTTTTTAAAGTTGGCGTGGATTTTGCAAGACCATTCGCAACAAAGTGAACTAAGGCACGGAAGGCTCCAGTGAACTAAAGTTACCTCTGTATTTTTGTGTGCATGTTGACGAAGGGTGTCCACCTGGAAGCTATATCATCACTGTGTACTGAAGCATTTTTGGCTGCCGTTAAGCGATTCGTATCAGTGACGGGAACCTCATCAGACATACTGTCAGACCAACGCACCAACTTAATTGGGGCAAGTAGACACTTGAAGAAAGCTCATCGAGCACTCTTCACTGAACCTTCATGGCAGAGTTTGCTGAACCACTTACATGAGCTCAACATTGTTTGGCATTTCAACCCGCCAGCTGCACCTCATGTTGGTGGCCTGTGGGAGGCAGCTGTGAAATCGGCCAAACTCCACATGAAGCGGGTCATCGGAGTTAGTACTTATGTTTGAAGAGATTATGACCCTTTTTGCTGAAATATCTGCGGTGCTGAACTCCATAACTTTGTGTCCCGTGTCATCAGACCCATCAGAATTTTATGTCCTTACTCCATGACATTTTCTAGTGGCTGCACCCCTCGTCGGTCTGCCTGAGTAAGACTTGAGTCATGTTATAGACAACCATCTGGGTCATTGGCAGCTGGTCACCAAGCTGAAGCAAAGCATTTGAAATAAGTGGAGTTTAGAATACCTCTATATCTTGCATCAGAGAACTAAGTGGAGTAATGCAGTACCCAACTTCAAACCAGACACGTTGGTGCTAGTGAAATATCTTAATCTACCCCCGTTGAGGTGGAAGATGGCCAGGATTGTGACACTTCATCCGTATAAAGATGGTGTGGTAAGATTGGTGACTCTGAGAACTTTTAATGGTGAACTTGTAAGACCAATTACAAAATTATCTATTTTACCTACTAACGAGGACTCTTTGACTTACTGGCAAAAATTTCCTGTTTAGTTGATTACCTTTATTGTTGTGTTCGTGACATGGTTCCTTGAAGTCGTCTAGAAACTTGTTAGTCACCATTAGTTTTGCTATTATAAAGTTGTTTTTGTTTTGTCTGATGTCTTAGTGTACTAATTATTGTAGTGTGGGTCTCAGTTGGAAAATGTACCATTTTCCGGTGGGCGGTATGTTTGGGATATTTTCTGCCTAACAGGTTGCTGGTGACTGCGACTGTATTGTTCTTGTTTGTTTTTATTTTGTGGGGTTGGCGGTATTGTTGAAGCAAGATGGCGGATGTGTAATAAAGATCATGTTTGTGATGATTTTCAATCCAATGTTTCTTTCGTCTTTACTCTGTGTAATCCATTAAACAATATAAACAAGAACTATTTCTTGCTGCGCGCTACCAACACACATGTTTTCTCACTGTTTTTTATTCAAGTTATTTATAAATGAAGCATTATAATTTAATGACAAAATATGAATAACATTTCAATCAAACAGAAAAAAAAACCGTTTATGAACACAAGTATAAAATGCTTGTGATGTATGGCATATGTTGGAAATAACTAAACACGTCAAACACGGTGAATTTTTTCAAAGGTTTGATTCAAAAAGGGAGAAGAAACCGTGAATAGACTATATAATCTATGGTCACGGCATCCCGCTTCCTTCAGTCCTGCTGCACGTCTGCAGTGGCGCACCACACGTCGGGAACTGGTACTTGAATAGCGTCGTACAGGTGAGTCACGCTTCATTCTGATTGTAGATTATGGGTATACTATGGTGTAGCGCCAGGAGGTCAACGTCAACATACGCCGCTGTTTACTCACAAACAGCGCAGGTTCACTTCATCTCGAGTTTTAGCGTGTACGACCATCCATTTTAACTCACGATCAAATACCAGTGATATATGTCGCATTTTTTACTGTACCCTCTTACTATTACTCTTGCAGATGGAATGATCTCTACACAATGTCGAGTAACATAATTTTAAAAACTATATGGGTGTAACCAGATTCTTGAATGATTGGTGGTTAAAACTGTATTCAAGGGATAAATTTAACTTGCCAGTTTAACTTGCAGAATCCAAAATGCATTGTGATATTTCGACAATAAACAGTTACTCACTTCCTTACCACAATAACCATTTATTATAAGAATTGAATTAGTATACTATTAGCCAAATTAGATATATATATATGTATATATATTCGTATAATTTGTAACACTCTTATCATGGATTCCTCCCAGTGGCGTGTGGTGAAGTGTTTCAAGGTAAGCCACTCACGAGACAGCGGCGACGCCCCCATTACAACTGCGCTACTACGTTTAAGTAGCCGATGTCTTAACTAGCAAACGATCAGGTATAATACAGATCAAAACACAGCTTACCTTGCGACAGTTCACCACACGCCACTGATTCCCTCCCCCTTTCTTTCATCTTCTGGTGTGGATCATAGACACCGCAGTGCTCGGCTTGAAGCACACCGGACACTTCCTGCGGTCGACTTGAATACACGGTTCGCTGTCTCTGCGCTACTAATACTGCATTCTTTCACCGACGTCCACATATGCTCGATCCAATAACCATCTGCATCACCTACTGAGCACTTCTGTTCCGCTACTCTCTAACCACTCGCCTCAGCGGTGTGAAGGGCTGTGTAAACACCTGCTGCTAATTAATCCTTTCCACAAAATTCCACACTAACTTGCACTCAGAGACGGCGTAATTTGGCGTCGAGACTTTTCTCAAACGTGAAGACAATCACCGAGTTTCTAGAAGGTACTATACAATACCACTAGGCGTGGCACGTCAGTCTAGCAGGCGCAGTGGCAGACTCTAGATCTGCAGTAGAGTATCTGTAGCCCAAGTATTTAAACACACATCAAAGTACTGCTGACAGAAGCTCTCCTTTGAGCCACATATCTAATAAGTTGTAGTGTGATAAGACTAAGATAACTTCGCCAATTAAGGTACCGACCTGCCCCCTTCAAAGTGCAGCAGTCGCTTCACTTGCCTTATGATTTATCCGCCCCTAAACACAACACCTCTCTCTCTCTCTCTCACACACTCTCTCTCTCTACTCCGACTGTCGCTTTCTAACCTAGTTTCCAGGCTTGTTAGTGATCTGCCCCTCTGTCGGTTGTCAAAGTGAGTGGGGACAGTTGACCGCAAGCTTGCCTAGTCACCGGAACAATCTCCAGCTGAGACACCGTCTACTCCATTACCAGAGACCTGCCCAGACACAAACTCCGCGTGCTGTTGAAGGAAAAATGGTCGAACGATCCTCAAGTGGCTATCTCAGACCTGTCTTGCTTCGTCGAGCGGCCGCTTGCATCGTTTCCAGAAGAGGGCGCCCTACATACTGAGTATCATAATTCGAGCTGTAATGACAGGTCTGGCAATACAGGTTGCATGCCTGGATAGAAAACTACGCCACCCTTAAAAACGTTGCATAATTTTTTTTTTATGTTTTGTGTTCTTTTCTTGTACACATTATTATTACGTCATAAGAATCGATAAACACCAACGGGTAACACACCATGGGTTATTAACATGTCACCCCTTAATTTTATGATGACACAATGTTCACAAATGACAGAGATAAATTAAAGGTAATAATATTTACGAATTTGTTGTATCAGCTCACATAGTTTCTGAGTTAATTGTAATTACCAGTTTTCATTGGCGTGTATTTACCTTAATAATAACGTTATAGGTCATAGGTCGTTTTATGTTTCCCACCTCGTGTTGATAACTAGTCATCTCAGAAAGTTAGTACCGGAAGTTCAGCTTAATCCTGTGTATCTGGAGTAGACTTTGTAACGTATTGCAATAATGACAGTAAGGTCAGTAGCGAATTGGGAATGTTACAATCCTCAAGTCCTTATCGCGTGTAATATTTGCTTTCACGAACACCAATAAACTAACATTACAATTTCAATAACCCGTTAAAACTTGCAAACGCTTTCCTTATTCGTTACCAACATTATTTTTTACAAAGTTCGAGCAATAATAATGTTGTGGTATTTGCAGGGTTTAACGTATCGTCGGCAGTGAGGCAATAAGAGACAGGAGGTTTGTAGGTGATGCAATGATTTGTTTGAAGTCCTATTTAGATGTACTCAGAGAATCATGACCTAGGTATATAGCCAAGGCAAAAATAAAGAATCGATGTGTAACGTGTATGCGAGGCTCCCTTGCACAGATCCCACGGCCAACGCCCACCAGAACGGGGAAGCAGGTCGCTGCCGCAGATAACATAAGCAGTGATAAGGATGTTCACGATAATATAAACACATATGAAAACCCTTCTTAAGATCTACTAGTATACACGTTGTGTATTCTTCCGCCTTATGTAAGATTAACATTGTCATGGGGCGTCGTCATTATATTCATGGGAAACTGTGAAAATAATAGAAAAGTAAATATTTTAAAATTCTGCTCATTTTTACACTTGTGCATTTAAAAAAAACAGAAATCAAAAGAAATAATTTAAGTCAACAGATGGTTACCTAACACTATTTATTCGACGTTAAGATACGGAACTACTTTCCCATCCATCGTTGCCAACTTAACTGGGTGCATGTCGCTCAGGGCGCCCGTTAAAGTATATGCAGGTAGGATCAGTGACTTTTTTTCTCAGGTTGATTTCGAAAGTGCTCATTTTATCGTGAACAACCTTTAGCAGGAGCCATCTCCTTCAGTAGCTACTCACGTGTCGACGCAGTGGCCCGCCGTGACGACATACAGCCTGGTGACGATGGCCCCGCCGCAGACATGAGAGCCGTACCTCCGCACCGACACCTGCAACACGGCGTGGCGTTATGCTGAAACATGGTGTTAGGAGTATACAGGAGATGGCATGTTGTGACGTAGGTGAAGCCGCTGGAGATAGGTGATTTTACTATGGACTCTAGTCGCCATCTTGACAGTAACCAAAAACAGTGTGTTTACATTAGAATGACGTTGAGAGAAAGGTTACATTCGAAGCATTTCCTGTTCAACAAAGAAGCTGATGAATAAATAAATAAATATATATATGTATGTATATATATACAATTCACATGGGAAGTTTTACTAGTTTATTATTGGCTTGTGTTAGTTGTGCAATCAAATAATTTCCTCATAAAACTACCGATCGTGAGTGTGTGTACTGCGGGACCAGTACTGGGTCATGTGCGACAATAAGCACGTGTTTTAGTTATAGTGCTCATATATCAGGATTTGTGGAAAACTATTTTCTGAATAAATTATTAAATAAAGTATAACAAGCGCACGCTTGTTGTGTACCGTTGTCGTGTAATGTATACCAGGTTGCGTATCAGTAATGAGTGCAACAAAACGGCGACCAGCAGCCTAGCTGAATTTCTGGAAGGCAATGTTCACATGTTCCTGAGCCATGAATAAATAATTATTTGCTGACATTTATATTTAAATTCCTAACACTGACAATAACTCGAGAGGTTTGTTTCCAATATGATTTAATCTCCTTTTTACATATCTAATGTCAATATAGTAAACGGTTTCTGGTAAATAAATTTAAATCCCGTTTTAGATATTCCCCCTATTTCATTACATTAGTTCTCTGTTATGATACAGTTTTATACTTATTTATCCCTTATTGTAGGGTACAATTTTGATTCTTGCATTTACAATGTTGGACAGGGTAAGTTACCCCTGGTTCATAACTAAAACACATAAATGAGAATTTTTTCTGAATTGTCTGCACTGGATAATCAAGTATTTTAGAAATTTTCCAGAAGAAAGAAAAGAGGGGGGTACAGCAGACATTTCTAGATAATTTTATTCCCTATATCTACAAGAATTGTGTTATATCTTTCTCCAAAAGTGCAATTTAGTACCAAGGGCTTAAGCCCCGGCTACAATCACCGCAAGAATTAACAATAAAAATCGAATCTACACATGTATATGGCACCAGCTACAACACAACATAATGGTGGCCTGCTCGCGGTAGCTGCGTTAAGAGGATTGAATATTTTCAATTCTTTTACGCTGAGTTCTACGCTGGCCAATCACGAGACAACATTTCCAACCACGACTGTCAGTGCAATGCAAGCTTTTAACAAGAACATAGTTATTAAATGAATTTTGCGATGCAGTTCACATTTCCGTTTATTTTTATACATACATACACTCGCAATTAGGCTACCGTCCGGTGGCGAGCTTTCTCACCTCTCCTTCACCCAACCAACTCCTTTTCCACTCCCTTCCTGAACTTATCAACCCCTCTCACAGATACCAATTTACTCCTTCAACACATTTCACTCCCTCACAGACCTCACAAGCATGGACTGCCTACCCCGCTCCGTTCTTCACACCCTCTGAAGCTTCTCACTGTTGTTTCCTCTTCCTCTAAATACTCCCTTACCAAGCTTGCAGTTTAGCCCTCCCCATCCTCCCTCTTCTTTCTCCAACCTTGACATCCTGACTAGCCGTTCAACTTTCCTCCTGTCCCTCAATGAGCTCCACCCCATTTCTTTCCTCATCACTGATGGCCTATAGTTCCCTTCTTCCTCATCGTCCTGCCCCTGCCTTCTCCACCTACCCTTCACCCATCTTGCTGCCGTTCTCTGCACCTTTCCCAGTTCTCGCACCTCCACCTCCACATACGGGTCCCATATTTATATAGCGAACGCAATGATTAATATGTATACCACACTTTAAATATCCTGAAACACGATTCCCGCGAAACTTTTTTCATCACAAGTATATTAACAAAAATAAATATCAGGTTAGCAAACACACTGTTTGAAAATATCCGCGATACATGTACAGTCTGTCTTTTTTTTTTGTACTCGTTTCTCATAAGTCGGATATCAGTTTTCTTACTGCGGTTGTAGCCAGTTCATTTTTATACTTCCATGGTAACGCCACTGTTATTTTGTTATGGGAACGCTATGGTGATTGTAGCGTAGGCTTTAGTCAGTCAAGCCACAATTTTAATTCAGCTAAACATGTTAAAAAATTTCACATTGGGAGAGAAAACTACCATAGGATATTATTTCTATAAATTCACTTTTAGGGATAGTAAAGGAACCACCCTATGGTTAAGTTTAAAATGTATGAAAACTTATTCGCCAGCATGTTAGGTTACTTTGGGTAGTTTAATTAGATTTGGATACACTGTTGAACTACAATGGGTGGAAGACGTATGAACCGCAATGATATCGATAACAAGCGAACATGTACTAACCACTGCCAAAGTGGTCCACACGCACACTTCTGACAAAATTTCTTTGTTGTTACCTACCAACTTGTGCAACTATTATATTTAGTGGGACATTCTCCTCTGAATACATTAAAAACTATTCAGTTTCAATATCTCGGAACCACGCTGCAGAAACTTGACAAACAAACACTCCTATAAGAAAAACATTACCCCTGAAAAAATTAGGTTCCTCTTCTCCCTTCCCAAGGGGGAGGGGAGGGGGGCTGCGGTGGGCATAGTGGTAGGACGCTTGCATTCCACCAATTTGATCCATGTTGGTTTCCCTGTGAGGTTACTCACAGATTTTCACACATAGTAATTGTGCTGATTGATGCTGCTGGGTGGCATGTTTTCTCAAGGCTTTCCCGTTTTCCCCCACTCTTGCATTTCAGTGCTGCTCCATATTTGCCATATTTCACCCTCATTGGCTCTCAATACCTCTCAATACCAACCACCATACCTCTCTCAACTCCTCCCGTCTTAAGATGATGGAGGCCATGGTGGTGTAGCGGCTAGAGTATTCGCTGTTTCACGAAGCACACTTTTTTTTGCACCCCATATACATCCGATACACTTTGGAAAGGACTTGTCAATTATTACTTTATTTTTATTTTTACTATGCAATATGGATATTTGCACACAACACATTCACATAAAAATATGTAACAGATAAATAATATCATTTACACACTTCTTAATTCTAGCAGCTCTACAAACATGTTAAGACTACATTTGGTTGCAGCACATGTTGTTACAATTCATGTACAGATAGATATTAAAGTATAAATATGTAAAGTCTACATTAGATTGAAACACAAGGTATTACATCAAGTCTCCTTGTATCAGTCTTGTTCTGCGTTATAGAAATTTATCTTTATGTAAGTATTCTTCTACGGAATAGAAGGCCTTATTTAAAAAGTATCATTTAACAGCTCTTTTTAATTTCTGTAACCTATTAATTAATTTAAAATGACTGGGAAGATTATTTATTAGTTTTGCCCCAGCATAGTATGGATTTAATGTAAATTTCGAGGTTCTGTAAGAGAACAGATGAAGATGATTAGCTTGTCTGGTGTAGTAATGGTGTGTATCACTATTTAATGTTTTCCATGTAAAAAAATTAATACTACAGTACATATACATGCATGGAAGGGTGAGAATTTTGTTATTTATAAATAGCAGCCTACAATGGCTTCTATTCCTTTATTACTTATTAATCTCACTATTTTCTTCTGTAATCTAAAAGCCTTTTTCCATTTTGTTGATTTACCCCAAAATATGATTCCATAATTGATTATGGACTAAATATTTGAGAAATAGTATGCAGGTATTGTATTATAACTACAATTTTTTTTAGGTATGTACCGCAAAACACAGTGAACTCAATTTTTTACAGACACTATCAACATGCTCATTCTATGTTAAATTACTGTCTACAATGAGCAGTAGAAATTTAGTACTATTTACTGTATGTAACCCGTATGTTGCTATTGTTGTGCAACTTTCATCCTGCATTGTATGTTTATTTCTTTGCATGAAATTCATGAGAGCATATTTGTTTACATTCAAAAAGTATTAATTTATTTTACTGGAACCAACTGGACATCTCAGTCACTGTCAGTTTTATATTTTATTCAAGAACAGCGTTATTTGAACTAGTTACCAAAATGTTTGTGTCATCCGCAAACATTATAGCTGAGCCGTTGGTTATTTGTTCTGTAGAATCATTAATACATATTAAGAATAAAATTAGTCCCACTATTGATCCCTGTGGCACTCCTACTCGAGTAGTTCTGGTATTGGACATAACATCTGTAATGTGATTTTTGTCATAATATCTTATGGAGGTGATCTGTTTTCTGTCTTCAAGATATGATTTAAACATATTATTGGTTACACCTCTTACTCCACACTGTTCAAGTTTTTGCAATAAAATATTGTGGTCGACACAATCAAAAGCTTTTGAAAGATCTGCGATTATACCTGTTGAGAATTGTCTTTTAAAAAGAAGTTAATATCTTTTCAGTAAAACTGTAAATAGCTTGTTCTGTAGATCTGCACTCTACAAAGCCATACTGATGCAATGAAATAACCTTGTTTCTTATTAAGAATCGTGTCAGTTTATTTACTATCAATTTGTCTAGAATTTTTTAAAAGGACGTAAGAAGAGCAATAGAACTATAGCTATCCATCAATGCCTTGTCACTTTTTTTATGTAATGGTACTACTTTTGCATATTTGAGTCTGTCAGGCAAAATTCCCCGGGGGAAGACATTCATTGAAAATGTAAATCAAAGGCAGTTTTATTAAATAAGAATATATATTATATATATATATATATATATATATATATATATATATAGCAGAGTTATAGACCTCATCTATTCCACTGGAACTTTTACTTTTGAAATTTTTAATTGCATTTATGTCGTCTTGTTCAGAGATAGGTTTGAAAACCAGCGTGTTAGCATTCCAAGTGTTAGATCTTTGGGGTATGTGTGCAGGACTAATATTTGTAAATCTGTGTAGATTTTGCAGTTTTAGTGGGATTTTTGTGAAATAATCATTAAAACTATTAGAAATTTCCTTGCTATTTTCAATTTTGAAACTATCAACTTTCAGGGAAAGGTTAACATAAGGTTTCAATTAATTATTAATAATGTTCCACATTGCTTTTGTTTTATTTGAGGAGGAGGCTATTTTTCCCATTGTATTTCTGCTTTGCTACTCTAAGTAACTTGTTATATAATTTTTCGTATTGCTTACAGTATAATTTTTGTTTTTCCCCTGTGTTCTTAGCATTTGATGCATTGTTTTAACCTCTGTCCTGAGACTGTCAGACCTTTACTAATCCATTTTATTTTCGAGCTACTGCTGCATTTTACAGATTTGAGTGGAAATGCATGATTAAAATGACAAAGAAATGTTTTAATAAAACTGTTTCATGTAATGTTTGGTTCATTTAATGTATAAATTATGTTTGTTCTGGAGAGGCTGTTCGCGGTGGCTGTAGAATATTTTGTTTGTGGCTGTTTTGCAGTGTCCGTGGTTGTTCTGTAAACATTGTCCCATTTTTCATTTACAAGTAGGCTTTTAAAAAATGTAACATTTTCATCAAAAAATCCATGATTCATCATCAATATTAGAATAAGCTTATGTCCAATTAGTTGCCCTCAAAATTAGAATGTGAAAAATAATTAAGAAGGGTGAAATAGAGTTTAAAGAAAATCATGCGATGTTTTTCTATTTTGCAGATTGTGTAGTTATAGGAAAATATTGCCTTTATCTAAGTTTTCTTTATTTTGACTACCTTTGGAAAATGATAAAATGTATAAACCTGTAATGATTACAGCCTACCGTTAAATACGTAACCATCTAAATGCACAAGTAAACTTTATTTATTCAACTTAACATCTTGTTGACAGCAGGTTCATTAGAGAATGGTAAACCAAGAACATAATGAAGGGAATACAAGGAAGGAATTGGTCAAATTGTCTTTATTGAGTCACCCCAGAAATTGCATGGAGTGAGTTTGAGAAACCATGGAAATTGCAAGTCATGTAGGTTGCAAGTTCAGTAGCTATTAAAAATATGAAAACTGATATGGTAGTAGGCCTATTTTCTTGTATTGATAAACAGCTGATTTCTTGTTTGTCATTGCAACTCTGCTGACTTGGGGAGAAAACAATTTTAAGAGTGGAGTTTTTATAAGGTGTAGCTTTGTATTGGTTTACGGTATGATTTGCCATTGCTAACAAATGAATTCCATAAACTCCTACACTGAAATAGGAAATCGGCATTCAGAAAAATGCGTATCTGCAGTTTTACAACAGTGCCTCTACCTCGAACGAGTCCGCAACTTACAGGTTAGACCTTAAATTCTCGGCACGTTAGTAATCGCAACCTCACTTGCAAAAATTAAACACATTGCAATTGTTAATTTACAAACGTACGCAGATAAAAATACCCATATACACACAATAATTGTGCGATATCTTTCACGAATGTATCCACGACATTTACGAATACACGAAATATTGCAATCGCATGACCCGGCTCGTATGCATTTTCATACATTAATATTACTTTTCGTTGGTCGCCGAATAAATAAAAAATAGATTATAGTTTTAAAGCGTGTTTACATGCCAAATTTACATTTCACAAACACACGAATAACACAAATTTAGAGAATATTCGAAACAACTAGTGAGTTCATATAGCACTCGTAAGGCTGTTCAATTTCAATGTAAACACAAGTTGTATTTCTCCCACATGGCTGCTTCACTTGTAACGCACTCGCAGACGACTTCAACAGCGTATTTTATTCGATTTTAGTACAGTTAAAGTTTTATCATAACTTTGGAAATCTCCTAAAGACGTCAGAAAATTATTTCCTGGAATATTTCCAAGGAAAATATATAGGGAATGGGAAGCAAATCAACAAAAACACAGTGTACAACACTTCCATTTAAATTTAAATAATTGATAACTTTACATATTTAACGACGAAATTTATATCTAATTATCTTATACAAACACACTCACGCTTTATGTATATTATCGTTTAGGTCAAAAACGGTTGTATATCAATTTATGTCGATTTTAATAATCATCAAAATACACGTGAAAGATAAGCTGTTACAATGTTTTTGACTACTGTTGGTCACGTGACCTTTTTTTACCGGAAAACAACCACCTAACTCCACGAAATAAACTGGCTTCACTTGTTAACCCTGCACGGTAAAGGACATAACTACCCCCTGTGCTGGAATAACAATAGTGTGACAGACGCAACGCGACGGGCGCGACACGAATAAAATTAATCTCCAATCTATTAGCACTGAGACATCTGTGGCGTCGACGCTACAAAAATGGCGGAAGCGACAGGTTTTCAGAATAGAAAATATATTTCTAATTTCGTCGCGTTGCGGGCGCGACAAACTGGAAAGCCATGTAAGAATTTGGTGCTTGAATGATGGTGGTACTGGTGAATTGGTAACACCACTGTTGTATTTATTTATTTCACTGAAACGTAAATAACATCCCGAATACTGTTGCATTTTCGGGCATAAGTATTTATGATGCATAGTTCACATTAACATGACCATATTTTTATATTTTATGCAAAGTCAGTCAGCATGATAATAAAGTGTTGTCCAAGCACACATTTTAAACAAATGTAAACATTAATGGCTGTCGTACAAGAGACTAACAGCTAGTGGAAAGAAACTATTTACGTAGAGTATTTTTGTATTTTTTGTCGCGAGGCGATAAAATTAGTGTTCGCAATAACGCAAATTTTTCTTGTCGCGTCGCGTCTGTCGCGCTATTGTGATTTCAGCATTACACTGCAGGACGTCCCCCTCAGTTCGCCGCACCCACGACGCGAATCCTTGGCGTAACTGCCGATGGAAATCTTATAGACGGAACTTAATTTTACGATGTTTCACTTGCAGCCTGGCGAAACTATACGACTGAGTGACTCAGACTACTTCATATAATGCAATGCCTCACAATTCAGGATAAGATTACTACAATTTAAATCAAAATACAAAGTAAATATTTTTAAAGTCAAAGAGAAGTTAAATACTGAAACGTGACTTGAACCCGCAGCGGTCGCGTGATAAAGCAATCTTGTCCTTAAGATTTTCATCTCCTCCTTCATCCAAGATTCACGAGCTTTTGACCCGAGGGAGCGAGACTTAAGAAATTCCGTACATGGGACACGTGGTCGCAATAATGTGTCCAACACTGTCCATATTGAAAACTACAATATTAATTGTATACAGAACACTGCCACAGAGATAGGAAACTGCCTGCATATGGTAAAGAATTATTGTTCCTAAAAATATGGAATAAAAAAATATTTTAATACAGAAAGAGGCATGAGCTGCTACAATATGTGTGTGTGTGTGTGTGTGTATATATATATATATATATAAGGTTTAATAGTAATTATATTTTCCAGCATGTCATATTCTACTGTTTATGTGTTCATTAGTTTCCCAAATTAATGTTTAAACGCTTTGAACTGGAAAGACAAAGAAACTCTCAAAGACAGTCTAATAGGACTGCTTGTATTTGACGATATATAAGGACAACACTTAACTTACGAGCATTATTCGGCGAGTTGATTGCTCTTAAATTGTAAGTTCTTACAGTGGCCTCACGCATCAAGTCTAATTAGATGAAACCGAACCTCATTTTTGGACCGTTTACGCTGTATCAAATGCTCATGTCATTCTAAAAAGTTTCACTACGCAGAAAATACGCTCTTAAGAAGAAAAAGTGAAAATCACATAATCTAGTAAATTACAGAGGGTCTAGTCATGTGGCAGCGTATCTCACTCGCATTACGAAGCTCTCAAGTTCGATCCCCACTGGCTGTACTGCGAGCGAATTTCCGCAAACGATTTCCCATCCTTGTTCCAGGCGACTGATGTTGCACTTCCTTAATATGAACTCCCCAGTTCCTCTTACATAAGGATAATCATCAGTAAGATATGCCTGAAAGCCAGTGAATACCATTTCACAGGTATCTCTGTATTTCTCACACGCTACAGACGAGGTAAAATGATTTTGGTCTTCTGTGCATGTCCGCAGCGTTGACTCAAGAATTGCTGTCAGAACTGTCAAAATAATGTGTTCGAAAATGACGTGTGGTTTATTTAGGAAGAATAAATATTTTGCGTAGCATAGCTCGTGTTTGTATTACAGCATAATCAACATAGTATGCTAACATATGAACGCTTTTATGAACGAAAGCATGATGCTTATCGTAGACAAAGTCACGCAGTTTTGTCAGTTCGAATGGAAGAAATAGGCCGTTCAGTGTTGCGGCACAGAAATGGTTAATACGGAGCTAGCATCCGCACTCTACATCATATTCCGTTTACGATATTTCTAGGACTAGCCCACTGTTTTAATTTCCCTTGTCTGACGGTGAGCCCTCGATTTATAGAGGTGTGCAGTAAATGCATCTGCCGCTGGCTTTCATCAGGGCATCCCAGACTCTTGAGGTGCCAAACAACCGCTCCATTGAAAATTTTCCAAGGGTGGTTCTCATGTTGGGAGCGTGCGGACACTGCCGTGGTGATAAGGTTTTCTCAGGGTTTTCTAATTTCCTATTTCCTTTTTAATTCCTCCACCATCCCACCCATATCTCATCTCTCGCCTCATCAGTCCCCGAGTTGATCGGAACCATATGTGTGGTCCGTCATGCAGGGCATCCGGCTCCAGGCGATAATATTCGCCTCTAATTAATTTTCAACCTGCCTAATGGCGGGAACAGCGTGCAGTATTCCTACAGCTGTTTACACTGTGCCATATTTTGGACGTCAGCTTACCACGTTACAAAGTCATCCTCTTCGACAAAGCACTAAATTAGAAGTAATTCACTAAGAAGTTACAGTGCATGGTTCACTTGTATAAGCTTTTATGCCTAGTTGCACCACCATGGTTCGAAATCGATCCTAGATCGGATGTAAGATTTTCACAGAAAACTGTTGCGCCATCTTCTAACATCTTTGGTTTGAAGCTTGAACTCGAATGGTGCCACCAAAGATGTTAGGAGAGGGCGCAGCAGTTTTCTGTGAAAATCTTACATCCGATCTAGGATCGATTTCGAACTACGATGGTGCAATTGGGCATAAGATGTCCACTCTTTTGAAAGACTTGCATTGGATCTACGTTTCCAGCCATTTTATATCCCCACATCGTATGCAAAATGAACATTTCCATCGACCCAACTCCAACATTCAAGCAAGCACCGATTAGGCGAAACTGAAATTATTGTTAACGTAAATAGTTGCTAAAATGCCAAATTCTGCACTAATAAGCATAAAACTAAAAAAAAAACTAACTTGCGTTTCTTGAAATAAAAAAATTGCACTTTTAATATAGTGGGAGCAAGTCAGTGTTGAGTTTTCGTAAAAAAATTTGCAATCAGACGCAGGATTTTTTATCCAAATGTTGATTTTAAAGTTGCGTAATTAACCGCGAACCATATATAGCTTTCTTCACGACACTGTCGCAAAGTAGGTGCTTCAGAATATAGGAAATGAAGCAACCACTTATTCCACGAAATCCAGTATCACACAACAGCAAAATGGCATCATTAGCCAGCAAACTGTTCGGACGCAAGCAGATCCTGGTATAGGCTGTTCACGGTCACATAGATACTTTCGAAAGCCCTGCTTAAGATCTGTTTTTATGCACGTTGTGTCTTCTTCCGCCTTATGTAAAATTAACATTGCCATGGGCCTCATCACTTTATTCATGCATCGGTCAAGTGAAAATGTAAAATTATAAGAAAACTATATATTTGTAAAATCTGATAATCTTTGCACTTCAATGCATTAAAAAAAACTGAAAGTGAAAAAAATAATTTCAGTTGTGAGAGATGGTTACATGACACTTTTTATTTGACGTTAAGATATGTAAATACTTTCCATCCTGCGTAACCAACTTTACTGGGCGCATGTCACTCAATGCGCCCGTTAAAGTATATGCTGATAGGAATAGTGACTTTTTGCGAACGTTGATTTCAAAAGTGTTCACTTATCGTGATCAACCTTTACGAACGTATATGCTGTTCACGGTTAAATGAGCACGTTTGAAACCTTCCGTACGATATATATTTATCCTCAATTTGAATCTTTCTGCCATGAGATTAACTTTGTCGTAAGTCTCATTACTTTAGTCATGCGTAATCCAATTTAAACTGAGCAATTGTTTAAAATGCAACTTCCTTAAGAATTGTACTGTAGAGCACCATAAATACTGACCTGCGGTTGCCAGTAATCTAAACACAACACTCGCAATACAGTGCCAAGTTTAAGAACTATTTTTATAAAATCTTTGCCAACTCTGGCTGCCTGAATGTCAGTGTGTTCCGTAGAATCCGATTTAGGTAATACGGCCAGTGATATTTTAAAAGGTTTGCTTCAAAAGTACTCATTGTAGCGTGGACAGACTTTACCTACCTTTATCGCTTTTCTATCAGCACAATCAACTGAAGGCACTTACTTGGTACGCAAACTTCGTGTTGTCTTCGACCTGTTTCCCGCCGACTATTCTCTGCTCTACATTTTCGGGGCTTATGTTGAAGTTTTTATTCTCATCGACGTGTGTCAAAGTAGACTCTGCAGCTTCTTCCGCTGTGTGTCCAGTGCCTGAAATACAATATACAACGTATATCGCATCTGTTTGATACAAGATACTGTTTCCCGTCCAAGTACTGTTCTACATAATCCTGTAGGTAGATCGCAGAACTGTTTGGCAACACAAAGTCGGGATTGCACTCCCGTGCACATGTTTCTGAGACCGACCTCAACTTTCAGTGGGAAGAAATTAATTTTTATGACAGTGGAAGGATTTTTGTCAACGCGACTCTTCTCTCGCGTACGTGTATTTTGCTCCGAAACATTGATGTAATGCTTTAATCTAAACCTTCGACTTTAAAATACCACGCCTGCCCGAGAAACAAAGACAAGAAAAAATTTTTGAAACGTTTTTGAGATGTGTTCATAAAATAAATAAAAGATACATACAAAGACGGAAATTGGAAGTTAGAGGCTGTTTTTTTTTACGATTGTTACTAAGTTATGTTCACAGTGCTCAATTCCCAGAAGTAGATGTGAGCACAATTTAGAGCATTTGTATGCAACTGTGGGCAAGATGCGAGCACTCTAGCTGTTACAATGACCGAGATCTCGAACGTTGTGAGTACACAGAGCGTTATGCACAGATCTTAACATAAGAGTCTAGCACATCAGAGGAAATCGTTATTCAATAAGTCTGCTGAGGTCTGAGGCTTTAAGTAAGGGTCTTTTTCTATGTTCAACATGGAGAGGAAATACATATTTGTGAGAAGTATCTGTAGTAAATCGTTCTCGTTTAATGTATCTTCAGGACAGAATATCAAATCTCGTCAAAACAGCAATCTATCGATCCCTGCCGTCTCGTGTACTCCTCACCGAGGTCACGGGTTCGAATATCGCCCAGTGTAAAAGTACGTTTAAACTTATATGGAAAAATGCTTGACGTGTTTCAATATATTGAACTCAAACTTATATTTCAGTGAAATAGAAAGCAGCATAGAAATGGCCACCTTTGCCTGTTGCAAAATGGCAATCTCCGTAAGTTATCAGGCAGCTGGCAGCTAAGATCCTAAAAGTGCCCAAATTAAAGTGTTCTTTAATGAAATGCAACTCTGAAACAGTCTTAACACACAACACAAAGTTTTTAGTTTTGCCTGGCTTTATTAAAATATTTAGGTCGGTAGATAATAAAATCTTAATCTGAGGTTATCCGTGGTAAATAGAAGGAAGATAATGAATAGATGTTCACTGTCTTTTACGCCTTGACTTCACCTCAGGAGCACAAGGTGCTATTTAAAAATGATAGGAAACAAGCACCACATTTTAGCAGTTTTCAAACCTTATTTGCTCAATAGCCCTCTTCTGTTGAGCACTTTCTCACTGCGGCGGCTATAACCCACTGATGAGCAACATATTTGGAGTCGATGCCGTCTTTTAACAACTTATTTGACGGATAACCACAATAGGGATCAGCAACCCTGGCTGTCCTACATGATTAGAGAAACAAGATGGTGACCAGGTCCATTCATAATGATATCATTTTTACTGTTCATTCGAAATTGAAAATAATATAGCGGGTATAGGACTTACTGAGTAGGTACATTCAAGAAGCCCTCTTAATTATAACCTCAAGCTTCGCTGTCAACTTAGGTGAACAAAAAATTTAAATGCAAATTACTAAATATTAAAGCCGCTACGTATAAACATAATAAACAAAACAGAAAAGTAATACAGAAGAAATTACATTAATATCTCATAAAATAAATATTGCGTTAAAATGACCACGTTAATAAAAAAAAACATGTAAATTATGCACGTTATGAGATCCAAAATAGTCAGACGTCACACAACAAATCCTTTCAGCTTCCACTGAAGACTTCAAACGTTAGTGGTGGTGCAGACAACATGTATATGTTAGGTTATAATTTCCGTGTATATATACAGAAACATTACATGTATTCCAACTAAACTTGGTGTTATGCTATTTTCTATAATAAACACTAAAGACGATAACTCGCAGACTATTTCGTTCTTCATTTTGTAAGATAGCGCCGCCTGAAAAATTTTAGCTATGGCATTACACTTAGGGAACAACTCTACGGATTACCGCCAAATTTGCGAATAAAATAGTAATACGCCAGGCTGTACAAACGCGTAAGATTCTGTTCAGTATATGTGTGGACTCTGGCCTTGTTCTTAGGTACCTCGTTTCTGATGGTAGTACGAAATAGGTAAAGTATCGCTGGTTATTGACCTAATTTTTTTTTTAATTATTCGATCCACTTTTTTTCATCACTTTGATATACCAGTGGGTCTCGTATGGTCTTCACTTGTTTTGTAGATTTTTGTCCGATTTTTAATTGCAATACGTTGACGTGTAAAAGGATTTCCAGTTTTCTGGGTTCCCATTTGCTTGGGGTTGGCCGATATTTTTTAACTACCGGTTTTGATGTATCTGTCATTCCAAGTTTTGACATTTTTTGTAGGGAGTTTATAAGGATAGGTTTCTGGAACATACACCACCTGGATCCATGAGTAGGTAATTCTTATCAGATTGAGTTTCCTGTCTATAGAATTTGTGCGTTTTAAAGCTCTGACTGCTTTTCACTTACATTCGGCGGTCTTCGGGCCATGTTTCTTAGGTTAATTTGCTTTTGTTAGGACATGGCGTTTTCAGACCTAATAAAAAGTTATAATTGTATAGTTTCCATGTAATATGCGTTTACATTCCGCTGTGTAGTTACACGTTTATTAGTTCGAATGCCGTCCGAATTGTATGATCATGCTCTGAGTGACTGAATCTGCAGACTCATCTACTTACTGCTTTCGCGTGCCTTTTGCATTGACATGACTTCGAAAAATTCTTTAAAACACAAATACGATTTCGTGCTTTTGTCCTTATTTTAACGTTGAACACTTGTATGACATGCGTTTTGACGCCTAGCCTGTTTGATGTCACACATTAATTAATAACTACCCCTCTTATCAGTAATACCACAAATGTGATACTGTATATGAAATATTTCTGTGGCATCCTAAGTAGACGATCTCTGTCCGTCTGTTTATCTGTCCGTATTTAATACCTCTAAGTCCCTTGAAACTCAACAGAAATGCTTCAAATTTTGCAGCGCGAATCCTCGTGGTAAAATATAGGTCAAGTTCGAATTTCAGCAAGTTCAGATTACGAAATCATTACCTTTTACCCTAAAAACTAATTTTTTTAATACTTTTTTCCTATGAAAGTTTTATATTAATGCATAGAGAATATTGCATAGAGATATGAATGTAATGGAATATCATTTTTATTTACTTTAAATTTAGTCTCTCTTCTATGTCGAGTTAATTAAGTGGGACCACAGTGGCTCAGTGGATAGAGCGATTCCAAGTGGGGCCGCAGTGGCTCAGTGGATAGAACTATATCAATTGGGGCCGCAGTGTCCAAGTTGATATATATATATAAAGTGGGGCCTTAGTAGCTCAGTGGATAGAGAGATTCAAATGAAGCCGCAGTGACTCAGTGGATAGAGCGATTCCAAGTGGGGCCTTAGTAGCTCAGTGGATAGAACTATGTTAAGTGGGGCCGCAGTGTCTAAGTGGATAGAACTATGTTAAATAGGCCCTTAGTGGCTCAGTGGATAGAGCTATGTTAAGTGGGGCCCAGTGGCAAAGTGGATAGAGAAATATCAAATGGGACCGCAGTCGCTTTAATGTTGAGTTAATTTCACGTCATTTCAGTATTACCTATCTATGCAATATTTTTTCAGTCTTCGTATGGTAACCAAATTTTTTTAACATAGTAACTGTTCAAGTCCCGTAAAAATACATAAATAAGGTCATGGGCTAACCACTAGTCCTGTATAATAAGTAGACGATCTCTGTCTGTCTATCTGCCTGTCCGTCTTTAATACCTCTAAGTCCCTTGAAACTCAACAGAAGTGCTTCAAATTTTGCAGAGAGAATCATCGTGGTAAAATACAGGTCAAGTTCGAATTTCAGCAAGTTCAGATTACGCAATCATTACCTTTTACCCTAAAAACTAATATTTTAATTACTTTTTTCCTACGAAAAGTTTTTTATTAATGCATAGAGCATTTTTATTAATGCATAATATAATTTTTATTTACTTTAAATGTCTCGCTTCAATGTTGAGTTAATTAAGTGGGGCCACAGAGGCTCAGTGGATAGAGTTATTTCAAGTGGGGCCGCAGTGGCTGAGCGGATAGAACTATATCAAATGGGGCCGCAGTGGCTAAGTGGATAGATATATATCAAATGGGGCCTAGTAGCTCAGTGGACAGAGAGATTTCAAGTGAGGCCGCAGTGGCTCAGTGGATAGAGCGATTCAGTGGGGCCGCAGTGGCTCAGTGTATAAAGAGATTCCAAGTGGGGCCTTAGTGGCTCAGTGGATAGAACTAGGTTAAGTGGGGCCGCAGTGACTTAGTGGATAGAGCGATTCCAAGTGGGGCCTTAGTGGCTCAGTGGATAGAACTAGGTTAAGTGGGGCCGCAGTGACTTAGTGGATAGAGCGATTCCAAGTGGGGCCTTAGTGGCTCAGTGGATATAACTATGTTAAGTGGAACCGTAGTGGCTAAGTGGATAGGGAAATATTAAATGGGACCACAGTCGCTTCAATGTTGAGTTAATTTCACATCATTTTATTATTACCTACATATATCTATGCAATATTTTTTTCCATTCTTTATATGAATACCAAATTTTTTAATGTGGTAACTGTTCAAGCCCCGTGGAAATTAAAAAAATGTCACGGGGTAACCCCTAGTAATATATAGCCAGTTATTAAATTATCTCTATGGTATTATGTGTGACCACAAGCCTTGTTTTCAGTCTTGTTAATATTAATGCCAGCATCCTTATTCGTGTCATATTTGGCCTGAGTAGGTCATCGTGTTTTGAAAACAATAATTTTGGAAAATTTAGTGCTGGTTTTTGATTGTGTTGTTGTCTTTTTTATTTATACTGTTGTTCTTTATCGGCTTACATTTGAATTGTGTTCTGTACTGAACACAAAAATAATTGGAAGTGGTTACCATTTGAAAATTATTCTTTCATTCCTTCTCCTTTGCAGATTACATCTATTATTTATTTATTGGTTGATTTCGACGACGGGGATACTTATTTCGAGGTACGTATTATTTGTTACCATTCTACAATAAGATAAATAATATAATTATTTAGTTTTCTTTTACGCGGTTTTAACGTTCGAAAAATATTTTTCAGTGTTATAAAAAGTGTTGTTTTTGTTTGTTTTGTAATCGCCATAAGGAATTGCCACATTCCTTTTTTTTTATGTGTGTGTTTTTAACATTTAAGCAGTTCTACTGTATTTGTGAATCAATTATAAATAGCCGTTTATTGCTTTGCATCATCCATGAACAAATTTCGTACTCCTCATATAAGAAAGTAAATTTTGAGCTTTTGGTTTCTGTATATTTCCACAACGGCATGATAAACTGATTTTTAGTAGCCTTTCTCTTTTCATAAACTCATAGACTGTAAGTTTGGAAAAAAAAATTACAAGTGATGAGCAACGCTGCATATAATATATGTCATCATCAAAAAAGGACGTGTGTTATTGAAGTGCTGTTCGGAAGGAATACAAAAGTCACCAAGAAGTGGTTACAGATTGAGCCTGGTATGAGCAATATTTATATGTCTCTCAGCATGATGTCATGTTTGTGTACACGTTATGGCCAGATGGAGTTGTAGAAGTCCCTAATGGTGTCCTACCATAATCCAGCCCATCACAGCTTTAATATTCACTAGCAGTTCCAGCAGATCTTACGGTAGAAGTGGAGTCGCGGAAGAGAGGGCAATTGTATCTCCCACATTTTCTAATGGGTTGAGTGGGGCGATGCGGCTGGCCATGCCTGTGTTTCCATGGCTTCAAGGTACACTCTGAGACGGCAACGGTATAGAGGCGAGCATAGTCCTGTTTGGAACTGGCGTGGACGTCACAAACGGAAGGATCACTGTTTGCAGGACCTCATGATGTACCGTTGGCCTGTTAAAAAATGCACGTGATTAAGACTAACAACGATCGGACATCGTACGAAATCGGACCCGACACCATGACACAAGGCCCGTCTGGACGTGTGACGCGTGACAACAAACCGTTAATTTTGACGCTGCCAGCTTTGCCTCCGCGCACGGATGCGATGATCTTTGCCATCAAGACAAAGGCGGGACTCATCACTAGAGATTACCCACTACCATGGTAGTCGGTTACGAAGTTATTGCATTCTACGGCGACGTTGATGTGGAGTGAGGACATGATCTCTCGGTCGTTGTACTTTTGTATTTTAACGCAGCGCTTTTAGCCGCAAGGATATCCCGCGCCCCGATCTCCCAATAGCTGGGGTAGAGGATTTGCGTCCTCAGCGGAAGGGAGCCGTTACAGATTAATGCAAACGCTGGCCAGATACAACGCCCAAATCTGGTGCGCTCGCACATCCTCCCCCCCCCTCCCGCAGAGGTTCTGAGACTGTCGATCTCAGAAACCAAGCGTGTGATCTGGCCGGGGTTATATCCATGCCCTTAGTGCCTCTCCAGGGCACAACCACCGGAGCAGGTTGCCACTCACCGCCAGGTCTTTCAACAAGAGTGGGGATCTCTCCAGACCTTCTCCAGCATACGGTCGTAACGGTCTGAGTGCATGCAGTCCTGCGTCTTGCAGCCAACGTAACTGGCACTTACAGGATACTGCAAGGTGAGCAGTCATGGTAGCTGGGGCACTCCGCGTATGTCTAACAACTTGTCGGTTCTCCCTCTGCGACGGTCTCCCAGATCCTGCGTGTAATACGTGGGTGCCTTCCATCCACTGTCGGCAACGACGTGCTACGGTGATATTGGCTGTTCACAATAAAGTGAACACTTTTGAAAGCCCTCTCATTTGGAATAAGAGTCAATAACCGTATTTTATTATAGCTTTAGACGTTAACTTCCGAGCTCGGTGGAATACACACACTGTGTTATTACTTACATGGCAATATATATTTAAAGATGTGGTTAAAGGATAAATTGTGGCTGAAAGGAAAAACCTACTAGAGCCTCAAAAGTGCTCACTTTACTGTGAACAGCCTATATCCGCACGACTAGCATGGCGCCCAGTACAGGGAAGCGACCAGCTCCGCAGCCCTACGATGCGATCCCGCTAGTAAGCGTCTATCTTATGCCCGGTTGCTACAACATCTTCCCCGATCCGAGATCGAATGATCCTAGTTCCGAACTAGGATCCAGTTTGATCTTGGTTCGAATATAAAAGTGTTGCACCAACGAAATTTTTGGATTTTGGATCTTCGATTCGTTCCAAAATGAGAGATCGAGATGAACTATGAGACAAATTTTGCTATTCGTTCGTAATATTATGTCATGGAAGTAGGCGTATTATTCCCTAGACATAGAACTAGATGTGCGATGTTTTGTCTACTTTAAGTGAATTCGAATTTTACTGAATAATATTCAAGTGAAAATAATGTTGTTTTAATTTCCCAAGAAAACTATCGAACGCAGTTCTATCTGTTGGATTATTTTCAAGCTACATTTGTCGACGATGGCAGCTGATCTCGGATCGAGATTTCAAACCTCCAATTTTGGCGGTTCGAAATGAACATCATCTCGATCTCCAGTCCAGTTCTGAACTCGAATGGTGCAACAGTTTTCTATGTCGATCTTAGAACCTCGAGTTTCGAACCAAGATGGTGTAACCGGGCATGAGTGTGCTGTCGTTCTCACTCCGAGGCACACTACAGTTTAGAATGAGCCCTAACCTACACACAACAATATAAGACAGAAACCAAATCATGAACACCGGGACAATCTTATGTAGCTCGGAAGGTAAAGTGAAGAGAGTCCCCCCTTCCCCAATCGACGTCACTTGCGCGGTCGATTGGCATAATCTGTAAGTTTATCTTCTTATAATTTTATTAACTGCCAAAATATCATAGTAATTATAATACAATTTGTAGCATAAAAATAGTAGATTAGACACCACCTGTACTTCAGTTACACGATTTAATTTGGCATCGAAAATTGAACATTTATTATACAAGTTTTTACATTTACCTATTTTCGGGGTCTACTCTATTTCTGTTCACTTTCGAAATAATTTCACACCACGAGAATATGTTGAATATTGTCTAAATCATTATTCTATCTTTTTTTTCTTCAGAGAAATCAGAATGCGATAAATAATTAGTATATTTTATGCTCATTTAAATAAATAAGAAAGCCCTAAACTAAGAAAATGAATTTCATACGACTAGATTTTTATTCAAGCGTCTATTTTCAAACGTCTTCATAACACGTCATTGAGAGCCACGTGACAGAACATAGAGTTAGTATAAATAGGCCTGCCGTAAATCAGCTGTTACGATGCTAAAATATAAGAAAATTACAATAGCGCGCATCATACCCGGTGATAAAATGCATTCTGAAGGGCCGTCCTAGCAATTGGTATTCAAGTTGCCTATAATCTATGAAACAAAAAACCATAAAGATGGAAAAAAACTGCTTATACAATAAATATTTTATAATTAAATTTCCTGCAGATTTTTTCTTCAGGTGCCTTACAAATGATATATAAGTCTATATAGTTACTCTCATCCACTCGGGTTTTCCAATTGGAAGCAACTGTAGAAAAAAATATAAGAAAATTAATTGTTAAATATGTATTGTATAAATAATTGTTTCCACGTTTATAAATTTTCGTTTCATAGATGATAACTTAAATACCAATTGTTATAACAGGCCCTTCAGATTGCATTTGATCACCGAGTATGATGCACGGTATCACAGAAAAAGTAGAATTCATAGACGTTTTAGCAAGTCTAAAAATCCTGAAATGTAATTCAACGACACTGGTAAAGCTGATGCGGAAGTAGACTTTACAACTATTTGGAGAGAAAAGCAATTGCATATCTTAATATTATTCATTGAATTAGACAAATAACAATATGCCATAAATATAATATGTATGAGAGTCTTGACAAAAGTAATTTGTTCTACGAAGCGGAAATATGAGTGATTACAGAATAAAATTAAAAAAGTAATTCGACGTAGTTGAAATGGATGGTCCATGAGAAGTTTACTAGTGAAGTAAGTAAAAACCAAGTAACGAAATAATTAAGTAACAGGTGGTTATAGGAGGCACGACAACGAAAATGACAGGACCGAAGCAGTTTATTCGGAAAGGGCATGACCAAATGATGATAGAAAAGAAATAATGTGATTGAAAAACAAGTAACGAAAAGAGGAAGAAAGAAAAGCGGATAGAAATATGAATTGTATAACAAAATACATAAAGATGGATGATAAGAATGTATGGATATAAGACAGTTGAGCAATGCCGAATGACGTTTTAAAACGACAGAGCATGCAAAGCGTGGTATTAAGCGTACAAGCTTTGTTAGTAAAATGTGAAATAAATCCAAAAAAAACTTCGCATCTCACCTGCTAAAATGGCAGGTGTCCACGTATTCTTCAGTGCTATACACAGAACCACTTGCCATAACCTCAACATGTTGCCCAGCAAAATACCACTAACGTGACAGAGTTCCCTTGCTGTTATCTCTTGCCGATAAAACCTGATAACTACTGTGTTGATGATACAGATAAGTGCAGAGGATAAATTTAATATCGGCATTCAGGTAATAAAATGCTGCAGAAGATAAAAACCCATTTCAAAACCAACACATGCTGCATAAGAAATGGTACGTAGGTACAGAAATATGCGTAAGCAGGTATATTTTTAGTAATGATAGTGATATACGGATTATATTACTGTTTATTCATTCCTTTTTCAATTCTTAACTAGACTCTTTGACAAAAGGTAGAAGCATCCAGACGGAACTATCCAGTAAAAGTGAATATTTACATGTGTATTGTACTTCCGTATATTACGAAACTCTTACATTTCCAAAGCAGTTGGATTAATTTATGCCGAACAATATGCTATACTTTGCGAGTTGTAATTTAAGGAAAAAATACAGTTATTAACATTAGTAATTTATTCATTAAAAAAATTGTAGCTACATAGTGAGTATAACGTGTGAATAAATAATGCTTATTGAATAGTGTCTTCGGGTACAAAAATAGTTCTTCAGAAGACTTGCATTTTTTCCCTACAACTTTATCGTCTAACTTGTAACGTAATCTAACGTAACGACGTGGCGACAAAACAACAATGCAGACAGCAAACACTCACAACATATGCCACAGAAAACAACGTGTGAAGAGGTGTTACGAGAGAATGTAAAATAGTAGACTGAGAGAGAATGGCGTTCTGTATACCTCTGTGTATATGAGGATGACGTTACGACAGCTGTAGTACGTGTAAAGAATTTTCTGTGTAGAGTGCCAACCGTAGCTGCACATTCACGATCGTCCAAACTGAGCACTAGATAGGTGTGCTTATTGGAAATCAGAATTATTGCCCCTTTAACTCTTTAATATCTCAAAAACAGTGTGAAAACCGGAAATCCAATCCACTGTAGTGACGCTTGAAGGCAGTCTGGCGACTGTAAATAGGAATACCCACACACTTGGTTTAACCAATCTGACGTAACGTGTACCATTTGTACATCGAGCAACGCAGCAGTCTGGTAGCAAAAAACTTGTGGACAGAACAAACACATACACAAACTGGAACACTACGAGAAAACTTGCTACTACTACGAAATTACAACAATGGGTAACTGTGTTTAAAATAAAATATCTGGAGGTTTTATTATGCTCAAAATAACTACTTTTACAAAGAAAACACCTCATCCAGGTGGCATATAGCAAATTAGCAGATTATCAGTTGCTTCTAATATAAAAATAATAATAATCATATAGTTGAGATAGTATTCTGCTTGGTGTAGAGGCCCTTGAAACAGTGGTGCTCTCATGACGGTTAAAAAAATTAGTACTTAAAAGTTCAAAAATCACGCCACAAATCTTTAATGTTGCTTACCAAAATATGTACTTTAAACAAGACTTTTACAATTAGCTAATAGCAGAACAAGGATTTAGTTCAGGTTCGCCATAGTATATGTCGGAAAAAGTCGTGTATGTAAGAAAACAAACATGGCGGCGTGAGAAATGTTGCAGGAGGCTTAGTAACGGTGTTGATGTGAAAACCATATTAGTAATTAAAATTAGTAGTCAAAACGTAGAATTTGAAGATCTAGGAGTTCCCGATAATCAAATACGCCAATGGGGTATCTCTCCGAATGCGCAGCAACCCTGAGTGAGGTCTTCCTTCTATGTAAGGACACGTCTTACGGTGTTAAAGTATAGTTCAATGCCACCTTAACGGACGTCTAACGAGTTCAAGCTAACCCCTCTGAAAGTTACGCGGAGGGATGCTATACGGGCCTACTTATTGCTTAAAACACCACGCGTCTTCGTCTCTATTAGACTGCCTGCAATTTCAGGGGTGCAAACTCGGACTTTCCTATGAAAAATTTAATTTAATACCTAGTTCACATCCCACTTGGGCTGGCTGCCTGACGTCGCGTAACAAGATGCCTGTATTCCTTCTCCCAAAACTTAACTAAAGAACGTAGTTTATAAGCTGACCAATCACAAAGGTTAAAATTCGAAATCAGCCGTACTACCACTTAAAACTACACCTAACGATTAAAATCGCAAAGAAGCATATGGATTTCTCGAAGAAAGAGGCCCTTATATAGTCTGATTTCTGGAGGGCTATTTCCTGAATAATTGGGCCCTTCGGCCAATCACAGGCTGTCTTCCTCCTGATGGATTGGCTGAGGTGGTTGACCAATACTTGTGAGGGTGTGGTCTCTGCTCTGATTGGCTGAGGTGGTTACCTAATACTGGTGAGTCTTTGGTTTCTGCTTTCACTTCACAGGATTTCAGGTCGTCTATGAAATGATGTGCCCATATTTTGTATAACTTGTATCCATATTCTCTGTTGATGTTATTCGGATGTTTTAATATTTATATTGATTCTCTAATGGCTCTTGGTTTATAAGTTCGTATGTTGGCTACTGTGCAGTGCTTGTCTAAATCAATAGTATGTTTAGTTTTCATGGAGTGTTCTACAACAGCTGGCTGCTGGTTTTCATATTTGTAGGCCCTGATGCATTCTTTTATTCTGGTTGTTATTTTACTGCCAATTTGGCATATGTCAACTTTGTTGCATGCGCAAGACACCTTGGAAACGCCAGCCTGTTCTTCGGCTGGCGTTTTGTCTTTCACTGATACCAGGATGCTACCAACTTTGTTAAGGGTTTCATGATGGTGTGTATGTCCTTCCTAGGTAAGCGTGTCAGTCGGTCGGTGATTACATTTACATAGGGCAGTATAGTGATGTGTTGTAAGTGTTATTTTTCCTTTATTCTGGGTTGTTTCTAGATGCTCTGCTGTATTTCATTTCTTGAGTAACCATTAACTTCTAGAGCTTTGGTGAGATGTTTCATTTCTGACTCAAAATGTTGTTCTTCACATATGCTTTTTGCTCTATTGGCCAATGTGGAAATGACTGTTCTCTTCTGTGATGGCGGATGGTGAGAGTTTTCTTGTAAATATCTGTATTTATGGGTAGGCTTCCTGTAAACTCTGTGGCCCAAGGTGAGGTTCTGTATCCTATTTACGATAACATCTAGAATCTAAAAATGGAAGTTGGCCATCGTTTTCCATTTTCATAGTGAACTGTATTTTGAGACAGAAATGAAATATCTCACCAGAACTCTAGAAGCTAATGGTTACTCAAGACATGAAATACAGCAGGGCATCAAGAAGCAACCCAGAATAAAGGAAAAAAACACAACATCGCTATACTTCCCTATGTAAAAGGAACCCCTGACCGACTGGCAAGTGTACTAAGGAAGAAGGACATCATGAAACCTATTAACAAAATCGATAGCATCCTGGGATCAGTGAAAGACAACAGCAGTCGTATAACAGGCTTGTGTTTACAAGGTACCTTACTCATGAAAGAAAGTGTACATAGGCTAAACTATCAGGAAAATAACAGCCAGAATAAAATAACACATCAGGGCCTACAAGTACGAAAGCCAGCAGTCAGCTATTGTAGAACACTCCATGAAAACCAAACACAATATTAATTTTTTAACGAAACTATTAAACTTGTCCAATGTAAGGAAAAAACACACTTCCAAGTATGACAACCGATTGTTTCAATATTGTACTGGGAGTGAGTGTGCTTCACCATCTTTACAAGAATAGAACGCTGGATATACAATTTAGTCTAGGGAATATGCCGAAACTTTGTCTATAGTCCATTATGATTTCTTCAGACGTTTTGAAACAAACGTTTAAAAAATCACTCTAGGAGTAACATACAACCTGTGTTTTAAATAACTTTTATACCACAAATGTATAATACTGTGTTTAGTATTAAATTATTATATTGTTGAATAAATGAAATATCTACTTAGTATCTCCTATTACTTGTAATATTTATTTCGTTTTCAATACGAATTAAAAAACAGCGAGAGCAACGATGTGTACACAGTGACTAGTAAGAAATAGTTCCCAGTTAAAATATTGTTTCGACCAAAGATTAAAAATATTTTTGTATGTTATTTGTTAGTTAAACGTTGCCTGTCGAAATATTGAAACTTTTAGGCAGCACTGGTGGAACCATATTTAATTTGTACAGTTAGAAATACCAGTGCAAATTATGGTGCACAGGCCCTAGTGACATGATGTTTTCTTTCCATCCGAGGAAAAAACCTGAATAGGCGAAAAGGAGCTTCTCCCTCTCTCTCTTTCTTTCTTTCTTTCTCTCTCTCTCTATATATATATATATATATATATATATATATATATATATATATATATATATATATATATATCTCTGTCGGGAAGTTTCTCTCTGTTAATAGCTGCAAGAAAATTATCTCATGTTCTCAATTTTAGCATATTTTATACTTATTACAACAAGTATAATGATTTTGAATTTGTAATTTACAATTAAAACGAAATTTTAATATTAAATATTCATTAAAATATATATAAATATAACGGCGGGACGGTTACAAATCCGAAGTTGCTCTTGGCTGAATGAAGTGTTAATTTTTCTTCCTGCTAAATACTTTTAGAATTACCACAACATGTTAGTGCACGTCGTGTTTTTTTTAACGTACCTAGCTAAGTTACGATATTGTGATAAAAAAACTTTATGAAATATAAATTTTAAACAAATTTACAGTTTGGCAGCAAGAGCTTATGATGCGGGTGTACACGCAATGCAAAAGTCTCGGTTTTGTTATACGAAATCGGAAGACGGGCGGAAGTTTGTAATGGAAAAGAATAAATAGCATCACAACTGTCCCGACAGGGAAGAAGAGTATGTGCTGTCATTACAAGCTACAACGCAAAGATGATTTATTTTTTCAATGCTACACACAACTGTAAGTAAATGAAAATGAATACATTTGACAGACGTTATTTGCTTCAGTAAAGTCACTTTCACTAAAGTTTAGAGCGGCGGATACTGCTTCCACAATACTATACAGAATGATTCACGAGGAGTTGCCGCCACTCACAGGGCTTATTTCTTGGGTCATTGTGAGCAAAATATGCAATATGAATGTGGGTCATACTCCCAGCATTTGCAGAGTAATTCTAAAAATCTAAATGCTGAAGAAAATATAATAATCCTTTCAGAAGCAAAAAATGTTTTATTATCAGACTTTATTTTTAGATCTAAGCTCCAAACACCGCATTGCCTACACAATTACATCTCAATGATGAGAAAAAAGTAATGCATGAGCAGAAAGGATGAGGCGTAACAAATTATTTCATAAAAACTTAATATCATTCTATTTCTCCTGCACACATTGAACTATATACACATATTCTTTTTAACAAGAGACTTATTTAGTAAACCAGTGATGGAGTCCGTCACTGGTTTCGTCGCACACGATATGGGTTGCCTTGCGAGTTACTCTGTCAACTAGTATCACAGGCAGCCATAACAATCTCTAACAGTTGGCGAAAATAATAAACAATGAACTCTGTGCGGAGAAGAAAGATTGCTGTAGTTAAACTTATTTCAGTTTCGAATCAATAAAATAGAAAATTGAAAACAAAATAAACGACTGTGAACAAGATAAGGTTTAGTGTCAATTAGTTTACAGACTTCGTTAAGAAATCACCTTCTTGCTCTTTCGTATTAATATATTTCACGTATATAATCCCTTCTTCGACCTTTTATTTTATAATAATTCAATTAGATATCCACGTGCTTAAAATTTTTCTGATCCGTACTTCTTTAACAGTGCTTTGATTGTCCTTGAATATCGTAATACCTGTAAACTGAATGTTTATATCTGAGAGAAATTTTATGAACCAACAAGCTTCCATTGAAGCTTTACAAAAGATATGAATTCTTCTTCAGTGATGCTGAGTGCTACTACTGTTTGTTTTTTGATTTCCATGTAACAGTGTTATTGAATATTTCAATTAATTAACTAGTGGTCGATTTAATCTCTTCATCACTGACCCAGTCTGCATCTACGTAGCTAATCAAAGGTAAACTTGTTTCATTGATTGATTATTTTAATTTTGCATATATATAGTGCCTTTAATATATCTCAGAATCTTCCTTAACACTGACCACAATTTATCACAAAGATGTAATTGGAATATACTTAGATAGTATACTGAGGCGGCTAAGTTAGGTCTGGTACCTACTGTTACGAACATTAATTATCCAATTAAAAATATGCATTTTCTTTCCAGTTAAGGATTCATTTCATATTTTTATCGATTTTCAAGTCAACTTTAATGAAAATGCCCGATAGGTTACAATTTTCCATTCCATAATATTTTTATATTTTGTGGTGGGCACAAATAATTTCACAACAAATCGACTAAAAAACCACCACAATTTATTTATAATGTTGCAATATTTATATTTTCATTCACGACGCAATTATGGAAAATACATCTGATTTGACCAGATAACGTACAACAAAAATTAAAAATATCCTCAAAACTTTTACAAAGCTTGCTATTAATACATATTACAAGAAATGAGGGGCGATCTTAAGGACCCGATTCATAGCCCTCCTTTAAATAAAAAAATTTAATAACACTTAACATGACTCGAAATGAGGGGCGGTCTGGCGGTCCCTAGACAAAGCCCTCATTACTAAAATTATACAAAACACGGAAAAATTATACCTGAGAAAACTGGATGGCCACACAAATCACTAGACAACACGTTAGAAGAAGGAAACGACACTGCCGTGAAACAGTTTTAGTTAAACCAAACAGAATTTTGAACGGCTGTCCAAACTACAATTTTGAAAAGGCATACTATCACTACAGCATGTCCAAAAACACTGAACATACACTACGCAACAATCCATCAAAATATCTACATACTAAAAGGCCAACCATCGCCACGTACATTCACGAGTCACCTTAAAAATGATCGACACCCCATAGTTCACCTACGTCAAAATTAGCATGGTGCAGATAGACGGGAGTTGAATAACAGAAGCGAAGTATCAGTAGCGAATGCAGAAGTAAGAGAGACGCTCCCGAGGCTGCTGCCAAACATCGAAAATGCTGCTCCAGCCAATAAAAATTAAACGAGAATGCGAAGGGGGGAGGGGGGAGAACATGGGATACAGAGAGGGAGCAGGAGAAGGAAGCGAAGCGCGCACGCAAACTTGCTGACGAACACGGACGCAGATGGCGTCACACAGTAGAGTGAGCAACGTGCCAGCGGTGAAAACCCCACCCCTAAGGCAGTGCCCTGACTAGAAAACGTCTCTCATCAAAGTCCAATACTCTTTGGAAAAAAACATCTCAATGCAGAAGAGAAACAAGGTGCAGATACTCGAAATTCAAGTAGGTAATATTGGAAAATAACACTTGAGATAAGAGAGACAGTTCACAGAGACGTATATAGGTGACAGCCATGATCTTGAAGTCAAAATCCGTTGTCGTGGCTCAGTAATCTTCTCACCATCTGAGCCAGGAGCGACCTCGCTCCACATGCTCAGGAGACAAGTTGGCGGGCAACAAGGAACCTTCCCAAGGCACTATAACGCCTGTGAGGTAGATGTCTTTACGGGCACTCATGCAAAAGGGTTGCAGCCAGGTAACAGGGCAGGCGCACAGCATCACTCGCGCTGGACCCACGGGAATTCCCAGCCGGAACGAAACTCGTAGACGTCCGGAGCAGGCAGAGCTCGGCACTACTCGGGTGGAAGGAGCCTTTTTACAACGCATATGAAAAGAATGGTTTGCTGAACGACGTATTTTTACTGAAGAAGGCGAAACGTTAATACGTATTTTGGTACCTGCCGCTTTTATTATTCATATTGTAATACAACTATATTTGTAGATAACACCATGTTATGAGGATGATTTTACGGTTCACGTCGTTCTCTGAAAACTGTTTAACTCGTGTATTTTAAAAAAGACCCTTTACATTTGTGTGGCCCTATATTCATGTTCGTTTTCGAGAACATTTAATAAGATTGAACATTTAGTCAGTGTGATTAAGGGCTGTGTTTCCCTATTCTTTATTAAGTTCATTATAATAATAATTATTAGAATTTTCTTAAAGGGGTGTTTGATACGTTGTGCTCTGTTTTGAGAGCTTCTACAATTTTGGTACCTGCTTTTAAATTGTACTGTTTTAATCTGTGTAGTAAAAATAATTTGTTTATCCTCTGCAATGTTTGTTCTGTAAAAAATTGTTACTACCTTGTGTCGAGTGTGCACGGCACACTCCTATTTGCAAAATCTTCGAGCCCATTATTAAATTAGCTTGAACTGTATTATTCAATCTTACCATCGTCCGTTAATTCAAACACACGGATCAAGCGACCACAGTAAATACTGTTTAATGGGAATCAAAGTCTCAGAACGAGCAGCATTACATTATCATATGTGAGTAACGCCCACCATCCTGACACTATGACTTCAGAAACTACGCCTCCCACCTACACAAGCACACACCTAGTAAACTCGCCACCTCCCATTTTAATTTCGGCGTGTGCGCAATATCATGCACACCATAAACCAGTTAAAGTAAATGACTAATAAATATTTAAAATCTAATGCTTAAGAAAATTGCAAAGTTTCAAATAAAGATTTTAACTATTGTAGTGTAACACACAATTTGTGCGCTACCCTGGAATTTTTGTAAAATGTGTTAAAAGTGTTGAAAATTTCACCAATATTACTTCTACGTCTCAAGAAATACTACTTACAGATCTCAGCCTCTTTCACACTCTGGCATCGTTCTTTACTAGTCGGACTCCAAACTGTCGTGTGCTCACTCTCTCATTCCTCAGAGCTAGGGATATTTTCATGTCCTCAGCAGTGAAGAGCTTCCTGTAAGTCGTTCGTTTGCATCCACCCATTTCTGCACACACAAAGGGGAAAGCATGATTTTCTACATTAATATAATACATAAACAGATACTTACTTTCCACGATCCCCATCCTTCCCCTTCCCCAAAGACTACATCTATGTTCTATAATAATCGCAACAGCATTGGGTCGGGTAAGAGTGCGCAGGCATTACGGGCATTTGAGAAAAAAAACTCTTGCTGAAACCGCATACTGATTGCTGACGCAGGGAGAAATGTGAAATCGATTGTTTATCTGAAATTATATCAATTTTTGTGGCCTCTACTACTTTCGCCACGTACGAAACTTATGGAACTATAATAGTATCTCTCTAGTATCGCACTTTTGAAAGCATTGCTTTAGATCTACTTGTAAACACGTGGTATCTTCTTCCGATTTATGTAAAATTAACACGGCCATGGACCTTGTTACTTTATCCATGCGTCGGTATAGTGAAACTGTGAAATGATTGAAAGATGAAATATTTTACAAATGTGCTTATTTTTACACTTCGATGCATTAAAAAAAAACATGACGTGAAAGAAATAACTATTTTCCACCCTTCGTTGCCAACTTTACTGGGCGCGTGTAATGCAATGGGCCCGTTAAAATATTGTACACAGTCACAGGCAGTGACTATTTTAAAGGCTGATTTCAAAAGCGCTCACTTTATCGTGAACATCAGTACTGAGAGGTATTAATAACCCATATATGTACCGACAACTTGCTCACATTACACTTACACAGGATGACATCGAACACGTTGCACGCGGTAGCCAAAATTGTGCATTAAAATTACTGTCACCAAATCCGTGTACTGGTTTCTGGAGAAGTAATAGATACAAAATGTCAAATTACCATTTGCCGTCAAGCTCCTCAACGTTTTGTAACGTGTATTAAATAATGTGAACGTGTGCTGGGTATTAAGCAGGCAGGCGCCTTGTATACACAAGAGCGCAGCGCATTAGTGTCCAGCGTGTTGCCGGCGCTGTAGGCGCACCGTATAACACCAACCCACAAACTCGCATAGGTCTGCGTTCAACCGAGCACTTTTGAAAGACTTTCTTAGGACCTACTTGCATGCACGTTGTGTATTATTCCACCATATGTAAAATTAACAGTTCCATGAGCCCGGTCACTTTATTCAGCGTCGGTATTGTGGAGTTGTGAAATTATTAGGAAAGTAAATATGTTACTAATGTACTTATTGTTTCACTTCTATGCATTGAAAACAAACATAGTGTAATATCATCATCTCAGTATTCACAAATGTTTATCTGACACTTTTACTTCACTGTTAAGAAATTGAACTATTTCCCCTCCCTCGTTACCAACTTTATTGAGCGCAAGCCAGTTAATGTGCATTCTCTGAGTAGCAATAAAGAACGTGTTGGAGGATAGAAAGATAACGAGAGCATTTACACGTGGTTTTACTACAGCATCAAATTAAATGATCAAGAGCGCAAAGCTGAGGAAGAATCAGCAATATAATAATGTCCGTCGGTTAACCGAGGCATTTCAGCAGCTGCACATAGTCGTGTTTAACGTAGTTGGGAAGCCAGGATGGCGTTTGCACTCCTCGTCTGTGCAGTTAACTGAGTCCAAGTGAGGTCATGAGAAGTGTTTCCGTGGGGACAGGTGGGGTGACGATAGGCCGATGTCGCGTCTCGCTAAATTATTTACACTTCCCTTTTAGGGCCACGTAATACCATAGTTTGCTCTTTGAGCCGACCAAGGCCGGTAGGGGGCACTTTCTCAGTGGAAAGTGACGCACAGTTTTGTAACGCACTTCTCTTCAGAGTCAGATATGTTATATTGCCTTAGTTAAACCTTACGTTGTTTTTTTATTTCGGAGCAACTGGTGACAGGTTAGTGAACAGGAATTGAAAAGCCCAACACATAATATAAATTACTTAGAATTACTTCAATAACACATGTTACAGTGACTGTACACCAAACTTTAAAGCTTTTACTTAACAATATCTGCCACACAGGTAAAAACTATACAGTTCTATCACTCAGTACAGCATAGCTTCATTCAAATATTTTACCTCCATACACATACACAATACCCTATTTACCTCTTTAGTACTAGTATATGTATATAAATGTAACTACACGCTCTATTAGCACCTGATTACTTTGAATGTTTCTAACAGAGCATTGGATCAGACACACTATAAAACTATATTTCACCAAAGCAGTAATCTTTAATGAACAAAATTGTTGAGTGCTATTTATATTGTACTAACATCTACACAGTGTAAATTAATTTTTTTCCCATAGTGCAATAAATAATCAAGCTGCATTTACACAATATTGGCATTTAAAGACCAGGGCTTCTGGCTTTTATATATGTATTAAATGGACACAATAAGCCTATACTGCATAGACCATAATATTAACCTTCAAATACCTGGAAAAGCGGAAACTTTTCATATTGTACTAAAATTCACTCAGTACGAATCTCATTGATTTACCCAAAATGCAGTAAATAAACTTGCAAACGCTCAATTTACCACAACATTAACCTTTAAAGACCAGATCAGATGGCAGATCTTTAATACTGCACTAAAATACACACAATGCGTCTCAAATTGATTTGGCCAAGAAATATATGTCCTGTACAATATACAGTAACTTTGTACGACGATGATTATAGTAAACTGGTGCAGACTGCATTGCCACACGCCGCAGACGCGTATAAAATACCTCAGTCCAGAAGCCAAACCTAGGGAACAATCAGTTGAACAGCAAACGAGGCCACTGCTCAGCTGGCGAAAGCACTTCACACGATGTACATATATAAATCATCAGGAAGTCGCGGAATTGCTATGGACGAATTCTTACAAAGACTACCACTCAGTTTCATAAACCCCACTGAACTCGCAACAGTTTAACACACAAAGGACGCATCCATTTACCCGTACTTTCTTCAACCAGACATATTGACGATTTCCGCCTTCGAAGCACAAAGCAATTGAATCAAATGTACATACATTGCGGCGACAGCAATTTTTCTTAGGCCGACCGGATGTCAGCTGACAAAACTCCAACCGCGAGGCTTCATTGACCCTGTTTCTCTACAACACATCCAGTACAATTCTGGTCCAATTTCGAAAGCCCGAAATGGCTGGACACTTTCCTCACTCCAGGCTAGCGACTCCCTCATACTAAAGGCTGTTCACGATAAAGTGAGCACTTCTGACATCAACCTTAGGAAGAAATCATTGCTCCTAACTGCATGTTATATTTTAACGGGCGCACTGAGTGACGTGCGTCTAGTCAAGTTGGTAACGATGGATGGGAAAGTTATTTACATATCTTAATGTCGAATAAAAAGTGTTAGGTAACCATTTGTCATAACTGAAATTATTTCTTTCGCTTTCAGTTGTTTATTTAATGAATCGAAGTGTAAAAATGAGCATATGTGTAAAATATGTACTTTTTATAATAATTGCATAGTTTCACTTAACCAGTGCATGAATAAAGTGACGAAGGCCATGGCAATGTAATTTTACATAAGTCTGATCAATACACAAAGTACATGCAAGTAGATCTCAAGCAGGGCTTACGAAAGCGCTCAGTTTACCGTGAACAGCCTATACTACGGCGCGCAGCACTCACCGTTCGCGACTACACGGAAAAAGAACAGGATGCCAACCTAACAAACACGCATTCCCTAAACTTCATCACAGCGGGCAGAGAAAGGTGGCAACAGTATTTACAAAATTAAATGTGACGTACACAACGTCACAGTATGTTGCGTGTCTTGCATGTTCCTTCGAGTAAGAGAACCGTCTAGAATCTGTGTTTAAAACACGGACTTCTGTGTCTCGTAGCGCTATCTTAGCAGTTTTTTCCCCCCTGAGCGCTTGAGTTTTCTCGTAGTAGTTGCTATTCTACCGCGGTACGTCAAGCTGACTTGTAGAAGACTTTTCAACATAAGCGAATAGCCCTATTTTTCTACCGCCTACGGATGTTAGTAGCACAAGGATAGTTTCTTTTTCGATTAATAATTTACATTTGCATTTCCGTCAGGGTACAGGTGTTTATCACTCGATTTAATGTAGTGTAGGGCGAAGACTTTAATGAATTATTGTTTTACTATGGGACTCAAGCTTCGCGCGAATAGAGAATTTAATAATTTGACGCCTTCGCCTG
The DNA here is from genome assembly GCA_029891345.1 of Dryococelus australis. Lineage (NCBI taxonomy): Eukaryota > Metazoa > Arthropoda > Insecta > Phasmatodea > Phasmatidae > Dryococelus > Dryococelus australis. The sequence continues at coordinate 102,773,566 of CM056993.1, forward strand.
CTTTAACTCAAATGTCCTAAATAAATTTGTCCATTTGAATCTCAATGCTCACCGTACATTGAGCTCGTTAGCCGTTATTCTTGAAAGTGAGGTTATCGAGGCATGAAAATTATTTTTTTTCTCGAACGCAGTAATAAATTATTAATGAAATTAATATTACGCTTTCGCCTTTCGTGAGATTACACAGGTGATACCGGTGAATTGCGAGAATAGTCGCCAGTACAGTAAAGTTGAGATGAGAAAATAATCTCGGCGCAGCTTTGCGGGAGGGAATGTAGAGAAGGCGGAGTAGGGGAGGGCTCGCACGAACGCTCTCGCCGCTGGAGGGAGGGAAACAACGTGACACTGCTGGCGTCACACTGTTATAAATAAATTGACTTACAGTCATTTATTCATAAAATAAGAAGGTTTATGATTCGTAGCTATAGTTGGTACAGCTTATCTGTAAATGAGGGGTTTTATTCACGATATGTGACACAGAGAACACAACACTGTAAGAGTTACTGTAACGGGGAGCTACTCTAATTAATATTATGTTATCATTATATTTTAAGTTATGAGCACCACACGCCTTATTCCTTTATATCTATGCTGGACAGTCCCCACCTGAACCATGATACCGGAGGCTGTATCTAGTTGTACGGATGACGTTGGACGAACACACCCATGGCTGCAATCTTGCCTGGCCGGTCGTGGAATTATGCGGCGGCACGCTTCGCGTCGGCCTATATCGGTGCGTTGTTTCTCGTTGTGACATAGCTGACCTATTTCCCTGCTCGGTGGAGGTGGATATAATTGCTGGCCCTTGCCGCACTGCTTTGACGCAATCCCTGGAGTCTTGATTTTACTCTAAATGCATGTTGGTGGGTTCATGTGTGGATTCCCAGTCAGGGCTCTTCTATAAAATCGTAACAACCCGCACAAAACTGATAACGTCGCTCTCTACCATCACGCTGTTAAAAACCGCGCTGCGTGACTTGCGTTTTTTCGACGGGTAATACGCACACGCGGAGCAACTCTCGCCCAACCGCTCTCGACCGCTGTCGCTACAGAACTGAGCGAACCCCCCCCCCCCCCCCCCCCCTTCGTGCAGCGGCATTGGACTCTACCGACTCATCCGATGCGTTTTTAGACCTCTGTGCATTATTTTCTCGTTTGGACTTCAATATACGTCGATGTTGGTGCCGTTGTTGGTCAAATAAAGGTGCGTAAGCCCGCGAGTCTCGTTGCGGGACAGCAACAACAAACAGACGCACACGGAGACCGTTGCAGCGACCTACGAGTGGCCATCTCGAACCGCACAGTGTCCGTAGAACAGGCAAGTGCCCGTAACCGTCGACGTGATATGTCAAATGACGTCACAGTCCAAATACGGTTTGCATTGCGATTGTTTGCTTTGATCACAATATGCCTTAATTCAGAGAATAAAACTATAATGTTTTCGTCTTACCTAGAGCGCTATAAAGACTAGGCTTAATCGTCCGCCATTTCTGGTCATTGTGGCGTTTGCTTCAGGTGCGTCTAGCAGCGAATCTTTTAAATCATTCAGACTTTCCAAAACTTTGTTTCAAACAAATGAACCAAAAACTAGTTTAATTTTAAATTAAACATCATCATTGTTATCTAGTTGGAAACTGACGTTTAGATTGGAGTCCTTACTGGTATTAATTCATATAGAATGGAAGTTTGCTACGAAAATTCGCCGTTCTTGGCGCCCATCGAAGAGAAACCGTATATTGACAGGCAACACTTACTGAGTACATCTACTGTAATTCCTCTACGGATTGTGCAGTTAATAATGTCGTCTCCTTAAAAACTGTAGGAAGAAATGCCATTAATGGATGGTTCTATTCTGGATTCTGATTTGTTGCTTATCGACCATAAACTATTTAAAACAGTATTATAATTTTAATGACATTATTGCCACAAAAATTCCCAACATTTCATAAAACATTTTATGCAAAACAACGTGACTGTGTTCCCTCTTAGTCAAATTGAATCTGAAATAAATGTTTTGTTAATGGATATACTCGTATACACTCTGAGCCGTTTATTTACTTATACAACATATTACTCTTTACTTTTAAAAACAAAAAAGAAATACTGCAAAAAAATATTCACCTACAAACCGAAATCTCTGTATTCATAAGGCAAAGAAAGAAAAGAACAATATAATATGTAACCATGCTCAAACAAAATTGTTTAGTACGCTACGCCAAACTATAAAAATCTATTAATCAATAAATCCTTTTATGATGTATATAATTTTTCTGCCCCATAGTTTCATATATACGAAATTCTAAGTAGTGGCGCTCTTATTCGTATTAAATGTAGTTATCCAATCGTTTCGTGTTATATTATTACTTTACTTAATTAGCATAGTGTTTTATTTTGTCAAAATGTAATCGATTTCACAGTAGCCTGTTATAAGCATTATAACTTTAACTACAGGTAGTTTTCATTTGTACTCAGCTCTTGTGCGTATAACTTGGTTCCTGGCTTCTTCTTGTATTTGTATTATTTCTTTTGTTTTTACGATTTATGAAGAATATGACTGCTCTATAAAGCAATAAATAAATGAAATTAAATACATTTTCTTACATATACATAAAGTAAATCATTCGATCAACATAGCTTCTCTCATGTTTTAACCACAAATAAAATGGAAGCAGGGTGTTCGGTGACCTGGAAAACCTGGAAAAGTCGGGAAAATTTCGTGGTCAGAGAAAAGTCAGAGAATTTTGAGAGAATATTGTCAAAGTTATTTTGGCAATGCAATTTTTACTGCATAATACTCACTTCATTGGTGCAAAAAGAACATAATTCCAAGAAACCATAAAATATAATATTATTTGTAATTAATAATATATTATGAACTCAATTTTCATATATTTTATAATACATCACGAATTATTTATACAATCGGAATCAATATCACAACCGTTTGTAGTATTTCAGCCAGCTTGTCAAAATTCTCATTTTTCTGCCCGGGTAAAATATGTCGAATCTTATGTTATCATTTGGTTTTAAACAATTCTAAAAAAATCAACTTTTCACAGACACGTTTAATTGCGCAGTGTTGCATGACATGCTGATAGTGCTGATACTCTCAGAAACTATGTGACATGTATGGACAGAAGATCATACTTGTACATTAACGTATAATGTTTGTAGTTATAATATTGTGATGCTTAGGCACCATTGCTGGTTGGGGGGGGGGGGGGGGGTAACAAAGGGGGAAGCATGGGCCCAAAGGCCATCTCCTCAGTTGCGTGCATGACGCAATTATTTAAATGAATTTTCCTCCCCAAAAATAAGATGCAGGGATAAAACGAAACACAACTTCTTTATCACAATTTCGAATGACTAGAAGAACAGCGGAACCAACAGTGATTAATTAATGTTTTCGAGAATGTATACAAATTAATGTATGGCCACCATAATACATAAGTACAAGAAAATGCATTTGATCCTATGCGTGCACTTGACCCAGCAGTTTGATGGTGCATGGACGTACCTGGTGATAAATGTTCAGTGTTTTGTAAAAAGTGTATAACTGCAATGAGCCCCAGTTTCTTTAAAAAACATACCAATATTTTGTATTAACCGAAGTTGTTATAAAGTATTTATATTTATTCGGTATTGTTGTCCCTATTGTGGAAATTTTTGTTCTTTAACTGGAAAACCTGCAAAAGTCAGGGAATTTGTTATTCTTGTCCGGTGGACAAACTTTTAATGTTTAGGAAATAAATACCACTTAAGACATGTTGTTTATATAAGCGATAGAATAGATAGTTTAGAGTACGTAGCAGCGTTCGAACCAACAGTCTTTGACATAATTTTCTTACATCTTATCCACTGAATTACTGCAAAATTGAAATTAAACTTATGTCACATAGTAATAAAACCACTGCCCTCATTGTCTTTATTTCTAAGAATTAAAGTACTGTTAGTCAATTTAAATCCATACTAATATTATAATAAGTTAATGTGAGTGTGTTTATATGTAAAGGCTAATCTCGGAAACTACACGGCCAATTCTTATAATTATTTCGCTGTTAGAAAGCTAAATTCCTCCAGATCGACACAGGCTATGTTTAATTCGCAAAAATTAAATTCCTTGAGAAATTAAAAAATTTTGGAAACCAATTAAGAGAAAAATGTGCTACTTGGATGCTTCCTAAGCATGCTCTACCAAGACCATTAAAGATAAATTGAAAAATGTTAGAAAAATGGTGTATCTTAATATAAAAAAATCGCAAGTAGTTGCAGGTAGTCGCAAGTAGTCATAAGTAGTCGCAGATAGTCACGGGTAGTCATGGGTTGTCACTAGTTGTCGCAGGTAGTCGCAAGCAGTCACAGGTAGTTTAAAGTAGTCGAAATTAGTCGCAATTAGTCGCAGGTAGTCGCGGGTAATCACGGGTAGTCAAGAGTATTCGTAGGTTGTCGCAGATAGTCACGGGTAGTCGCAGGTAGTACGGGTAGCCGCAAGTAGTCGCAGGTAGTCACGGGTAATCACATGTAGTCACGGGTAGTTGCAGATAGTCACGGGTAGTCGCAGGTAGCATGGGTATTCATAGGTAGTTACGGGTTGTCGCAGGTAATCACATGTAGTCGCAGATAGTGACGAGTAGTCACGGTTAGTCGCTGGTAGTTACGGATAGTCGCAAGTATTTACGGATAGTTGCAAGTAGTCGCGGGTAGTCGCGAGTAGAAGCGGATAGTCGCAGGTAGTCACGGGTAGACGCAAATATAGGTATGTATTTCAATAACTCCATAAAACTTGAGCGAAGCTATGGCGGGCTGCTACACTGTATACATTTGTAACTTCAGCTATAATAAAGCAGTGACTACTTTACAAAGCCTTGAATTAGAAATTGGTTAACACTTCATCCGTCTACAATTCTGCAACCAATGTGTACGTAAATTCGCGTCAGAAGGAAATATAAACAGCAGTAAAATTCGCCGGTTTTTTGTCTTCGCGGTTGGGCGCAAAACAACACACCAGTTTGAACACAAAAAAAAACATTATATGCCAGCAACACTGCTAAACCATCCACGTGTCTTAATATTTATTTACGGTAGAAGCCGCGGAATGGATAACCCGGAATTTGGTCGGCTACTCTTATCACGCTGCCTGCCGCATGTTTGACGAAAAATGGCGCAATGTAATATCCTGTCTTTAAAGTGCTTTAGTCGTATCTATTTCCTAATCAAATGATAATTTTAATCGATCAACACGCCATGAGAATTAAGGTTTTTAATCATTCAAACGTGTACACCATTTCATTACAGTGTACGATGTCGATACCGTTATAGCATGAAAGTCAAAGTAATTCTTATATTCCAATTTAATTAATTTACTAATTCATTGATGTTCATGTATCATTTAAATAAAATATGAATTTTTTCTTAGGTCGTTGACGTAAGTTTTCAATATTTATTTAATATATCTTAGTGTGACGGAGTTTTCTCGTCGTATGTTTAGGTTTTTCCGTCTTTCTCCGAATTTAAGATTTTACAATGTTTGTGGCGTAATATTTTTGGTCTGCATTTTCGTAAAGCATTTTTCTAGCATTCACAGCCCTTGATTAGACTTGCGAGAGACGTAATTACGTCTTATTCCAGTACTGTTGATTGAAGATGTTTGCTACAAGAAGCACGTCGCGGCCTGGAAGCGCTTCCCCTTACCAAACGCTTCTGCCTTGCGGGTTGCTGCCTGAAACCAACATATTGCGCGCCACGGATTGTCCTCGTGAATTTGTAACTGATTAGCATATGATTATGTAATATTGGGTTGCTTGTAATTCGTTAATGATAGTCGAATATGATGTAATATTATGTAGACCGTTCTGGAAGCTTCTTGGCCTGTGGCTCTAGACTCTTGGTTCGCGGGGGAAGGGGGTGATCAGACGGCTATATACAGGACGGTCCACTTAACACGAACACCCCCAAAATATCAGGAACGGTTGCATATCACGAAACGCAGTTTTTGCTAAATGAGATTACATACGGAGACAAGTAATTTGCCACAAAGTAACTATTTGTAACATGTGTATAGACAGTAATAATTAGACCACATATGATTATTCCCCTAGAAACGTAGTTTATTTCTACGGCATCTGAAAGTACGTGCAAAGAAGAATCCAGTGATATAGAATATACAATGTAAAGTAACACATAAACGCGAAGCAATGATGTCAATAATGTGAGAATATGATGAAGTTAGGTGGGCCGGTAGATGGGACAGTGGACCTGTACTCACAGCTGTAAGCAAACACCACCGCCGTGACTTATCCTGGCGGGACTACTTCCTTATAGCAGCGCAGCACCAGTCCCCGTAATATGTTATGGTAAGTGGTATTGCAGTGCGTGGCTGTACGTACACAATGAAATTCACGAATGAGGAAAAACTGGACACTACTTATTTACAGTGAGTGTAGCAGAAATGCCAAGCAAGCCGTCCAAATGTATGGTGAAAGGTATCCTAATTAGACGCCCATCTCACGGCAAACGATACGAAGAATTCGCACGCGTCTCTTTATCACGAGGTGATTGGAATTTCACAACACGAGTGCGACGAAAGACTGCTACGGGTGAGACGCGTCAACATGATGTGTTGGCAAGTCTCGATGCAAACCTACACACAGGTACACGAGAACTTTCCAGGTTCGCAGGAATAAGTAAAACAATTGTGTTATGGATACTGTGCCAGATGGAATACCATCCATATCACGTGACTCTTCATCAGTTATTGCATGAACGTGATTTCCAGCAGTGTGTTCAGTTTGGTAGGTTTTGTTCTGATGTCTGTAAGGGACTACATTAATTTTCTGAAGAACACACTATTTACCAATGAAACTACCTTCACAAAGCATGGGCGCGTAAATTTACGAAATATGCACCACTGAGCGACGGACAGTACACGTTGGGTCCGGCACGTGGAGCACCAGCGACAGTGGAAAGTGAACATGTAGTGTGGAATCGTTGGAGACTTCCTCAGAGAGACCTTACCGGCACTTCTGGAAGATATACCGCTCGACATAGGTAATGATGTGTGGTTTCAGCATGATGATTGTCCTGCGTATTTTGCTTTGGGGGCGAGGCAAGTGTTAAATGAAACGTTTCCAAACCTGTGGTTAGGACTTGGTGGTATAAGATGGCCATCTCGCTCCCCTGAGCTCATACCTCTCGGTGTATTAAAGTGTGTTAAGTTAACTATGCTTATAAAAACACTTTTCGCCTAATGCAGCATATAGAGGTCTGAAGTGTTACCAACTATCTGTGTTAGATGGCTTTATCGGCAGTGGTTTGAAAATGGTGGCCAACTATGTTTATAAAATGTCCTAGACCATTGCATGCTATATGGAGATGATTCATCCTCTTCTGGGTTTGCACAGACCAAGCCAACTAATTGGTTGTGTGAGGAGGGTGAAGGGCAAATCTTAGGAGATTTAATTTCTAAATTAATTTTTTAATAATTTTTTAATAATATTTTTTTTGGGATTTTTTTTGTACATTGAAGGCTAAAGGTCAAAGGCCATTGCCCAATGGTCACTGGCTTCCAAGATGATGGGGTTGAATGTAAGTGAGAAACAGCAGACCTATATGGCCGCCTTCACAACAACTGAGGAACGAAAAATCCAACATGGCGGTATACGATAGAATGAGTATTTGTGAGAGGAGTGGGGGAGGGAGTTGGTCATCTACTGGGCGTGGTATTGGGGGACCTCCCGAAATATAAGTATTTATTTATTTTATATTTTTTTTATAATTGCTAATAATGTATGTCTAATATTTTTTATAATTTTACTATATATTTTTTGGAAGATTTATGAAATTTTAATTACATTTTACAATTAATTTTTTTATAATTTTTAAAACTATTTTGTATTTTAATTTTTCATGATATGTTTCTCATAAATTTTTTAACGATTATTACATAAAATTTTTGTAATTAATTTTGTTACAAATTTTTAAACGATTTTTTAGTTAAATTTGTATAATATATTTGCTATATTATTTTTAGATTTTTGGGGTCAGAAGTCACAGGTCATAGGTCCGGAGTCGAGGGTCAAAGGTCAAGGTCATTAGGTCAAATATGGCGGATGGATGACATCACAACATGGTGGCCGGTCGGCTCCAGCTCTAGTGCCAGACGCCACTGTCCTAGAATCGCTATAATCCTACTACTCCCATACATAAACTACACAAGTTAGTCAACCTCAATTGAAATCCAATGTACAAACCAAACCTCCACCCCCTCCACCTTAATGGCTACACAAACCTTGTCCACTGCCACCGCCACAGACGCACCCTCACAAAGGCCACACTCTCACAACACATTAACTTAAATACTTGGGTTACGATTAATAAAAAGTAAGTTTTAATGACACAGCAACATAGTCCTATGGTAAATAAATAAACATGGGTACTCCTTAGTCATATTGTTTTCGCATGAGCATAATGGAAACAACGACGTTGCTAAATCTAATATCCCTTATATGTATCCATCGTACCATTTCCATCACTTCCGACAGTATATCTTCATCATTCCGAATTCACTCCGGTATTTATTGGCAGGACGTAAAACAAGCCACGGTTTACGAAGAAACAATGCCATTGATTTATTATATTCCATTGCAGACACCACAGCCAATTTATATCACACGAACTATGTGACAGATGAACATAAGTTACTTATGCACCAGTAGAGACAGCGGGTACGTTCTGGCCCACTTAGCACAAGAGTGGACTAAGTCGTATTGGTGCAAGAGTGGCGCAAATGTCTAATTAGCATAATGATATGCAAACGAGGTTAAAGAATTGTTTAATTAATCGATTAATTGATTATATTAATTAATTATATTAATCAATTAACAAATTTGATTAATTCGGTCAGTCGATTGTAAAATAATTATTCTGTCAATTTTTTTATTGTTTGATAACAAATTTTTTTATATTTTTTTATTGGTGTTGAAAAGGTTAAGATGGCACAGCAGCATTTATGTATCCCCCGTGACGTCCTGGAGCCGATTGACCAAAGGAGTGGGTTGTAATTGCTTATATAAGTGTTAATGATGGTGTAAGAGTGGTATACGGGACATTCTATCTTATTATTTGTGAGTGCATCACACACATGTGGCGGGCTCCTGGTCCACTAGGCGAGAGAGGTGTGGATGGAGTGAGAGCACGCATGTCACTTCTCGGATACTACAATTTTTGTTCAAATAGGTTACCAAACGAATTGCTTTAAACCCAATTTACCTTAATCATGAGATTACCACAAATTCATTAAACCGATTTTAATCATGCGATTATGGAATGAAGCTATTTGAAACATAATTGATCATTAAACAAAGTTAATTAATCAAAACACACATGAATCAATAATGACATGAACCAAGCTATTATAAAATTACAACTCACCACTACTCCAGGTGTCATAAACCCTCCTCCCCCTGAAAAAGATCCCCTGCCAACAAGAGTACACATACACGACTATAAATATGCATTTAACTCTGTCCCCCATTGGCTCTCAAGACCAATATTCTAAACATGCAACGAAATACAGGTTAAACGAGACAAACTGATTGTTTACACTAAAAAATTAATCTAACTTACCCCAATATTGCGGAGCCAACTACGGAGACAATTGTGGAGCTAAGTGGTGCTAATTGTGATGTTATGTGATGTGGTGGTGTGTGAAGTGCTATATGGTGTTAAGTCTTAAGTGTCACATCCAAAGCAAGGAGCGATTGAGGAGACATGAGGAGCATGTGGTATAGTCTGTAGAGCAGATTGTGGAGCATGTGGTAATAGTGTGGTGCTATCTGGTGTTATTGTGCTGCTATGTTGTGCTATGTGGTGATAGTGTGGTGCCATGTGATGCTAGTGTGTTGCTATGTGGTGCCATGTGGTGCTAGTGTGGTGCTATGTGGTGTCATGTGATGCTAGTGTGGTGCTGTGTGGGGTTGTCTTAAATGTTAGGTGTGGAGGTTGACTTATGGAGGCGGATGAGGATGTGGAAAACCAGTGTTACAAACTTTATAATGTAGCTTTATATTGTTTTTAAAAAATCCATGTAAGCACACTCTTCACAGCAGACATCAACATGTTGATTCACAGAAATAGTTTTCTTTTTAAGTGATTGATAAAACTTGTTGAAAAAAATATTTTTGCTTGTTTGTTATAGGACAAAGTCAATGCCAGCTAGTGATGTAAGGCTCGCCCCCTAAACATTCCTTAGCCTGGTCTTCCCCCAAACCATTAGCAATAATGTAGCTTGTCTCACTATTGTGTGTTTCAAGTTCAACTAGGCTTTCTCGAGATTCTCCCTCATTCCATTACTTTCAGAATTCATTCATTTCTCGACCACTTCAATTTACATACTTGTTGGTGTTCACGTCATGTAAAAACAATAATTATTACAACTCACCCACAAATACTCAAACTTCAATTATTATTGTATAAAAATGGGACTAAAGGAATTCAAAACTATTTAATAACCAGTCACACAATTTCCTTCACCAATGAAATTTAATTTTTTCAAAAACATTTTTAAAACTATATTTACAACAAATATTGACAAGTTGACAACAATTTCATACAAGCACACAAACTTTCTTAAAACATCTACAAACCTTTACCAAAACATCCCCTAATATTGTACTTACTTCTTATAAGTATATTTAAAACACTTTAAAAAATATATACAAATGTTCACTAACATTAAAAATTATTATTATTTACAAGCAGAAAAACTAAAAACTATACATTATATACATAACACGGCACTTTGGGTTGGCGTCCGTTGAGGCGCTATGGTTTGGCGTCCTCTATGTCACAGCCAAGTAAATTTGGTAAGCAACCACACACCAACACCTACACATAAACATAGCACGTTGTAGACTGAAATTCTTATATAACATGATGCGATCCCACGCTGTGAAGAGTAATTCCTGGCTGACATAAAGGATAATAGGGGTTATTGCAGCGATGTTGTAGTTTCTGAAGATCAAGCCTTGCAGCTATGACAAAGCAGTGGCTTTGAAGAGGTATGTGGGAATGATATCTCGAGTGATGTCGATGCTTATGCAGTATGTTTGAAGACAGCTGCGATGCAGATTGCGGTGCAGAACAGGGTGTGGTGTTCGGTGCAGTGCTGACAGTGGTGGTGGTAGTGGCAGACCTGTATTTGATGTGGTGCTGAAACTGAAGTGGTTGGGGAAGAAAAATGTACTGTGGGATCTTATAGTGCCCCAAGGGTAAAGTCGATACTCCATGTTAGGTTTTACACCCTTTGTCTTACGTATACACTGCTCATTCAAAGCAATGTATGCATAAAACTTTGGACATAAACCTACAAAGTGTGTGATGATGCAGCTGGCAAATTCATCCTTCATCACTTTCGTACAGCCTTTGTTCTCATGCGAGAATCCTTGCACATTATCGAGAGCATAGTTGGAAGTATCAAACCGCGTCTTTAAATCTGCAGCAATTACTTTATAGATGTCATCGCAAGCAACAGAATAGACCAAAGAATTGGTATCGCAGTATAGAAGGTGCAAGGCTGATGGAGGAAATTTCTGATGCATGCACTGGTACTGAAATTCATAACGGGTTAATTTGGAAACATCAAGAATGGCAACACCGGTATACAAAGGCTTGTTAAATGTAACAGAGATCTTTGACATTTCGATAAGGACAAGATTCTCATCGATGATCTGTCGTGCTTGAAATGTAGGTCGCCCAATCAATTCTGCTTTTCCATATATAGTGTCATATCTGGTAACGACTCTTATATCCCTTTCCCAGCAGACATTCTGTAAAGTTTTTCCATACACTGATTATTCATTAGTTTAAAAAAAGATTTCTCAAAGTCGTTTGTAGCCTGGGCACATGTCTCAATGTTAAACTCGATGTAAGGAGCCATCCAAGCCTTCTGCTCAAAGTGAAAAATGCAGTGCACAGAGTCAAGTGTGGCTCCATACACCAAGTACTGCCTCAGTGTTTCCCAGTGGATAAAATAATTCTTCTGTGTTGCGAGTGTCAAAAAAGTTTTTCATGCAATCTGTTAGGAGGTATGCCATTTACTGGAGCCAAAGGCAGACATTCATCTGTAAACATCAGATCCGCTTCCGCGAAAAAGCATGAGTCTCCATCATTCACCATGTTTGCAAAATCCCACTATGAAAACACGTCAGCCTCGACCCACTCAAAATTGCCACTAGGAAGCTTTGTTTTCTAGTGTGGCTGTACAGGCCATTTACATCGAAATAGCAGATATATTTAGATGCCACGCTGGGGTCGTACTCTTCCCCCATGTAAATGTTATTGGCTTCCACACACCTTCTGGAAACCTGGGTAATGCCGCCCTTAACCCCACGTTCAACAAAAAGGTACATATCAGGGTCGGTCAACAGCTCTAGCTGCGCATCTGTCATCGACAATAAAGTGTCCCTGTACATTATGAAGTGCATCCTTTGGTGGGAGTGATGTGCACATCAGACTGTCTTCGGACTTAACAAAGTCATAATGAAACACATCCTTCCTTTTTGCCAATTCAAATTGGGTGTTGTCTGGAAACATCGAGCAGGCGACACTCAATTGTGCAGATTTCAAATTACCTGCTAAAGTTTACAAAGAGGGAAGTGAAAAGAATCAATGAAATGTAACTTGAAATGTTGCATCTTTCCTTTTCAGTCAATTATATTGGGAATACTTTTGGTGATGAACTTGTACTTTTCAAGGGTCATTCCAATCACTTCGATTCTACCCGGGTTTTCGATTACCATGGTTCCATCGGGTTTTGCTACCTGATGTTCAACCAATGGCTTTATGAGAAAGTGAGCATCATCATTTTGCAAGTTATGAAAGACAGCGACAAGTTATTTCTTGTGCAGTCTGAAGTTCAAATTGCATTTATTATGTGAGTGGCCTCTGATTTCCCCAGTCAGATGGCCATGGTCGACCACAGTATCTGTACCGAGTTCCTTCTTACAAATATGACAACATTTCTGAGCTGCCAACTTAGCTTCATCAGCAGGGGTTTTTTGCTTCATTGGAACAGTCATGCTGTATATTCCTGCAACTCACTTTGTCAATTCAACAAATTTATCTACTAACTGGTTCATACAATCATTACCCACAAACTCGAAGTAGTTATATAATGCTGGATTGTACAAACAAGGTAACTACATACTAGAAGCATATGGAACATGTTTGTTAATGGTATTTGTATTACTCATGTTATCATTGGGGAGGCAAATGGACAAAGGGTTTCAAATGTGTCTCTGTGTCACAATAGGTGTCGAAACACAATTTTTGCTGTTTGCTGTAACCCTGAAATTACAAGTACTTGTCATCCCCAGTAGGGAAGGTAACACAAACAGCCTTATGTTGCTGACAGTGAACATTATAGTTTGCGATTTTCTCCTCACAACTTGACAAATCCTTAATTGAAACAAAATGCAAATGTGCAACATTACCACAAGCATGAATGGCCAATACATTTATGTGATGTGTATGTCGTACAGGAGAAATATGCATTGATATGATAACCTCTTGCTTATCGAAAGTTTCGTCAATAATATCACTATCTTTGTCTACAGCATGGTAGAGATTGATAGAAATACCATTGTTCTCCTCAAAGTTTCGAATATCCTCTAACACTACAGGACTCATCAGACCTTCAGTATCCAAAACCTCACAAGGATTTGGATATTAAGTCATTCTCTTAGTATGATGTGCAGCAGGAAACAAAGCTGATATAACAATGTAATGGAATCACAGTCCCTCAGGACACTGCACATTAATGCAGGCTTTAATATTGACAATGAACTTGGGGAGCATAGAGCGGGCAGCACCGACAGTGAATGCTCTAAATTGCGATATGTGAACATCCATATGTAGAATTACAAGCAAACTCCAGCTGCTACCAGAAGCACTAAACTCCACAAGTCTGTTTGTGAGATAAGGCTTAAATGTCTCATTGTAAATTTCACCCACATGGTTGAATGCAGGACAGGTATTGATTTACTTTGAAAGTAAAAGGTCTGCATAGCGCCTTCCTCAGCCAAAAAGGATTTCAAATATTTAACTGCTATGCTGACACTAAGCATTACTGGCCAGGGTAATGCTATTTTTAACTCTAACAAAGGGACCCTGCACCTTGTGAACAATCTTTAAAAGTCCGTATCAGACTCTACTTGAACATTACAAATCTGCGCATCAGTCAATCTACATGCGAACGCCGTGGTCAATAGCTTTAATATAATTTCAGGCAATGAAGCTTCCACTGAGTTAGAGGAATCAGAAAAAGAATTATTTTCCATTTCCCTAGATGAAGGCTCTCTAATTGACTCGAAAGTCGGGTGTGAGACGGACGAAGCACTATCTGAATCACTCGAATATTCATTGTCAGATAGAAACGCATTGTCTAAAAGGAGATCTACTTTTCCGTGTTTGGGGGAAACTATCGTGCTCCAATCTGTTTCAGGTGATTGTTTCTCCATGTGTAAACAACAATGTCTTGACAGCTTGTACTAGGCATTCTTTTTGTTCACGACTCAGATTCAGACTCTGTATCGCTAACGAAAAGATCGTCCAATGAACTTGCAAAACTTCGACGTTTTCCCTCACTCATTTTAACTCCTAACTAAAGTTTTTGTTTCCCAATACAATAATTTCAGCACCACAAAAAATACACAGTGCTGTGTATTTCTGAAAAAAAAAGAGGAAAAAAATTATGTCTCGAAATCATGGTGTGTTGTACTTGAAATAAATTATTTAAATATGGATACAAACATAATTTTTTTAAATTATAAACAAAGGGAAAGACGACACAGTAAATATTACTTAAATTTTTAAAATGACTTTTAAATAGGGGTTTTCTAAATTGCTCTTGTATTGAATTTAAGCATGTTATTTTATTTTGACCGGCAAAAAGATTTGTTAAAGAAAACGCTTTAAAAAATAGTTTTAAAAATTAAATAATTTGATGCTGTAAAAGTATTTGACACTGTAAAAACATTTTATAAATTTCATAACAAATTTAATCTAGAAAGTTTTAGCAAGGGGAATTTATCTGTTACACTCTAAAACACTTGTTGAAATTCTTAAATATTACTTAAAAATTACTTAAATTTTAAATCTTTTAGAAATTTGTAACATTTTATGCTTTCACAACTAAATAATATACTTAAAATATAATTACAAATGGCCTACCTATTTTCAAACATTCCACAATTGCTAGAAATACTCAGGTTCATTTGTTCATCATTCAGTCATCCTTCACCAAACAAATCATTCAGAACACAGATATGGGCAGGGCTGTGCACCCTCCAAACATGCTGCGCATCATTTGGCATAGTTCCCAAATCTTTTTCTATGTTCTATAATTCACTACAAAGCACACTTATACCCAGATTGCCTTAAAACTAACTAAATTACAACACATTTGCCCTCACTCATACTCACAGTCATACACCCACATGCCAAATATATTTCTCAGAGTATTTGTTATTATATTCTAGATGGTTTCAACATATTTTATAAAGTATTTAAGAGTGTTGAAAGAGCCCCAGTCTGCGATATTGTCATGCCTTATGTCCATTGTGAAAACAATGGCAGTTACCAAGTATCTCCCTCTCTACTCCAATTAAAACTCTCAAATATACATCAATAACTCACCTAGAATCACTTATAACAATTTTTCCCCTCACTCATACTGACAGTCATATACCTTCTTTGAAAATAAAATGAAACATCTTTATACTGCCTAAAATTATATGCCCAAACAGCCCTGTCACACATCAAAACATTTTATTTGTTAGAGTTACTCAAGGTCCATTAATCCATCATACAGTCATCCCTCACCAATCAACTCATTCTGAGCAGCGAATAGGACAGATCTATGCACTCTCCGAATACACTAGGTATACCCAGCTTAGGTTTCTCTTTTCTTTTTCTTGCTCCATAATTCACACACCAGTCATAAACAAACCCAACCCTTAAATCTCTGAAAACAACTTAAAATTAAATTATATGCTCAAACCATCCCATCACACATCAAAACATTACATTCGATAGAAGTAGTCAAGGTCCATTCATCCATCATACAGTCATCTGTCACCAATCAATTCATTCTGAGCAGAGAATAGGACAGAGTTATGCACTCTCCGAATACACTAGGTATATCTGGCTTAGTTTCCTCTTTTCTTTTACTCGCTCCATAATTCTCACACAAGTCATAACCAAAACCCACACTTAAATCTCTTGAAATTATTTATAATTAAATTATATGCTCAAACCACCATGTCTGCATCAAAACATTTCATTTGTTAGATGTACTCAAGGTCCATTCAGCCACCATACATTCATCCCTCATCAATCATCTCCTTCTGAGCAGAGAATAGGACAGAGCTCTCCGAACACACGCGTATATCCTGCTTAGTTTCCTCTTTTCTTTTTCTTGCTCCATAATTCACACACCAGTCATAACCAAAACCCACAATTAAATCTCTTAAAACTGCTTAAAATCAAATTATATTTCCAAACCATCCCATCATACATCAAAACATTACATTTGTTAGAAGTACTCAATGTCCATTCATCCACCATGCAGTCATCCTTCACAAAACAACACATAAGAACAAGCTTGGATCTAAGGCTATGCGCCTTCCAAACATGCTGCACATAGTCTGGCTTAGTTTTCTCTTTTTTTAGGTGTTACAAAATTCGCACTTCAAACATACATCAGCCCACCCCTGAAATACACAAAACTACTTTTAAAAAATATGTAAAACCACTTTAAAATACATAAAACTACTTGAAAATATGCAATACTATTTAAAAATTCGTAAATCTAACAAAATTATAAATATTTTACCCAACCCGAATAAAATTTAAACATCTTGCGACGAAACTGTAATCATATTGGAAAACTAATGTAAGAAATTCACTAATACTGGTCAAAACCAACAGAATTTTAACTAATTGTAAAATTGTCTCATCTTATTTCGAATAAGCAGAATGATTTTACAAAAAAAAAGTTAAAAATTAATTAATTAAAATCCTGACAGAAATTCTAAAATTCGAAGAAATTCCAAATAAAGAATTTAAATGCATGCAGCAAAACTAATTAAAAATACTCCCGGTAAACAATCTGAACAATTATACAATTTTTTTTTTAATTATGTGAAAATTAAATGTTGAACAAGCGTAAAAGTTAATAACGTGATTTCAAACTGTATTAAAAAGCCCTTAATATTAATACTATTTGCTTTCATAAAGTCAAGTCGCGAAGCTGCTGTTCGATGAAGGAAGCCTTAACCCCCAGTTCAGACAGCTGAGAACCAGAGCGAGTCAGGCAGCTGAGGGCCCGAGCAAAGCCAGGCGAGCAAAGCAAGCACTGGCCGCGGGTGGCTACCTGCCCAGGCTGGGTTGATGACCGGCTAACCCTGTCCCGGCAGGCCGGCATGGATACAGCAGCAGGCGGCGGGGGTTAAGGATCGGTCAGGCAAAGAGCAGGAGCGGTCCGAACTCCTTGGCAGCTGGATGAACAATGGCGGGCGGGGCTCCTGCATGTGAATATATAAGCCGACACCCTCCTCTCCACCCTCCTGGGGAACCTATACGAACAAGGTAAACATCCAGATTTGATAATAAAATGAAATTTTACTAAAGTAAATAGGATTTCCTTAATGAGTTAAATGAATTTAAAGCGAAATTAAAGGATCTTTAATGAACTTACCCTTTTTCTGAACTTCTTGTTTACAATTATATTAAGTTGATACTTTAATGTGAAATATGCCTATATCTTCGGTATTAGCAATTTAATTTAATTTGTATTACATTTAATTTGAATTTTCGTACACATTTCTTTTGCAATACGATTCCTGAACGTAATAGTCTTTGTATTGCAGTATGTATGGTTTGAAATAACAATTAATCGTATAATTCTTTATTTTAATTATATAACTTCTAAGTATATCATTGCTTATCAAGCATTGCATATGTTACTGTCCCATCTATCACTGTGTAAAGTTTATACAGATACTGAATTATATTACCTGGGAATCGAACCCAACTTATATTAACCATGCCTTACCTGGGATTCGAACCAGAAACCCTACATTATAGTGTAATCTGACTTTGCCAAGGGGGTTGGCTATGTAACTCAACTATTTTTATGTACTTGTGTTGGAAATTATTTATTAAAATATTATGTGTGTTCTAGAGCTGTTTGAAATGGAGTTGGCTCGGGTCGCCATGAGAGGAAAGGAGGGTAGAGTTCTGGGTTGTTAGCTCTACAAAAGGTGGTAGAAATAATTTTTTTAAATTACTTTGTTAGGGTGTTATGTAGAAGCCCAGTTCATATTTGTCTGTGAAATTGATATACGGCGCTTGAGTCTTCTCGTTAATAATAGTATGGCATTTTAAAACTGTTGTTCGTTCAGGCGTGAATGTGCCTTAGTATTTGTCTTGAAATTGTGATGAAATATATTTTTACTCGTGACTGTTTAAGACACAAGTTTGTGTTGGTAATGAGGTGTTTTCTAGGTAAGAACTATCTGTTCAATAATTACTCTCATAGAGTATATGATTTTTTTTCACAAGCAGTTAACCTTCACTTATTTTCATTTGATTTTTCACAAGAACCATACACACACACCCCCTCTCTCTCTCTCTCTCTCTCTCTCTCTCTCTCTCTCTCTCTCTCTCTCTCTCTCTCTCTGTCTGTCTCTCTCTCTCTCTCTCTCTCTCTCTCTCTCTCCTCTCTCTCTCTCTCTCTCTCTCTCTCTCAAAATAACTTTTTTTCCCAAGGAAACCAAAACATTCCCCACTCTATTAATCAGAGAATTTTTTTCTGTTTCTTAAGAAAATCAAATCAATTCTCACTTTATTAATCAGAGTAATACATATTTCTTAAGGAAACCAAAACATTTTTGTAAAGGGATAAAAAGACATAATAAATATATACAAATGAATTCATTTCTAACACACACATATTTATTCAATAATTTGTATGTCTAGGATTTTCTTTAAAACAGTTTGTTTCAAATACATATTAAACGACCAATCATTTCAATATCACACCGGTATAGGAGAGTTCGTAACACACAACACTTTTAAACATGGATTGTTTCAAATACATATTAAACGATCAATCATTTCAATACTACACAGGTATAGGAGGTTTCAAAATACACAACACAGGTTGTTTCAAAAAATACGTGACACATTTAAGATGTATTAAAACTATATACAGCATTTTTAAGAAACAAATATAGTAAGCAAAACTTACACAAGGTGTTTCAAAAGTACAAATATTTTAACACGAGGTGATATATAGCACAAGTAAGTATATGGTGATCCACAGATATTCTAACACAAGGTGATACATAGCACAAATATATTAACACAAGTTATAAGCTATTTGGAACTTCAGTAAACAATGTTTTCAGACATTTTCGTAGAATAGGATCCACATTCCCTTCTTGAAATCTACTTACGAGGGGAGAATGATTCTTATGCCCTAATTTAACCTGTCTGTTTGAATAGACAATTCTTTACATTCTGCCATGTGTAACACAACACTTTCAACATGAATGTAAATCTTCAATACTAAATGGCTGTGGCATTGTTGCGGTCATATAAAACACAAGACATTTGGTCGCATCACCACATTGAATTAATTCATGGCTTTTTATATCTCCCAGCATGAAATAAATAACCTTAAAATGTAACATACCATCACAAGACTCCATAAATTCGTGGAGAATTCCGCTACACCATCATGTATACATTATACTTTCCTGGTTTGACACTGATGTAAAGATTTCCAGGATTAAAGTACATCATGTTACACATTTGCTATCCAACACCCAACTGAGAACAATTTGCAAAGAACACTGTATGTATATTGATAAATTCATTCTCTAACTTTGCAAGTTAAAACGTGTTTGAGGACTAAACTTTAATTCTGCTTATTTTATTGCTCGATGCACATAACATTTTGATGAATCACACCCAGTATGAGCTGTGTAACCAAACTAGTTTTTGCGATAATGATATAAAGTATAAAGATTATTATCACATTCTTCGAAATACTGATAGGGTAAAACATTGTCTGTATTATAAATGAGATGTTTCAAACATTTTTATTCCTCGCAAAATGTTGTTACAATGTGCTCGCCCTTAAGATTATGCTTTCGATCTACTCTATATGGTCTGTACCGGTTTACAAGACATTTAGAACTATTGCAATTAGTTAAACTGGAATCAGAACTATATGATTTACTATGTGCTGTCAAATATTGATAGAAATATGTACATTTGAAATGAATGCCTGACTCACACATTTCCTTAACAACAAAATGTGGATATCTTATGCTATAAGTTACAGAATACAAACCTTTATTAATTAATGCATACTTGCATATAAGCAAGAACATTATTCTGCATTAGCCACTTCACAGGCATATAAGTTGCACATGGAAGGAAAAACTAATCCTCCTTGTCCGAAAATAAAGTTGTGGATATCCCCGTCGCTGGTCTCCTTCCAATGGATTGTGGTTCCCTGATGAGTTCTGGTGAGTTGGTAGACGATTACCCCATTTCTGCGCTCTTCCAATTCTTTGGTAAGGCTGGCAATCATCAGCTCTTCATCAAATGTAGATCGTAGTTCACTGTTGGGGCAGAGATACCTCGCAGCACAATCTATGCATGCTAAGCCTTCACCAAAGCGAATGCAGAGACTGTTATCGAAAGTGTAGCACCAATGTTCGATATCATTACATACTTGAACTTGTAGAATACCGTCATGAGGCTTAAACAATATTCTTTGATAACCTATTTGCAGGATCTTGTACGCGACTGTAGGCTCGAAGATAGTAACCATGCCTGACACTTTAATATTAAGCTTTCTCCTTTATATAGTCTGCCAGATTAGATATTCTTGCTTTGAAAAACACTGCAAAGCCATATGCCACAGGGAGACTTTAATTCCTGGTTACCTATGTACATAACATATTCATTGTTGTTACATTGTTCGCTCCACACTGTATGAACATAACAAAATTCCTTCTGCATGATGTATTTGATTTTCTTGTAGGCCGTGCATTTCGTTATGAATTTAGATAAAGCTTCAAATTATAGTTGACTCTCATTGCAAGTTAACATACTATCAGGCTGCAAATTATACAGAGGACAAAACATTCGCCCATAACAAATGTCGAAAACTTTTGAAGTATAATCAGGACTAATTAACGAGAAATGCCAATGTTCATCTCCGTTGCACATATGTATCTGTAGTGGACTATCTTCTTCAAGTCGAAACCACACTCTCCTATAGCCTGGAGTAACACTAGCGTATTGAAGTTATGATTCGAACCTCTCTGTCGTAACTGATGTGCTGCTGCCGTATGTTTGTTCCTTTATATACATTTTTAAAGAAAATGTTTACACATTTTGCCGGTAGTGTACCAACAAGTAGATTTAAACGTCGTCTTGAAATTTTACTAATTCCACTTGGTTAAATTGAAGTTACAAACTCAAACATAGCTCTGCCAAACCTCACATTCCCAAATACCACAAGGCCATATTTTAATGATGTTACTTCCTTGCATTTGCATGGTGTGTTACTTGTTATTATGTGTTTCAGTCCACAAGGTGGGAGTGTTGTAGAACTCTCTACTTAATTTATATTTAGTTTGTCTTAATTCTGGGTCCTTGGTTATTTCTTAACTTCTGTTTTTAATACACAGATCCCAAGACGAACAGGGCAGTTCGCTATCGGGTGCATGTTAAAAACCGGACAATCATCTTGTTCATAACACTATACTCGTTCTATATATTCATTTCCTGCAAAACTTTGTGCAAAGTTCCAATGTTCATCTCCGTTACACATCTGTAATTGGAAGTATATGTTCTTTAAAGACTTGAACCACACTCTCTTGTAACCTGGAGTAATACTCTCATATTTCTGCTCTAGATTGAATGTCTCCATTTCAAAGTTTTTACGCAGGTTTGGACCTGTAACAAAACCAATTTTAAATTATTATCTTTACACATAGGCTGATATAAATATTCTCTTAAACTTTCGCTTTTGAATTGCGAACAAAATATTTTTTATTACAATGATTAGTGTTATATCGTTTTAGTAACAAATTAATCCTTGAACAGTCATGATATCTTCTGATGTGTACAATTTCTGCATTAGTCAGACTTTTTAAAATTTCCTTCTGCGCTATTCCAAATGTATACCGGATAGTCTTCGAAAAGCACATTGTTCACGTAGTGGAAATGGTCTTCGTAAGCTATGTCACTGGATTCCCATTTTAGGTTGTGTATCTCATAAGTTTGTTGCCAAAACATCAATTTAACTTCAGGTTTTAAAGTATGCCAGGTTTGGAAGCTATGAAACCTAATACTTTTGTCATTAGCATCATTTGGATATGAAATTGTAAGTTCTTTAAAAATAAAAGACTTGTCTTGATGATTTTCGAAACCTTCCATATAGCACATTATGAGTGTAAATTATATAATTACAAGTTTCAATAACATTTACATCAGAGTTTAACAAGTCTAATTTTGTTTACAAAAGTTTAGTTGTGGCTTCTGAATCTACTTCTTCAACACCAGAATCGTCTCTTGGTAAAACAGGAGGATTGACAAGTTCCATTATGTTATGCCATCTTCACATTACACAATCTCTTCTCAGATGGATTGTATTTGGTTGATTGACGAAAGCCGGTGTACCATACGGAAAATCTTCATCACAATGCAAATATTAGACTATCTCCTCATCGCCTCTTAATTCCTCTGAGAGGAATAGATACACGTGTTGAATTTCGTGATCTTCGAAAGTTAGTATAACGACTTTAGATAGCAGCGCGAGGTTCTCAATATCTAAAATTAAAAGCGTTTTGCTTCGTCTGTATGCTAAAATGGTGTTAAACACTCTAACACATTCTTCATCACAGTTTTCACACCACTGACCGTTGGGCATATAACTTGCTGTTGAAGTTATAGACTGTTGAACATTTTGGAGAAGTGTGTTGATTAATGTAAACCTCTCAGAGACGTTTGTAGTATGCCTCGGTGCAATCTGTTGATTGATGCAACCTCTCGGTGATACACTCCCGACACGATCTGACTTCGACAACTGCTTGCTTAAGACTGAGAGAATAATTAATTTATTCCTTCTTTCTTATATGCTATACGAATCCAGAATGACTACTGTTTCACTTGAATTTTGCTTAAAGTAGGTTTTTTTTTTTTTTTTTTTTTTTTTTTTTTTTTTTTTTTTTTTTTTTTAGAAAATGTATTAAAATATCGTTGATTTTACCTTTTTAAAACTAATTTCAGCCTGAAATCGTGGTATTTTTCAAACATATATACACATTTGTCAAAGTATACACATTTCTGATATGTTTCAAGGGCAGCAATTGTAAAATAAACTTATTAGAAACAGAGATTGCGTTTCGCAGAAGCATACTTTAGAAAAATATATATAGGATTGTTAGCTCTCAAAATCCTGTTGGCGTTCGAAAATGATTAATATGCAGTTTTTTATTTAAATATTGTTACATTGCAACAACCTCTCGAGTTAATTTCAACTTTGAAATGCGGTATTTCATTAATATTTGCTCAAAAATATAAATTTCTGCTGATCTTATTTGGGCGCATTTGTAAATAATATGTGATTTTCACATGCACGAAAATTGGTTTGAAACATATTTTAGAATATATAAGCACATGCGTTTAAAATGCTTATTGAATCGTGTTAGCTAGACATGAAAAATGTTTGGTATCAAAGGGTTTTGATAGCAACTTATTGGTAACAGAATATGTTTACAGAATGGAAAACAGATTTTCAGATGTTCAGTTTTGAGAGTGATTATTGAACAATATAATATTTCCATCGCTACCTGGAAATATATTAAATATGTTTGTTTGCGGGGTATTTATTTGGGTAAGAGTTTCCTGGACATAAAAAAAATATTTTTAAGGAATAAACGTAGTTTGCTGGAGACATGAAAGGGATACGTTTCATTTTACTGGGAGAGTTGGTTCTCTTGGGCATGTGACTGCTTCCCCGTCAGCACGGCTCTACACCTAACACGACGTGAGAAATTGCGCTTGACTTCTTGTTTCTGCCGACAGCGCGGTGGAGGGGTTGGGGTGAAAGAGCATGGTGACTTGAGCATACAGACAGCTGAGATGAATGGACCGGCTGGCTTAGGCGTGTGAAAAGGGGAGTGAAGCGTGGCAGTAAGGGGTGGGCGGGGGAAATGTCGCCAAAACTCTTGGGGCGGCGCTTAGCGCATGCTTCGAAGGCCGTGTGGAGAAAGGGAAGCGGCATTTAGCACAGGCTTTGGTGTCCGTGCGGAGAGGGGAAGGGGAACGCGACTTCACGGACAGGCTGCCGAGATGTATGGGCAGGGAGACTATCTGAGGTCGGTATGTGTAAGACGTTGTCGATCGCCTGAAGCAGTTAGGCGATTACTTTCTTGGCGGCATGAGAGCCTGAAGTGGTTTCTTTACCCTTGTCGGTAGCACGGCTGGAGGAGTGGGTAACTCGTGCGTTTTGCTTGGTCCCAGGAGAGCTTGGTACGTGTCGAGTTATAATGCTTGTGTAAGAGCAGTGGTGGTGCATTTTAATATGTGTTGGGAGCGAAGCAACTTTCTTGAATAGTTGCATTAGGCTTAAATGTAATTTACGTGTGTGCAGTTTCATTAATTTCTTAGTGAAATCAATCAGTTGTGTGTTTGTCTGGTTTAACCTGTATTTCGTTGCATGTTTAAAATATTGGTCTGGAGAGCCCATGAGGGACGAAGTAAAATACGTATTTATATTCGTGTATGTGTACTTCTGTTGGGAGGGGATCTTTGTCAGTGGAAGGAGGGTTTATGACACCTGGAGTAATGGTGAGTTGTAATTTTATATTAGCTTGGTTTTTGTTATTACTGATTCTTATGTGTTTTGATTAATTAACTTTGTTTAATGATCAGTTACGTTTGAAATAGTTTCATTCTGTAATCGCATGATTAAAATCGATTTAATGAATTTGTGGTAATTGCATGATTAAGGTAAATCACGTTGAAATTAATTCGTTCAATAACCTATTTGAACATAAATCATAGTGTCCCAAAAGTGACATATGTGCTCTCACTCCATTCACACCTCCATCGCCTAGTGGGCCAGGAGCCCGCCATGTGTGTGTGTTCCACTCACAAATAAAAACATATGATGTCCCTTATACCACTCTTACACCAACATTAACACGTATATAAGCCATTACATTCCACTCTTCTGGTCAGTCGGCTGGTGGACGTCACAGAGGACACGTAGATGCTGCTCTGCCATCTTAACCCTTTCAACACCAATAAAAAAAATAAACAAATTGATATCAAACAATAAACAGATTTGATAAAAGAATTATTTTATCGATTGAATTAATAATCTATTAATATAATTAATCAATATAATTATTCGATTAATTTGGCAATTCTTTAATCTCATTTGCATATCATTATGCTAGTTAGGCACTTGTGCCACTTTCGCACCAAATGCTACTTAGGCTACTCTTGCACTAAGTGGGCCAGAACATGCCCACTATCTCTACTTGTACCAATGCTAAAACAATTTCTCGGGTGATTATCAATTTTCAAAACAATTTTATCACAGAATTTCAGGCCGAAACAGATATAGGAAAAAACACAATCAGAGGTATCCAATTGATAGGCGACTTGTTTGCCTCCTTATGTCGAACATTTATAACCTCAGAAACTCCGTATATACGGACAACAACGCTATCAAAGCAGTCGTAGAAAACTTACAAAACACCACTTCTCAAATTGACGATAGATTAAATTTAATAGCAGTCACGATTAACAATATCGCCCTGTCATTACGTCATTATGGTACACCAACGACGCTGACGCTCGTATTGAGCTGATAGACGAACAGGATACCGACATTTCGTAAATGCTGTAATTATTGGTAACATCAATGTGTAAACTTCTTAACTTTTGCATCTCAGAAGACAGTATTTGTATTGGTTTGTTAGAAAGTGAAACCCCCAAGCGTGAGGCGACAGGGGATGGTTAAAGTGACCTCACTCGTACGGTGTTTTACAATCACAATAAATAAATTTTCCCTTCCGCCTACCCCTGTGTCTAGGAATTTCATTTAATTAAAGAAAAGTTACGTGCCAAATTTTCCGTATATTTTAATTTCTACGAACAATTTGTTCTTGCCACAAAAAGTCAGTACATTATGATAATGTCACTATTCTTTTGGCCATCTGAACGGCACTATCGCCAACATTATCCAAGTAGTAATGGGCATCGAGCGCAACTTGCCCCCACATAAAAGAACAGCTGAACAGTACCTTAAAATTTGAGGACGCTGAAAGTTTTACAGACATGGCGTGCCTCCACACAAGCGTCCGCATCTCGCGGACATTTATGAACTGCAAAACGCCGTACAGGAAATGCAAAGGCGAAACTCCCCGCTGATCGCGCCGGAAGCTCCCAGGCGAATTTCGCGGCGATGATCCACAGCAGAAAAATAGGGCACCACAGAAGTTCGGCAGCGTTTTCCCACCAAGCTCAACACACAAGGCGAGAGCATTTAGAACGAGCAGGTAGACTAATTTCCACAATTATTTCCACAAGTTTTATAACAATCACGTTGCATACAATGTTGAACGCTAGACGCATTTAAAAAAAAAAACCCTAGCTAATACCGAGGCTCACTAGGCAACGCCATACCAGAGCTGGGTGTGCAACCAACTTCGCAAATGTTATTCGTCTGCTGCTGTTACAAGACCCTCGCCGCCCCGCGCGGCCGCTACCACGAGTGGCAGCGCTGGCTACGAGCGGGCGCTCAGCTGGCTTTCTACAGCACTCAGTAACCATACAAGAACCCTAGAAAATTACTAACTAAACTCTAAAATATTACAGAAACGCTAAAATAGAAATTCCAAATATAAGTGTAATACAAAACATATCAAAAATGGCTGGCCGGCCTAACCAGATATTTAATAACGTAGTAACCACACATAAGCGAGCGCCCAATTCAGAATTACCAACTGGTGCATACCTTTCTTAAGTGACGCCTCACTCGTCACAAAAGCTACGATTCAGATACTAACATGTCACTAATTGTAATAAGAATTACTGGGATCTGTATTGTGTTCGTGAGTCACCCACACGATGTGTTTTAAGTATTTTTTGTTCTAAGTACAATTTCGCAAATCTAATAAAACCAATTGTACAAAGACTGTTTTTTAATTGACTGGTTGCATAATTATTGAATTTTACTAGAAATGCCCCTGTGAGAAGATACAAATACAAGCTTCAGATTGTAACTATTGCGAACATATTAATTTTGCAGGCTTTGAAAGTGTAGAATGCATTTGACAAGATTTGTAAGTGGGCATGTTTGCAAGATGGCCGAACGTCAACTAGCAAAACCCGTCTAATTTGCGTTACACTTACAAAACCTGTTAAGAGTAAACTATAATAAAAAAAAAAGGTTTAAGTGAGATTATACAGATTTTAACAGTCAGCTAATGATTTTTTGTGCTTTTTTTTTTTTTTTTTTTTTTTTAAAGCATTGATGTGGATCGTGGGACTGAACCGTAAAGTTTTTTCGCCAATTTCCTCAGTTCCGTTTATGGTGCATTTAACAGGTTTTCCTAGTGGATGACTCAATAGAAGTAGTATAATTATTTGCGTTCACGACCAAGGACGTGGGGCGTTGGATTCTAGTTCAGGGGGCCCCATTAAGGGCGTACCGCTTAGAGTATTTGGAGGGAACGTAGACAGATGGTAGAATCATTTTACTATTATGTCAATCTTTAAAAAGTTACAACGTTTATATCAATCTGAATAAAATACCGAACAATAAATAGTAAGTTAAGTTACGGGAGAGTTAATTATATTGAATGCTATAAAGTTACTAACTCTACGTTACACCACGCCATTACAGAGTTAACTACAGTCTTTACTTAAGTCAACAGCTCGTAATCACCTTGATGCTGTTGCCAAAGGTTGCAACTTGCTTATCTTGTCGCTCCATCTTGCGTCTTCGTCGTCGTGCTGCAATAAGACCCCGCTTCGAGCCTCCGGCGGCGCTAAATACTCGCCGCGGATTTACAAACATCTCCATGTTTCTAAAGTGTCTCCCTGATTGGGGTCTCTCCCTGGCCTCGCCCTGAATACACGTCGCTTCTCTCCCACTGGCGCCCACAACAGCACCCTCCCGCTTCAAATAAGGGCTGGTCCCTCAGCTCTGGGAGTGAAGAATGGTGGTGCGGAACAATACGGGCTCCCGTATACTTCGAGTGATATTGCAATAATTTGTTTGGTCTAGTAGCGGAAGTGAGGCAGACTTGACCAGCCTGAAACCCATGGGAGTAGAAGTAAAAGAGGAGTACTGGTGCACCCTACATTTTCATCGAAAAAACAAGCAATTTGAAGCCAAAATCAAGGTTTTTACTCCAAAATCATGGTTAGAAATTTAAGAAATTATGCATTCTAAAAAAACAAGCAAATTTACCACAAAATCAAGCAAATTTGCCACTTTTTTTCAATAATAGCGTGCAGGCTTTGTGTAACCTTAAAAGCATTTAATTTTAAGCTAAAATCAAGCAAATATCTCGCTTTTCAAGTAAAATTTTCAAGTTTTCCAGAAATAGCAATTTAGCAAGCGAGCAAGCAAATTTAAGTGAAAATCAAGCAAGATAAGCAAAAAATCAAATGTTGATATTAAAATATATAATTGATACAATTTATATATATATTTTTAAAGAGAACTCTAGATAATTGACAAATTTTCCATTTTTCATTTCTTTTAAGCCTTTATACATTATAAAAACCTCCTCATGTATTAGTTTCAAAGAATTTTTATCGAGTATCTTGACATAGCGCTCTAGCAATGAAATTTTTAATTTGTCGTTTTGAATAGTTAATTTTTTTGCCAAACTTAAAGTCATAAATTTCAAAATTTGTAGCAGCAATCCGTTTACTTGTTTCTAGATCTTGTAGTTTTGTCAATTCATACGAATTGTTCAACTTCTTGAGGAGAGATTCCATTTTTTGTGTTGGGTTATTTACAAAGAAGCAAATTATTAAAGAAAAATATATTTTCATTCTCTCAATAAATTATTTTTCTTATTAAATAAAAAAAATGGAAAATCAAGAAAAGTAATGTAAAAAGTGTGGCGAAGTATTAAACAAAGGAAGTTTTTCACCACATAAATACACTAAAGACAAGCATATTAACACTTGTAAGAAATGTTGTGCTGAATATGCTAGGCACCATTATGAGTTAAAAAAGGAGAACGTAGTATGCGAATGTGGAAAATATGTTGGCGTTGCGTCTCTCAAAGAGCATAACAATACGAAATTACACAATGTGTTAGTAGATATTCTAAATGAATTCAACACGATAACTACCCAACAAAAACATGTAGAGCATGTAAAGAGAATAAACATATAAAATTATTTTCATTTCACAACAGAAATAAGGACAAACTTAGAGCAACATGTAACAATTGTATTGTTGAATATAATAAGAAATATCGTTTTAACAATAAATTCGCTGAACTTAAAGGCACCCCTAAATAGATTTCGTTTTTCAATATATTTACTATTTTCATAGCTTTTCATTCTTTAAATAATTTTTGCTGTCTTCAATAATTTGTTTCGCTTATAAATATAATTAAAAATGGCGATAAACAATCTAACAATTGTGTTGAGCTAAAATACAGTGAGAGAGTTAAAAGTTATAGGTAGAAGATTTGAAATTAAATATTTGCACATGCTACGGAAAGCTGATTTAATTGCAGCTATCATACCATTTATTATAAATCAACAAAGAAAAATAAACTTTAAAAATTTGATCCTTTTCAAATTACACTATAAAATATAGAAAAACTAAAAAACTATTTTTAAAAATTTTCCCATTTTCTAATGTATTTCTAAAACCTATAGATAAAATTAAGCGGGTAACAGAATGGAGAACAAAGAATAATTTTACAAATTTACCTTTATCTGATGCTGATATCAATGAATTATATAAACAAGATAAAAACATATTGAAAGATATATTTCCTTTTTCTACTGATGTTTACCTTAATAAAAGCAATAAGGGGACCAATGAAGCTTACTTAGTTTATCAAGCTTTTAAAAGTAGGATATGAGCATATAAAATTGAAAATTCTTTAATTTACTACAACCTATTCATGTTTTGACTTCAATAAAAAATAAGGCATTTGAGAATATACATTAACATCTTTTAAAATTTAAATGGGTGAAAACCAGCATTAAATTATATATCAATTGTCGTAAGCAAGAAAATAATCAAGTTGAGTTATTTTCATTTCAATCACCAAATTATACAATATTGAATTGTGGGGATATAGAAAGAATGCATAATACAAGAAATAATTACAAATTTAGCTGAATTTGAGTGTGAGATTCGGTGTGGACTTTAGATAGAATAATGGAGATAAAATTTGCAATAAATAAGTATAATCCATTAAATGCTGCATCGTATATTTTCACTACCTGAATTTATAAAGATTAAGAAAGCATGCATAAATGTTAAAAACCATGATCAAAAATGCTTTCTTTGGGCAATAAAATCTGCACTGTTTCCAGCAGAAAAATTCCCACAAAGAGTATCTAAATATAAAAATGTGTGCCTTAACATCGATAAAGTAATAGATAAATATGAATATCCTATAAAAATATAATATACCAAAAATATAAAATAAAATTGACATATCCATAAATGTATACTCTATTGAAGATGAAGGTAAGAAATTAATGGTATATCCACTAAAAGTCACACAAGATAAAAAGAATGCACACATAAATTTACTTCATTTCAAAGATAATACAAACTTGCATTATTATTGGATTAAAGATTTATCAAGGTTAGTTTCAGCACAAAAAATAACCAGCATGGTAAAACTTATGTTTGTGATATGTGTCTTCAATTATTTTATTCTCAAGATAAATTAAATTAACATACAGAAGCCTGCTCTAAAAATGAAGCAGTAAAAATTCAATTACCTTCGAAAGGAGAGCAAATATTTTTCAAAAATTATAAACTCACAATTATATGCAGATTTTGAATCAAATCTAAATAAAATATCAATAACTAAACCAAATCCAAAGAAATTTATAAATTTAAACTATTAAAAAAATAACCAGTTTTAACAGAAAATGACTTTTATAATGGTATTTACAAGGTGGTACTCAAAGAAAAATATAGACTTACAAATGCACAAGTAAATATCATTGATTTAAAGTTGAATGACGAATCATATACAATGAAATATCAGTTACATGAAACTTCTGATTTTTGATATTGTATTGTATCTAATTATGGTGATTATAAGCCTCAAGTAGTATATCGAGGTCCAAGTGCTCATAAAATATTTATACAATCAATAAAAAGAGAATTAGAATAAATTGGTGAAATATACCAATGCAACCATTAACAAAAAAAGAATAAATATTATATAGGAAATCAAAAAGCTGCACTGTATCCGAATGTGAATATACGGAGGAAAATAAAAAAGTACACCATCATGATCACATAAGAGGAAAATGCATTAATCCAGTATATAATAATTGAAATTTACAATTAAAATTACCTAATTTTGTACCAATTAATTTTCATAACTTAGCTGGTTATGATGCTCACTTATTTATTAAAGAGCTAGGATATGATGATAAAAATATTGAATTAATTGCAAATAATGAAAAAAAGGTTATAACTTTTGGGAAAAACATGGTAAATTTAAAATTAAATTTGTAGACATATTCGAATTTATGGCTAGTAGTTAGATAAATTGTCGTCTAATTTAACTAAAGATCAAGTAAAACACACACAAAAACTTTTTCCAGAAGATCAAGTTGATTTAATTATTAAAACAGGTGTTTATCCGTATGATAATGTGTATAGTTGGAAGAAATTTAATGAAACTGAACTTCCCCCAAAAGAGTGAATTTTAAAATAAATTAACCGAAAATAGTATATTTGATGATGAATACGAACATGCAAAAAATATATGGAACCAATTTAATATTAAAATTTTGGTGAAAACATGATTTATATCTAAAAAGTGATGTACTAATATTAGCAGAAATATTCGAACATTTTGGAAACACATGTTTAAATTCATATGGTCTAGACTCTGCGTGGTACTTTACTGCACCAGGGTTATTGTGGGATGCAATGTTAAAAATGACTAAACAATCACCAGATTTATTATATAACTATGATATAATTTTAATGACTGATAAAGGAATTCGAGCAAATATTTGGAAGATTTTAACTAAAATCAAGAATCAAATTATTTAGCTTATCTCGATGCTAATAATTTATATGGTTAGGCAATGTCTCAGCATTTACCATATGGGGGTTTCGAGTGGGTGTACTATGAAATAAATTATTTAGATCACTGGAGTGAAAAAATATTAAATTTGAAAAGCGATTCTGATTTTGGTTATATATTACAAGTTGATTTATAATGTCCACGAGAACTACATAATTTACACAGAGATCTTCCATCTTGTCCCGAAAATAAGGTAGTAATTTATGCGTGTATTGTTACGCTAATTATGAACATTAAGTAGAGGTATCAGAAGGAGCGACAAAAGATAGATTTCTAAGCTGTATAATAGAATGCAGTTTGCTCTTGTGGATTATTTATAGCTATTTTGAGGTTTTGTTGCCCTGCTTATGCGAAGTCTGTTTATTTAGGTTAAATATACTACTCACGTTTCACAATATCGTGTACCTTTTGAATTCTGTTTATCTGCGACTATCTATTTTAACACGTAAGCCTGGGCAGTAGGTAGCGAGCACTAACTGATCACATAACACAATGTTAACCTGTTTTATTAAAATTAAAATGAGATCGTATTTATACACGTGCTTAAGCCGGAGATAGCCCATTTGCAGGCAGATAGAAGTTAACTCTTGGGTTGTAGGTTTTACTCATTTATACTTTATTTAAGTTTCTGGCTGTGCCGAATATCATACAGCTGCACTTTAACGAGTTAGGATTCACTTTATTTGTTTTACACCAACTGTACTACTCTGAAAGGTCAGCAATAATATACTTTGTCTTCAGTTTCTCCATGATCGGGGATAATTTCACGTCCGAAATTTTATTTTTTAAACTTACTTAATTGTATTCTAAGCTTTGGCATGCTTTATTAATTAATTAATTTTTGTTTTTCATTTATAACCCTCCGGAAACGGTTTCTTTCTGTACTCCTTAAAACTGAAAATGTCAACGCGCATCTGAAATTACTACTGCAGACAAACGAAAGGGAGTGCAAAGAAACTAACGACGTCAAATCACGAGAGAAAAAACATCTTACTTGAGTATCAAGTAAACAATAACAACTGGTGGAAATATAACTGAATAACAGGTTTTTAGCTACAAGCGAGTGGAAAGTGGTTCCTTCCTCACTCTGTGGCCACTGCTTGAACTCGGTGAAGGTGTTGCTTGGAAGAATTCCCCGGGGAAAGGAGGAGGCATGAGGACTTACAGTAACAACTCTATACAGCCCTTATTCAGCTAATGTCTATATACATAAATTTCGTCGGAAGAGATGGCAGTACTAATGCTGTCCATAATTTTTTTTGGAAGGGATGGTAAACATTTTTGTGCCCAAACTAGCTTTTCCATTCCTAAAAGACAAGCGAAAAGTTAAAAGCATAGCGAATTATATTCCAAACAAAAATAAATTATGATTATTCTAAATGTACGAGTACGAGTATGTAAAGGACGTTCACGTTAAAGTGAGCACTCTTAGAAATCAACCTTTGAAAAAAACCACCGCCCGCAACTGCGTATGTATGACCATGTGTGTCACCACACAGGCTGGGGATGAACACACCCAGTTATTTTTTACAGTGAAATGTGAAAAGTAGTTCTACGAAATAACGCGGTATTGCAAGTGTAATGTTTAAATTTATGGCTACTTAAACTGTTTGAAGTTTATTTTATACACTTTAAAGTAATTATTGGCGTAAAGATAATGTATTTACTGTAACTCATAATTATATCGTGTCACGTGATCGGCGCAACGGTCAAAACCAACGGTTCGTTGTTGTGGTTTCTTCATGCTTGTTGCTTGGCTTTGCTTGTGTGGTTGCGAGGCAAACTACAAATTTGGAACTGGAAGTTGTTGTGTTTTAATATTTCTCATTTATTTTTCAGCTTATCTGCAATAAGCATTGTTTTATTATAGGTCGTATAGTGTTTAATTGTGTTGTAGTGATTTTGTGTAAAGTCATGAGTTCCAGCAAACTACGTACAAATATTCAGCGTCAGGAGGACATTATAAATCTCGCCGAAAGTATTTATTATTTAATTCGTTGAGGTGAGGTGAAGCCGTGCAAGGTGATCGAACGAGTTGCAGAAAATATGAAAATTTCAACTGTAACTGTCCGGAGGTAAATGTAAATGTGTTTTTACGACGTGTTTTTGCCGCTTATCCCCAGTAAAAAGTGAAAAATAACAAGTATAAATCGACAGTTAGAAACGTGATATTATAAACGGAAAGTTAAATAACAACTATAAAGTAAACGAACGACAGCAGAAACGCAACATTAATATATTCATGTGAGTTTGCGAAGTACATGTTATAGCCTAAGTTTGACAAATAATATTAAAAGTATTCTGCACCTATCTACCTACGCCCATCTGTTTAAACTTTCTTTCAAATCTGTCATACAAGTGCAAATTTGGCAGTCAATAATCATACGTTAATTTTACACGTTTTTATATCACTGTGTAGTTTTGTACTGTAGACCTAACCTCGAATACATCTGTACGTATCTATTTACACCCAGCCATGTAACCTTTCTTAAATCTGCCTTGATAGCAAATGCAAATGTGCCTGTCAATAATTTTACATTAATTTGACACGTTTTGAAATCACTGTGTTATTTTGTAATGTAGGCCTAACCTCAAACTTGTGTTGATGTAATTTTTCATCCCAAGTTACAGTGTTAAGTTTTACTATTGTTAACATAACATAAACGTCGCAGTTTGATGCTACATCGAAGGTGTTCCAATATATAAACTATAAAATCTTGAAACTGGTTTTGTTAACTATAGACCTATAGCTATGCTTGTTGCCGACATTCTTTCGTGATGCAAGTGTAGGCCTAATTGTTTTATTTGGTAATGCTTGCCGTAATAAGAATTAGAAAGTATTTACGATTAATTGTCAACAGTTAGGCCTATAGAACAATTCCATGTTTAAATTTCGAAATGGATGTTCGACAAGACAACTTGCTACGTTTTGAGAAATATCAGCGAAGATAGTATGCGTTATTGAGTAGGCATGATTGTTTGTAATATCTGCCACTTTGGCCGCAAAAATATTGTAATTATTGAAATTTGATGTAACTGTAAATTACACCGCATAATCAATACCGCAGACTCCCAGAGCTCCTGTTTACTTGCAAGTGCATGTTTTGTAAAGGCTAGATTACATTACGCAGTGTATGTGTTAAATTAAGTATTTGTAAAGAAGCTATATGAGCTAGCTTTCAATAAGGGCCGGGCTACAATTGACATACCAAACACATTTACAGTTATAGCGATAAGCACATACAAAACACAAAAGCACAGTGGCCTGGCTATAATTGATATAACGATAATAATATTAGTTTGTTTATGTTGCTACATTTGTACCGAAGAAATGAAGGACTGTACAGAGAGTTGGCAGTAGGATTTTTTTTTTTTTATAAATATTTTCAATTGATCTGAGACATTTTTTAAATGGTAAATTATTTACATTTCAATTTTTATTTTAAACATTACCTAAAAGCGTTACAAAATTTCGCGGTTGTGATTATCCATAAATAAACGAAAGAAAATATCTTCCCGAAAAATGAAGTCGAAATACACACTTTCTTGATTTGTAAATAAGTTTTTCAATTGATAACATAGTATAAGTGTCGGCGCTTCTAATTGGCTGTTTATTGACACACAGCTATAGTAACAAGGAAAGATAAATCAAGTGCTTATCGCTGTGCACAGTAACTTGCCTTGTAAGTATTACTTTTATAATTTTTCCTTTACATTATCATTTTGCTGTCATTTGTGGATATGTATTGGTTTTGCATTAATAATAAGACATTTATTTCAGCTTTGTGTCTGCACGCATGAACCATTTTTGTAAGTATAGTAATTTTCTTTAAATACTTTTCTCATTTAAGTTTTCAGTTTTGCTGCAGTCATTGCAATGAAAGAACCACAACAATGACGAGAGTCCATGCACTTTACCTGTAAAATTGGTTTCTTGAGGTCTGTGTGGGTTTGAAAAAAGGAATTGTCGCACCCATTTGGGCCACAAGAGACACCGCCGGATCGGCATTTCACTTAGCTATAAATAATATACATAATTTTAAGAATTATTTTGTACAAATGAAGGTGGTGCCAGTTACAAGTTTGGTATACCCTTCTTTTGCCACTTCAATTCACAGTATAAATGTTCAGTTCTTTTTTGGAGGGTCTCAGAAGGGTACGAACACAGAGTAACGGTGTAAAAAAAAAAGTATATGTACATATACACAATTGCATTTGTTGATATGTTTATATTTTTTGGGTAAATTATTTATATATTATGTATATGTTATAGGCTTATGTTGAAATATATTTATCTCAATTTATAAAGGTGCATATAAAACTATCCTTAAAATGTACATATTCATCCACATATTTTATATATTTTTCTTTTTTATATATTACATATGTTTATATACTGCCACGTTTGCACCGTCACGGTAAGTTTATTAGCACCATCTACTTCTGTGCAGTGGTGTACTCTTTGTTTGGCTCAGATCCCCTCGTCGTTCCTTGCCTCCCTGCCTTCCCGTTTCCCCTTCGTGCGTCATTAATTTTCTTTTGTCATTTTTTTTATTTAAGTCCTTGCATGACCTTGCTCTGTCTACTTTATATGCTTCAGACATCTGCTACGTTACGCCACTGCCTTATGCCTGCAGGGTGTATGGTTTTTCCTGATGGCTTAGTTGCACATAACTTCAGTCAGCTGAGGCCAAACACAGCTACCATATTTTAGAGATGACGTTTTACTTGTCACTCTACAGAGCGATGGGGCACTTAGAAAACGGTGAGTCATGGGAAATATTAAGTTTTGCGGGGTACAGTTTTTAAATATTTGGTCATTTGTGCGACAAGTGGTGTTGTACCTTGGGTGTGCAATCTATTTCAAAATCAGGATTTGGCAGCCCTTCCAAATTATTTTTCTGCTTATCTAATGTGTGTCCTTTTTTAACTTGTCGTGTTGGTCCTTGTTAACCACCAAAGTTTAATGTTTGCTTTTTCACAGTTTCCATGACTTAATCGCTAGGGCGTTCGTTTTTCAATTGTTTGTTAAGTAAAGTTTTTGTCTATCAGAGCTGTGAGATGACCCAAACAATTATATATGTTACGTATTTTATATATATTGAATATTTTACATGATATATAATGTATATGTGATTGTTATATATAATGTGTTATATACATCATATATGTTACATGTTTTATATATATAATATACGTGTTACATTTACCAGTCCTAAAATGTAAACATTGAGTTTATTAACATATGGCGATCACATGGCAGTCACATGGCAATGTTTGTTTACACGTGGTGGAACGATACATAATGGGCAAGAAAGTATAATTTTAACATTAAATAAAGTTAAAGTCCTGTTAATATTTTCATATTAACAGGACTTTCAAAAGTGCTCACTTTATCGTGAACGGCCTGTAGAAGTACTTTACAACTTCTCCCACGAACAAAAATTTTTGTGATGTTACAGATGACTATAATTTCAATAAAAATACAGGTGATAGGAGCTAATATAACAATGTCGTATGAACAGTCAACGAATTGATTCGGAATTGCGTTTTGATGCACTCCCAACACATGCAACACTATTTATGAAAGTTCGTCAAGTATACAGCACTGGTTTTCGAAAGTTTAATTTTTGCTATGACTTAAATATTACGCAGTCTATATTTTTGTCAGATGAATTTAACAGCAAAACGGTAGCTAATTTGTTACACACCTATTCACACACTGCGCATAAATACTGCTCAGACTGAACTATTCCTTCCAAAGAGATCGGTGAGCAATAGTTAATAAAACGATTAATTTTTGCGTACCAAGTGCATACATAAGTTTATTATAGGTATTCATCACGTATAATGCGCTTTCATTGAAGCACCTCAGAGATACAGCGAGTGTGCAATGGTTGTAATAAATCATCAGCAAGGCTATTCAATACGGCGAATTGAGCAACATGCAGGCTTGTCGGTTGTGTAACGACAGTTGCCTTTTACCTTTTTCATCACCACCAAATGATATTTTTTTAAATTTTCTTTTTATTATACAAATATTATGGCTATTCCAACAACTAAACTAAATAGAGTTTTAATTTTGCAGTTCCAAACCCATTGGGATAAAATAAGTAATTTTATTAATGTAAACATTTAATAATTGTTAAAAAAATTCAAACAATTTGTTTTGTAAGATTTATTACGGAAGTCCAAACGATAAAATACGGTAACGATGTTTCTTTGTTCCGTTCTCGTTTCTTTGTTCCGTTTTCGTTTTTGTTATATTACAGTCACATATTCTTGTGTAAGTATTACGAACTCGTAAACTTCAACTATGTAAACCACTGGGGATTTGCTCACAAGTATTTTCCCCCCCTATTCGTCAGATCGTTCGCAAAAATGTTTGTAAATTGGAAACCGGGAGCTTTGTTTTTTGATATGTTTGTGGAATTCTTCGAAGCCATCATTTCTCCTAAAACTCGGCATGCTTCTTCACATGTTATGTAAAGAGTTCTAAATCTGAAAACATCGTGAAGCCCATGAGGGTCTTATCTCACAGCTACGGCAAATAACCGCATGTGTGCATTGGCCGATTGGCATCATAGTACTACAAGGCGGCACCGGAGATACGTGTTCACCGATACTGATTTATTCCAGCAAGCCAACGATGCTGTTGTGCACCAAGGAAAAGTAGTTGTAACGGTACAGAGTGATTCATAGCAACCGAGCTGTGCAGGATTACCTGAGAAGCGACATTTGTGATGCGTCACTAGGCCTCCGCCTGCTCTACCTGGACGTTTTTGTGGTCAATGCAGCATCATTCTAAAACTGAAGTTTTTTTTTTTCATATAGCATATATAAAACAATTTACAGTGTTATTTTTACGTTATAGGGTTGCGTGTTTTTGCATAGTCGTATCTAAAAATGCCTAAGATTAGAACGTGCCCTTCAAGAAGTTAGAGGAAACCAAAAGGATCCTTACCACTATGGCAATGTTGGTGTTGTAAAAATAAATAGACAAACTCAGTCGTTAATAAATAAAGTTAATAATTATGCTTTATATGCAAATAAATAGTATACTTCGCAAAGGAGGTTTGTTGTGACCGTAAATATGTTTATTAACAATGTAAAACCATTGTTTATACCACTTAGAATTGTTTTTTGAAATAAATATTGAAACACCACAGGTTGAAAATCTTGGATCTGTTGGATAATTATTACTCCCATTCGCATGCTGTTTAGTATAATAAAAGTTGTATTTTAAAACAATTAAGTCACCACAAAGACACTCTGCCCTTTACCAAAAAAAAAAAAAAAAAAAAAGTTTCAAATATTGGCAATTGGCTTATAGTAAAATGCTGAATCCTGGAAAACTGGTTTCACAAGACGACCTTTTATGTTCGTTATGATGTGCTGATTCTTAGGTCATGTCGACAAATCGCTTACAGCTTACTGTTCACATTTTTGGGTAAAAACGGGCTAGCAAACCCTATTTTCATGGTGGCTGGCGATGATATTACCAACCCCATTTTCATAGGTGTAAGATAACCGTTCTACAATTCACCAATTTGTTGCTTAATCGTGAGTAGTTCCAGATATTTCTAACTCAATTACATTCCCGGCCGTAGTTTTTAGGGTGGGTAGCTCCACTAACAATCACTTTAGGAAAAAAATGGTACAGATATTGCATTTCCGTCCTATTTTTCATCAAAAATAACCTGCCGAAGCTTGTCGGTGTTGTTCGGAAACATGTACATCAAACGTCTATACATATATATATATATCAACGTCTCGCTAATTCTCATTTGCTAATTTCAAATAAAATAATGCTATAAAAAGTTGTGTATCGAAACGTAAATTATTATAAGAATTTCTTGGATTTTTAAATTTTATTCTTCATATTTTAATTTTATAATATACAAAATGTTAAGAAATGGAGTACAACAAAATAGCAGTATGGTATTTTACAGATGAAAGTCGATGTATTTCAATTAAAACCTTACGAAATACAAAACGCGAAGTACTTCAAACCCATTGGAACACACGGTCTCACTCACTGATATAACCAATATTAGTAATGTAACAAATTTCGGTTTTAAATTTGGTTACCGCTGCTCAAATTTATTTTATTGTGACGTAACTTAGGTTGCAAATCCTATTGCACTAGTTACTGTGGCCGTAGTCGTGCTATATATATATATATATATATATATATATATATATATATATATATATATATATATATATATATATATAACTTCACTGAAGGAAATGGGATTACCGCGAGAAAACCCACCAATGAAAGGCAAAATTCACCAGGGGTTCCACATGCGGAAATCAA
The DNA here is from genome assembly GCA_029891345.1 of Dryococelus australis. Lineage (NCBI taxonomy): Eukaryota > Metazoa > Arthropoda > Insecta > Phasmatodea > Phasmatidae > Dryococelus > Dryococelus australis. The sequence continues at coordinate 102,814,318 of CM056993.1, forward strand.
GCAGACACTTGGATCGTTCTGGTGGAAGGCAAGCGATCTGACTACTACATTATGTGTCCCCACAAACGAAAAGTTAACGAGTTATGAAGCAGTTGAAAAATTAAATTACTTATTTCCCGAATACTTATTACAAATTACATATTTCTCAAATACATATTAAAATCTATACTATTTAAAAGTTTTAAACGGTGTATATCCATACATACATATTTTTATACATAACCTTAAATAATAACCAAACTTAACATTACGTCATGAAAAACAAACAATCCAGGCAGACAAATAGTTCCATTTGAATTACAGTATCTAATAGCTAGGGATGGGAAAATTTCGCGAATTCATTTTGGGACAAGTTAGACGTCAAACACATATATAGTGAAATCTTATTCGCAAGTTTAATAGACCCGCATTGCACGTCAACTGCCAGGTGTGGGGTAACAGCCAAGAACACACACCTGACGCCCCAGATGCAGAGGACTGAGGAGTCTAGTCTACAGGTCATTGAAATCGCGAAATTTTCCTACCCCTACTAATAGCTTTAAAGTATATACAGAATGGTACGTTGATCATAATCAAGTCCCTGTTCCGATGACATAGCCAAAATTACATATTTTAACAATAGGATATAGGATAATTATTTTAATGCAGGTGATCTATGGAGCAAACATGTATGCTGAATAATGATCGAACGTAAATATAAATGCCAAACATCAGTTTTCTTTTTCACTTTGTACTACCTGCCATAAAATAACGTCGACTGAAATTCAATATAACATTTAGTCCTACTTCAATGTTTAAGCGTACCAAAAATTAATATTTCGTTTGTGAGGTGTACTGTAATTTCTTTAGCGTTTCTTATAAAAAAATTATTTCTTATGACACAGTTCAGGAAGGAAGCAAATGCTGGCCGAGGGAACTCGTGGGTAAGGCGCGTTGTTTCTTGTAGCTACATGACTAGTAGGAGGAGAGTTGGAAGAAATGTGAAGGTCATCGTCAACAGTCATTCAGTCAGTTCTACTGAACATCCTGTTGTGTATCCACTGCAGGAGGACAAGCAAGTTCCTTGCATGAAAGTAACTTGTAACAATACGCCTGAGCTACCACGCTTAAATAAAAAAGTGGATATATAATTTGTTAGTATTTAATTCCTTTCGGCGAAGTAATTATGCTACTGTAGCTGGTTGCCATTCCCAACTGTTTCAGTGTTGTTATGATCACATAATATACTAGCTAGGGTTCTGTTTTATTTTATTGGTGGGGCGGGGAACTATAGCTTTACGTCTTTCGGGAGACGTGATTTTTTTGTGGGTCTTCTTATAAGAGAGTGGCGCATGGAACTTGCGTTGTTTTGATGATGCATTGGAAAATTTTGTTCGTACGGAAATAGCAATCTATTTACTATAACTCAAAAGTTTCAACATCATCGAAAGGACTAAATGCGATAGATGTGCCGTTGTTCGTACCGATGCGAGAAATGCTCAACAGATAAATATCATTGCATTTTTTATATAATGAACTACACTAAAAGGGCACTTATTTAGGCCACGTACATTTGAAAACCTCCCGCAAGAACAAAACATAGTAAATACGTCACTGTTAATACCGATGTGCGAAATGCACATTGTAAACATGTTAAGCAAATTTAACTTCTACGCAAAAATCGTTAGAGTTTCAATCAAATAAAAGACCCAATACATTTTAAATATTCTAACAACAATTTAAGAAAACATTATTTACAAAACACACAAACTTACTGTTCTCTTCGTAATTCCTAAACACGTACCGAACTTTGGATGATTAATCACGTGTTGGCTACTTATTGATACGAAATAATTTATTTACTGACGTATGCAATTAATAAAACACTTGAACTATTTCTTAAAACCAACAAAGTCACACTTTACAACGAAAATAAATTTTCGCTCGCTCTTCGCGATGGTTACAGAAAATGGCGGACCACAGCACACAACAAACCATTTTACAAAGCGGCAGACACGTGTCGATAATTCATTTCACTGAGGAGATTGTTCTAAAAAGGCACCTACGACGAACTACACTTGAAGAAATACGTAAACACAAAATTAATTAACTGCATGTATAATATTCCGACATCGCCAGCAAGGAATTCTCGCATATTGATAAATTATGACGGAAGAAAGACAATGGCAACAACGGCTTTTCACCGGGCGGGTGGAGACCATAGACAACAGACTCAACGGAGATCGGTGGAAACCTTTCACATAACCGTGATGTTCGCATGCTCAACCATAATATTTCTAAATATTTTTAATGCCCTTGCTCTATAACTCAGAAGAATTTCGTATTAGTCTACGAGCGTAACTTTAACCATAAATGTTGTAATTATCATTAATTGTCCACATTATAATTTTTAATTCCGAGTACTATTTTCTTTTACAATTATCGCCAAGAGCGCCAACATAATAACACGCATCCTGCAACAACCATCAGCTGGCACAGTACTTTGGAAATGGGAGCTTTTACATGATGTGTAGGTTGGTCACAGCGTCTGTCAAATTTTATTGAAGTTATATGAAACAGAGTATATGTGCAAGTTACATGGCAATGTTTTGTTTACAATTTCTGGAAGGATACATAATTATTACCTGGAAATAGATCTTAGCAGGGCTTCAGAAAAAGGCGAAGTTACCGTCAATGGAATTTGCGGCAGCAATCAGGTTTGTCACTGCACATCATAAAATATTGTGGTTTGGAGTGCGTCCTGTCGACACTGGTGTAATCCGCTGTCCCGTCACTGCTGGAGTTCACGCCTGAATATGAGTCTGCCCTGGCTACCTTTATTGTCACGGCTGGTAAGAGTGACCAAATGGTAACAACTAACACATCAATGGCTATCACAGCGTTGGCGGAACACTGAACTGTTAACCGTGCAATAATGACTGAAGGTATCACAAATCTCAATCCTAAAAGGGAAGGAAAAACTGCGAGTAGAGTTGTAATATGAAATCACTGAGATTACAAGTAAAACAGGAAGTAAACCAAGTTCAAGTTTTTTTTTGTAAAGATAATATAACATGAGATTTTCTGATAATCTAGAGCTGGGACATGGATATGTCTTCCTTACATGGATGTTTTGTGGCTCTATTTCGAATGAATACCATTTTGTCTCGTAGCATATTTGGCACCCGCAAATCATGTTTAATTCACTAAATTTTGTTTATTTGTGTATTATTTTTATCCACCTTCAAGGTGCAGTTAAATCGTGGTCTCCTTTTCTTCGAATTGCTCCATTACAACTGTTCTTCCCTGGGTTCAATTTCATACTTAATTTAAACGTACACAATATAGCAAAAATTTACAAAGTACAACAAATAAGTATAAAATACATAAAATCACAAAATAATTCTAACAGCACCAAATATTACATTAAGTTAAAAAGAATGAAACGGTGGGAGGAGGAAAGGTACATATACGACTTATAGGCCTATACACGCAAGTACACTGCACATACACGGAGACGACGATAGGCTGCTTGCGTCACGCGTGTGCACACACACGAGCACTTTTTTTTTTTTTTTAGTACTAGCCTGATCTTTTCATCCGCTGAGGTTTCCTATGAAATATTCATTCATTAAATGTGTTAACTTTTTTAGTACAAATGTGTTTCAATTTCAAACTGCTCTACGTTTATGATGCAGCAGTAGTGGATGTTGCATAATTAACTGTTTATTTTCAATTTTGCACAAGTATTTACTTGATGGTGATCATTCTGGTAAGAAGTTAGCCTGAACAGATAGACCAAGTGGGGTCTAAAAATTCTCACCGTGTTATGGAGCAATGACAGGCGTATTTTGTTTCATAATTGCTCATAATTTGTCATTGCTCCATAAAATGCCTATTTCACTTTCATTGATTCGTCACCTCTTTGCTAAGCAGGGACTATTAGAGTTTACAGTTCAGTTAACTTGATTCCCAGATCGCGCGAATTTTACATGCGTGAAACGTGGTTGTTTTATCGGGAAATTCTAGTCTCCCACTCCCTTGCATTCCATCCCTTTTTGCCTCTAGGGAAGATTTATAAGCATTTAGTGCTATGGCTGAAGACGTATAGCAGAAGGTAAATGCTTTATACGAAATGGCTGATCACGTCGGGAGTTCTTTTACAGTTGAAATTGCTGCCATTCGATACTTTTAAGAGAATTTCGATGCAAAACGAAGTTAACCAAAAATTTAATGCAGTATAATTTTTAATTGTTCAAAAACTCGCACAATTTGAATGTGTGGCGTTCTTATAGTTGCTGTTCTGTAACATATACACGATATGCAATAAATTATTAATGTAAAACCATTTGTTAATATATTAGATCGTTCATTTTCATTTTTATATGATAGATTATATGAGTTTTAATTTAATTATAATAAATATAATGTGTATACATTGCATTCAGCGATTAAAATATAAAATAAATGTCTCAATGTTTCGACAAAATGATTTACAAAATGAATGTAGGTTCGCATAAGTAACGGTGTCACGGCACTAATGTAACCTGGCGAATCTGAAGAATACCGACGAAACAAACAAATGCTTCCTTGATTTGATCAGGAGCAATTCAATATGCACAGGAAAGCTTACGTATTGACAGATTTCACCAGCCCTAAAATGTTTGCTCATTTTAATACTATTTTATATTATTTTTATATTATTAGGAATAATCAGTTTATCATATATAATAAACTGAAAATTATTTTTTAAGGTAACTTTTTGTGAGCGAAAATTGCGGGACTGACTAAATCTGGCAAAACGTTTTATTTAGTTACAACACTTAAAACTAAGAACGAACGGAATAAAATATTTCAAAATCATCACGTAAAATTGATTCATATTATAAACGTTTACTCGATTAATATAAATATTTTATATAGTCTTTAACTTAGCTGCTATTATTGCACCTTTACAATACCGCATACGTTTAATTGATTTTGTTTCATAGGCACTACTCCGTGAAACACAAATTAATAAGATTCATAGTTTCCATTAACAATCAAAACATTTCAGCGATATAGGTGAAAGGATAGTTTACTAGAATAAACATGTTTGCTCTGTACGGTTTACTGTGTCAATAAATTTTGCGAGAAATATCACGGGCAATAAATAACATTAAAAGTGTTTAGGTACGCATTCCACTCAGGCTAAACTCAACCTTCCCATTTTCTATCAAAGTAAGCTAAATAGCTGGATGATAGTGTGACACTTTCATTTTCCCGCCCTCCTACAGTGTTTACATATAAATAAATATTCAATTATTTTATATGAGAGTTTTATAATTAAGCTTGTATGAAATTTTAGCTATATTGGTTTTTAGCTTCAAAAATATATGCATTGAAGAAAACTATTGTGTATTTATTTCGTAGCGTAGTCTTTCTAACATGAGCACATATTTAGGCTTCAGTATTTCAATGTGCGTGTTGCCTGCAGATGCGCTGTAGACAAGCCTGGAAGCTGGACAGGTGTACTTTTCTTCTCGGAACCCCGATGTTAAGAGCCGTTTTCCTTCACTCACCCTCGGAAAGTTGCTGCACCTGCGCGACCGGAAACCACAATGCCCATCGCCTCCTGCTGTCTGCTAATCCCATCACTTGTCAACACACTCGCCCGCCTTCAGACCCTCTGTAATCCCGCTGGCTGAGGTAGCAGGTAGCATACTGGCCTGCCACCGCCTCTTTCCACTCAGAAAACACTGCTTTAAAATGGTCTCCTGGATGATTAAATAACTTGTTGCTTGTTTCTGCAGCTGGCATAGCCTCTCTTTACATCCACAACATGTTTGATAATGTATCAAGCCAATCGTTTATTATTTTGAGGTACATCTCATTACCTTAGTGCTGCGATACTGACATTTTCAAGACACTGTATCTGTAGTGGTTCGACTGGTGTGCGTACGCATACCATTTGAATAATATTCACATAACTGTGGCATTTAAGGTACGGTAATAAATGTAGTAGATTCACAGAAGATTGTTCATTATCATCCGTGAATTTTCTATGGGAATTTCGGCCTATGAAGGTTTATAAAAAACTACATTTCCGAAACATGTATTGTTGTGTCTTTCTTTGTTGCCATCCCCGTCTCACTTCCGTACGCTACAGCTGATAATTGAGCTTTGAGCTGACATGTTTTTGTACGATGCGTTTTAATTTACTATTCATTAAGGTGTACATTTTTATTTTATGTTATATATTTATTTAATTCAAATATGAAAATAATTTCTGTTTCTAACTATCATTTATTGTCACTTGCATGGTTATTGATACCACTAAGCCAATATTTTTGGGAAAAAAAATTTATTATTTTGTTTTATCAAGTGAATTTAGCTGTTGGTCATGTTTTTATAGTTAGCACACGATTCGCTCTAAATTTCTCATTAGTAGCAAGAATTGTCTGCCAATGAAAAAATCAGTATAAATTATTTAAATATAAAACACACACATTGCCAATATTAAGGATGTTTCTCAATTACAAATTTTTTTCATTAATCACTGCGACGAATTATGGGGAAATATGGCCTAACTCTTCCTTTGAAAGAGCTATTCTCCCTCGTAAATGCTACAGAAACTTGTTATAAAAAAAACTACTTTTGGGACAGTAGTCTGTGTTATTTTACTATTTTATAGAGTTGCGTGGGCACTCAACTATCATACGGAGAACCCCTGTCACAATGAAATTGTGAGGTGCCACTTTTTAGCTATTATGGGCTGTGGGGCCACCAAAAGGTTAACTTAGTGCATGCAGAACACTTTTGAGTCATAAACGTGGTCCACGTCGCATTACGAATAATTTGTACATAAATAAGGTTGCGTCCCTGGCTGTTACTATCTCGGGAGCTGTTATCGGTGAGACACTGTTGCACAACAGCATAACCACCACTGACGCATATCGTCCCACCTACAGTTGTTTTTTATTTCCTGGAAATAATCACATTTCTTTGTTACGTGTTCACGAGACTGAAGCTCCTTCAGGACTACAGCTAGGCCATATGTCGTGTATATAAGTATTTTCTATGTATTTTTTGACACTGCTCTGGCAGAGTTTTCGATATATTTTTTACTACACATTGTCCGTTCATGGGAAAATTGGTTTCTGTAGATACTGAAAGGTACACATAGCCTATATTATAAGCCTTCATCTGCCTCGTTGCGAATCATATGTTAATTGCTAATTCTGAAGCCTCATTGCAAACGCTTGTTTAATTTGATGACTTCAATAAAAGGATAATTGAAATCTTAATAGTTTATTATAGGATCTACAGAAAAACTTTCCTCTCACTGTGTCAGGGCTTTTTTAAAAGTGTACGTTCCCTTTCTGCATTCTACATACGTTTTTTAATAATTTGTTTCAGTGTGAGTGTTATCATTATGCGTTATTCTTTCTCGAATCAACGTTAACTATTCTCTTTAAAGCTTTTATAAATTTTTCTTATCCTTCTAGATTTAATATTATTAAAATACCTTTACAGGTATTGTTTAGCAAATTCACCGTCATTTAATTATCACAGCACAGCTGACGTCTCTTTTTGAATATAAGAACGACATTTCAAAACAACAATAAAAATAATTTATTTGGCGATATAATCAACAGCGTATTAATTTAATCAAAATACATCACTGTTCTTGATTATATGTTTGTCAAAAATTTGTCGAATCCTAAGACAGATATTACGTGGAAAACACCTTTGTCAACTGTAGTCTACACCGATATGAAATTAAATGTTGGTGGCACTCGTATAAAAAAGTGTCAATAATCTTGTAGAAAGTGCAATGGTGATATTAAAAAAATGTTAAAGTTATCGTAGTAGAATTTTAAAAAAAAATCTACAAGAATGTGCGACTTTTATCTCATTGCAAAAAATCTCTTTAAAAACGAATGGCAGTACTACTGAACTAAATATGCCTTTCGTCCTTTAGTTTTTAAAAACAGCTAATATGGGCTTTTTTATGTTTTATTTCCAGGCTCTGAGTTTCGTGACAACTTAGCTCTAAAAAGGCGTACGTCCGCAATAATGAATTCTAATTTAACTGCTCATCACCATTGCGAAAGTCGTTAGGATAAAACAATATTATAGTTCCTACAATAGCACTTTTTTTTATTATGTGTTCAAAATAATGCACACTAGGCCAAAATTGTCACACATGCCTAAAAATAAATTATCAAGGCTTACTGAGAAGTTACTTTACTCTCATTGAGAATATTTTTAAAATATCATGAAAAGTCTAACATAGGATTATTAAGAATTTAGATCAACAGAAATTATGAAGAAACTGTAACAGTTTTACTCCTGTGTCCCGTCAGTGAACACTTCTCTTACAAACAGGACAACTATGCGACATGAAAAACGCCTTAGAATTACAATAAGTGTAAAATCATTCGATTAAAGTGACACCCAATTAATGTAAATGTTCAGTTTGATGATCAATAACGGAACTCACCGCTCATACACATTCGTTTTTACATTAGGAACGCAATAGGTGAACAGTTAAATTAGAAGTCACCAGCAGGAAATATAATAATTCATCACCAAATATTTGATATTCATGTCTCCAAACAAGTGATGAACATACAACACTGTATGAGTAGGCCTACTTCATATTCATTAGAAAATATAAATATACTTACTGTAAATGAACTGTGAAACGCATTTAAGTTACGAAGCTTCTGATTTAATACTTCATCATAATTTATCTGTGCACATATTTCACGTATCGAAACCAATTTATATATATTTAATATAATCATTTATATATATAATATTATATATATATATATATTTGACAAAAAGCTTGCATAGCGACTATTATTTGATATTTTCTAAGATGAGTTAAAATTCACTTGGGATAATTACATATTTTTCTAGATAACTCTCAAATTAATGCTGTGTAGCATAGTTTTCATTCCTGTCTGCTTCTGTTACTTGACAGACCCAGATAATTCATGATAACTCTAGAACCTGCCTGTACTTATTGCGAATGTTGGGGAAAGTATAAAGTCCTTAAGAAAACAAGACAATTATACATATCAGTGCTTTAACCCTAGAGCAAAATAATTCATCCTTTATATTTTGTAACTTTATTATGGCCTATAGTTATGGAAATTCCTTCTAATCGGTATTTGTATACTGTTCTCCAAAGGTAAGTGAAAATTCAGTACGGAATTTTTACATCCCCTGCGTACATGCAAGTCGCGTATCCAAGGGTATTTCTTTCTTTTTTGTGACTGGCCCACATGCTACAGCTTTCATAATATACTGTTTTTTATAGGGGAGGAAAAATTCAGCAGGTAATTATCACTTCTCCTCTGTACATAATATGTTTTGTAATAAGATAATGACTGCATTAAGTGTAAGTGAACGTTTAAAGCTGGTTATATGTAAGAGTGCCTATACGGTTCTAACTTTACCAGCATAAATAAAGCATTAACTAAATAAAAAATGCATACAAGTCGTGTGCACATGTGTTCTCATTTTATTTTTCGTAACAGGATCACATACTAAAGCTTTTCAGTCTTCCTGTACTTAGTACACGTTGTTTATTGAAACAGGAGGAGGAGGGGGGGCACTTGAGTAGGTAATCTGAACGGAAAACGATTATATAATAGCTGGTTCAATTGCGACATAGGTATTTGAATTTAGACTTGAGTAGACTATGCTGTAGTCTATGTATACTATGTAATTTACTTACTTTAAAATTTGTTTAAAGCATATTTAAGATAGTGGGCCATACATGGCTCAGGTTGCCACTGCAGAGATGCCCTCAAACTCTTCCTTGCATGGAAGCAGCAGCCTCAGCTTTGTTATTTTCCTTCTGGCACACGACCTTAGCAGCTGTGTGTTCAGACGCGGAGATGCTTTGCTCTGTTCACACGCGATACAAATATCTTCCAATATGGCTGTCGGGAATGAATGATCTGATAGTTTGTATGATCACTATTATGGTTTCTTCATATGAGCTGTGCACGTATCGTGTTGCATATGTGCGTGGGTTGCGGTGAAAGTTACGTCATGTGTGTGATGTATGAAACTGAATGTCTATACAAACTGGCTTGGAAAATGTCTCTAGCGAATATTTAAAAAAATGTAATTCATATAAAGGGAGCTTGCCACGAAATATTGGAGTGTTTTGGTCCTGGAGGGCTGCCTACTAACTGATTATCACAGGTTCCTTCTGTCAATCGGAAAGTGTTGTGAACTATGCTTATTGAAATAATTAGGACGTATCAGGTAATTTCAAATAGTTCATAGTCGGGTGGGATTCCTGCGATCCGATTTTGATGAATTTATTCCCATAAGTTCAGTTATAGAGGCTAGATATGTCTGTACTATGGCCAAAGACGTTATGACCTATTGAGAGTCTCAAGTAGTACCTAGGATTCGAATTTGGTGACTATGACATTATCAGATCGAAAATGTGGCTACGTATGTCTATAAAAGGTCCTAGAGCACAATGGCTTAAATCTTTCTGTTGGAGGTCGCAAGTAGTAGCTACGATTCGGTTTGAAATTGGTCGTTAAGTATAACTATAGAATACCATAAGGCATAATGATCTGTATCGGCTTGTTGGGGGTCGTATGAATTACTTACAATTAAATTTTGATGTCTATAAGTCTATCGCTTCGGAAATGGTGGCCAGGTATACCAATAAATTTAGCTAATGCATAATGGTATGTATGGGCTTGTTGGGGGTCGTAAGCATTGCCTATAAATCAATTTTGGTGTCTAAGTCTATTGGTTCGAAAATGGCGTAAGGCATAATGTCCTATCAACTTTCGACCTACCCGTGGGAGTAAAATCGCTCTGGTCTTTTTCCTGGGTTTTCTTTGGACACCCCTGTGACAGGTAGCAAAAATACACTAGTTAATTTTTAAAGGTAGGTAAGTTTCGTAGGGACTAAAATTCCACGGTTACACAGGCGGGAAGGAGAGCGGTTAGGGAGTGTGCGGCGGAAAAAGCGGGGTCGCCTGCCCCCACTCCAACGCCCCCTCCCCCTCCCCCTTCCTTACCATCTCAAGACAATAATGAGCGCGGTAGAAGTCCAAAGTGCGGTGGGAGATACAAGCAGACACAACGCGTGGTCTAGTCAGTCAGTCATCAGTCGGTGTTGTGTGAGTGCCGCGCCGCCATGGACCTCGAGTTCTCCGACGTCAGCTATGTCGTGCGCAAGTGGGGAAATTTCGGTGAGTGGCTCGTCGCTTCCTTGCTCCCTCCCGCCTGCTCCTAGGCGATCCGGGTTACATTCCCGGTGGGGTCGCCCCCGGATTTTCGCGCGTGGCAATCGTGCCACACGATGCCGCTGGTCGGCGGGTTTTCTCGGGGATCTCCCTTTCACCCGGCCCTTGCATTCCGGTGCTGCTCCATACTCACCTCTTCACCCTCAACGGCTCTCGAGACCTCGATGTTAAGAGTCGCCCATATCTCTTCACTCACTCACCGGCTTCGCCCGTCCTTCCCTCCCCGGATCACTGATGGTAAGTCAAGGGAAATTTCCCTTTTTTTTAGGGAAGTTCTGGATACTTTTTAAAAGAAAAGTGGGGAGATGATATTTTTTTACGATATCGTTTGAAAGTCGGAAATATTCCAAATACTTAAGGGTCCCATACATCAGAACCTACTTGGAGCGTCTAAGGAGGAACATATCCAAGGTAACGATGCGATACACGCGCGCAATCCCCACCCCCGCACGCCACTACACATACACACAAGGCGTGCAGTACTTACGTCGTTGCTCTATACTGGGAAAATACGCGATAAAAACCCACTGATTCAGTTACGTCCATATGGTTTTACTTTTCTCATATTTCTTTATGAAAAAGCGCACGCTAGCTCTAAAGCTGCCCTTTTTTTTTTTTTTTTTTAGGATTTTATATTTTTTAATACACTTAAAAACTATAAAACCAAGACCATGCTAATAGGTTTTACTTTTCCTTAGCAAAAGTATTTAAGTGTATAGACTATTAATGTGGTATTCAGTTGTTAGAGGAATGTTTACTCATCATAAGTAATTTGTAATGTGTAAATGGACAAACTAAAGATAAATTACATCTATACTGATGAATGTTGAATAAAATTGGCTCCAAAAAGATTTTTTTTACTGAAAAGCTGTGTTTTTTCCAACATTTCTGTTCTTACAATATTTGTAATCGTACGCTCAAAGAAATTATTCGTAAAATTACCATATCAATATATTCGTATAGTGAGAAAGTGCGAGTGATAAACCATTTCCCCATACATCCATGATAGCATTCTTACATTCGCTCATGGAACAGCCAATTGCGTAGGGAAGTCCCCAACCTTGTATAGTAATAATGCTCAACATTCCTATATTTGGTATTATTTCCATACAAATTATAGGTTGAAAAGTTCCATTGCAGTTTAAGAAGTTTGCCAGTCAATTTTTTACAGTGCAATTTCATAATACTAAGGCAGAACGTATTGCCAGCATTGTCATTAACGTTAAATGCAAGAAACGTAACTCACTTGCCACGAATATTACATATTATGTGTGTAATTCGAAACAATTCTCTGTCCAAATAGATGACATCAGGGCTTCGAAATATCAGATGCCCCCCTTTTTGTATCGTCCTACAAAAATGTTCACATTTCTTGGGGCAATGACGAGAGAGGAGACAAAGACGTTGAGATTATTTTTTGTAATTTTTTCACTATTTGTATTAAGTTCCGATAATTTACTTGTTTATTTTTTAACGAACATCAATTATTTGCGTTTGTGCTTTGTGCGTATTTTCTTTCAATTTATTACATTTTTTATGTAATATTTAAGCACGAAATGTAAAAATTTAATTTGAGGAAACTCTCTTCAAAAAGGGAACATTTTTCCTAGAAATGTTACCATCACTGTCCTGGAGTAGAGATAAAGGTTGCCGGCACTTGCTAGTGCGGCCCCTGCTACGTGACAGCAATTCTTCCCTCAAAGGCATCCTCTTGATTTTTTGTTTGTGCGAGACACTCGTGCGTATATGTTGAATGCGATACATCAAGCAAGCACAAAATAATACGTTCTGTGGTTTTCACGACAACAAACTTCAAAATAAAAATTTTGCTATTTTTCGGAACACGCGAACTATATAAATATTTTATTTAAACTGAATTGATTAAAAATTTTTTTTTAACAATGCTCAATGCAATTACTCACAGAAAAATGTGTTTTTTTTAATAGTTAGCTATATGAAGATTTATGTACGAATAAACATTTGTGTCTGTGCTTGAATAAAAAAAAAAATTATCTTAGCTAAGAACGTTAAAAAAATTAACACAATTTCCTTTTGTTAATTTTATTAAAACATTTTTAATGTGTCGTTGTATTTTTGTGTTCGAAGAACAGTAAAATTATGATATTGACTTGTTGCGAGAGAGGAATTGTGTGCTGAAAAGCAATGGTTACAAGCTTGGCATTGTTTAGCACAAATATACAATAGCAAATTTTCTACCACAGTCTACTAAAACGGCTCTTTAAACGGCCGCCTGTTTTTCTACTAAACTGTGTGAAATATTCCTGTGCGGAAAAAATGTAACCTTTTGTATAAGTGCTGATAAATGTATTTAAGCTACGTCTTCTTACGAATGGCAAGTCAAAAACATGGCAGAGTGTATTCAAATCACTACTACTTGTAATGTTTACTAGTATTCATTTTCTCCGGGAGCAGAAATGGGTAAGACCCGCATGACAGTATTGATGAGATGGTAATATCTATTTCTTTGTCAAAATGCAACTCATTCAATTAACTTGGTTTACAAACAAACTCCTAAACATAGGCAAAGCATAAGTTAAAAAAAAAAAACTAAATATTTTTTAAGAATTTCGAATTAATTTTCTATTTTACTGTTTTATATGTGACATAGAAATACTGTGGCAATGTTCTCATTTGCATGAAAAAAAAGTATCATCAAACTCCAGTGAGAAAAATATCAGATAAATCCTATCCAATCAATAAAATTGCGTCGAATCGGCCTGGCATACAAGACAAGCAAGCCAGGATAATGTAACTCCATTTGTGTAATGTTTTTTTGTAACTTTGTCCGGTATGGTATAGTCTGTTCGAGGTTTCGTCGCACTTTTTGAAACAAACCTTCGAAAAATCACACACACGTGTTTGGTTGTTTTAGGTGTCTTATACTTCTGTTCACACGAAAGTACCTTACTTCAGGTTAAATTGAACTTTTACTTATATTCTCTCTGTCAGTTACAATGTTTCATTTATTAATGTGAATAAGAACAGGGAGAAAATGTGTGTGTTGGTAATGTCTAGTAATAAATAGTTCTTATACAAAATATGATTACACTAAGTGCGCACGAAAGCGATGCGTTGTCCATTTGGTGTAATTTTTTAGACTTAGTTAAGCATTGTTTGCACGAGGCGAAGGAATATCTTGGAAGTAGAACTTAAGCACGACTTCAGAATTGCTGGAAGTAACAGTGAACTTACTATAGTAAGATTATCTCAGATACCGTATCTAAACATCGCATAGCAGTGGCACGGACCAGGCAGCAGGCAGGTGGTTCTCGCATGCAGCTCGATCTGAGAAGTAAAAGCCAGGTCCTGACTTTGCCTTCCTACGTATCACGTCAATAACAGAAATCACTTCCCCGCGATCTCCCACCTGTCTCCACAAGTTGTGATTGCTGTAAGAGGAAGGTGATTACGTTACTCGAAGTGGAGGGGAAAGAGGTATGCGGATTTGGCTGTAAATTACCTCGCCATCACGGCGCTGCGGATGAGGAGTGGACCAGCAGTGTTTTGCTAACCCGCAGCTGTTCACGATAAAGTGAGCACTTTTGAAGTCAACCTTAGAAAAAAAGTCTCTGGCCCTGCTTGCATGTATTTAAACAGGCACAGGGAGACACGCGCCCAGTAAAGTTGGTCACGATGTTTGGAAAATAACTTCATATCTTAACATCGAATAAAAAGTGTTACGTGACCGTTTGTGAAAACTTAAATTATTTCTTTCGTTTTCTGATTTTTTATGCATCGACGTATAGAAATGAGCAGAATTGTAAAATATTTACTTTCATAGTAGTTTTACAGTTTCGCTTGACCGATGCATGAATAAAGTGATGTATAAAATAGTATAAAATGAAGTCGCCCGGCCACGTGTGTTTTTGTATTCGGTTAAGGCTTCTAAACTCCTCGATTAATTTTGATGTGGTTTTCACCATCATTTGGAGAATATCATGAGGAAGGTTTGGGTATATAATATATTAATATTTAATCTAAGGATAGTAGAGAAATGTCGACTTTTTTTTAATCAAGTCGGAAAAAGCCGCTTTTCGGACGATTACATGGCGTACGCTGACTAAACCGTAAGATATACGCCAAGTTAATGTACTAGAGAATTGTAGATCTCAAAAAGGTCTACAAAAAAGTCCGCGACAGCATTCGTTTATCTTCCAAGGATGACACACAGTAACCATTTTTTAACAACGCCGTGTTTGTAAATCGCAATTGAGCGAAGTCGAAGCGGGTTGCTAGTAGGTTATAATATAGTATACTCACTGTTAGCTGAGCATTTTTGAAAGCCCTGCTGAGGACCTATTTCTCTTCTCATTCTGTATCCTTACACAGTATATGGAATTAACATTGGCGCGACCGTGATCACTTTGTTAACGCGCCATCGAAGTAAAACCCTAGGAATTTTAAACAAATAATGTACCACAAGCTTTTTCGTACTCTCGTGCGCATAAAACAATAAACGCCAACTTCCGTAGTCATATATCGACATAACGTCAAAGCTAAGTACTATTTCTAATTAATTATCTGCTAACTTAACTTGGAGCTGCATTCCAGTGAGCATTGTCGCATACATGTGATTATGGGCAGTGATTTATTTTTCAGGGACTGATTCAAAAGTGCATTCTTTACTGCGAGCAGTTCTTAGGAGCAATGTTTCTGAAACTCCGCAGCTGCGCTATGGTGCGTGGAAAGAGTTCAAGTTCAGGTTTCGCGCTGCACGGTTGTGCCCAGAAAGGCTCCAGACGACGGAACCTCCATGATCCAAAATGACCTCCCAATTACAACTTGTGCGTGAACCGTCGCCGATCCGGCCTTCTAGCAAGGATCGTCATAGAGGATCCTCGTACAGAAAGATCTAACGACATTGTAATATGCGCGTGTTGCTATACAACGATATGAGTGATCTTGTCATTTAGCAACACGGTATCGTTACGAGAGACCGAGGTGCGTATCTGAGATGCATGGAGGTCTTGATAAAAATGAAAGAACTACGTTTGATTTTTAATTTACTCACACGACTGTTATTTACAACATTAAATTAACTATTTCCACTATTACTAATTTTATTTCTCACTGAGCGCAATATTATTGTCTATCTTAACTCTAATTAACGTAATTCTCAATGTCTCTGTTTGGTTATAGTCAATTAACTCGTACTCATCATTAACACACGGCCAGTCTGTCTGTTGCCATAATTTGTACTGAATTTGTTTCACTCACGCATCCAGTCCTATAGTACAGCCTGCCAGTCGCACTCTTCACTGCTCTGATGCTCGTGGTCGTAGATTTCCCTCCCGCTGGTCACTTCTCTCGCCACTCGTTTCTCTTCTCGCTCGTTGTCTATCGCCAAAATTCCAGGCAATCATCCACTCATCAACTCCCGGCTCGAAGACCCGTCGTATTTTTATACTCGCTGGCCTTGACCTGGAAAGTTCGACACACCCCGAGTTATGCTGAGAGAAATTACGGCAGTGAATCAATAGGAAATTCTTCAGATAAAAACGGAAATTCAATCAGCTGAAGGTCAGGAAAGCAAGCACAAAAGATATATCGCGGGGCCACCTTCACGCATTCCGCTTTCACAAGAGATGCGAAGCAGCGAGCGTGTAACAGTATTTTAATAATAAAACATTCATATTCGAGAACATATAGTTCTGAAAAGTTATGCTCGATATATTTTATATTAAACCATCAGTAATAGTGAATATATATGTATATATGATCTAAGACACACGCCACTGTTTGACCACGCGAGTTTAAAATTCCTGTAGCCAATTCGTAAGTCAGCGTTAGGGATAACACAGAAGACTAAAATCGGTGTATATTATTCTTGGGTTATGGCCGTGTCTATCGAAGCACGACTCGTAGCTGCCACGATGACTTGCATTAAAGAAGTTCGAAGGTATTCCCTCGAGTTACTCGGTCATGGGAGTACTCAGAGAACGTAGGGCTTGAGACATCAAGGTCGTTTCTGACGAAACCATTTATAGTTCAGACAAGTGAAACTGGAAGTCATCGGCCATAGACTATATTAATTAACTACCCTGCATTCGCCTTGACTGATAAAAAAAAATGGAAAACCGAAGTCGTATGAAGGCCGGAACGGGAATCGAACACATGTTCTCCAAATACGAGTCAGTCCAGTGTGATACCACTTTGCGGCGTTCACGTGAATATGCCTATACGAGCAGTTGCGGGCAACAATGTTCTACAAAGTTTAAACAAAGCTTAGTTGATCGTGAAACAGCTACAGCATGAAGAGTGAAGAGATGTGGACAACTCTTAACAGGTCTTGAGAGCAGATGAGCGTGATTGAGGTGAGTATGCAGCGGCGCCGGAATGAAAGGGCGCGGGAAAAGGGAGATCCCCGAGAAAACCAGCCGACCAACAGCATCGTCCTACACGATTCCCACATGTGGAAATCCGGAGTGACCCGACCGGGGATTGAACCCGGATCGCCTTTGTGGGAGGCGAGCAGGCTAACTGCATTCGTGGAATTGATTTGACTCAGTTTTCGGTTGTTTCTGCTGATATCTTTCTCCATTCATCTAACAATATCTTCTTGAGATAATTTTTTTCGAGATGTTGTGCTTTCGTATTCTTACTCTAGAATATGCCACAAAATTTCAATGGGACTGATGTCCGACAACTGTGGAGCTGTTGCCATCTAGTGTGGCGTGTTGTACAGCAACCACAGTTTTATGTTTAGGGCTGTATGTTCAGGATCATTATCTTGGGTGAAGACGTGGACCCCAACATGACCCATATCGTTGTCACTGTTGAGTATGTGAGCCCAGAATGTTAATGTAGAGTTTGTGGTCCATGAAACCATCGATGAAACAACTCGCCTACACCATTAGCACTAATACAATCCCAAACAAGTACGAGACCTCCACCATGAGTCTGGTTCAAAAGTTTGTTCTCCGCCAAACTATTACTAGTCCATCTGACTTCAAAAGGTTAAACTTACTTTCACCGGTAAATACGACCTTTCTCCGATTATAATAGCAGTATTCATGTTCCATAGCATCGGCAAGTCGCTTTCATCTGTTAGTCTGGCTGATATAGGTTTTGTTATGATTCTTCGGCCAATATACCCAGCTTCATGAAGCACATTTCGTATAGTTTGTGCTGTGATTTGCTTTCTTAATTTCCATTGAACGGCAGCTGTAATTTTCGAAGCATTCAGTTTTGGACTTTCCTGACAATGTTCCGTTTGTCTCTTTTCGTTAAGATGGGAGACCACTTCCTGTGATAAAATACAGTTTCATGAAACTTGTAGACGATGCCCTTAGCTATAATGATGCGGCTGTTTATTATTTCCGCTATATAATCACAGAAATCACCCTTTCGGAAACTCCTTACTGCAATTTTCCTTTCTTCTTTAGATGTTACCGTATTTTTTCGTTCCATTCTAGGTCAAGACGGCTACGACATGTTCCTAGTGATCAAAACAAGTTTGCTTTCTTTCCTCGTACAACACATGAAATACATTTACCGCAAGTGAGACATGGCACTCTGTTGCCTAGACGAATGCTTGTTTGACGTTAAGAGTCGACAAGCCTTATAAAGTTTGTGCTCTAATTGTAACCAATACGACGTATTTAAAAGTGCAACGCCTGTAATGGAGGTGAAAGGAATTAATCTGTTTCCGCTTCTAAAACAGGGAATAAATTAACGTGAGATTAACGTATTTGAGTTTGACAAATTTCACAGCACGACATTTATCAACGCGTCCATAGTAATGTAAAATTCGGCCGCTTGAAGTGAGGATTCATATGCACTGAGCAGAAAGAAGAAACTGAGCGAGTCTTTCAAAAATGTTCACTTGGCCACCGAACAAACGCAACTGGTTTTGTGATGGTTCAGCTTAGACCAGTCAAAAATTTACTCAAAATTAATACCGTGGCCGCACCTCAGGGTTAGATACCTTTCAGATTCACGTTCATTCCTTCACGAGGACCTCTTCACGGCTGGTGAATTCCTTCACGAGGACCTCCATTGTAAATAATGAGCGGCAGGATTGACTGCCATTAAACCTGAAGGACGGCGAAGGAAGGAAGCCGCCAGCCAATTTACTCAGAGTCTCGCTGACACGAGGTGCCTTGCGGGCTCTCTCGTCTGCTCGGGGTTCTTTTGTGCCGCCCAACTTCCGCATTCCAAAATGTTTGAAATACAGTTTCTTTATGAAGCTACTAAACGTGCGCCCAATTTGCTGGGCTACGAACATAACACAATTTTCTAATTCGTTGTGTTCTTCTGTAGCCACCGTCAGTGACGGTTCGAATTTTTTAATCCTTGGAGGCCGGATTGTGACATCATGTCTGTGCCGTTTGACGTTTTTGCGAGTTTAATGGACTGTCGATCAATGACTTTTTCGAGTTTTGAGGATTTTGCTCCCGTTTTCAACGCGTCTTTTGTTATTTTTAATGCTTATTGTCTTCTTATTTTAATTTTTTCTGACTGTACTGTTAATTCCAATACCACGTACTTTTATTGAATTTAGATTATATTAGATTCATTCTTTGCTTGCTTACTGCTTTCAAGAGACATCACACACAGTGGGAACGCCATATCGGAGCACCAAAAAACTGTTTTTCTAAAGCGCCGCACCGTTTCTCAGAATGTTAAGGTCAGATACATGTCAAAGTACTCGTGGGACGTCTGCGTTGAACCTTGCTACAGGCATGCCGTCAACGAGACGCTAGGATCATCGCTTATAGTCGCATAGACACGCGCATCACGACGAGAACAATGCGCTCCAGTTCGCGGCCCTGCGTTTAGCGGCGATCATGCGAGTGGCGGTGCCCTCCTCATTGTCGCCACACATCTGAACCTCAAAGGCGGGAAGTGTCTTCGCGTAGGCGGTAGTTCAGTGATAAAACACTACGCCTGCACTAGGGAGACCTGAGTTCTGTTACCAGTCCGGACATCTTGGTGCTGATATTCCATGGTTTTCAGAAACCACTACGGCATGGTTTCTTTATACAAGACTAGCTGTTACCTGCGGCTAAACTGAAACCTTAATTATAATCACAAAGTCCTCTATTTTAATTGTCCTTCTTTATTACTCTAATATTCTGGACTAACACATGGGACATTTTTCATCCTGGAAAAACGAACATTTCCTTAAGGAATATAAAAAACATATCACCAACCAGTGCCTACTCAAATGGTTTTTATATATTCACCAAGAAACAGTTCGTTCTTTCGGAATGAAAAGTACTCTGTATGTTAATACAGAATATAATGCACCCCTGTACCAAATTTCATCAAAATCCATCGAGCCGTTACGACGTGATTGAGTAAGAAACAAACATACAAACTTTCGCATTTATATGTATTATTAGGATATAGCCAATTCCTTGCCCGTTCCTTCATGTGCGAGCAACTTGTTCCTTCTACAATTTTCACGCTGTCGACGAGACCTTCAGCTCTACCTGCCTTGTGTTCTCTTCATCCTCTCCCCTGGTACACCACATTGGCGAATAAGGGCCGTGCTATAATGAGCCGGTGCTCTGCCTTTCTGTGCTGTGTCTTTGCCATTCTGGTATCTGATTTGCTTATTTGGCCAGGACATCCCTACAGTTGTCGGTAGCGGTGCCATCCACAGTTTGACCACCTTCGGTCAGCTGTCTTGTCAGAAGACCTGCTCACAAGTACACTGCAGATTGAAGTCTTGAATCCGGGAAGGACAGGTGGCTTAAAGGTCCAGCGAAGCGTTCACTTGAAGAGCCTCGGCCAACTATACTGCATTTCTACTGTCGCTGCTTCGTGATAACTTTGCCACGCCACACAAGTCGATTTTGCGTTTAACTTAGTAATTACTTTACAGAAAAAAAGCATGTAAATGAACTGTTTTGTCATTTTTCGTGGAGATGATGTGTATCATGATGAACATTAGTGATTTACCATTTATTGTTAACATGGGGAAAAATAATAAGTTGTAATTATTGCGTATGGTAGGGTGAGCACATATGTAAAACATTTAAATTCAGGTGAAGGGACGTTATGTCCAGGCAGAAAGTTAAATAACTAGCACGACAGAAATGTGCCTCCAACATCGGCGCAGTTTTCACTGCGCACCTTGCTGCTTGTGCAAGACCTAAAAACAGTTGAAGGCTGATGGCGAGGCTCTTCCTTGCCTCGGCTCTTAACGGCACCAAGATGACGTTGGTTTGACCTGGGTGACGCAATATCTCCTGCAGCATCATGCGTGAGTTAAAGTTCATCCTACGAACAGATGGTTCGGGGCGCAGGGCAGATCTTTCCCCGGTCATTCTCGACCGAGTCTTGAATATTCAACGTAACCTTATGTCAAAACAATGTACATTATGTAGTGAGTATTATTACACTGAAGTCAACAGACGTGGAAGTACGTATAAACCATTCACGGTTACTTCACACTTTTCTGGAGCCCTGCTTAAGTTCTATTTCCAGTGTATTCCTCCGCCTCGTGCAAACTAAACTTAACTTTGTCTAGAAAATTACACCAAATGACAACGCACTGAATTCGTGAGCATTCAGTTGTAATAATATTTGTATGTGGACTATTTCTTTCTGGGTGCTTCCAACACACGTGCTTTCTCGCTATTTTATTCACATTTATTATAAACGACATTATAATTTATAAATAAAATGCAGGCAATACTTCAATTTAATGACAAATAAGATACTTTCATGTTAACATGGCTATGCAACGCTTGTGATACATGGCACATCTAGGAAATAACTAAACACGTCATACAAGGGATGATTTTTCAAAGGTTTGATTCAAAAAGTGTGAAGAAACCGCGAATAGACTATACCTAAGGAATCCGTAATAGTAATTTGTTGACTAAAATAACAAATTATAGTTTTAAAATTATATGTGATATACTAACTTGACCATCCATAGTAAAGTAAGATAGCTAAGTAATTAGTTTTAAATTACAGCCAATTAGCCCGTATTAGTGGATACCGTAATACGCGAATTAACGTTATTGCAACACTTCCAAGTGCTTAAAACCATCATCATAAAAAATTTCATAGTAAATTTTAATTAACTTGATTCGATTCGTACTATTTCAACTTTTTTAAAATAGTTAATATTAGTCGAAAAAATTTGTCTAATTAATACCCTGATGTTATAAGAAAAAAAACCGCCTCAAAGACTCTCTTGATCGGTTACAGAAATATTTTCTCGCTGCTGTGACCTCGACGCCGTTACTTCATCATAGGAGTGTAATTGTAGCGTCAGGGGCACGAAGGGATGTGACGGCGTACAATTGCAAACGTGGCCCTGAATTGTTAACCTGGCTGCCGAGATCATCGCTTCCGTTTATCGGTGCACGAATGGGGCATTTTTGAAGTCATGGCATAGCGAAATGCTGCCTCAAGCATGTTGTTGAAAGCAGTCTTTGTACTTTCGAGTAAACAAAAGAGTAATGAAATTCACTTGGCTATATTTTTACGCAGCGATTACAAGCTAACGTAATAGCATATATTTCACCGTGCTGTATTTGACGTATTACTTTGCTGACTTAATATTTGGCTTGTACAGCATGCAGCAGTTTAGTGTTACAGAAGAAGATACTTCGCAAAGCTGGGAGAAATGACTTGTTTGTAAATTTCATAGTGTATAAGTATTTAAACTGTTACTTAAACGGGCCCGACCTTCTCCACGAACATTTATTCTGTGCAAGTATTTAGATCAAAGATCCCTCGCACTGTTAGCTACCCCCATACGCCAAACGGCCAAAGAGTTTAAGGATTAACATTTTGCACACTCGTTTCCTTGAATGTACAAAGAATAACTATAAATGGTGTTAGTATCAGGCTTAAAAACTACCTGCTAGAACTGATGGATACTCGGCAAATTATTTACGTGAAAACAAGTGATCGATTTAAAAGGCTGTAATGTTTTAGCTCCTGCGTCAATCTTATTTTCCCAAGTAGTAAACAAACTTGGTTACAAGAAAAACTGATATGAATAAACGGAAACGGGCTGGAGGTTGGACCAGTTGCGTAGGGAAGGACAAAGTTGGCCGAAGAAACGACCTACAACCGCTTTCCTTAGAAGGACGTAACTCAAATAAAGGCGAGTGCGCTAAATGCGGAATAACAGAACCGAGAGCTAGGCTTCGACAATGAATAACTCCTGACCACAATTTAGCATGGGAGCTAGTTTAATGAACGTATTAATCAGGTGGCATTCTTGATGTACCGCACTATGGGAAGTCGGACTAAAACGTATAGCTTGCTTGCAGCAATTACTGTCCATGCAGCTTCCAACGTGACAAATTTAGCCGTTTATTTCCGATACAATTCACTTGCGGTGGTGAAATACGACTTATCTCTAACACGAGCACAGCTGCTAACTTAGCGAAAAGTAATAGGAAAAGGAATTTTAATATTTAAAAAATTGTACTGATGAAATCAATACAATTGACGGCTGTAAAGCAATGTCACTTTTCTGGGAAAACGGAAGGGGTTCATAAGTGGTACTTCGTGTCTAGAAAAGTTGCTTAGTAATTTTTCAAAAGGCATTTTCTATTAGAACCATACCATAAAAGTAAGATACTTAAGTGGTGCTTGTCAGCTGGGGTATTCAGTGCCGATGGGAGTCAAGTGAAGTAGAGTTAGAGAAGTGAATAACGCAATTGTGGATAATACGGGAACACCCCGAAAAAACCAAGCAACCAACGGCAACGTCATCAACGTTTCCAAAGTTTTGAAATTCCGGTTGTGATAGTCAGGAACTGAACCCGATTCGCTATGGTAAGAGGATAGGAATATCAGTAAAACTTTAGGGTGGACCGACAAAAAAATTTAATTTGCCAAAAAAGCTGATTTCCGTATCAGATTAGTAAGTTGCCAAGAATGTTGTATGAAATTAAAATAGTTTCTTTTTTAGCAAACAATATACCAACATCGACGTGCTTTAGAAAAAAATTGTGAATTTCTCACTGAATCAGATGAAATTCACCCCGATAAATTTAATCGTGCCTAACTACAATTACAAAAACTCCAACCAGCCTTAGGATTTTCAATTTAACCGGGACCCAACCAGTACCAAAACTTAGGTACTAAGATTTTCGGCTGATCACGAACGTTAGAACTCAAATAATAAAACAGTAAGGAATAGGAATTCCTTTGATTTCTCCCACACAACTTATTCAAAAATGATGTGGACAAAATTGTTTTAAGCTTCTGCATGCTAAATAAGGGCGTTGGGTACTAAAATGTTAAGTGTTTGACTTGAATTGATGCAGGATTATTTTTTTATTATTTACCTGTGTCGAAAGGATTAAACCCGGCGTGACGAGACATCAGAATACACGTTTAGGCCCTACTAATTTTGGCGTTCAAAACACTCCTGGAATACCAAGTCTATTATTTATTAAGAAGGATATTTTAATTTATTATGTCATGTGAGGTATCCGACAATGGGAGTTAGACTAACTATTTTGGAAATAATAATGGAAAATGTTGGGATGAATTATTTAGTTTGACAGCAGTCGTGTGTAGTTTTATAGTTGAATAGGAAACAATTACTGGGAAGTGGTATTTTCTTTAGGTGTAATGTTGCTCCTGTATTTTGACCCAAACGGGGTAAATGAGTCCATGGCTCATTGTAAGGGCTATACGTGCATCAAATGCCTCATCGCTTCTACGCAGTCTTTTCGCTGTGCTGCATTCAGCTATGGAACTTAAAGCATTTACCTACCATCTTAGTTGATGGGAAAGAAAGGAAAATAGTATTTTCTACGTACGAGATCTGTTAAAAGCCATATTCCGGACTATTCCAAAGTATGATTTAATTACGTTAGAAAACATTTTACAAAAATACACATAGGACTCTTTTTAAAAGCCTACGTTTTAAAACCTTTACAATGCAATTCGTTCGCCTTGATCTCGAACCAACTACAGCTGGAATCAGTTCGTAAGTCGGTCTCGCCGAGACTTGTGTATAGCCGAGCCTAACTCAAGAAATGTAGCGGGAAATATGAGCATGTAGTGAGCTTCTGAAACTGACGACAATTCCATACGGAACGTTTGTCTTGGCATGTTAGAGAAGATGCACTAACTGTAACTGTACACAGTTACAGTAGGTTCTGTACATCGCTACAGGCCGGAGGAAACTGTAATGGCAGATCTCCACGAGATGAAGACGAGAAGTAGACACACTTAAACGCCATCTTCAGCAAAATACTCATCGTTACTTAACGCGCATACTCTGTACAACCTGACCTATGAGTAGAAGATACGTGTTTACGCGTTATAAAAGTAATACATTTTGGTAATTATAATTTGAATTGCTTTTTTTTATGACTGGTTACTAAGACATCGTATTTAATATTATTCTCAAAAAAATTTATTTCGGTTCCATAATTTTTGCATGACCAAATCTCAGAAGTCAGGATTTTTTAGATTTTACCACACAACCAATAATCCATACCAGTTATGAAATCTTTAAAAGTGACTCTGGAAGACATTATTGCAGTTAATTTTAAAACGTTCTCAGCAAAAAAAAAAAAAAAAAAAAAAAAAAAAAAAAAAAACTAAATTACAGAGTCAACTTCAGATCAAATATGCGCAAATGTCCTTACATTCAACAATTAAGGAGACGTAAACAAATATTTTAATGCATTTATAGCTAAATGTAGTGAGTTAACCTCTGCCCTAATTCCAAGCGACTAGATGTTATTGCTTATATGGTGCAAAAACAGTGTAGTTGTGTTGACGTGTAATTAATTGCCTATATTTACGCAATTATGTTTGGCACAGATACCGGGTTTTCCGTACAGACACCAGGATATATAAGTAAATAACCTTTATGCTAAAATACTACTGATAACATTAGTATATATTTATATCACTAGGTATGTTTCATACTGACATGAGAACAGTTAAGTAAATTGAATTAAATGTTTTATTGCATTTCTTTTTCAAACAATTATCTCAAAATATAGTGAGCATGGTATCACAAATTTTCCGGGCCATAATAAGGAAAACAAAATCAAAAATGCACATTTACCCATTTCAATTAACTACTAAGATAAAAAAAAAACTACAATAATATTAGAGAATGGAGAGATTTGGTGGCTCTTTAAGGTTCGGACTCGCCCCTTTAACAGAAATTCCTCATTTTAGTGTCTTAATTTCCGATTCAGAGTAATAACTGACAAAGTACGATTATAGGAAATTTACATTTTAATAGTCATTTAATATTTTCGTGCTTAATATTAATATTATGTTGTTTGGTAGTTGTAAAAATTCAGGAGCATATTTATGTCTTATGAGTAAAGATGGAGTCACAATAGCCCGACTAGCACATGACAGCTCCACACGACGTCAAAGCACGACGAAATTTCAAATTTAATTTTATTCAGTGTTCACAATAACCCGACGATATCTGCCCGAAAAGTGCTGTACTTGGCTGAACCAAAGTCATAAAACGGCAAATCGTTCCTATGATATCCGATATTTCCAATTTAAAACTCACGATAAAGTGAATGATTATTTGCTTTTGACAATATTTGAAGTCATACGAGAAAAAAAAATTTAAATTAGAAACCGAGGCATGATTTTGGCACGAAGTTAGTTTATTATTTACCACGGTAGGAAAATTCAAGCGAAATGTTGTTTTGTAATGTTGCATATTAATTATTTGCATACCCCGACGAGCGTAACACGACGGAAAGTAGAAATATAATCTACTTTGGTTGGGCTGTCGGAGCTGTGATTTTATCGGACTGACGTCACAGTGACATTGCTTTTCATTCGCTGCTACTTAGATTTCGTCGTGTGGGTGTGTTGTATCAGTTTCGTCGTGAAATTAATACTCCAGTTTAAGCTTCTGCCTTCTTACAAGCAAGAAATAACACACAGAGAAAATTAGATAAAGGCTGTTCACTATAAAGTGAGCACTTTAGAAATGAACCTTAGAAAAAGTCACTGCCTCTGCATGCATATATTTTAACGGGTGCACTGAGTGACATTCACCCAGAAAAGTTGGTAACGATGGATGGAAAGTAGTTCCATATCTTAACGTCGAATAAAAAGTATTAGTTAACCATTTGTGATAACTTAAAATTGATTGTCTCACTTTCTGATTATTTAATGCATCGAAGTGTAAAAATAAGCAGATTTGTAAAGTATTTACTTTCTTAATAATTTCACAGTTTCACTTGACCGACGTATGAATAAAGCCATCAGGCCCATAGCAATGTTAATTATACGTCAGGTGGAGGAATACACAACGTGTATACAGATAGATCTGAAGCAGAGCTTTCAAAAGTGCTCATTTTACCGTGAACAGCCTATACAAATGTATTAAACAACTAGTACAATGTAAATATTCTATAATCAAGCATTTACGATAATACCTCGGAAACTGAAATCATGACACGAAAACGAAGAATTTCTGCGTGTTAGGTGGAGCCGCGCCTTAACGGCGAGGTACTGAGAGCCAATGAGGGTGAAGTGAGGTGAGCGTGGAGCAGCGGCGGAATGTAAGGGCGGGGGAAACTGGAGTTCTTCAAGAAATACCGCCGAGCATTGGCATCGACCGGCACGACTTCAATTATTCTAATTTTGTGGTCAATTCATATAACATATTACTGTAAAGTTTTAAATCTATTTGTCCAGTATTAAAAACACTGTTTCGTGTGAAAATAATGTCTATCTGTTAATGACAGGGTGCGAAATAATCTTAATTTCCAGTCTCTTAGTGCTCATTTGGCACCATAATTTATTTAAGTGCCTGCAAAATAGCACAAATAGTTTTTCCTTAATATGAAACCCCCTCCCCCTTCTTTTTTTTTTCAAAATCCCCACCAGAAATAAAATCCTAGCTATGCCCTGAAGAGAACAGTAATTGAAATTACCCTACGATAGAGTTTTTTTCTCTTACGGTTAGTGTTAAAAAACATTCTGTAAATAACTGGTTTTTAAAATATTAATTTATTGATTATTTGAAGTTTTTAATTATTTTTGCATTGATTATGACTATTTATGTTGTAAATGGTCGATTTTGGGAGGGAGTGTGTGGGGAAGGGGGGCAAAGCAGGTATTTCTCAGGGGCCCAGAATTTATCTTGGCGGGTCTGTTCGTGTCTATTGCTGACTTTTAAAACATTGTTTCGTATTTCATTGCCTTCATATAAGTCCCTGGAATCGGCATTCGCTGCTCCTCGGCTGCATCTTCTTATATTAATATATTAATGCGAATGGAAGCAGTTCGTTCAAGGGGGGCAGGGGGCATTCAAATCACTTTTCGAATAGACGAATACCACAACGGGACTCAACATTTCTCGAATTCAAGTTGCGAGTGAAAGTTCCTGATTCTGACAAATATTCGAATACAACAAATTCATTCCTGAAAATACTCGATTTTGCCCATCACTAACCAATCCCGTGGCAATTATAATATTTACATGTGGTGCTGAAATATTATATTTAGAAACCAAAAGTAAACACATCTTCTTCGTGTGTATATTTTAAGAAACCATACACTTTTCAACGTAAGTTAGTTACGGTAAGCATCTTAATAATATATCCATGAATCCAAACATACATAAGATATTTTCCCCGCATTTTTCAAGGCAATATCCGAAACTATAACTTCCGCTTATCTAAAACAGCAGGTGAATAAACGTTCCCACAGCTTCAAATAACGTAAATTAATATATAAATACGTGGATCAGTTTTTTTTCCCGCATAAAACTAACACAAACATAACAAAGGGAATATTTGTTGTGTTCCACAAGTGCATGCACAGTATCGACGCGACGACTAGGTCGGTCCCTAGAAGCTCGTTTTCCGAAAGTGTTTGGTTAGCCATGAACCAGCTGCAGTTGACAAATGTGCAGTAGCATGTGCCAAGCGTCCGTCCGAGAAGGTGAATCAATGTAAGAGGCGAAGCGCTGTCAAGCGCGAGGCCTTGAAGTCACCTGTGCTACGATGACGGAGCTGCTGAATATAATAACAATAAAGGAGACTGGAAAAGTAGTGGAGGGGGGAGGGGTCACGCAGGGATACGTAGCTTAAACACGAAAGCCGTGAGACGCGTGTTTTATGACGATGAAATGCATGCTCAGGGATTACTTGGTAAGGCGACTACTGCAGCATTGTTACACCACCGTCTAACAAACTGCTGGCTGAAAATAAAATATAAACTACGTAAAATTATTGAAAGTAATGTGCAACGTATAATCAACAGTACTAATTAATCTTAAAAACCTTTACTAACAAGTTAAAGTAAATAATTCAACAGGTAATGATTTTAGTGCACAATGGCTATTTTTCGACCCATGAGTTGGATATTGAAACACTTAGCCGGTGTTCAGGGTAGAAAGCAATTTTGCAAAATATTGCACAAAAAATGCAGCAGAATCTAACGAAGGAGTATTTTGAAACGATGTTATAATGACAATGGTTTACTTATATGAAAAGTCTGGTTGGTAGGCGTTATAAATCTCCACAAAAAAGATTTTTAAAAGAATTGCCAGTTTATTTCACTGAGGCTATGTTTTACGTCGTGCCGTAATCTTATTATAGATTATGCCATTAAAACCTAAATAATAAAGTCTTGCTATACACATAAAAATATAGTAATAATAAAGCCGACGATGTAAACATTATAACTAATAGTAGGTCGTAATTTGGAATATTAGCTACAATGAAATTTGACCGGGTTAGTTGACAGACAAAAGAAATGGTTTACTCTGGAGTGACATAAATGTAAAAGTGGAGGCAGCTGGGACTGTTAGTGAGTTGAGATGCCGGAGTGCAGAATCACCGTTCCAGCTAGACGAAAAAAAAAAACAGAGGAGTTTATAGGTGGTGGATGGTTTAGGGGAGGGGTGGGGGGGGGGAGCTATGTCTGTTAAACAAATTAAAGTTTATTTTATTTTATTTCCTAAGGATTTCTGCCTTTTTTTGGCGGACACAAAGAAAGTTAATACTAAGGAGCAACGTCAGCTTTTGCCTGATATGGGGATGGAAAAAAACACTTGCGAAAATAATTCTCATTTACAGCCGGTGGGTTCGAACCCACGACCTCACGAAGGCGAGGCCGTAACGAGACGGGTATTGTCGTCAACGAGAAAAAGGACTTGCTCGCCTTAGTACGAGGATGAGTGACAAAACAGCCGCAGAAGCTGAGGTAATTTCTGATGTAAGATGCACGTTTCATCACAAGCCGAGGTCCGGCTGGGTGCCGAGGTATTGCTCCACAGGCAGCCACGAGACATCTCGGTAGTACATCGGAGTGTTGTTACGGAGAGGGGGACATGTTGTGTATTCCGAGCGCCTCACTCGGCGGTCATAAGTTGCGTACACGCCTCTGGTGCACAGGCTTCAAGGCTAACCGAGCAGTTTCGAAGTGAATCTTTGGAATAACATACTGTACAGTGCCTAATGTATTATGTTACTATAGGCCATTCGCTGTAAAGTGAGCACTTTTGAAACCTATCCCATTTGGAATAATAGTCAATAAATATCATTTATTTTTGCCTTAGACGTTAACTTCCGAGAGCAAACACTCTGTTTATTACTTACATGGCAATATTTATTTTAAAAAAGGCGGTTAAAGGATGAAAAATGGCTGAAAGGAAAAAGTAACTAGGACCTCAAAAGTGCTCACTTTACCGTGAACAGCCTATATATTGCCTCAGCTGCGTATATTTCAACAGGGCGCGGGATATAAATAAATAATAAAACAATATTAAATACATAATATATTGTGTATAATTGTATATCATTATATTAAATGTTAAGTATAATATTATAACAATCTAATTATATAATAATAAATAAACATAATTGAAATTTACATGTTTCAGACGGGCAGTGTAGGAGATCCAAGATAGAGCAATCCCATGCAGCAGTTTTATCCAACGTGTTAAAATATTTTGCCATAGTGATGCATACCTGTCGAGCTATTTCTTATGTGGTAAATATGAACTAATTTTTTTGTTGTGTAAGATTTCATGCTCGAAGGCTGCATCACCCCGGTAAAATACGCGTTCACGAAGTTGGCAGAAAGTGTTATATATCTACAGGATTACCGTTTCTTTAGTTTTTCAATGCTAACTTTTACAAAGATGCGTAGATCTCAATTACCGATTTTTTACATTAATTTACATCCATCGCACTATTTAACGGTATCAAACACTCATTCGGCTATATATATATATATATATATATATATATATATATATATATATATATATATATATATATATATATATATATATATATATATATACACGCAGCAAAGCTCGCAGCGAACTGTCGAGAACTTCTTGTAATCGAGACAGGTGACGCGTCGAACTCGCATTCGCGCGGGAAGGCCTGGGCTCTATTGCCGGTCCGGCATACCACGTGATGTCTGTTTCCCACGGCTTAAGTTAAGATTTGCGGTGAAAAAAGGACACCGAATGAACGTGTACAAATTACAATTAAAGAAGGCATTTTTACGAAACAGTTCATGGTAATCGCGTACGTCTCGTATAGGAACATTCTGTACGTCGGCGTATAGTAAATTGGGATATTTCAATGCGCGTAGTATACGTAAGTCCTTCAGCCAACAGAATTGAAGGAGAAGAGAAGAATAGGAAGTAATTTAATGCATTTGATAGAATACCTTATTTCTAAAAGAAAAATCTTAAGTTTTTTTTCCGTTTACTCATATAAAAACACGTCTAAACTGTATGTAACAACTAATTGTATTCTATGTTTGAACTGTATCATTATATTTTCTGTTCTATTATTGACAAATTCTGTGCAGTTTAGTACCGACAGAACGATGCAAATAAAATGAAATGACATATTATTTGCTAATAAATCAGTACTGCACTAAAATAAAGTTATAGGCTGTCCATGGTAAAATGAGCACATTTGAAAGCCTTGCTACCAATCTATTTGTATGCACGTTGTGTATTCTTACACCTTACATATGATTAACATTGCTATGGGCCTCATCACTTTATTAATGCGTGGGTTAAGTGAAATTGTGCAATTATTAGAAAAGTAAACATTTTAATAATATGCTAATTTTTACACACCGAGTAAAAAAAAAAAATCACGAATGGTTACCTAAACCTTTTTATTCGACGTTAACATATGATACTACTTTCCATCCATCGTTACCAACTTTACCGGGCACAAGTCACTCAGTGCGCCCGTAAAAATATATGCAGGCAGGGGCAGTGATATTTTTTTAAGGTTGATTTCAAAAGTGATCAATATCGTGAACAGCCTTTAATTTCTAGTAGTATGTGATTGGTTGAACATGAGGCAAGTACGCTCACTATGAACCACACATTTTTGTAAACGTTCTTCGCATACGTATCTTACGTACCGGGAATTGATCGTGTACTGACCTTTACCGAAAGCACTGTAGGAGGCAAATTCTGGGAAGGTTTCTTCTTTACTACCGGTAAGGTTTATTTTACTCAGGTTGAGAATCTTAATGCTTTTAATTTGGCAACTAAAATTTTTCGCCGCCAGGGTTCACTGGTGTTGCATATTGTAACAACGCTTTACAGACAGTTAACACGTCATTCGTATTTTTTATATGTTAAACTGAATATTTTATCATTTACGTAATATTTTTTCATATTATTTGATTTTTTTTAATTTTTGTTAAATGGCAATAATTATTTACTTATTTTATTTGAAAGCTGAGTCCAAATATATTTTATATATGTATACCATATTTTATTTTAGGCCTCATATTAATATGTATTTCCTGTTTAGTATTTTTATTTATACGTTTTACAACCAATGACTATGTCTTTTAATCGTTTTGGAGGTTAAAGTGGCATTCCAAATTAATGTTTCAATGTGAACCTTGTGATCGGCTGAGAGGTCACCGAGTATTCTGGAGCTAGGCTTAGCTAGGATAGAAGGACACTCCATATTCTAAAAAGTATAAAACATGATAAAAAAAGTTGTAAACATACAAAGAATTATTTTAAAAACATAAAGAGAGAGCACGCGAGCATAATTGGCAATAAGAGGCCTGATTTGAGCCTCCTCCGCGTAATTTCACGCAGGTAGCTTTGAACTTGTGAAGAGGTCGTTAGCCGTAAGCGGGTAAGCTTACGTACAGAATTCGCATTAATTCTATGTTACACCCGGGGGATGCTCTGTTGCCATCCACTACTTACAAGGACTTCTAGAACTTACCACAGCTTAAAACTAATAAAAGAACCCAGATAAGGAATTTAACAGAATAAAGTCTTGCTATATATACACTTTTAATCTGAATCAGTGAGAAGTTCACTGTTTCAATCAGTCAAACGTATCTAACTGATTCAACAGTCACTTACGTGTATTTAACTGATGAATCAGTTTAAAAATGCTAGATTTCCTTCACTCATTGATTCAGTGACATTTTCAACTGACTCATCGGTCATTTTTTTCACTGTTTACTCAGTGGATTATTTTTGACTGATGGATGAGTTAAAAAACGTGTAAAAATGGCTAATGAAAAACACTAATAAAACCAATAAAAAATACTTTCTAAAATGTGTTTCGACTCTCAAAATGCCATTTTATGAGGTAGCGGGAACATTCAGTCTATAATTTTGTTTTCGTGTAATCGCCACAGCGTTCATATATACTACTCGTTTTAGCAATCCTAACGGCATCAACTAAACTTAAGACGAAAAGTAAGAGCATATAATTTAAAACTTCAAGGTTTCGGAGCGAATCTATAAGAGCTATATTTTCATATCAGGATTTGAACTTGGCATGATAGCGCAGATGGTAAGGTAATGGCACATAGTTGAAGGGTGAATGAGTTCGATCCCAGCCATCTTTAAAAGTGTCTTACTTCTTTAAATTTCGGTAAATTGCACAATATAAATAGTAATCTATCCTAAATATGTTTAATTCACGTAATTATTTGTCTACATATAATGAAACCAATATTTAATTCGCAATTGTAATCTGCCGTCACTTTTTGAATCCGTGAGATAATCTCACGTCACTAATTTAATCAGTTTTTTTTTTTTTCCTCGAACAGTCTGTGATTTTCAACTGATTATAAGTGGAGCCATTTTCACTTATTCAAGTAGTTAAATTTCACAACGAATAAGTGGTTTCCCACTGATTCGAATTTAGAGTGCACATTTATATGACACTCCACTTCTAGAACATTACGTCAGCCGCCATGTTGCTACAGTTAAATTTTCAAACTTTCCTATGGATTACCGCGAAGAACCCGTGAGAGTTATTGTTCTACCGATAGCAGTGCAGCGTCCGACGACTGATCAGTCTGAAGCTAGTACGTCTGGGGAGGTGTCGTGCATTTGATAGCGTCTGATTCCCCTAAACATGCTTTATCCAATACCTGAATTCCCTGCGCTCTTTGCGGGATCGTGTTTTCAGTGTGGGCATTGGTTTTCTTATAACTATTTTGAGGCGACCTTGTGTAGATTTCGAGTGGGTGTCTATGGTTGTGCAAAATGTCGTTGTCTGGAAGCTGGTCTGTATTCTTTAATTATAACTACCGGCTGTTTCCTGCATAAGAGCTCCCCGTGTTTGCGTACTTATTGCCGTAATTTTTGTTTCGGAAATCTCTACGCTCTTAGAGTCCTCCCTTCTGTTCCAAGTTCTTGTGTCTGCGTGTAGAGTAACTTGGTGCACTTTAAAAAGGAGATTTCTTCGCCCATGCGACAGCTATAAGTAAAATGAAACACCACGCCCGATACGTCACTGTCAGCAATCAACTTGTATGAAACTAGGTTATTTTACTTCACGGCTGCCACATTAGCAAACGAAAATTCCTGTAAATCATTCCAGGTTATCCGCCGTGTCTGAAGTAACCCCAGTTAAAGGCGTTACTAAATCGGAAACAGTTGTTTCAGTTATACGCAGTTAATAATCCAGGGAGATGCTAAAGGTAACTAAATAGCGTGGCTTCGCTTTACTGCCGCACAGAGTACCACACTGGGGCCGCGTTCCGTTCCCTGCACTCATGCGACCAGTTCCACAGCCGCCAGTTGTTGTTCCGGCGAAC
Source organism: Dryococelus australis (assembly GCA_029891345.1). NCBI lineage: Eukaryota > Metazoa > Arthropoda > Insecta > Phasmatodea > Phasmatidae > Dryococelus > Dryococelus australis. Next base: position 102,849,609 of record CM056993.1, read on the forward strand.
GCAACAACTTCCATGCTCTATTTTCGGCGCGTAATTTGAGAGTTTTGTTTACATGATCCCGTCGTATGATTTGACAGGATAATGAGTTTACAATTTTCGTATGTGTAAACAAGGCATAATAAAATTAATCGAATATTAAATATTTAACAGTAGTGGAACATTTGCACTACGCAATAGCAACCATGAGCACACATTATCCTCAAAGTCTTACACACAGCAGATTAACATGCCACAAATAATAATATACCAGCCATGCCCTAGGTTTTCTGCAGTCACTCCGTCCACTTTAAGCGTGAAAGGAATCCCATTTAAAATCAACTTCACGTATTCCATCCTTGCCTCTTGGTCGCCGACGATGCTAACCTCCAAACCCGCACGTTTCTGGCATTTTCCCACCACTGCGACGTCAGCGCATGAAGCATATGTGCTCCAGCCTCGTATAGTTTATGCGTGAGATTGGCAGGGAGTCGAATGACGTAGGAGGTGCACTGATTCGCCTGTGAGAAGGAATCAGAACTATTTCCCTGCGCGTATTTCGCATGGTGGAGGTAGCGGAACACGGCCTGAGTTGAGTTGAGAGATGTGTAAGGCGGCCAAAAAACAAGTCATTTGACGCGAATGTGGTCAGAGCGAGATGTGACTTGGTGTGGGGAACGGGAGAAGGTACGCCGGCTAACGGAAACGTCCATCATGTTTACCACATGCATAGCACCGGCAGCAAGGTCGGAAGTCAAGCTCGTATAGCGGCAACGGAAGCCGTGGCGAGTGAGTCGACGGCTCGGCGCCTCTTATACATGAAGAGTAGTGAAGTTGTTCTGCACTGCCTCGGGCGATGTGTTTTTCTGTCAGCAGTGTTATGTTTTTAGCGTTATCGAACATACCCAATGGCGCCTGCGAAAAAAAAGAACTAAGATATCCTCGCTGGCACGCACGGGATCTCGTATAAACAGAAAACCGTATAAATTAATTTTAATGCAATACAGTGACGTGATTCAAACAACTAACAGATACAAAAAGCCACTTCGTGACATGACTTCAAAATAAGTATTAAAAGGAGTGAGTGCGTGAAGAGATTTGAACGGCTCTTTGCATTGTGGTCTTGAGAGCCGACGTGGGTGAAGCGAGGCGAGTATGGAGCAGCGCGGGAATGCAAGGGTGGTGGAAACGGGATATCTCCAAGAAGACCTGCTGACCTGCGGCATCGTCCGGCACGATTCCCACGTACGAAAATCCGGGGGCGACCCCACTGGGAATCGAGCGGAGTTCGCCTTAGTGGGAGGCGAGTAGTCTAGCCACTAGACCACCGCGGCCCCCGGTATTGAAAGTGATTTAGTGGAATTTACGGAGTGTTCTCTCAGATTTTCTGTGTATTACGTTGCTACGTGTCGGAACAATAGCAGCCACTTCGCCCATACTTTATACGCGCAGATATTTATATGTGAAATTTATAGTTAATTTAACGAATTTAACGTATAAAAATATAATTTTGAAATAGGAGTAATAAATTAGTTGCGGTAGCAAGATTTCACTTCATGTGCAAAATTGGTGCATCATTTTCTCCGAACTGAGCATGTTCGCTTCTACGTTAGAATTGGAATTTGAAAAGGCTTATTAGAATCCCCCTGTGTTATGCCTGAAGACTTATCGGGAGATGGCTTAAAAATTAACTTGTGACCTAACTTAAACTAACACCCATATCTTACCTGGGATTAGAACCCAGAACCTCCCGCACCCCAGACCGACTCCGCCGCGGGAGGCCGGCAGGCCGGTAGAATGTGTGACTTGCATTCGACGGGTCGCAGGCTTGATCCCCGCCGACTGCACAAGAGGTACTTCCAAGTGGATCATCCTTGCGTATGTCCTTGTGCGTGTGCATATGTCCATGTGTATAAGTGTGTGCGTACGCCCATGTGTATGTGCATGTGCGTATGTCGATATGTATGAGCAAATGAAGTGGGGTGGTTTTAGGTGAAGTGGCGCAGCATCTGTAAGGGACTTCTTGCTTACTAAAACCTCAAGGAAGAGCTTGCGTGCTTCTTGGTTTGACCCAAAACAATTTCCCTTCTTCAATATAATTAAAAATCTCTGCGAAAATCCAAAGTGTACTGCGTGAATAAACATTAGCTACACCGCCCCAGCAAACACTAAAACACAGTAATGCTACGTTCTCTGTTCAGTCGACTACGTGCCATCGATATGATGCCCAACGAACACATGTTCAAATTTTGAAATACGAAGCACTCGTTGCGAACGACAAAACGGCGGCCAGCAGCTCATGCTAACGTGCTCCAGTGCTTTTACAGCCGTATTGTGCCAACGGTTTATCCCAGAGAAACGATTAACACACCATTGGACGAAAAAAATAAGAAATCGTAACAAATAATATTTGTAGGGGTCAGTTTTCAGACATATATTATTTTTCGTCTTGGAGCTATAATAGTTATAACTTCCCTAATTTTAAGATCATTTATATGGAAAATCATTGAGTCTTAAAAGTAGTTGTGTGTCTATTAATTAACACGTGCATTTATTCACTAAGGTTTGGCAATAAATTTGAAAAAATTTAAAAGTGTACTTATTAACTGAAATAATATCTTAAGGGTAACTTCTGCCCCTCTGTAAATTCTAGCAACTAACATTCATGCATTCGATAAGAAAAATTGTTCTGGAAGATTAGCAGAATTAATAACCAAATTTGCAGCAGTATGGTATTTTTCCCCGGCCAAGTATATTTTTAAGCCTAAAATTCCTGCGCTATTTATACAATACGGCAACCTGCATGGGCTGATGTTAGTTCGTTTTATTGGTCCTTAGTTCGAATATAGTCTATTAGTGGTTTCTTCGCCCTTTTTTAATCAATCCTTTGGAAAATCTCCCCATGTATGACGTGTTTAGTTATTTCCAACATATGCCATAAATCACAAGCGTTTTATATTTGTGTTTATAGTAGTTCCTTTTTTTCTATTATATTGAAATGTTATTCATATTTTATATATAAATTATAGTGCTTAATTTACAAACAATTTGATTACAAAACAGTAAGAAAACTTGTGTGTTGGTAGCGCCTAATAATAAATAGTTCTTATACAAAATACTGTTATAATGATTGCGCACGAATTCGGTGCGTTGTCCATTGGTGTAATTTTCCAGATTTAGTTAAGCTTAGCTTGCACGAGGCGGAGGAATATCCTGGAAGTATAACTTTAGCAGGGCTTCAAAAAAGTCTGAAGTATCCGTGAATGGATTATACTAGATGCGCGTGCCATTTTAAACTTCACTATTAGGTTAGTTCCGTTAGTTTGGCATAGAAGTTCCATTACCTCATCCCCTTCTACTGGAACAACCTACTTAGGGAACAAATAAAATATGTCCGTAATATGTTGGTAAAACTAAATATCGTTTAAAATTTCTAGAACTTGGTTCATGTGAAGTTCATAGAAATAGTGAAATAATAAGAGTACGTGTAATTTCGCGGTCATTTTAAGTCGTTTGAAGACACTAACATGCATGAACAAAATCAGAACTAGTGAATGTCTCTGCGCTAAGCTCTGATAAGACAAGTTCTGGGTATACCTGTGTGGTTATTTGCGAAATAACTACCACATACATTTCCTGACATCCGAGTTCAGATAGAGTGGCGTCAGATCAACTGTAGCTTCAAAATTATTACGTATTAGTTTATAAAATACAGAATGTCATGGAACATTGTTATGCCCAGTTTGGCGAATGTATGACGCTGGTTAGATTCTCCGTAAATTCAGTTATTTTCGCAGAAAAAAAGGCTTGTTAAGTTAATCAAGGTTTTGTGTGGCTCTGTTTTCTAAGACATAATTATAATGTTGCGACTTGCCGTACTGGAAATGGTTAGAGCTCAATCGCCGAAACGAGTCACAATATCTGTGTTTCGAGTTGGTAGCAAGTCGTTCCAAGACTGCTATATCAATGAAGATCCCGTCACCTTGTATCCTTTAACCACAATAGAGCAGCGTAAAACCAAGCTATTCTCTTTCCTTTTTTTGAAATTTAAATTTCAAAATTTGAAATTAATTTTTTAGCCTTATGGCGATGGGTATGTTACTAAACAAAACGCAATAAGTAATGTTCAAGTATAATTTTTAATCAAACATGTTCGCATGTGAATAAACGCACATGCGATAAAGTTGCGTATATGATAATACGTGAACTAATCAGCATGGGAAGATCTTCATTGTCAGTATCAGAGAAGATATGATTATCAATTATTATTAGCCTGTCCCGCTTTTGCTTACAAGTCCATCTACAGGACAAACTGCAATCTAAGATAGCATTTAAAGGTCACGTGGCTTTTTAACGTCACTATCATGCATATAAAAGATATGGTGTCGAAAAATAATTGGAAAATAATAGCATCGCCGACAATTATAAAGAGAAAAAAAAAACGTGCATTCATTTTTGATGAGATGATTGTTCGGTATGTTTTCTTTTTTTCCTATGACGTGTTAAAGTGTACAGAAATTCCCTCGATTTTAGTAAATTGGCACTTTACTTTATTTATTTTCATCTTCCAATTCAGTAAATTGTCACTCAGAGAGACTGTAAGAAGTGTTTTGAACTATTTAATTTTTTTTTAGTTTAGTCTTAGAATACGTACAATAAACGTATTTATTTTATACGTGCCACTCACGCCTAAGACATTCTAGTATGCAAACTTCAATAGTCTGCTTAAGAACAAATTCATCACAGATTCACCATAGGAAAATCGTTAACACATCCTCTCTTGTGCTACTATAAATGGTCTGCCGTTAACTGAGCAATTTCGAACGCCTTACTTAGTTTATTCTTCCCTATGTACCTCGTTGCGTGCCCTTCCACAATAGTTAGGCATAACAAGTTAGTCAAATGACACTATGAAACTTTCAGATATAAACATGTTGCTCTTTCAAACAAAAATAGTGCTATATTTAAAGAATAAAGATAAACAATTTGTTTGGCCATTCATTCATTCATTCATTTCATTCTCAATAATATGTTTACGTCTGTAACTACTTTTCTTAATTCGCTGCAATCTTGACAGGGTGTATAAAGTTTAATGTTTGTTAAATTACATGTCGTCTCGGGTATAATCCATTCACGGTTACTTCCAAGACATTCGTCCTCCAAGTGAAAACTATACTTAACTAATACTATAGGCCATTCAAGATAAAGTGAGCACTTTTGAAGCGCTAGTTCCTTTTTTCTTGCAACCAATTTATATCCTTCCGCCACTTGTTAAGGTAAACCCTGCTATGTGAGTATTAAACGCAGTGTATACATTCACCATACCCAAAACCAAAAGTCCTAGGCCATAATTAAAAGTATTTATCGGTAATTATGTCTGATGAAACAGCTGCAAAAAGTGCTCGCTTTACCGTGAACGGCCTATAGAAAATTACACCGAAGGACAACGTACCGAATTCGTGCGCAATAAATTGTAATTATTTTTTGCATGAGAACTATTTCTTACTGGGAGCTACCAACACACGCGTTTTTTCACTGGTTATATTCATATTTATTATAAATGATATATTATAGTTTATAAACAAAATATTAGTAAAACTTTAAAGAAAAACAAGATACTTTTATGTGAACAGAAGCATAAAAAGCTTGTGATATATGGAATATTTAGAAAATAATTAAACACGTCTATCATGGGGTAATTTTTCAAAGGTTTGATTTTAAAAAAGTGTGAAGAAACTGCGAATATACAATACGGATTTTTTCTGACGTGAATACGTCCTTTAAATCCGACCGATAAGTGGGTACAAGAACGAGCACGGCGCTGTAACGTTTGGAGGGTAAATCATCCCGACACTATAATGTTGTAGCTAATAGCACGGTAGAAATGTGGCCTCGTTCGATTGGTGTAAGACTACTTTGCGAGCATGACCTTGAGTTAGCGCCGTGCGTGCGCAAGTCGCGGGTGTGGGCCAGCGGCGACTGGGCGAATATTTCCCGGCGGTGCATCATATCGCGACTCCGATGTTCGAGCGCGCTGATTTTTGTGTCGAACGAAATATCATGCCTCCACGTTAGGGCGACGATATGAAATATTGTCATATTATTTACAAATAGATATGTGCTGTGTATGGTGGAGAATTTGCATACGCAACTATGGGACAACACATATAGCACCCGAGCGACCAGGCTGCACAGCTGACTTCCAATAAATCAGTGGAATTACCTAGGCTGCCTCTGTATAATTCCCTGGTGCAGTCGTGGGCCGGTAGGTGAACAAATTTATTACCATTAGCACCCTCTAGAAACTAACATTTGAGTACGTACGTCAAATTAAGGCAGACAATTGAAAACTCTACACATATGTAAGACACTGGGTAAAAAAATAGGTTAACTTAACACTACAGTAGAGAAAACGACAAAACAGATACGCCCTTTGAATATATTTCATTTATTTTACTTCGCTTTTCCTTTTGTATTATAATTGTTTAAATGAAAAAATAATTAAAAACCCTGATGGCAATATGAGAAAAGCTATGAAGACAACACACTACCCTAACAACGCTAAAAGTGGCCATGCCTAGCCTACTTGAACCATTTTACGGTTACGTGACATAGCTTGCCAGAGTCTTAATACACAGATTTCAAGACCAAATTAATTAAACTGTTCTCTGTAGTAAATATTACGTTAAAATAAGTTGTGCTCTCACTAAACAGTCTAGCTCTGATAGAAACTACTCTAATCACAGGTTTTGCAGTGGGCATATGTGTGCTGGAAATTTACGTACTTATAAAAGTCAAGATGGCGTCGCTTGTGTACTAATGCTAACGGACATCGAGCTGAATCAAACAGTAAATAAAGTTAGGTCCAGATGAAAATGTCAGATATTTTTGTAGAACTAATCTTTTAATCACCAAGCGGATTGAAGGTAGGATGCTCTTGCAGGATTTGGTGTACCAGGATTAAGGTGGAGATACGTGGAGCTCCGCGTACGTAGACAGCGTGTTTAAACTATCTAGCTACTGACCACTTAACCTCGCGAATGGGATACCATTGACACAAGCTCCATTGCTGGTTACAAATTTACTTAAAAGTTGGTTCAGGGACATGTCTACACACCCTAAAACTAATTTAAAGTCCTACCTCTCCGTCCTCTTCAGACGGGAGGCCCTGCCCTACGTCTGACGTCATTGGAGGCTGCTAGCGAAGAGAGCGTTAGTATCTGCAGGCTGGCGCTAGCTTAAGGGGGCCTATAGCGGCAGCCAATCAACAATCAGGATTTGAAACCTGCAGGCCAATGTGGATCAAAACTATTCAAACCACTTAAATGAACCACTTCTAACGACCTAAATGGAGAAAAACCAAAAAATACGTGATCTCGGAACTGAGATATAATACAATAAAAAGTAGAAAAACTTAACAAAATTGAGATCACGCAAAAAATAAATATTAAAATAAATACACAATGATAAATGAACTAGCCCATCAAAATTACACATAAATATTATTGCCACCATACATCCAAGTTTTAAAAATCTTACATGTTAAGAAAAATAAAATTAATAAAAATAAATAAAATTTACATAGGCAGTTAAAATCATATAAGTGACATCTGTGAAAAATATTTTATTAACTCTTGCATGACAACATGTGTGGCAATAAGAACAGAACAAATAATATAAGTTACTTGTATGCATAAAAACCCTATTTTCATAGGTGTTACATCTCGTCCAGATTTGTAGATTCAAGCCGTAAAAGCCAAGTATCGATTTCGTTACTTTCATTTCAGTGCATGTCCCTAAGAGAATATGCCCACTTAAGTCTCGTCTACAATCAATTTGACGCAAAACGTTTAACATCGCCATAGTAAAACTGGCTTGCCTACAATAGACGTTAACAGGAATAAAAATAAAATGAATGTAGGCGTATGTCTATACTATTAAAAAAAAAGTAGAAGTGTCTCTCTTTGATTTTCGAATTTCTCACTTTTAATTATTTTTTCATATAGTATAATTGATAACTAAGCCATATCTAATGTAAATTTTTTTCGTGTCTGCCTCTGTATGTCTGTCTCTCCGAACGGATTTAACTCAAAAAAACACTTAACGTATTGAAATTAAATTTACACAGTATATAGATAATAACCCCAGGACCAACTTTGTCTTTGTTTCATTGAGAGATCTCAAACGGTTCCGGATAAAATGGTGATCAGGGATGTAAATAGATATTGGATTAAGCTTTTCTTAGGATTACTGCATAAAAAAAAGCATTGTTAAAAAAAATTCCGTCATTTCTCCTTTTTTTTTTTGTCTGTGAGCTGTCCTTCATTACTTCACAAAAGCCGTAGTGACCCAGTGGCTAGAGTTATTCAAAGTGGGGCCGCAGTGACCCAGTGGATAGATATAAATTCAGTGGGGCCGCGGTAGCTCAGTGGCCAGAACACCCAATAAGGGGGCCGCAGAAGCTCACTGGCTAGAGAACCCAATAAGGGTGCCGCAGAAGCGCAGTGGCTAGAGAATCCAATAGTGGGACCGCAGCTGGTCAGGGACTAGAGCACCCAATACTGGGGCCGCGGTAGCTCAGTGGCTAGAGCACCCAAGAGTGGGGCCGCAGTAGCGCAGAGCATGTTCGTACAGTCATTAATAAGAGTGCTCCCACTATATTTAACTCCTGCTATCAAAATGACGCAATAAAAACCTTACCTTTGGTCGGAGCTGCAGTTTACTTGTTTACGTGCCTAATTGTTTGCATAACATTTCATACGACGTAAATAACAGCAGTATTTGACCCGGCACTTCGACATAAGTTGACCTACGACGCAAGGATACTTGTCAAAATACATTGAAATGCATTTTCTTACGTGTGGTGGAAGGATACACAGAGGTCAGAGAGTCGAAGGCAAGCCAAGTGTCCATTCTGCAAAAAGCATGTGAAGGTTACAGTTACTGCATGCAAGTGTCCCGCAGCGCCGTGACTTGCCACAATGAGCCGAGGTCAAGCGACGGCATTGCTGTGCAGTCTGTTGTAAGGTGGAAGCGCCTCCTAGCGCCAAGAACAAGAAGTAACACCGGCTGACGTTGCCGCAGATTGTCTGGAGTAAACGGATTTCGTCCCTCACACTGCTGAGCTGTGCTCATCTATTCGCAGTGCACTTGTGCACGGGAAAGTTACAAGCACGAGTTTTATGTCGCGTTGTTGAGGGCAGAAAGGTTTTGAAGGCGACGGGACGGCCTGGTTATAGTTGGCTCTGAAACATAAGACTACTGAATGCTCACATTTCGTCAAGCCGGGGGCTAAGTGCAAAATATCGTCAACCATGTCTGATAACTTAAATTATTTCTTTCGCTTACTGTTTATTTTTTAATGCACCGAAGTGTAAAAATGAACAGATTTGTTAGATATTTGCTTTTCAAAGAATTTCGCAGTTTCACTTGACCGACCGATGAATGAAGCAATGAGACCCATGACAATGTTAATCTTACATAAGGCGGAAGAATACATAACGTGCATACAAGTATATTTCAAGCAGTGATTTCAAAAGTGCTCATTTTACCGTGAATAGCAAATAGCATAGTTAATTTCTGTGTTAATTTAACATTTTTATTTCATTTGCTTCTGGATGTTTTAGAAATTTTAGAGTTGGAGAAAGGTACAGATGTCCAGTGTTAATTAAGTGGAAAACTTTCATTAAGCAGCTACAAAGTTCATAATATATTATGAATACAGGGTCATAATTTAACTTAAGTGCTGCACTAGTTGTATACGTATGTATTTTCGATTGGCGAAGCTATAGGCGTGAACAAAATTCTTTGAAATGGCTTTTATACATCAGCCCCATGGTTTGTATAATGCAGATACGGCAAAATAAACTTAATTGATCCCAGTGATCTATTAGGGCATAGAACATTTCACACGTCGGAGATTGTACAGCAATCAATTCTGCCTTGTAAAGTATTTTTGTAGTAAAAATAAAAATATTAAGTACAAAATATGAAAGTTTTTGTATAAACTTTTCTGGTTTGAATCCTTTATTTAATATATTATGTTGGTATTGCGTATGTCACCTGAAATTACTCGTTTTGTTTGGAGAAGATAGAAATATCATCACTCCCATTGAATCTTGTACAATCTTCAAAATGTGAAATGTTATATAACCCAATATATCACTGTAGGCTGTTCACGGTAAAATGAATAATTTTGAGACCCTACTTACTTTTTTATATTAGCCATGTTTTATCCTTTAACTACCTTCTTAAATAAATGCTGCCACGTAAGTGATAAACACAGTGTGTAGATTCAATCGCACTCGAAAGTTAACGTCTGAGGCTAAAATAAAATTGTATTTACTGACTCTTATTCGAAACGAGAGGGGTTTCAAAAGTGCTCACTTTACCGTGAATACCCTATTATCGGTTTATTACGTCGCGTTCGAATAAGACGGGCCATGCTTTTGAAGTAGAACAACAACTCCACGCATACCGTTCTCTAATACAGCTTCACAACAGACAACCGGAAGTCCACTACTGTACCGCTATCACTAAGTGATAGTGCTATATTGTTACGTGCACGCTTCTCTTGCCACGCTCATCCTGCTCGCGAGAGAGGAGGGATGTACGGAGGCCGGGTATGCGTTAATCCAAGAACTGCGTGGAGATTTACAAAGGGAAGCCACGGCGCGCCGCGCGCGATAAACATATCGCAACTAGTGCGCTCTTGACGTAAGGCGTATCGGATTTCTGAGGTTATCTTTCAAAGAATGTTTTGGTTCAATACCTTAGTCCCTCTAAGCATGACTTGGGCTGCGGGAAACCTTCTAGATTGGGCCAGCGAGACTATTTAAGCCGCGACGGGCCTTCGAGTGAACAGTTTTGAGAGTTGAGAATTTGGAAGATTGTGCGATATTGAGTGACAGGTTTGCGAAGGTATAGGCTCTTCACGGTAAAACGAGCACTTTTGAAAGCCCTACTTATGATCTACTTGTAAGCACTTTGTGTATTGTTTTGCCTTATGTAAAATTTACATTGACATGGGCCTAGTCACTTGTCACTTTATTCATGCGTCGGCCAAGTGAAACTATGGAATTATTATAAAAGTAAATACGTAAAAAAGCTGGTCAATTTTTACACTTCGAGGGATAAAAAAAAAACGAAATCGAAGGGAATAATTTAAGTTACTGTTAATGGTTACCTAACACTTTTCGTATGGAACTACTTTTTCATATATCATTACTAACTTTACTGAGCGCGTGCCACTCAGTGCGCCAGTTAAAATATATGCAGGTAGGAGCAGTGACTTTTTTCTGAGGTTTATTTCAAAAGTGCTCACTTTACCGTGAACAGCCTTTAGTAAAGCGACAAGCCAACAGAGCGTCCGAGTGCGTCAACGTAGACGTATTCACGCAAAACAAACGGCCGTGTCCACAACACAGCCAAACCTAATTTTTTTTAGAATTATCCTATAGTCTGTAATACTTCTATGGCCCTTGAAACTCCACACAAGTACTTCAAATTTTGCAGAGCGAATCCTTAGGGTCAAATAAAGGTCAAGTTAGAATTGCAGCAAGATCAGATTACGCAATCGTTACCTTTTACCCTAAAAACTCATGTTTTAATTACTTTTTTCCTATATGAAAGTTTTGTATTATTGCATAGAGATATGAAGGTAATGGAATATCGTTTTTGTTTACTTTAAATGTCTCGCTTCAATGATGAGTTAATTTCCATGCGGGGCCACAGTGGCAGAGTGGATAGAGCGATCCCAAGTGGGCCCGCAATGGCTCAGTGGATACAACTATATCAAGTGGGGCCACAGTGGCCAGGTGGATATATATATATATATATATATATATATATATATATATATATATATATATATATATATATATATATATATCAGATGGGGGCTTAGCGGCTCAGTGGATAGAGATATTCCAAGTGGAGCCGTAGTAGCCCAGTGGATAGAGCAATTCCAAGTGGGGCCGCAGTGGCTTAGTGGATAGAACTATATCCACTGTTGAATTAATTTCACATCTTTTTTTTTTTTTTTTCAGTCTTTGTATGATAATAACAATTTGTAACATCGTAACTGTTCTAGGCACGTGACAATACTAAAAAAAAAAGGTCACGGGCTGAGCCCCTAGTTAAGTAATGGCGACGCGTAGCGTAAACGGAGCTGTTTCCCGCTTTTGTTGACGTCCAGAAGCGCGAGAGCGATAAGGGTGACGTTGCCACGCCGACGCCACTACACTCGAGGCTCTGAACTGGCGTGCACTGTTTTCTTCGTGATGTATATATACTCCATCCACGGTTACTTCACACTTTTCTGAAGCCCTGCTAAAGCTCTACTTCCAGTATATTCCTCCGCCTCGTGCAAACTAAGCTTAACTAAGCCTGAAAAATTACACCAGACGACAACGCACCACATTCGTGCGCACTCAGTGCAACAGTATTTTGTTATGAACTATTTCTCAGTAGATGCTGCTACCAACACACGTATTTTCTCACTGTTTTTATTTAAATTATTTATAAATGAAGCATTATAATTTAAAAAAAATATTAAATAAATAACATTTAAATTTAACAGGAAAAAAATGCGACTTTTATGAGCACAAGTATAAAACGCTTGTGATTTATGGCGTATGTTGGAAATAACTAAACATGTCATACATTGGGAGATTTTTCAATGGTTTTCTACAAAAAGTGTGAAGAAACCGAGAACAGACACAGACTATAGCTATGGGACTTTAAGCGGAGCCTAAACTTGGTATTTGGAGCAAGTATGAAACAAGGTTAGTACAGGTCGCTAGCGTATGATTTCCCTCGAATCCGGTTACTAAGCTTTTAAAATACGGCAGTATGAAAGATAAAACATTTTTAACGATATCGAAGGGTTACGAAATAATATATATTCTTGTCAATAAACAACACATATTTCAAACACACTGCAACGACAATTCAAGCGGCAAGTATAGGCGAACGTCTTGAAGCAGAAATAAACTTGGTCTCTCTCAGTGTCAACAGCGAGCAGCGTTGCTAGTCCACCAACCACGTATCAAGGCGGCACCCAGGTTCGATCACCTGCGGCGTCGCACCCAAATCTTCGCATGAAGGTAGACGTGGCCATGGCCGATGTGTTTTCTGCGGGTATTACCATTCCTCTCAACCTTGCATTCCATCGCTGCTCCATCTGAAGCGCCATACTCACCTCTGCTCCATCTGAAGCGCCATACTCACCTCTGCAGGAGCTAGAAACTTCGTTGTTGAACCTAGAAGTTTAGAAACGTGTATAGTTTTCACAATCAGGCGAACATCAGTTGCTTCTGACTACACAAGAGGTGGCAGCGCTTACTATACCCCCCTCCCGCCTTGCCCTCCTCCTCGCACCCCTTCTTATTTGTACATACTTGGGGCCGCGGTGGTGGAGTGGTCAGACTACACGTCTTCCACCAAGGTGTACCTTGTTCGATTCCCGGCGGGGTCGTCCCCGGATTTTCGCATGTGGGAAACGTACCGGACGATGCCGTTGGTCAGCGGGTTTTCTCGGGAATCTCCAGTTTCCCCCGCCCTTGCATTCCGGCGCTTCTTCATACTCACCTCAATTCACCCTCATAGACTCTCAAGATATCAATGTTAAGAGTCTCCCAAATCTCACCATCTTTCATAACCCCTTACGAGTGTTCTCGCGTTACGAAATGAATTGGCTTTTTCAAAAGCAAGTATAAATTTTTTCCATGTCATCCAATAACACGGTTTAGAAGCAGTTTACGTGTATGAGGCTAAACATCCGCCAAATCTCAAGACTCAAGCGCAGATTAGACAAGTAGAGACGAAATTGCATGGTGGTTCTTTTAATGTGAGCATACCCATTCTTTGATTGGCCGAGCGAGGCTCTGAAAGTGACCCTTGCGCCAGTTTGTTTGTTTGAAAATGTTTTGATTTACAAAATGAAGAATGTGTACACAGAAGAAACACAGGAACAGTAATATAATCAGCATATCAACGACAAAATCGCCCTTCTGCTCAATAGAAAATAAAGGAACAACACTATGCTGTGACTCTTCTAAGTGAAGATGCTACGCACTCAAAAAGAGGTAATGCGTAGGCAAAGCTGGTAAGGCGCGTTTATACAAAATACTACTTTTATTCAAACCAAACTGACACAAACTCTTACGCATAAGTGCGTCTCTATAACTTCAATATCACAATTGCAAGTACCTTTCACTTTACTTTACAAGTTATGGGAATAGCTTGAGTATAATTTAATCTAGCTCTTAAGGAGCACTCAAAGTCAGCCTTCGCTATCCTGTCACGTCACGCAACCAACGGCGCCCAGACGGGATATATATTTACCCTGAGAAACGTTGACGGCAGCGTAGAGGCTATCTCGACGGCGGCGTCGTCAGGCATCGACCCAGGACCGCAAGGATGGCGGTCCTCCTGGCAGCAGCGTCTCGGGCAGGGCCCCCAGCGTAGACGGAAACAAGATGGCCGCGAGCTACCACCGCTCGTACCTTGTATACACTGGGACCCGACCTTGTTTGTGTAATCATTCCCGCGGCTGTTGTCATAACTCGGAGCGCTGGTTGCCAAAGTTACCTTCCGCCCAGCGTTAGCGCTTGACCTGGCAACCCTTGCTTGTGACGATCACAGCAACTAGAAGAACGGGAAAGGCGAAAAAAAAAAAAAATAAAATAAAAAAATTAAATACAGAAAGGGGAAAAATTAACCAAAGCCCCAAAAATGGAAATAAAAAAAGGAAAACCACCGGAAAAGAGGACAGGACAAAACGTACTACATTTACGAGGACCCTTCAACAGGTCATTCCAATTGCCATGCGACTGGAACACGTTTCTCTGCTCCTCATCATTGCCGAAGCTCAGAGCGGGGGGTGTGCTCGGGCCCTTGTGAGGGCCCTTATACCACCCATTCGGTTGCAGCAGTTGTATCTCTCTGCGGGCTGAGGAAGTTTCCCTCTCCAGACCGCAAAGAACACATAGCCCAGAGGTCAGGACGCCCTGCACGTCCCGGCGCAACTCAGACAGCCCGCCAGTCAGACCAGCAAGCCGCGGTTTGTTTCTCTGCTCCATTATCACGGCTCACTGCTTTATACTTGAACCAGGCCGTATCCAATTTGCCCACTGCTCTGCCGGGCCAGTTTTCCCGGTATCCTGCTCGGTGGAGACTATAGTTCAGCCAAGGTTTTCTTCCAACTTTCCTGAAGCCCTGCCAAAGCTACGTATTTACATTCAGGATATTCCTTCACCACAAAGCAACGCATTTATGCACACGCAATTGAATAATATTCTGCATGAGTACTACTTCTTACTAGGCATTATAGGCTGTTCACAATAAAGTGAGCACTTTTGAAATCAACCTTACAAAAAGTCACTGCCTCTGCCTGCATATATTTTAACGGGAGCACTGAGGGGCATGCGCCCACTAAAGTTGGTAACGATGGAGGGAAAGTAGTTCCGTATGTTAACGTCGAATAAAAAGTGTTATGTTACTATTTTGTGGTAACTTAAATTATTTCTTGCGTTTTCTGTTTTCTTAATGCATCGATATTTAAAATTTAGCACATTTATAAAATATTTAATTTCATAATAATTTCACAGTTTTACTTTACCGACGTATGAATAAAGTGATGAGGCCCATGGCAATGTTAATTTTACATAAGACGGAAGGATACACAACGTGCATACAAGTAGACTTAACGCAGGGCATTAGAAAGTGCTCATTTTATCGGGAACAGCCTATACCAACACACCTGTTTTCTCTCTGTTTTATTCGTATTAATAATAAATAAATTACGGTAGGTCGACCAAATATGGGCGTTGGCCAATTATGGACACTGCATGGAATTCTGCGTAAATGGCACAGTTACCGCTATACTGCAGCACAGTGCAGTGCTAGACTGTAAGTGGTGCGGGTTGGTACCAATAGTGCTCGATAGGAAACGCTGAGCACGTAGAGAAAGACGCCATTGTATTGACGTGCGTTGAAATACGTAGCACTTTTAATTTTCGTGTAGCGGTAATTATTGTAAGGTTCGTACATTGTAATTGTTTAATTTAGCTGTATATGTTTAATAGTGGAATTTAGTGTATTAAAACATATAGCACGTGTTATTCACGTAGTTGTGGTTTACTTGTAATTCGAAAGTATTAATGTCGGTGTGAAAGTCTCAATATGGGCACATTGAGTGCCCATGTAAGGCACACAGTGCCCATATAAGGTATGAGGTAACCATTAAAGGAACAAACATCCAAAATAATGCATATTAATTATTTTCATCCAAGCCACTTGCCGCCAAAAATAGGAGTATGGCCAGAGAAACGCCTAAAGGAAGCTTTGGAAGCAGAAGCACAAGGGATGAAGATAAAGCGGGCTGTAAACAACTTTGTCATTCCACGTAGTACTCTGCAAAGATATATTCAGAGTGATGAGTATGAAAAAAATTAGGTCTCAAAACTCTCCTAACTCCAGAACAAGAAAGTGAATTGTACTCGAGAATCTTTTACTTAGCAGATGTAAATATGCAACTAACTTCTAAAGATTTGAGATGTTCTGTGCACACACTTTGCAAACAAAACATCATTTGTGAGCCAAGAGACAGTGACAATAACAGTATGCTTGGTAGAAAATGGTTGAAACTTTTCTAGGTCACCATCCAGATGTTGCTCAATGATGCTGTCAATTTGCCAGCCCAGGAAGAGCAGCAAAACTCAATAAATATATTGTGGACGATTACTTTCAAACTTTTCGCACGGTTTTGAACGAGTTAGACCGCATGGATAAACCAGAACGAATTTTCAATATGGATAAGAAAGGTGTACAATTGAATCTGCACAAGTCACCGAATTTCTTAACAAGGAAAGGAACTAAAAGAGTCCCAAACATTGCACCTAAAAATGCGGAGAGTGTTACCATTGTTTTTTGTGCAAATACTTTGAGGCAAACTATCCCACCAGTTGTATTATTTAAGGGAAAGAGATGCAAACCCGTGTACTTTGATAATTTACCTCAGGGAAGCAAAGTTTTCAAGACAGCAAAAGGAAGCATGACATGCAGTACATTTGTGAAATGTCTTGAACATTTCTCACGATACAAGCCAACCGAAAAAATCTTATTGATATTCGCTGGAGCAACATCACACCTTAATGCTATCATTGCTGCAGCTGCTGATGAACGTAATGCCACTCTGTTGTCTTTTCCAAGCAACTGCACACATGAACTTCAGCCGATGGACAAAGCTGTCTTCAGATCCTTCGAGTATCACTGGGACAACTAACTTCAATTGTTTTGGGAGATAACTGAGGCACGAATTTGATCATATATAGTTTTGGTATGGTTTTTTCACGTGTTTGGCTTAAAGCTCTTTCGCCATCGAACATTATTTCGGGTTTCCGCGCAACATGAATTTTCCCCTATGCTCCTTACACTCTCGTAGAAAGGCTAAACAGTACACAAAAACAAGTAACCATACCCTCTACCCAAGCACCAAGTGAACCTCGAGCTCAGTCTTCATTCATAGTAACATCCCAAAATGTGACAAATGCAACAATATCAACCTCTCCAAAGCATATATCTCTATTCCTGGGCCCTCAGGTACACAACAGAAGCAACGTAGGCGGCCAAGTACGATTGCAAGTAGGGTTGACTCAGATTATGACGATAGTGATAATATGACTTTACATCGTTACATGATTCTAATTCATCACTAGGGTCCCTTGAATCAGATGATGGCAACGATGATGTAACTACACCTAAGCCCAGCAAAGAGTTTCCAGAGGTTTTGAGAACACCTCAAACAAACACGACCACTTGCAGAGGCAAAATGTCGCAGGAAGTCCATAAATTACAAAGCTGTCAAGATAAATAGGAATTTATTTCCCGATGAAAAGAAAAGAACATGAAGGAAGCGACGTCCAACAAAGATGTTCGACCACACAAATGAAAGTCGTGTTCTGTGGGAGAAGGGAAAGGGAGCAAAACATTGAGATCATCGACTTGGGCTGTCACTTGTGCAATGAAAACAGGAAGATTAACATGACACGATGCAAGGTTTGCTTTCGTTGGGTTCATGATGAATGTGTAGGCTTGATTCCTGATGAAGATCCCGAGACATTGTTAACTTTCAGGTTTACTTCTTGTGAATAGATCATGTGTTTGTGTTAAAATATGACGAAAGAATTATTGACTGTAAATGTTTTATCTGTTCTATATTAGTGATCACGGTAGGGTTTTATTGTAAGGGTAATAAGTTTTGGGACACACAGTTATTTCTGTAAATCATTAACATCCATGTTAAGATTGACTGTGGTACATAAGGTACATTTACTTTATTTGAATTATATTGCCCCCCCCCCCCCCCCAGTTGCCATGTAAGGCTGATGTGCATCTCTCTTGTTGCCATCTCTGATCCCCTTTACGCTCAAAAGTGTGGCCAATAAATGTTAGAGTGGGAACATCAACATATTCATTGTCACTAGCCCAAACAATTGCGTCAATAACGATCTTTTACACTAACTTAAACTCTATCTTATATAGAATGTAGTATAGTGCCCGTATTTGGAGCACTTACTCTTATTTTCGGCACTTTCGTAAGATTACAACTATTTCACATTCCATAGAATAATGATTTCTTATGCAAACATTATTACCTCAGACTATTAGTACTTGGTTTGAGTGTATTCTTCGCATAATACAGAATTTCTTCAGAACATTTATCAGTTTATAATGGCTGAAATTGCTTAAGGTTGCCCATATTTGATCGACCTAGCTTATTATTATTAAAAAAGCAAGTAAAATTCCAATTTAACAAAAAAATATATACTTTTATGTTAACAGAAGTATAGAATGCTTGCAATACACGACATAAATTAGGAAGCAAGCAAACACGTAATTCATGGCGAAATTTTTCAAAGGTATGATTAAAAAGAGCGCGAACAGACTGGTGTGTGAGTTCAGTTCATTATATTTGCCGAAAACCGTAGTTTGCTCGGCCCAGTTATTTCATTAAGTGTACATATTACTATGGAGGGAGCTAAACTAGCTCTATTACTTCCACAGTAAACACATGTCGTTATTGTGTATAGGTATTTCACGGTACAGTGAGCACACATTTAAGGCCCTTTCAAAATGCATTAACCCCTAGTAAATATAATTTATTGCAACCTCAGATGTTAACTTTTCAGAGTAGTGAAATGTATACACTAAGTTTATTAGTTATATTGCAATGCTTATATTAAGAAAAGTGGGGGAAATTTATAAATTAATTGAAAGGAAAATTTTAGCAGGGCCTTAAAAAGTGCTCACTTTACCTTGAATAGCTTATAGGAAGAGTGAGCTACCCGCTGCAGAGCGTCACTTCTCTTTCGGAAAGAGTCAAGTGCGCTACTTTGTACTCGCATTCGGCAGAGCCCGCGTTCGAATCTGCGTCCGGCCATCCTGATTCCGGTTTTCCACGGTTTCCCGAAATCACTCCAGGCGAATGCTGGGATTGGTCTTTCACTTCAGGCCATGACCGATTCCTACCCGTTCCCGCATGACCGAGCAGCTTGCTCCGTCTTTAATGACCTCGCCGCCAACAGAACGTAAAGGGGGCTGGGTAAGCTATGCTGAAGAGTGGAAAACACATGTACAATTGGGGATTTTTTTTGGGAGAATGAATTAAGTTAAAATGATGCAGTTTTAGGCAGTGTGTTTTAGAATGTTGAAAAATAGTCTGCTGTATATGATGTGTATAAAAACAATTTTATTTCTTTAAGAAAAAATTATGAAAATGAAGCCTTTTTTAAAGTTTTTTTTGTACAGTATAGTACAGTAATCTAGCATAAATAAAACATACAGCCATACATTAGATTTGTATTGCACCATGATCTATAGTATGTTGCAACCTAAACATTGCTGGAGTAATAATTATTCTGTAACACAAGAATTTATACACTTTCCTCTACAACTTGACATCCATTTGTGGAGATGTGTCGTTTCTATCCCCAGTACCACGAGTGTGCGAGCAGTAAGGAGGGAGATCAAGAAGTGGCAGGCCATGTTTCCAAGAACTTGTATTATGTTTAATAACTTTTAGGCTATTTGCGGAAAGTGCAGAAGAAATATTTTACAGAAACATTTTCATCTGAATAGAAGCAATGTATGTTAGTATATTTCAGCGCAATTAACAATTAAGCCTTAGGGTTACCATAAAATATAGTATTCATAATAAATCTTCCTTTTGAGAAGTTGACACAAAGTGCTCTCTTCACCATTACTGGTGTATACGCTTTTTCCGCTAACTCAGGTTTCAAATATATATACAGTTTCCAGTTTACTGGGAAAAAATATATATATATATTTAAGTGTCTATTACATGTATTAAGAAGAAGTTATATAACCTGGCCAGTATTGTTACCGCTACGCTGACTTGGAACTACGCAAAAATGATTTTTCTTTTCAATTATATTTTATTCATAATTTAATGTTTAGCCCGTTCTTACGGATTTTTACACTTGCAACGGAACCAGACTGTCCAAGCAAAGCTGATTAAAAAAGAGTGACACCCAATTATTGTTCCCACTTTAGACATGTCCGATAGAAAAAGCACAAGTTCTACGATTACGATGAGGAAAACTGGCGCTAACCGGAGCTGGTTGTAGCAATTGTACTTCTAGAAATCCCCCGGCCAGTGGAAACGGCTACCAAGTTTTCCACACGAGAAAATCCAGGACGACCTCTCCGGGAATCGAACCCGGATTACATTGGTACTAGGCGAACTGTGAACAGCCACGAATATGCCAGCCAATAACATCTGCAACAAAACTGCAGAGGTTTGGAGACTACCTTGACACGAATTGTTTTAGTGATTATTATTGTTTACGTAACAGTCGTGAGTCCATTTTGGTAGTAAAAGTGTTTTTTTTTTTTTTTTAACACAACCCCAATGTCAAGCTCTGATGCTGTTATTGCACTCTCTGATTCATCTTGTTCTGTCTGTACCAAACTATAGTTGTCATCTGCAGCGTAGAGTTTCTCTCACTTTCACCTGTTTCTTGGTTTTGTGCAACCTTTGATGTTTCCTGTTTTACCATGCTCGTTTCTGCTGGTCAACGAATTTTTTTGGTGTACATTCCTAGAACATAAACAAGAAAAACATGTATGTGTTAGTTTTTTTTTTTTTTTTTTTTTTTTTTTAATTTGCCTCCATTAAATTTAGTACTGTACAGTGACAAATATTTTATAGGCAGGTCACCGCATCGAATTTGTTTTTGTGGTGTACGCAAAATAATTAGATATTGGCCGCAAATGTTATGTAAGAACATTTCCATTGTTTTGAATACACCACATAGAACATTTGGCATAAAACACTTCATGGCTGCCATAACATCTTTATTACGGTGCTCTCACCTGGACTGTTACCACGCATCATTGTTTTATGTATTACTCTCATATATTCACCCACATTGTTGAATGATACAGCAGCAGAACAGCGCGTTTTGTTCTGTCCTCTAAGAGCATAACTATGCGCTTTCCTGCAACATGTTTGTTTACGATACTATTGAATAATTCCGACAAATTGTTGTTCTAGTCTGCTATGAGACTTGAAACATGCCGGGAAACACTTCCACAAATAATCTTCATTATTTCTTGCAGTAAACCACATGATTTGAGCTCAGGAACGTGGTTTATTTCTCCCTCTTTCTTACCATTGTAGAAATATACATCGCAATGCCCATGGTCACCGAATATGTGCAGAGGTGAGTTTTCTACATCTGCTTTCAGCATACATATTCGTGTGTTCTGTGGTTCATTTCCCGCAGCTGTGTATTTTATTGCCTTATCTATAGCAGTTCGGAATCTCGGTATTTGCTGGTTCAAAAGATTTCTGGAGGTCACCGGGAACTTTGTGTTTTTGGTAAGATCGGTTAGCTAATTTCAGTAGTTGCGAAGAACGTGATTCTTGCATTCCACCTTCTCCACCATCAGATTAGGACCATAGGGCATTGTCTCAAGCAGTTTTCTATGTACAGAGCTATCTCCATCACCTACCAACATTAATATAAAATTAGTCTACAAAAAAGCATGTTAAATAAATATGTTTACAAATATAATCAGAGCTAATACACAAGTGTATTAACGTAGTCAACGATTTTACAAACAGAAAGTATCTCATCGATAAATTTGTTGAATTTAAGGCCAAGTAATTTTTTGCTTTAAAGGAAACCATCCACTATAATATCTGCTTCCATGCTAGTCACACTTTTTTTCCAGTCAAGAAAACACGTGTGGCTTGGTGGTGTGTACTTTGCATTTTGACATGACGCACAGATAGAACAGCACCGATTTCTAACACCTATATAGTATAAAACCTTTCCTGTCTTAAAACCAACTATGGATGCCTGGAAGCAAAAATGATACACACAAAAATGCAATAAATTCTGTAGAAGATACTATAGGGAAACTATAGTAAGTTTATATGCAACTTAACTTACCACGTCCGATAGAGTCGTAATTAGCTTTGTAACGGCGCTTACACCACGCTCCATCGGCCACCACTGTACACATTGGAACTCCATCACTATCTATGTTTCCATCCCGAATGGCAATGACTTTTTCTTCCTCAGCAGCATCTAACATAGAATGTAATGCTGCATCGTCAATGGCTTCCAAAACCTTCTTCATGTACTTTAAGTGCAGTGTATATCAACGCCAGCAGAAAATCCTCTCAGTGAAATCCATCCTTTTTCTCTTTCACAAAATACATATCCATAAATGAACAGTCCGTGCCTCCATGATGTTTTTCATTCTGAATTTGCGTGAACAGATATACTATATCAATTCTTCGCCCAGATAAGACAGTAGCAACTGCTGGCGTACGAACACACTCAGAGTTTTCCTCCATTGCCATGTCGCCAGTAATCCTGTGGGAGAAGATAGGAAATGTATTGCGTGTCGTTATATTAACAGGTAGAACTGGTTTCAGGAAAGCTGTGATGAGTTTTTATAATGTACTCATAACTCGGTAGCAAAAAGCATTTCAACTATACTAAGACAATTATACATAGGTAATTATATGCTGTAACAGAAGTTCAAGATATTAATTTTTAGTACAAATGAATACGATTGTTGCGTCATTTTGTAACCCCTCATAGGGTTATTGTACCTCTACGTTCAAGACCGAAAAGTAGAATGGCGATTTATCATAAAATAGTGCTGTTACCTCTCACTTTTGCGTCTGTCTTCAGAAGGACAACTGTTGCTACGTCACTGCGAAAAATATTTTATAATTATAATTTAAGAAATTTATACTCGTGCAAAAAAAAAGTCAAATTGAAGTATCTTACTGGGTATGAGATACTGTGCTGCAGCCTGTTTCTTCAAAATTACACTCTGGCGAAATGTTTCAAATTTGTCGCAATCGACTGTTTGATGACATATCTAGATGACTGTCAATGGAAATTGTATCTCCGTACCTGAAAATTAATATTAAATCATAGTATAATAATTAATAATGCGCATTACATTCGGTATAACATGCATAAGCCTATATATGTCAAAAATACGGCTAGGTTTAGCGTAAAAGATTAAATATACAGATGAAGTTATGATTTTCAACTCACAAGCGAATGTGTTCGTGAAACTTGAGTTCTTTCCTCTACGTCGTGTCGGTGTAACAGTGTTCCAAAATACCTTACTACGTTTGCCACAATGGGATAAATACATGTCTTTAAAAGTATTATAGGCCTACGTTACTTATGAGTCTGTCATGAAAGTAAATGAAAAACACCGGTTCATAAGAATGTTGATAAAATACTTACAGTGAATGTGGTTGCGCACTGCTGCCGACTTCTTGAAAAACACACTCCTCCCAAATGTCTGAAAGTGGTATCAATGTAGTGTCTGTATCATTGCCACTGGAAATTAAAATACAGTATCTCATGTACTGTACTAAAAAATTCGTGTATTAGGAATATTTACTTAGCATCTTTATAAAAATAAAGCAGCTTTAACAGGGCTGCACATAAATTAAGAAAAAATACCCATTATACTTTAAAGATTAATATTTTATGTTTTCTGATATGAGCTTTGTTTGACAAATGTGGTTACCTGAAATATATTTTTCCTGATA
This sequence comes from Dryococelus australis, assembly GCA_029891345.1. Lineage (NCBI taxonomy): Eukaryota > Metazoa > Arthropoda > Insecta > Phasmatodea > Phasmatidae > Dryococelus > Dryococelus australis. Next base: position 102,873,706 of record CM056993.1, read on the forward strand.
CGTCATATTCACGACAGTTCTCAACACAACACGACGCTGTATTATTTGGGTCTAGTAAGTGCGAGACTGTAGTTGGTAGTTTTTAATTAGTTTTGCACCTGAAAGTAATATAATAGTTTTATTTTATATTTCATGCAAAATATTAACCACATTTTAGTGAATTCAATGCATCAAAAATAGTGGTTTCTTCCGCTCCTGCAACTTTGTCATACAACGATTTCAGCAAAAAAAAAAAAAAAAATGCAGAGTTTATTTATGAGCAACTCACTTTGATCGAGCATGGGTAATTAAATATGTTGTAATTTTGTTTAGCTGTCATTTATAATTTTGTTAACCAATTAACTTGTACATTTTTGTTTCCCGAAAATAAGGAACTATGTTACTGATTTGTTAAATTATAATAAACTTAAGTAAGGGCTATATACTTGTTTTAACTTAAGAAACTAACTTAATTAATGCAATATTCTGTACCCGTGTAACCTTTTTTTTTCTGTATTTACAGTAACAAACTTGGCGAAAATAACTTTCCATTTTTTGTATTATTTACTTACGCAAGGAAAATATTACATTACTGGGCATGTTAAAAAATCTCCACAGATAACTACAGATTGTATCAGTGAATTAAATTCACTAGTTGAAGCAATGCAATTCACAAATTGAAAAAGTTAAGAAGAAATGTGTACCCAAATGTACGAGATATTGTGTAATTTTGCACATAATGTAATTCTGCTTTTACAACATGTCCGAACCTAAAGAAAATTTTTTACCAAAATTAAATAAGTGAATACTCAAGTGAGACTCGAACCGACCACACTTTAAACGTTACACTAACATCCTAACCACTGGACCATGGTAAACGAAGTCCAGAATTGATTTTAATGTAATTATTATTGTTAACTTGCGTTGTGGATAAATTTTGCCCTTCGCTTTCAGAAATAAGTGTTTATAATTAAGTGAGACTTTTTTAATTTACAGTAACTTCATAGAGAGGACCAGAGTGAAAATGAAAACTACAACAACCGAGGAATAGGAATGAATACATACACAAACTTACATACTCTACATGAAAGTATAAGTTGCCAAAATACATGAATCACATAAAACACACGATCAAACAACAATTAGTAGAGAGCTTAATTCGGAAATGTGGCAAAGTATTACAATGTAGGCTAAGCTCATGAAATTGTTTTTGATGTGTAATAAAATTTTTATTACATAATGAAACTGTAGTTTTCATATGATGGATTCATTAGTCGAAATTGTACTTTTTAGTGTAATATACGAACTAATGTTGTCTGATGCCGAATCTGTTGTTTTATCACTTTTTCATCAGTCAGAATCGACAAAACAAGAGATTCGGCAGTAAAGTTACTGAACCAGTTGATATTTCGCTGATTCTAATTAAGAATGAACATAGCGATGATTTCATTATGAAAACATTTAATCGCCACCCATACAGAAAGTACTTATACATTATCTGATGTAGCAAAACAATATTGTAAGTTAAACAGTAAAGTTTTTAGGGTAAATGAGTAGGTATACGTGGGTCTAACAGTTGGAAAGAGCCAAGGACTAAGAGCATTTCACTCGAAAGTTATAATGTGCCAGTTCTACGTTCTTCAATGTGACTGTGTTGAAAGATGTCGAACATTAAACACTTTTTACACGGTTCGTCTTTTCTTGCACCCTGTGTTGGTTTTATCATTTCGATGACTTAACTACAGTAAAAATCTAAGTACAAACATGAATAAAAAAATAGCAGCAAGCTGCTGTGAGTGCGGCCTGTAATTCAACTGTAGTGCTCAATATTCAAGAATATTTCTCTTATGCATGACAATATGATAAAATAAAACTCGATTACACTCGCTTGCCACTTTCCTTTTGTGAAGATGATGTAAGCATATCAGCAACCCTTGGGTGGTTACATATAAGGACAGCCATCTCGCATATGACTCGAGCTGTACGAGCTGTCTCGCTATGCGCGCTACTTACACTCGCTTAGACCATCAGATCTAGTTCACTAAATAATCTATTAACTCGCTCATACGATCTCTTATTTACCTTGCTTACATTGCCAACAATTAATAATACAAACCAGGCCACGTGTTATAGAACACACACATTTTAACATTGTACTTACTGAATTTGCTGTTGCCTTCTATTTTCCTAAAAGCACGTACAATCTTCTTTTTTGACGCTCTTCTGGCAGAAGGTTTTAAACGTAGACTTGTATTTTCTTTCGAAAATCACCAACTTTTTTCTGCGATAGTGTACATAAAAATGAAACATTTAGTTCATCACTGAAACATCTTGGAATTCTACGTTTGCAGGGCATGCGGTCTCCGCTACAACTGAATTGTAATGTAAGGAAATAGTCCATTATTCACAGGACCACTTTCTCTTGCTCCTTGCACCATTATCTCACGCGCGCGTATTGGGTGTCACACAGCCCGCCCTTGGACTCATAGTGGAAGATGGGCCTAACAACCATGCAAGGAAATACACAAATATAAAGCTAGTTTGGCAGTTCGCTCCATCGTACCCAGTGGCCAAGATTGGGAGTTGAACCTTCCCCCCGCCCCACCACCGCTTAGCCGACCAAGGACAAGAATCGAAGGAGCTACACTAACACGCACTTCTAGCGCCTCATCGCTCCTAAACGCTGTTCACGATAAAGTGAGCACTTTTGAAATCAACCTTAGAAAAAAGTCGCTGTCTTTACCTGCACATATTTTAATGGGCGCAATGAGTGACATGTGTCCAGTAAAGTTGGTAACGATGAAGGGGAAATAGTTCCATATATTAACGTCGAAAAAAACCTGTTAGGTAACCATTTGTGATAACTTAAATTATTTCTATCGCTTTCTGTTTTTTGTTTATGCATCGAAGTGTAAAAATGAGCAGATTTGTACAATATTTACTTTTTTAATAATTTCACAGTTTCACTTGACTGACGCATAAAGTGATGAGGCCCATGGCAATGTTAATTTTACATAAAACGGAAGAACACACTACATGTATACATTTAGATCTTAGGCAGGGCTTTCAAAAATGCTCATTTTACCGTGAACAGCATATAACATGCAAGTCGTGCAGTGTTTCTGGCTCGTCGTAAAGCTGTACTGTGCAAATTAGATCTGTAACAGTGGCGTTTTATTATACGCGATGAAAGCCCACATATTAAACTACGCCCGTATCTTTGTACTTTTCTCTTGCCACTAAAAAAAGAAGAAAAAAACAGCATAGGCAAGCTTTAAAAATGATGTATTTGACAATCTTTTCTCCTTCAAGAACACAATATGACAAAAGTGTAACAATAGGGCCATAGATAACTGTTTTTTTTTTTTTTAAATAACTTTTCTGACAAAAATTCGTATTTGCAGAACATCAATTTACCTAGCTACGCGTATTCGCGCAAACAACTATTTCATAAAAAACGCCGGGGGCTCCATCGCACACTGACCTACCCACAACGCGCGAAGTCGGGCGGCGCGCGATTACGATTGGACCGCGTTCCGAAAAACCGGCTGCCACGCTTGTGTTGGCGGGATCCCGACCGGTTCCGAGGGCGGCGGCGTGGTGCTGCGATCACAACCGCCGATAAACTCGCACACAGACCCCTTGTAACACGGAAATGCCGCAGACAATGGACGGCACGCCAGCCAGTATAATTCAAGAGAGGTTCGTGACCCAACGCTGCAACATTTGCGTTAAGGACGATTGGCTGGCGACACCCGCGTGACGGCAAGCCAGGAGAAGATATCGGTGTCACCTTTGATCAATGCGGCGCCTATTTCTGTACGTCCGCGCAACTTTAATTTACGTAAGTAATATTCTTGAACCGTTCAAGTGGTCGTTGGCATGCGTAGAGTAGGGGTAAATCATGTTTAATATGCATGTTTGGGATATGCTCGTCGTCTGTATTTTAAACATTATGGCTGTATGGATTATATATATATATATATACAATATTTCAGAGGGGAAAAAAACCTATATATATATATATATATATATATATATATATATATATATATATAGGTTTTTTTTCCCCTCTGAAATATTGTATATACTTATATAAAATTTGGGTTATACAAGAGGGTAAAACATGAAAGCTTATTCAAAGCAGCAGAAATATGCACCTGTTGAAAAGGTAAGTGGCATACTACCGAATTGTGCAGTAGTTATTTCTGCCGATTTCAGTTGGTACTAGCTTAAACACAAAAACTTTGTAGAATGTTAACATCCGTGAACACTTTCTTTCATGCTCTGCTAACATTAATTATGACCCTCCAGTCAGAATGTGCGTTGAAATGCGTGCATTTACGGCCAAGAGAATGGTTTCCTTATTGTTGGTCTCACGTATGCTCTGAACACCAGAGAAACAGCTATGCAAACCAATAGACTGTTTGTGCCCCCCTCCACCGCACGAGGGAGTACCCAGTTGGATTTCACGTAACACGGTTATGCAGAAATTCTGCGTGTCTAAAGATGCGACGTTCTTACTGTAGCCATTGAGTACCCAATGCTGTAGAGGACCCCGAGCCACTTGTTGACGTCTCTTGGTTGGGCTCTAACCTTTCCGGAGCCGCGGTGGTTGAGCGGTTAGGCTGCTCGCCTCCCACCCAGGCGAACCGAGTTCGATCCCCGGCCGGGTAACTCGCGGATTTGCGCTAGTGGGAATCGTGCCGGACGATGCCGCTGGTCGGCGGATTTTCTCGGGGATCTCCTGTTCCTCTCACACCTTGCATTACGACGCTGTTCCATTAGCACCTCGCTTCACCCTCATCAGCTCTCAAGACCTCGATTTCAACAGCCGCCCAAATATCTTCACTCGAACCTTTCCGAACCCAACACAGCTGTCGCTCCCGGACAGCCGGAGGGATGTCCGAGGTGATATGTGATGGTGGTAGGACAGCGCCGGAATGAAGTACCCCGATAAACGCCAACACAAGTGTAGTCCCACCACGCTACAGGCACAGACGGAGGGCCTCAACAACCGCGCAGCACTGAGCCAACCGCCGATCTCGCTTCTTGGAAGTCGACGGGACAAGTTCTGCTGCAACTAGCTCGTTCGTGTGCGTCGCTACCAACCTAGAAGGAATTTCTTGGAAATTTTCGCAACCCAGTTTATACGTTTCTATTGAAATCTTCTTTCCAAGCACGAACCTTACAAATATTTTCTTCGACCGCACTAAAACCTACAATTCTGCAACCTGAGAATTACATGCAAGCATTACGAAATACTTAAAGGTTGTTCACGATAAAGTGAGTACTTTTGAAATCAACCTTTGAAATATGTCGCTACTCTTACCTGCATATACAAACGGGATCACTAAGTGGCATTAGCCCTGCAAAGTTGGTAACGATGAATATAAAGTAGTTCCATGTCTTAAAGCCGAATTAAAAGTGTTAGGGAAACATTAGAGAATACTGAAACTATGTTTTCTCCTGTCTGTATTTTTATACATATATATATGTATGTTTGAATTAGAAAAAAGGGAAAATATTTACTTCTCTAATAATTTCACAGTTTAACTTGACCGACTCGTGAATAAAGTGAGCAGGCCCATGACAATTTTAATGTTACAAATGGCGGAAGTATACGGAATGTGTGTGTAAGTAGATTTTTAGCAGGGCTTTTAAAAGTGCTCATTTTACTGTGAACAGCCTTTACAAAAATATTGCTCGTAGTTCTTCCGGTTTCGCTTTCTGGAGGTAGGTAGATATGAGGGGAAAGTCTTAACGTCTGGTCGACAACGAGGTCATTAGATACGATGGGGAAAGTTGGTCTGTGAAGCAGGATGGCGGAGGGAACCGGCCATGGCCCGCGTGGTAAGGAGCCATCCCAACATTTACCTGGAGTTACTTCGATGAACCACGGACAACCGAAACCAGGATGGCCGGACTGGGAATCGAACCCGATTCCCCACCGAATGCGAGTCCAGTGGTGTACCACTGCTCCAGCTCGCTCGGCTTGGCTTCTTGAAAACTTACGCAGTAAAGGCTTCTATGTAAAGGCTGTTCACAATAAAGTGATAACTTTTGAAATCAGCCTTATAAAAAGTCACTGGCCCTACCTGCATATATTTTAACGGGCGCACTGAGTGACATGCGCCTAGTAAAGTTGGTTATGACGGAGGGAAAGTAGTTCCATGTATTAACGCCGAATAAGAAGTGTTGGGTAACCATTTGTGATAACTTAAATTATTTATTTCGCTTTCTGTTTTTTTTTTTTAACGCATCGAAGTGTAAAAATTACCAGATTGGTAACATATTTACATTTATAATATTTTCTCAGTGTCACCTGACCGACGCATGAATAAAGTGATGAAGTCCATGGCAATGTTAGTTTTACATAAGGCGGAAGAATACACAGCGTGCTTACACGTAGATCTTCAGCATGGCTCATTTTACCGAATACAGTTTGTGTCGGGACTCACGCTCGGGTTAGCGAGCCTTCTGACTCAAAAGCAGGGCTATTTATCAACTCAGTGAAAAATACAAAATGCAATCAATTTGAAAGGAATCGTTTCACCAACTCGTCTACTGATAAAGTTTTCAAAGCTCATCTTCCACATCCGAAAGTGAGGCCCATTTTCGCAGCAATTGGTTTCTGCGAATTACAGTGATTTATTCAGCATTTCCACTTGCAGTTTTCCTTTCGCGTCGCAACTTACGGAGGAACACCTCAGTCATGGTTTTAGCTACGTCCGCCTATGCCTATGCATCTCCATTGCTGCACTTAGTAAAACAATGGTTCCTTTGTGCACTTAAAAAATTGGACCACTGAAAACTTTTGAAAACCGTTCCTTGTTTCATCTTTCTCCTTGTCTTTTTTTATACCGTAGTTCATGTAACTGTAAAACGAAATTAAGTTAAATTTTTCCTGAAGATTAATTGACAATTACGTTTGGAAACATGAGCTCCTTTTGTGCAATAGTAAAAATAACAAAATTGTGGTTTATTTTCTGTTAAATTTTTTTTTTGCATTGATTAATTTCCCGTTACGTACGTGTATGATTGTTTTGGGTACTTAGAAAAACAGTACCGCAAAAGATTTTCACTTTTTATAGATTTTTTCCTATTTGTAAACAGTTTTGTTTTTATTAGTTTGCAGCAATGAACGTACGACGGACGTACAAAGTTTGGTCGTAAATCGCTCGGCTGGGAGACGGACGGGCGGATGACGGGCTGTTGTAAATCCTGCCTAACGAGACCATAATAGACAGGAAACGTCAGGCGATAGCCTAATCAACAGCAGGTTTGGGGAACTTGAAAAATCACATTTAGGACCGCATGCCGACGCACTGGTATAACTTGTTTTATTGTAGAGCTAAACAAGGCGTGTAATACTTTGAAAACAGAACAAAAATACCTACACTTGGTTACCTTATTGACGAACGCATTACCGTAGGTTCTGCTGTGGTGTCGTGGTCAGACCACGCGAGGTCAGACCCGGGCTTTCGTGTGTCGGCAACATGCCGGACGTAGCCGTTGGCCGTGGGTTTTCTCGGGGTACTCCCGGTACCTCCAACAATCCGTCGCTACTACAGCTCCACTGCACTTCGCCCCCACAGGCGCTGCAAGACCTAGGCTGTTCACGATAAAGTTAGCACTTTTGAAGTTAAACTGTGAAAAATGTTACTGCTCCTATCTGCATAAACAAACGGGCGCACCAAGTGGCATACACCCCGCAAAGTTGGTAACGATGAAGAGAAAGTAGTTCCATATCTTAAACGTTGAGTTAAAAGTGTCAGGTAAACATTTGTGAAAAATCGAATTAGTTCTTTTGCTACACGCTTTTTTACAATGCTCCCAGTGTACGAATTAGCAATTTTTGTGAGATATTCTCTTTTCTAATAATTTCAAAGTTTCACATGATCGACGCACAAATAAAATCATCAGGCGCATCACAACGTTAATTTTACATATGGTGGAAGTGAAGTGAAGAGATTTGGATGCCTCTTAACACAGGGGTCTTGAGAGCCGATGAGGGTGATTGAGGTGAGTATCGAGCAGCGCCAGAATGAAAGGGCGGGGGGAAACGGGAGATCCCCGAGAAAACCTGCGGACCAACGGCATCGTCCGGCACGATTCCCACATGCGAAAATCCGGAGTGACCCGGCCGGGGATTGAGCCCTGATCGCCTTGGTGGGAGGCGAGCAGGCTAACCGCTCAGCCATCGTGGTTCCCCAAATGGCGTAAGAATACCCAATGTTCTTACATTACAATCTTGAGCAGGGTTTTAAAAATTTCGCGGTTTACCGTGAACAGCATTGCATAACGTTCATCCTCTATCTTTCTTTTGAATATAACCTTGCCGATGACTGCTGACTTTAGGGTCGGATATATCTAGTCATACGTAGTTCCTAGGGACAAGCTAGGTCATCGGCTGCCGTGCACGCTAAAGCTGGATTTACAATAACCCGACAGTTCGACAAAACAGCCCCGACACGGATGAACATTTTACATCAGCCAATCAGGAGCAAGGTCACCCAAACAAACGCAGCCCCGACAAAAGTACTTTCGTCGGAAGTCTAAGCGAGGCCGACCGGTCAAACATAACCTTACAAAACAAAATGTCGTGGCGATTTCACTACTGTGGTGAATTTCGCATTAAATATGTGTTTTTTACGTGTACATCCTGGTTTTCTTGTAACAGAAAACTAATATATTGACGAAAAAAAATATTCGTGGAAAAATAACTGCTCCAAAATCCAAAAATACTTCGTTTTCAAAGTTATCAAAACAAAATAGTGCGCAATGATCTGTGATTTATTAACATTCCTTAGCAAGTTACTGGTCATTCTAGGATTTTGCCGAAAGCCACCCAACACTTGTCGGAAGGAAACTGTCGGGATATTGTTAACATTGAACTAATTTTGGTGGTGGAAATGGTCATGCTGTAGTGTCGTGTCTGACTGTCGGAAAGACCTCGTCGTGGTATTGTAAATCCAGCATAAGGCATCGCGTCGCGCATCTGTGGCGAGGAGGCAGGGCAGCTGATGGTTGAAGCCCGGCCCCTGGTGTGATCCAGAACTCATAACCTCCGAGTAATGTGGGAGTCACATAGCCCTGACAAACACAGCACGATACGACAAAAACCGCAACTACGACACAACGTTTATATTTTCAATGTGACTGCTTGAATTTACAGCCCGACAGTTTATTGACGCGACACGAAGAGTAGAATTTTTTTTTTAACCATTTAGAATGCGCTGATTAACTATGCTAGTTTCAATGGTGGTGGGTAAACGGAAAATTTGGAATACATGCGGGTGACAAAGTGTTATCGCTAATGCAGACAAAGAAAAAAATTATCATTTTTAAGAGTTAAATAACGTAATTTTCGAATAATTATTTCTTTTAAATTGCGTATTTGCCATTGTAGGGAAAGCTAGCCATACAATTTCATTTGGCAATGTTGTACACTCTGTGTGTCGTGCCGTACGACACGATGAAAATATAAATAATTTCTAATCCAAAATTCCTGGTCGGAAGAAAGATTTGTCGTGCTTACGCCAGATCTATATTGTATTTGATCGGCTGTTTAGTTTTAAGTGTCGTGTCGGGGCAGTCGTGTCGTGCTTGTTGGGCTATGTGACTCCGACATAACAACTACTTAATTCAGAGCTATCGTTTAACGGCTCCGTTGTGTATTTCAAAAAGGCTTTATCAACATGCAAACAGTTTATATAATAACAGGGATGTTTTCAATAGTTGACTTTCTAAATACTCAAACGTGAAGAAGTTGCATGCAACAGTCTTATGCAATGTCAAGTTAGGTGCGCGAAACCTCGGTCGCCAAACGCTATAGACAGCTTCGATAATTGTGTGTTTCTTTCTGTTTAATATGTTCGAACTGGTTATACTTATGAGAAGCATTTGAGGAAGGGGAAAACGTATGCATGTTCGGTTCTTGAGGGATATCACAGTACAACTTTTAAGAGTGATCAGGACAAAAACAAGTGATGTCGCACAATAAGTGATATAAATAATTCATGTCGAGATATTTGAAGTGTTTATTGAAATGCATTATCACTCATTTAAATGTTTTCGTTTTTTAATTAAATTTTATAGGTTCGACGTTCCTGCACCTACACACGTATATCAGCCAGTGTTTGGGCAGGTGGTTGACAGTGGTGAAAAATTCGCCCCATCATATACCAAAGTAACAGCTAAGCCATTGTGAGCGCTAGGACATTGCAGCAACATGTACCTCTGGTTGCATTGACCGTCTTAAAATGTTATTGTCTTTCCCAGTTAGTGCTTACGCCCACTTCACTGCTATAGACTGTTCACGGTAAAATGAGCACTATTTAAAGTCCTGATTAAGATCTACTTGTATGCTCGTCGTGTATTATTCAGCCTTATGTAAAATTTACATTGTCATGGGCCTCATCACTTTATTCATACGTCAGTCAAATGAAACTGAAATTATTACAAAAGTAAATATTTTACAAATCTGCTCATTTTTACACTTCGGCGCATTAAAAAAATAAACAGTAAGTCAAAGAAATAATTTAAGTTAGTACAAATGGTAACATAACGCTTTCTAATCGACGTTAATATATGGAACTACTTTCCATCCTTTATTACCGACTTTACTGGGCGTATGTCACACAATGCTCCCGTTAAAATATACGCAGGCAGGGGCAGTGACTTTTTCCTAAGGTTGATTTCAGAAGTGCTCACTTTATCGTGAACAGCCTTTACATGTCACAGTCATGCGTCAGCAAGCCTTCATCGCACTCTGAAGGTCGTGATTTCGATTCCATCAGTCTTCTTTGAAGGAGCCCTACCCCCGCCTCCCCCCCCCCACCCAAACCAGCCTACTCAACCAGGTGGTTTTCCATTAAATTTTCAGACGTATGCTGACGCAGTTTTTCTTATAAAGGCTGTTCACGATAAAGTGAGCACTTTTGAAATCACTGCTCCTACCTGCACATTTTTTAACGGGCGTCCTGACTGACATGCGTACAGTATAGTTGGTAACGATGGCTGGGTAGTAATTCCATATCTTAACGTCGAATAAAATGTGTTAGGCAACCATTTTTGATAATTTAAATTATTTCTTTCGCTTTCTGTTTTTTTTTAATGCATCGAAGCGTAAAAACAAGCAGATTTGTAAAATATTTTCTTTTATAATAATTTCACAGTTTCACTTGACCGACGTATGAATAAAGTGATGAGGCCCATGGCAATGTTAATTTTACATAAGGTGGAAGAACACACAACCTGCATACAAATAGATCTTAAGCAAGACTTTGAAAAGTGCGTATTTTACCGTGAATAGCCTATATCAACATGCCTTATTTTGTACCCATTAGATTGCCATCCAGATTAGTGTCAGTGCATACAAGTAAATAAGTATTAGATGGCATACCAAGGCATTGTTTTCATATATTAGTGCATGAAACAACCGATGAGTATCATTCACAATGTTTTCGCCGTATCTTAAATGTTAATTATTTCACGTCACAATGAAATTATTCATTACCGTGTGTTATGTGCATTATAAGAGGAGGAACACTATTGCTGGTAAATTTTTCTAATGAATATTAGCAGATATTATCTAGTACTATATCTAATCTTCACTGACTGAAATGTACTTGAAATGTATTCCAACCAAAAAAAACTTACGACTTACGTAAAGTTTCCATAGTCAAACATGCTGCAAAATAATTAAATAAACATTGGAAGAAGGGGTAAAAAAAAAAAAAAAAAAGAGTGAAGAGGGGATTCAAACACCTCTTTGACCCTTAATAGGGTCCCCGAATTGTTCACTATTACGGTTTGATTTCAGTGTTAAACGCAAAAGGGACCGTAGCCTGCACACGTATCTTCTAGAATTTTTTTTATGCAGGCTTTTTTTTTACGCGGTAACATTATCAAGCAACATCTATTTCCGACTCTTACACTTTCCTTTCATCCCATTCCATTCTTAATTCCCAAGACATAATTCAGTTGTTTCCCGCTTTCGTCCCCGCTCGCCTAATGCATTATTCACGCCAGCTGGCAACGACGGGTAACTTCCTAAGGCAATTAACCCCACTAGGCCGGCCTCTTCTTTCCGTTCATGTCGACTGGCTCTATATGTCGGGTGGAAGAGATACGCGGGGTTTAAATGGTCTATTACAGGCACCGATGGTCTGAGAGCATTCTGCGCATCCGGGGCCTAGAAATAACTTGTGAGCCACAGACTAAAGATGAGGTAGGCCGATCTCACTGTCTGTGCGCAACCTGTCTCCGTGTCCCAACATTGAATTGCTTTTCTGCCAACAAGTCTATCGAAAACAGCATGGTTTGGATTTTAGGTTAGAAAACCGATTTGTAAACAAATGCTTTGAGATGTGTACGTACTTCCTCTACCCAAATTGTAGTGCAGTTTGATTGAATTTGAATTGGTAAAAGTATTTTATTCACATAATAGTGATTGTCATTTAAAGAAATAAGGTATACTGTATATAAACGTTTTCATCACTGGTGATCATGTGACTTTGGTAGTTGTGTATGGTTTGGGTAGGTCAACGTTGGTTACATTCTCAGAAAACGAATAAATGGTCTACCTCATCGCTGGCCAGTCGCCATGGACGATCGTCACCTTGCAGTGCGTATCTAAATGGGACTGCGACTGTTGATAAGAAAGAACAAGAATAGAAGATACTGGGTACATCTAGTAGTGAGCTGTCGCTTGTTAAAGACTGTTCACGATAAAGTGAGCACTTTTGAAATCAACCTTAGAAAAAAGTCACTGCTCCTGCCTGTATATACTTTTACGGGCTCACTGAGTGACATGCGCCCAGTAAAGTTGGCAACGAAGGATGGAAAGTACTTCTATATCTTAACGTCGTATTAGAAGTGTTAGGTAACTATTTGTGATGATTTAAATTATTTATTTGTCTTTGTTTTTTTTAATGCTTCGAATTGTAAACATTAGAAGATTTGAAAAATGTTTACTTTTGTAATAACTTCACAGTTTCATTTTACCGACGCATGAATAAAGTGATGAGACCCATGGCAATATTAATTTTACATTCACATAAGACGGAACAATACACAACGTGCATACAAATACAAGTAGATCTTAAGCAGGGCTTTCAAAAGTGCTCTTTTTACCGTGAACAACCTTTACATGGAATATTTAATGATTTGTTTAATCAGCTTCGAGAAAACGAATCGAAATTTTTTAATTATTTCAGAATGTCATTCACAAGCTTCGATGAATTCTACTGTTCTCTGGAAAATATTTTTAAGAAAGAAGATACGAACGTGAGACAGGCGATACCTCCAATGTAAATGCTTGTCATAACACTGACGTAGGGAAATTATTGTTATACTAGTATTTTTATAAGGATGAGATGAAATTAAACGTGATAACTTATTGTTTATTTTAAACACTTGAAAAAGGTATTGCAGTGATTTTGATAGTTTACTCTAAAAGAGCAACATTAAACCACCTAGCAGTATTTAAAAATGTTATTTTACTTCATATAAATATTTATGTTTAACATTAACATTAAATAATGTATAGTTATAGTCATTTTTAATATTATTCTGAAAGAAATACTATTTTGTTTTTACTTTTCTCTGTAAGGCATGGACCACAAGTTAAAAGTAGCATATAACTAGAATGAAAAGGCTCATTTATGACTCAATATTACATACTCTTTATGTTTATTACATGTGGTTATCATCTGAGAATGGGAACAGCTCAGTGTCCGTTGCTGAAGAAATCGAGCCTTGTGAAATCACAGTCGACTGTCCAGGATGTGCCAGATTATTTTCGACTTGACTGTTTTGGAACTGCTTGTGCCCAGATTGATAGTGGCACTTGGTAGAACGAATTTCGTGATGTTACAGGCAACATTTCAAACTGCTCAAAAGGGCCTTTTCGGACAGATAAATGCTGCGCAGGTGTTTGACGGCGGGAATAAAAACCTTGAGCCGTTCTTGCTTTTGAACGTCTGATGCGTTGCAATCTCTGCCCGAAACTCAAGTTTTTGGTCGGTGACAAATGTTCGTAGAGTAATGTTACGATCGTATAGAAGAGCCCTAACTGGGAATACACACATGAACCCGCCAACACAACTTCAGAGTAAAATTAGGACGCCAGGAATTGCGACAACTTATTGCAGCAACCATAGGGCGATGCCACTTGCAAAAACCCCCTCCACCAGCCAGCGATTGGGGACATAGATGCCTAAACGACGCACCGATATAGGCCACTGTAAGGCAGGGCCCGACGTCTTTCCACATCCGGCTAGCAGCCAGGTAAGATCACAACATGGGTCTGTCCATCGTCTGACGACATCCGTACAACTAGAAACAGCCGCCGGCATTAAGATTCAGGTGAAGACTGTCTAACTTAGATATAAAGAGATATGGCGTGAGATAATTATAACTTAAATTATAATAACACCTTAATATTAATTAAAGTAACTCCCCATTAGCGTAACTCTTACATTATTGTATTGTCTGTGTCATATATCATGACTAAAAAACCCCTCAGTTACAATATAAGCTGTACAATTAACTATCATTTCATCTACTCTCCTAACCCCTGTTTGTGCAGATATGACCATAAGTCGTATCCGTAACAGTAGGAAGTAAAGATTCCAGAAGATATTTTCCCTCGTCTTCAATAACAGGAGCAGGTATGGCAGGACAATCGAGAAACTGAAACAGTTTGTTTCTAGGTCGTTTTGTGTTGATTTTGTTTTCGACTTTCCCGTTTTTGCCCTCGAAATTGCTGAAGTTTCACCATGTGATATCCCATCTCCTGGTGTAACTGGATCATCTGCAATGTCTTTTGTGCGGATACTCGAATTTTCACCATCTTCCTGTAAACTCGATGCTGAAACTACCCTCATTTCCAGAACAGGCGACAAGAAGCTCAACTGGTCAAGTTAGATGTATTTAATTTCTTGAGAGCTGTTGAACCAGATTTCAGCACTTTCTTATTGCACTTTTGATAGTAATCACGTACGTTATGCCATTTCTGTTGGAGTTCTTTTTTTTTACCTAAAACAAAGACAAATCAATGAATACTTATATATAAATTGGGACATTCGACATAGCAACAAAACAGTGGTTGTAGTTTACGAAACATATTTTTCTTTCAGGTACTTGGCTACTGGTTGCTACTTAGTTGACCTACAGCACACATACAGAATTGGCACCTCTACAGCCATTGAAATTACCAGAAGTGTATGTTATGCAAAGTGGACCACCCTGAGGGGCCATTGTATACTTGAACCAACAGAAGAAACCTGAAAAGTAACTACAAGTGGATTTCAGAATCATGCAAATTTCCCAAATTGTTTAGGAACCATCGGTGACAAACATGTACGAGTAGTGGCGCCAAAAATGAGCGGCTCTTTTTATTATAACTACAAAGACTACTTTTCAATAGTTCTTGTAGCCATTGCTGGCTCTGATTACAAGTTCGTATTTATTGATATAGGGTCTTTCGCTAAAGATTATGACAGTACAATTTTTAAGAATTATGGTTTGCGGACATGCCTAACAGAAAATAAACTAAATGTACCTAGTCCAAACACAAATTGAATCACTAATCCCTACATGTATATAGGTGGCGAGGCTTTTGGGCTGTCAGAAAATGTACAACGTCCTAATGGAGGGAAAGTGTTATGTCACAAGAAAAAGATTTTCAACTACCGTTTGTCGCGGGCTCGTAGGTATGTTGAATGTGCGTTTGGAATGTTGTCACAAATGGTGTTCCATCGAGTGATAAATGCGAATGTGGATTTTGCTGTTGACATCACAAAGGCAAGTTGCGTTCTACACAATTTTGCACGTGTGAGAGATGGCCATCGAATCGAAGACACTCTTAATGTGGCTGGTTTTACATCTTTGGATGGAAGGATAAGAAGTGTGTTAACAGTGCAAACCAGAGAAATACTTGCTAATTATTATGTAAGTGATGCTGGTAAAGTACAGTGGCAAGACAGTAGAATTTGACTTCTGACCAATGCAGTCTTTCGACATTCATGTCATTATGTTGGTTTCAAGTATGTACTGATATTGTTGCTGTTTGTGTGGCAGACATTTAATGAAAACATGAATTAATTGGGACTGTGGTCTGCAGTATCTTGTAAATTAACTGCAGCGTCGTGGATTATTTTGAAAAAACAAATTCAGGATTGCTGTCTACAATATGCCTGGGCGTCTCCCGTAGGAATTTACGAGCCACGACCGAAACATTTCCGCATCCCCGTGGAAATATCTACGTGCAGTGGACAGTATGGTGTTCGTTTACCTTCAGAAGAAGTTGGAGTTTTCATCTCCTGGTCTGTGAACCTCACCATCCTTGCCGGAGTATCGACCGACAACGCCGACAAATGGGCCTTTCGTCCAGCGGGGTTCGCAGCCAGTGATCACGTGATCTGTGACGTCGCTGCTCCCTGATTAGTCCCCATCCCCAAGCGACGGGGGAGTTGCAAGACGCACAATAACGAAGACCAGAAAAAACTGAAAGACTGTTTTTGGTTCGTGCGCATGCGTAAATTCAAATAAATAAATTATATTGGCTATTAAGACATAAATTAACTGAATATATGACAATCGCACTGTTGCGATATTTCTTCCCCGGTAGAAAGAGTGTGTAGATATTTGATGTATAAAATGGCCAGGCTGGGGCAGTCTCGAGGTATTCGGCTCCCGTCTGCGTCGTCATGATGTTGAGATAAGTATTGAATTAAGCGACCCTTCTGGTCAACATTAATATGGGCATTTGGCGCTCCACGTTTTGTTAGATTTTTTAGTAAGAAAAATTGTATAGGCATAATTGCCTGATTGTGCATTTTCTTGTAAAAATATAGAATAGTCAAGGTGCTGTAAAATCTAATTGAAAATAAAAAAGCCATTTAGCACGTAAATAATGAAATCATTCCAAGATTTTATTATGTTCCTGTGAGCAGTTTTTACAAATGTTTGATAATATTACGTTGGGGCACTAATTTTTATACTATTATTCATACCTCTATTTCTGGTATAAATTGAGGGCCAAATTGTATTAATAATGTATAAAAAATAAAATGTCATTGCACTATACCAAAAATATGTATACTTTTCTACTATATAAAATGATTTTCCAGAAGCTGTTTTTGTTTCAATAGGTGTGTATAGATTCCTTTGGCAAAGTATCCCAGAGTTTTTCCTATGCCACTAACTTATTCTGGTTTCGGATGGAAGAGGAGTTTTTAACCTGTTTAAAAGAGAGAATTTAGAATCAATATTTTCCTTACTGTTTGCCAACTGCGAAGTGGTTGGTGGCTATTGGACTTGGGACGGTCTCAGTTGAAAATCAATTGGACTGTGGAATATTAATAAACAGCATGTAAAACATGTTATTTAAATTTTTATTGTGCATTGGCATTGTTGCTGTACGTGTGGCACACATTTAATGGGGGAAAAATTGAGACTATTGTTTACAATAACTGTAAATTAACTTGAGTGTGGTGCATAACTGTGTAACAAGGTCTTTAAATTTGTATATCCATATATATTTTCTGCATTATACATGCTTTCCACTAAATAAATTAATTGTTAAACTAATACAATTTAACTATACATCTCACATGAAGTACTTAAAAACATTTTTCCTTTCCGTGTCATAACATTCCATGAAATGTGGACAAATTGCGTAACATATTCCTTTCCAGGCTGGATCCTTTCCGTTT
This sequence comes from Dryococelus australis, assembly GCA_029891345.1. Lineage (NCBI taxonomy): Eukaryota > Metazoa > Arthropoda > Insecta > Phasmatodea > Phasmatidae > Dryococelus > Dryococelus australis. The sequence continues at coordinate 102,891,411 of CM056993.1, forward strand.
TTGTCTTTGTACTCGTCCTTTCTCACATCCCAGATGCATGCCCTGTTCTCTATTTCCATTAAAAACACTTCGACATCAATTTTCTGTACGTCAAAGTGACTCATCGCACCCGAAACACCACCAAGACAGCTCTCGCCGCACATCTGCCGCGTCCTTCGTGTGAACGATGCCACCAGGTTTTACGGCCCGAAGGCAGGCTCCACCCTCCTGCCTTTACACGGTATTCTATCGCTTTTCTTTGAAAACCTGTCCTCCTCGCCAATCTGAGATACTCCGACTTCGTATCATTGAAGTCTTTACCCGAGCACCCCATCACGGTTCATAGGGGAATTTTCTCTCCTTGCCACTTGTCGCAAGTCCTCCAGTCTTCTACCAATCTTAGTGGCAAATTATTCCCAGATCTTATGGACCGCTTTGTAAACCATGACTTTTCTGGTCTTAAGTGAATGTCATTTATCCCTGCTATTTCTTCCAACCATCATCTAATGTCTTCAGCCTTCAGACATTCCATAATTACACGTTGGACTGTGTCGTCCAGTCCACAGACGTCACACAGCGGAGATTGCTCGAGCCGGAAGATATGTAACTTTGCCTTGAAGTTACCATGGCCAGTGAAGAGTTGCATGCTATAGTGGTTTACACTGATACACTTACCCTTCATTCTTGTTTCGATGCTAGGCAACGACTCATACGCGGTTCTTCTTTCATCTGACAAACGATGCCATCAGACGCAACAGTGAGCAGGAAACGCGTGATCGCCGCGCCGCGTCCACTCCACTATAGGCGATGCGGACGACAAGCAGAGACGCTCCGCTGCCGCACACTTCCCGCCATGTCTGAACGATACCATTTAAGTTTGGAATAAAGAAACTGCCTATGGAGCCTTGCACTCAAGTGTACGATGTGAAGAACTCATAAAAATTAGTACAGACACTATAAAAATTGCCAGGAAAGTGTGATTTTAAGCTGTATATGAAAGAAGAATGTACCTATATATTTTGCAATATTATAAAATATTTTACTAAAATCTTTTTTAATGTAAACAATAACCAATTAAATTAATCTGTTTTTTTTTTTTAACTAAATTTAGGCATATTTATATTCTGGATGCTTCAGAAAGCAGAATTTGCAAGAAAATCTTCGTCATGGAATATCGTCATAATGTTTACTACGATTGTGTTTAACAAAAGTGTAATGATAACATAGCAAATAATTGTTATAATTAATTTTATGTGCGTCCATTTGTTACAAACATTTTTGTAGGAACTGACGTAAATAAAGCTAATTATAAAAATGATATTATACACTATTACTATGATTTTATTACACATGATCACAGTAAATATTCTGACGATCTTTCTTGAAGAAGATTTTATTTTAAATTCTGCTTTCCGAAGCATCCAAAACGGAAATGCGCTTATATTTTGTTAAAAATGCGGACTCTACCGATCGATTATTTTTTTACATTTAAAATGTATATTTTTAGTAAGATATTTTATAATGTAGCAAAATATATATATTATTCTTTCATATACAGCGTAAATCACACTTTTCTGACAATTTTTATGGCGTCTGTACTAATTTTTTATGAGTTCTTCACATTTTACAGTCAGGCGCAGTGCTCCATACGCAGTAACTTTACTTCAACCTTGAACCTGTAGCCATAGTGAGAGGCGCGACCGTCGTGCCGCTCAGGTCCGCTCCGCAGGATTTCCACTCCTGTGAAACGAGCTTAAAGGACATATATATGAGCCTATCGAAATTGGGTTTTGAAGACTTGCACTGACAGACAAAGCATGTCTACTTGGGACAAAGGATGTCTACTTTACGATATGGTACAGATATGCAAATAACATCCTGAAAAATACAACGTACGAAATAAGTTTATTTGACGTAATCACAAGTCATAGTACCTATCTTTAAGAAAACAAACATAGGCTTACTTCTAATTCCTGAAAGTCTGCAAACGAAAATAAAATGTTTTATCTTTACTTCAACTGTAAATAACTTGACAAAAGTCTGGAAACATAACCATTTTGCAAGATTTAGTTCTTCGTTATTTGTCATTTTCTTGCGATAACTGCAGTAAGGTGTGTTTGCATTAAATGTACGTATTTCCTGGTAACTTTTAAGCTTATGTTGTTCCATTGTTTCATAAGTATTTCCTTAGTGTTGCTTTGGATGTTGTGTTATGTTTCAATTTCATTCCATAAGTTTTCAATCGGATTGCAGTCTGGGGATTTTGGAAGAGTTTTTAATGCACGAGGTGTATTCCATAGAATCCATTCCTGAATAATTTTCGCCGTGTGCTTTGGATCGTTGTCTTGTTGAAAATATAAATATTGCCTAAACCCAGTTTCTTAGCACTCTTTTATAGATTATCCTGCAAAATGTCTTTATACACAAACCTATGCATAATGCCATCTATAAATACAAGATCACCAACAGTATTACAGGTCATACAACCCCGAACCAATATTCCTCCACCCCCATGTCTGACTGTTCCTACCATGTTCTTTGGGTCTGATAATCGCCCCACACAGCGATATATTTTGAACTTACTTTCATCTTACCAGAGTACTTTGTCCCATAAGTCAGTATTTGTAGAAACATACTGTTTTGCAAACTGCAAACGTTTCTTCTGATTAACCTTACTTCCGTATGGTTTCCTTCTAGGAACTGTGGTATTTTACCCAGCTCTGTTAAGGGCGCTTAGAACAGTTCTAACGTGAGCGTGCTTACCTATAGTCCATTCGTCAAGAAGCGAGAGTTACACACGGGCGTGTGACACCAGAGTGAGCAGCAAGGGGTGTACAAGCCACAAGCCAGCAGGCATTGCTGCAGTGTACCCTATGCTGTATTGGTGGCTGGGAACGCGATTGTCTGCATTGTGTTGTGATATTGTGTTAGTCTGACTGAAGTTGTGGCTTTAAATGTGATGTTCTGTTACGTGCCAACGTAAGTACCTCTACACCGAACGATGTGATGTTCCATACTCTGTTCTACACCAAGTAATAACAATATAATTCTCTGTGTTTTACACTAGATTGACGTACGCGTGAATTAGCGATAGCGTCCTCTATGGAGACGGCGAGCAATACAGACAGGGCCGGTTTAAGCCCGGCCAAGAAGCGATCGATGAGGAGGGCGCTCAGTTCATCGGAGAAACACGTGGTTCTCAATGTGTATAAAGTCTAGATAGAACTGAATCCAGGCATGCATGTAGATGACGTCGTTAAAAAAGCATCACGTTCTACTGGAGTAAGTCCCGCAACAGTTTATCGTGTGATGAGTGAGCAAAAATCCACGCACACCTTGAAGTCACCGGTTCGACAGGAATGCGATACGGAGGAAGGTACACGGATTTTACTTCCGTAATGAACTGCCAACTGTCGATTAAGTTCTTGCTGTTGTGAATGACGACTCCGATTTGCCTGCTTTTCGGAGAATCACATTGTACCATTTATTAAAGGAACTGCACTTCAAATATGTTAGACGTGGACGAGACAGCATGCTGATAGACAGGGATGATATCATTCTATGGAGGCGACGTTATTTGCGTATCATTAAACAACTGAGGGGTGAAGGACGATCAATTTACTAACTCGATGAAACGTGGTTAAATGCAGAACACTCACTAAACAGCGTCTGGGTGGATGCCACTATTACATAATCCAAACAGGCATTTCTGTCTGGACTATCAACCGGTAATAAAGGCCCTTCAGCCAAAGGAAAACGCCTCATAATCATGCACATTGGGAGCAAGTTAGGCTTTGTGGAAGGGGGTTTGTGAGTGTTTGAGTCCAAAAGGACTGGAAATTATCATGAGGAAATGTGTGCTGATTCCTAGAAGTGGTTCAAAGGTGTACTTCCTCGACTTGAAGATATTGATGTTATTGTGCTTGATAATGCGCCATACCACTCCCGTAAGGAGGAAGGAATTCCCAAGGCAAATACTAAGAAGCAGGATAAACAGGACTGGCTAACAGCAAGGAATATTGGTTTCGAAGATAGCATGGTAAAGAAGGAATTGCTCAACATTGTTAACCAACACAAGTTAGCATATAATGCGTATGCAGTTGATGAAATGGCTAGGGATGCGGATAAGTAAGATCACTGCGTATTGAATCCTATAGAACTGGTTTGGGCCCGAATTAAAGGATTTGTTGCAGCGAAGAATGGCTCATACATATTGTCGGACATTAAAGTACTGCTGGAAGAAGCAATACAAGCAGTGCCTCCAGATGTGTGGAACAAATGTGTATGCCATGTGGTCGAAAAGGTTGAAAGTGAAATGTGGAAAATTGATAACATTATAGACGAGAAGGGGGATACTTTCATTATAAACCTTAATGATGGCAGTTCCAGTTCATCTGATTGAACGCGATCGGTGTTGTGTGTTTTGCGATATGCATAATGACGATTAGAGTTCATTTTACGTCATTAATTTGTTTGTGTAACCCATAAATGTCAAGTGTTCTGTTCGTGAATAACCAGTATGTATCTTGTTCCTTTTTGTTTGCTTGTCGTTACACGTGCTACCGTTGGCGTGAATAAATATCATGACATAGTGTGTTATTACTAAACGTGCTGATGTTTATGTACTCCTGCCATGCGGTGGGACCACGGTGGCGTGGTGGTCAGATTACTCGCCTTGGGAATCGTACCGGACGATGCCGTTGGTAGGCGGGTTTTCCCAGGGACCTCCCATTCCCCCCCCCCCCCGTCCTTGCATTCCGGCGCTGATACATAATCGTCTCACTTCACCCCCATCGGCTCTCGTGACCATACTGTAACGACCCGCTCAAATCTCTCCACTCTACTCGTACCATACGGTCGCGATATTACATAGATGTCTACTTGACATATACACTAACAGTTTCGTCAACCTTTGCATATCTTATCCGTGCATGTATTTCTCCGCTCGCGCGCCGAGCATTCCGGACACCCCTGTGTACAGGCCGCGATCACGTGATCACTGTAGGTTTTCCCTGTCACAGCTTACCTTCGATCACGTGCACTTGCTTCGCGGTCTCTCACTTTAACGCGAATACACAATAGGTCTTCTTGTAGCTGTGCTGTAACCTCTACTGCAGTGACCATGGGAGTTTTCTTCACCTGGAGCAATATTTTCTGTGGCCTACCAGTCCTGAGGCGATTGAGCACTATGCGGAACTTCGTAAATCTCTGAACAATGTTAAATACTGTTGTCCGGCTTCTTTTAACTGTAGCCGCGATCTCGGCATAGGTTTTGCCTTTTTTGAACAAATTAACAACGATGTTTCTCACATCTTCAGTGTTCTCTGTACCTTTGAGGCCCATGTTGACTCTGCTTGCTCTTATCGTGTAATGGCAGAGTATGTCTATGACTCAACGTGGCGGGGAACGAGAGGAGAGTGCGCGGAGAACAACAAACACGTGACTGACATCCATCTATAACTTAATTCCCCAACTCAAGTGTGTGTTCCAATACTTTTGTCCTGATAAGGAACACAAATGAACAACAGTATATTCCCATGTCCTATAGTAAGCAACGTTTAGAATATGCCTCTATATAATTATAGCATAGGATGGCATGATTTTCCGTAATTCAAATTCAAAAACCCCAATAACCCCTACTCTGTAAGAAGGATATGTATCACTGAAGCGTGACCTACCCCTGTTCTAATATTTATGTCTACCTCTGTATGTTTGCCGAATGCCTTGTACAATGCCTACAAAATCCGCAGCGAAAAGTTGACTTATGCTTCCCATGTTGCAGAGACACATGCGTAATGTTGGCCGTCCTCGGTCTGTGCGCATTGTTCGGCTTGAGGAAGTGATACGTCTGCACGTCAACGGCAATGTAGTAGTGGAGGGCATGTCGTGCCCTCCACTAGTACACGTTCCATAGCGCGCCAAATGGTCTTGTCCCATTCAACCGTGTGGGGTGTACTGTGGGTAAATCGCCACCATCCCTACCGCTGGCAGAAAGTACAAGGCATTCAGTAAAAATACGTTTTCAAAACCCAATTTTCACAGGCTCATATCTCCATAAATATTCTGTTTAGGTATACGGTGTCTTATATTTTCGACTTCATTTTTCCTAAGTAATCATCTCCCGCAGTTTGGGCGTTTAGTTTCCGAACATTCTGTACATTTGGTGGGGTTAGATCTGTTTACAAGATATTTAAATGCTGGTAACTGTCACATGCCATACATTTCGCTTTAAGAATTACTAAAATTTTGCAAAAAGCAAAAAAGCAAGATAAACTACAAAATTAGTAAATATACCAAAATAATTGCTTTAAAATTAACAATACCGTATGTAGCTATAATATACAACTCTATAACTATAAAAGTCATATGTCACGAAGAAAGTCATATTTTTAAAACAAATATTTTTGTCAATTAAGAAAATAACATCTACTTAAAATAAGAAGGGACCCTTTTTAAAATTATTTTTACTGCAGCGTCATATATATTAACATTTCTATAAACTTTTAAAACTTTTTTTTCAAGTGTATTCATTTGGTGACTTCTACATTTACTTAATTATAGGAAAAAATTACCAATTTTTAATTAGAAAACTATACATTGTGTCAACTGTTGCTGTTGCAACTATGTATTTTGTTGATTCAAATATGTAGTTAATAAAATACAATCCTTTGAAATATTTTAAGAGCTCAAGTTAAGTCCTTTATTTAATATTTAGGAAATTCACGCATGGCGAGATCTTTCTATAGAGTCTAAGAGTAAGAAGCTAAACTGAAGTGCTATCTTTTCATTGCAACTCGTTTATGAGGGACTTATAACAATGCCCTTGCTATGGGTGTTTTGTACTATAATTTTGACCCCTAACAATAATTTCAAAAACACAATTTCCTCCGTTATCACTTTTCAAGAAAATAGATATTATAGAACTGTAGACAAATTGACACTTGTGTAAAGATATGTATAACGTATGAAATACTATTCTTAGGCACACGCAATTAAAAATACGTATCAGTTTTGAAATATAAATTTTTGTAACTGACTGCCCCGAATACAATTCTCAAAATAAGTGTTCGCAACAGATGCAGCATATTAACAATTAGTTACTGGACAGCCCAATCTATGCACAGCCAGTGGATCATAAATGTTTGACATTCTGTAAAAGCTGCGATAACTGCTGTTTACAAGAGAAATTTACGGTAGGCGTAATTAGCCAGTAGAGATAGCAGCTCTACTGAAGAGTATATTTTATCACTGGCTTTTGGCAGTAGTTCGAAGTCCAAGTTTTATTTCCAGTGCACCAAAAGGAGTCAAAGGTTTCTCATGTTTATAGTGAATCTATCTAGAGCTGACCTTTGGACATCCAAAGTACAGATGAAATAATATCAACGAAAACAGTTTACTGACGTCACATTCAAGAGGAAGTAACCCGCTTTGTATAAGATATTTTTACGGCTACTAAATTGATGCCAGTAGTATGTTTTTCGTGCGTTGTGCCCAAGTTCCCAAATTTATGCGTACATATGAACCTGTAAAATTAGCTTTGTTATGTAGCCAGAGATTAAACACCAAGGTTTTTTATGTTCGTCTGACTTCAGCCATTGGCAGACAGATTGGGTGGCACATCCCAAGGTCGCTTCAGCCAAAGTTTGAGCAACCGATCTTCAGTACAGGGGTCAAACAGGTATAAAAGACGCCGTATAGCTGACAGCGGCCAATGAAATCACGAACTGCGCTCAAGTATGTACAAGTCAGAGAATTCTATCTTGTTAACAAATAATAACTTATGGAATTGTTCAGGTATTTACTTATCAAACACTAGCGACCCGCCACGGCCTCGCTCGGGTGCGATTTACAAATATGGCATTGTTTAGGTTACAACAAGTATATACACTAAATGCTTAAGTTAACTAACATAGGACTAATACTACGTTGTTCAAAATGTCTTCGTAAGTGAACTTTAAAGGCGAAAATAGTTACAGTGGGTCATCCATAATAGATAAACATACGCTGTCGCGGCCTTTTTTGTAGATCTTTTTTGGGATCTACAATTCTGTAGTACATTAATCTGGCGTATCTCTTATGGTTTAGTCAGCGTAAGCCATGTAAGCGCCCGAAAAGCGGTTTTTTCCCCGAATTGATTAGAAAACGACAACATTTCTGCTATCCTTACAGTGAATATTAATGTGTTATATACCTAAACCTTTCTCAATAAATTCTCTAAATAGCGGTGAAAACCACATCAAAATCCATTAAGTAGTTTAGAAGCCTTAGCCGAATATACAAACACACGTAGTCGGGTGACTATTCTATACTACTGTATGTATAGAATAACAGCTACTCTACTAGAATTGTGGTTAGCACACCCGCCTCTTACTACCCTGGGTTCCTTCCCCAACTTATCCGAATTTGGACTCTAGCGTGTGGAAAACGCGGCGGACGTTGCCAACTGATTGCGGGTTTCCCTGTAATGGTCTCTGCTTTCGTAGATTATTGTTTAAGTAAAGCAACTGCCTATGGAGCACTGCGCCAGACTATACAATGTGAAGAACTCATAAAAAAGTAGTACAGACGCCATGAAAATTGTCAGAAAAGTGCGATTTATATTGTATAATTTTTATAATAGATTTCATGAGCATCCATTTGTTACAAACATTTACGGCTGAAACTGTCCTAAACAGAGTTAATTATAAAATTGATATGATACATTATTACTATGATTTTATTACACAATCTTCTTTTAAAAAATATCGTAATAATGTTTATTATGACAATATATTTTTTAAGAAGATTTTCTTGCAAATTCTGATCTCCAAAGCATCCAAAACGGAAATGCGCTTACATTTAGTTAAAAAATGCGTACTCAATCGATCGGAAATTTTTTTATATTTAAAAAGTGCATTTTAGTAAAATATTTTATAGTGTTGCAAATTATATACATTCTTCTTTCACGTACAGCATAAATCGCACTTTTCTGATAACTTTCATGGCTTATGTACTACTTTTTTTTATTAGTTCTCCACGTTGTATACTCGGGTGCAGTGCTCCATAGGCAGTTGTTTTATTTCAAACTTGATATCAAGCCTCAGATACCTCTCCAAGCACCGGAGTATTTCCCTTCTAACCAGCAGGTTGTAGCTTCGAGTCCCGCCCAAAATCACGGGCTTACGAAAGAATCCTCTGGGTAACCTTTGTTGCAATTGATCTATTCACACCGCCAAGAAAGCTTTCTGTTTTTCAATCGTGACTGGAGTAATAATTTTGTGAAGTTGCAGAAACAACTTGAAATACAATTCAGCTACGGACACGTGTGGCTATAATAATCGAGAAAATAAAAATAAAAATATTCGTGAGTTCTGAAAATGGTGGTTGGATATCAAAGGTATTTGTTCAGTCTCAGCTTAAGCCGCATACCTGCCAGTAATACTCCGCTGTAGCAAGACATGTCTGAGGCCGTGTTGGACATGAGAAACTAGGTATGGTTAAATGGTGATGTAACTTTACTTTCAAGACTTAAATTATACATAACACAATTCACAAAATTACTGATTGTAAAACTTTAGCTCTGTGAATTTTGAGGACAGAAATATTAAATATGTGTTTATGTTGTAGGCTGTTCACGGTAAATTGAGCACTTTTGAAAGCCCTGCTTAAGATCTGCTTGTGTACTCGTTGTTTATTCTTCTGTCTTATATATAATTAACATTGCCATGGGTTCGTAACTTTATTCTTACGCCGGTCAAACGAAAGTGTGAAATTATTACGAAAGTAAATATTTTACAAATATACAAAAGTAAATATTTACACTTATGTAGATGAATTAAGAAAATCAGAAAGTGAAATAAATAATTTAAGTTATCACAAATTGTTACCTAACACTTTTCATGTGACCTTAAGATGAATTACTTTCCATCCATCGTTACCAACTTTAATGGGCGAATGTCACTCAGTACGCCCATTAAAATATGTGCAGGCAGGGACACTGAATTTTTTTTCTAACGTTCATTTCAAAAGTGCTCACTTTATGGTGAACAGTCTTTAAATGGAAAATTTTAAAGCACTTAGGTAAATTGCAACTGTTAAAATAATTTAACCTTGATCAATGATAGTTTATATGTTTACACCGTAATTTGATTATTTTTATATTGTCTCGCGTTTCTTTCAACTTCTAACACTGCTTAAAATCATTTTAAATAAAAGTACATGATGGAGGGAATATATATATATATATATATAATTGTTATATAGGCACTCAGATGTACGTAAAAGTGTGATTGTAACTGTGGATTGCGTGAGTGCGGAACACGTGACGATTCACGCCAAAGAGTGAATCACGCAATAAAGCATGAATCAGCTGAACGAAAACCCTGCCTAATTCGCGTGCAGTACCACTAAAATATAAATATTCCACCAGCTGACGATTACTATCCAATATAGGTTTATAAGTCTTGTAGTTTGCCATTTAAGCGGTATGCTCTTTATTCATAGCTGTAGTAGGATTCAGAAGAAAAATCCAAGCGACTTTAAGGGCTTATTATACGGTACGTGATGGAACATAGTAACCGTGTTTATTATTACATAATAGCATGTTGGATGTTGCTGGTCAGATTGGGGGTGAGTGGAGGTAAAGATGTATACCAAGACGTTCGAAGTAAGCTGTGGATAGGCTATTCACGGTAAAGTGAGTATTTTTGAAAACCCTGCCTTGACGTTAACTTCCGAGTGCAGTGGAATATATACAGTGCGTTTATTACTTACATGGCAATATTTATTTAAAAAGGTTTTTAGAGGAAAAAAATGGCTGAAAGTAAAACATAATTAGGGCCTCCAAAGTGTTTACTTTACTGTGAACAGCCTATAGTCATGTGGCTAGCGCAATGTCTTATCAACGAGGCGAACCAGGTTCTATTCCTGGCGGGATAACCCCCCCCCCCCCCCCTCCTTTTCCCGTGAGGGATTACCTCTTTTGGGGAAACAGTGGACGTTTCCGTGGGCTGGCGGGTTTCTCGGGGACATGCATTCCATCTATGTTCCACGTCCATCTCACTTAACCCTATTAGCACCAGTGGCGTAACAACAAGGGGAGACAGTATATGCGTTGCCCTCCCTCTCCCCATCAATAATTTTGAATATTGCGCCAGGGAAACCTAAAAGGTAGATTAAATGGCGTCCATTTATTCGTTTTCAGTGTATTTAATCTCTTTCTGAAGTTGTGAAGCTATTGCTGCTGGTAAACCTCGCGTCCTCCACCAATGCATAGCGGATTTTTTTCAGTGCTAACAGAATGAAGAACTGTTAGATTCTACCGAAAAGTCAGGGAGGCAAGAATATATTGGCCGTTCTTCAAACGTTCCGAGTTCATGCTGACTGCCTTCACAACAGCGATTTTTGCCGTAAGTTTTTATTTAATGATAACTGTGTCAAAGTGTTTGGAAAATAATTCTAATTTGATTTTAAATTTATTTATTGCAATAATTTTTGGCGAGAAAATAAAAATGCTTCTGGTATACATTTTGTCTTCTAGATTACAGACAAATAATTATTTTCTGTGTATACCCCATGTCATCTAGGCGTTGGTCGTGCCAAAATGAAATTCGGGAAGGGAATAAAAATAAAAGGGCACCAAAAGGTTTGCCCCTTCTTAAGCACCGTTTACACCCAGAGAAAACAGAAGCGAACACATGCGAACGAGCTTAAGCGAATGGCACATTCGCACATGTCTGCTACATTTCGCTCCTGTTTGATTCGAAAGCTGTTCGTCCCGGTGTAAACGAGACGCGAACACCGAACATGGGTGAATAAAGTTTTAATGCATTTAGATAAAATTCGAATTGGCAAGAATATTTTATTCATATACTGTATTAGTTCTCGTCTTTTGAAAATTATGATATAAACGAACACGTTCATCACCGTTGACCACGTGACTTTGAAAGTTGTATCGGTGTGGGGTAGGTCAGTGTTGGGTACATGCGCATAATACGTACGATCTGTCTACCTCATCTATTCTATGGTTTAAACAGGAGGTTTTAAGAATAGTGTACCGCGTGCTGAAGATATCAATCAATGTGTTCAAGGTTATTAGTTTATGACTGTCGTATGCCAGTCTTGACGGGTCGTGTGCGTTATTGGTGCGACTTAAGATATCGTTATATTTTATATTAAGTACAAGTCAAGATGAATTAACCAATCAGAGGCCAGTGACATTTGTTGTTGGCGGGAATCTGTATTTACATATTGGATTTAGGTTTTGTAGTATTGTGAAATCGTAGGCAAATAATTATTTTAATCGACAGAAAGTATCTTCTTAATTTTAAGAACAGTGTTTTATTTCATGGAAAGGGATAATGAATTCTCTTTAATTGATATTTTCAGATGTATTGATATAAATGCTCAATGTTGGCGCCAGTTTTCCCTTCTGTAAGGCATCACGAGTTTTTCAAAACGTTTACACAAGCAGTAACCACAAATAATTAAATATATGTAGACAATCTTAATTCTTCCCATAGTTCCACATTATGTCGGCTACTTTCGTCTAATACGATTCTGATTGGCTATACTTAACAGTTGCTAATTCAATCATAAACTGAAAATCTTTTATTATTCATTTTCCGTCTGGTTATCGAGTCATTAAGTACAATTCTTAATTCTTCAGTCTTTAATTGTGAAACCGAGCGAGGTGGCGCAGTGGTAACTCACTGGACTCGCATTTGGGAAGATCCGGGTTTTATTCCCGGTCCGGCCATCCTGATCCTGATTTCGGCTTTCCATGGATTCCCGAAATCCTCCAGGCGAATGTTGGGATGGGTCCCTAACAAAGACCATGGCTGATTCTTTCCCAATCCCTCTTCCTTGTGCAATATGCATCGTCTCTAATGACCTCGCTGTCGACGAGACGTTAAGTCCAACTACCTATAGGCTGTTCACTGTAAAATGAACTCTTCTGAAAGCCCTGCTTAAGGACTACTTGTATGTACGTTGTGTATTCTTCCGCCTTATGTAAGATTAACATTTGCATGGGCCTCATCACTTTATTCATGGGTCGGTCAAGTGAAACTGAATTATTAAGAAAGTAAGTTTTTTACATATCTGTGTATTTTTACACTTCGATGATTTAAAAAACAGAAAGCGAAAGAATTAAATTAAATGATCAGAAATGGCTACCTAACACTTTCTATTTGACGTTAAGATACGGAACTACTTTCCCATCTATCGTTACCAACTTTACTGGGCGAATATCACTCAGGGCGCCCGTTATAATTATATGCAGGTAGGGGCATGGCTTTTTTTCTAAGGTTGATTTCAAAAATGCTCTCTTTATCGTGAACAGCCTTTACCTACCTTTAATCGTAAACCCACCCTTATTTTGGAGTTGGAACTGTTGTCTCGCCACTTGATGGGCGCTAGACATGTTGAAAATGAAACAACCGTGTCATAAACCGAGGTGTAAAAAAAATAGCAAACAAGCAATCTTGTGGTACTTGCCATCTTTAAAATGCAATTTCATACATTCTTTCCTGATTTATGTAACTTGTCTGTAGTATTGTGACAATGCAACATGTGTTTCAAACAAAAGCAATTACTAAACGTTTCCTGCCCGATTTGACCTCTGTACAAACTATCTGCAGCTGACCAGCAGGTCGATTAAGGCTGGGCCCACAGCAGCACGCTGCACGTGCCTTAGTACACATTTGTCAAGCGCTTTTACGGTAATTTCCTGACCCTATGGACCACCATCAAATTGCTCGTCTCGGAGCCCTGTACACTGCCGTGTACAGTTGTAAACACTTATCGTTTACATTCTGTATAAGGGATCGCATAGTATTGTTCTTCTAGCAGTCGTGGACACCGAGTACAGGTTTACGTATGTCTATGTGTGTGTAGGCTGCAATGGGAGGATATAAGATGATAGAGTGTTCGCTAATTGTTCTTTGCATAATGCGTTAGAAGCTGGCTCTTTGCAGTTGCCACCTCCTATACCTTTACCAGGCAGAAGACTTCCTGTGTCATTCTACGTCATTGCAGATGACAGAGATTACAGATGACACGCGCAACACACAGCCTGGTGACTGGCGTGAGGACGGTTTCTCAACAAATACATTTTTTCAATTGCAAGGAGGAGCGCGTCAAAATATGGGATCTTCACAGACGGATGTAGGATAACTAAAATAATACTTCATGACGCCTATGGATTAAATTACCCGGCAATATCAGAATATTGCCAACTAATGGTTTATTTAATAATGGTGCATGAACATTTAACTGATCAAGTTAGACACAGTCTCTCTCCTGCAGCCATAGAGGCGAAGACAAATTGCATTATGTTTTAAAAAAGACCGTTTTGATGTGTAGTTTTCTTCTAATGCACATCCACTCTTCCTTTTCTTCTCTTATTGCTGTTCTTGATTAGCCTGTAACGTTAATGCAATAATTCTACAATGTTCTATTGTGTATTGTATTACAGCACTCGTTATTTGATTATATTAATAGTTTAGTATCATATTCATTAGTCATATTAGTTATAGGCAGGTTTTTTTTTTGCAATCCGTTACATTGTTTTGTTGATTGTAATTAAACCCCTGTAGGACCTATCTGTCCAATAGTTGTACATTAATACAACATTATTTCAATTCACATACCAGTGTTCTCCGATTATGGAACTGTCTTTGTACTTCTACAGCTGTAGTTACGAATATTTTTCCAGTTGCTTCCAATCGTGCCGCCTTCTTCTCGCGGTTGCGATATTCGTCGATCCGGCTGTCCCACAGATAAGGTGACTCCTCTCCTCAAATAATTGTGTACGTTTTCCAATATCTTCACGTAACCACTCACGCTTTTCGCTAGCCACGCTGTGCTGCGACGACCAACTTCCCTCAGCAAGTGAAGTGCTACGCGAACCAATCTCGTATAGCTGCAAGTACTTCCTGAGAATCACAGGCATGTCCACGTGCAAGGTCGCGAGATTGCTGCCACTTGCCACCAAGTTTGTTTGTTTGTTTGTTTGTATTATTTCGTCCGTAAGATCTTTTTTCAATACATAGCTGTACAAAGATTTTGGTCAAGTCAAATTACTAGTGTATTCGAACGAATGTGTCGGTAAATGTCGAAGCAATGCCCAAAGGTTCTACCATGAGGTTGCACCTCACTTTCTGTCAAGTAAGTGCATCACGCCAAACTATGTTAAAAATACCATGCCTTTAAAAGAGTATTTAAATTTACGTGCGATTAAACGACAAAAGTTCGAATACACCAGGCATCACTCGTTACACAGAGCACTCTGTACGCTGTACATTCTGACATGGTAGGCAGGAAGGACTTGACGCCTCGTCGACAGCATTATAGACATAGCAAGTTGCTCAAACAAGCAGGAACAGGGAAGGAATCGTCCATTTCTTGTAGTAAGGACACATCTCTACATTCACACAGGCTTAATGCAAACGCATTCACTTACGTAAATCCCGCACAGTCGTATCCCCGATACAACCACACCCCGATTTGTTAACGCCTTATTTCACTATAATTAATTTCATTATCAGGAAAAGGATTTATATTGACTATATAAATGTAAATATTTCGTAGTCAAATGATTCAATTTTTAAAAATATAGTACTGAAAAGTCGGAAACTTCGCCAACTAAATCATACGTCAAGAAATCCATATTATATACACAACATATTTAATTAAGTATCGAGGATATTTAACAACCGATATTTGGTTACTGGCATCCTGAATTTATATTAAAATAGGTTTTATTTGCCAATACATTTTTATTCGTCTGGGAGAAAATAAGTATTGTGAATTTCTCGGTAATAAATTGCGTTTTTCTCACGCAGTGGAGGTATTATAAAATTATATACGTATAAAAGTAACAAAACCATGTAAATATGGAGATCTCCACCCTGTAAATATTTTACCAACGCTCTCTCTTTTTTTTCTGAAGTAAGGATCTAACTGGGAAAGGTGGCCGCAGCGCGGCGAAGAGATATTTTTTTCCGCGTAAAAAAGTTCCATGCAAATGAATGGGAACCCGCGCACTTGAGAGGCCGCACACTCTTGCAAAACAATTTTTTAACACTTCAAGTTTACGTCCGTCTGTATGCAAGCATTATGACGAGGATGGAAATTATCACAAGCAAGCTTCGCGCATATTCTGTTTGCTTAAAATTTTAAGCGGTGACTATGATGTTTTAACACAGCAATCTGTTCACGAAAAATACAGCACTGACGCTATAGTTAAAGGCTGTTCACGATAAAGTGAGCACTTTTGAAACGAATCTTAGAAAAAAGTCATCTCTTCTGCCTGCATATATTTTAATGGGCGTACCGAGCGAAATTCGGTCAGCAAAGTTGGTAACGGTAGATGGGAAGTAATTCCATATTTTAACGTCAAATGAAAGTGTTAGGTAACCATTTGTGACAACTTAATCATTTTTTTCGCTTTTTGTTTTTTTTATGCATCGAAGTGTAAACATGAGCAGTTTTGTAAAATACGTACTTTCCTGATAATTTCCCAGTTTCACTTGACCGTCGCATGAATAAAGTGACGAGGCCTATGTCAATGTTAATTTTACATAAGGCAGAATAATACACAAAGTGCATACAAGTAGATCATAAGCAGTGCTTTCAAAAGTGCTCATTTTATCGTGAACGGCATTCAAAAGAAAACACAGTATTACAGAAGATTTTACATAGAGGGCTAGTTACAGCGAAGTTTGCTGATTGATATTTTTCAGCAACTATATTTGTGTTTCGATAACCTAATTTATGAATTGGCAACAAAATATTGACTTTTATTCCTATCATGGAAAACATTTCCTTTTAAAATATTCAGCAGTTTATTTAACTTTGGGAGAAAAAAAAAGACACACTTTCTTATAATGAGACCCGTATGACAGCTAGGAAACCTATTTAAGCAAAGAGCGGTAAAACGCAGCGTGAGCTGATGGATGCACATAAAGTCTGGACCACAGCCTAAAGATGAGGTAGACCGATCTCGCTGACTGCGCACAACCAATCTCCGTGCCCCAACACTGAACTGCTTATCTGCCAACACGTCTAGCGAAAAAGGCATGGTTTGGACTTTATGTCAGAAAACTGATTTGTAAATAAATTCTTTGAGATGTATGTATACTTACTGTAACCAATTTGTAATGCAGTTTGATTAAATTGAAATTAGGAAAAATATTTTATTCCTATAACTGTGTTTGTCATTTAAAAATTAATATATAAACAAACACTTTCATCACTGTTGACCATGTGACTTTGACAGTTGTGCTCTTTTGGGGTAGGTCAATGTTGGGTACTTGCGGTGAAGTCGAATACGCGGTCTATAATACCTCATCTTTAGCCTATGGTCTGGGCAGCAACATGCGGCCGAAGTCGCTTCGCGTCGCTCAGACGCAGCGAGGAGAATATTCGAGCCGTCTTCTGCAACTCTCGCGCCTGTTTCGGGCATTGTCGGCCCGCGTGGCATTAACATACAACGGTAACGAACCAGGCAGGTGACTTCACACAAACTTCCGATTACCAGCGATTATATTTGAACAGCCAGTAATAATATGTATATATTCTTGCTCTGCCACTTGTCAGAGTTTGTGACGTATTACACGATTTATTACGCCTAATAAGTAGTATTGATTAAGTAGTCAAGTTGAAAAACTTTGAATTCACATTCAAAAACATTACGTAAACAGTAAAGAGCATTTGTAACCCTTAAAAGTTTGGGGGGGGGGGGGGGATGTGGTTATTTCCCGAACAATTCTTTCAAAATTTAAATTGGGAAGCAGTTAATGAAAAACATTATGCAAAACATAGGCGTCTGTAGATATAAAATTATACCTTCATACACTTGTTTTTATATAATTGTATTTGTTTCTGCATATACATACATACATACATATATATATATATATACACACACACACACACACACACACACACACACACACACACACACACACACACACACACACACACACACACACACACACACACACACACACACACACACACACACACACACACACACACACACACACACACACACACACACACACACACACACACACACACACACACACACACACACACACACACACACACACACACACACACACACACACACACACACACACACACACACACACACACACACACACAGAAACATTATAATCAGTGATTCATACTTTTTTGAGGTTACACAAACAGCAAAATCAATGCTCAAACACTAGAGTGGTTTCACTCCATCAAGAATAACTGTAGAAGATGGGAGTCAATACTCAACAGCCTAGCCACAGTCCCCCTGCACTCTACTGTGCCATCTGCATACATGTATAACCTGTATTGGTGTAAACACAAGTTGAGTAACGATAAAAAGTGAGGGGTGGTTCATAATCCAAGAGGGGTGAAGAGAGAAGAGAAGAACAGTAAATCTATTCCCACACCCTAGGTCAAAGGTAGGTCACACTTGTTTACGACAGTATGACACTAGGACCATACAAACATACTGCCGGAGTTTTCATATTGAATAACTATAATGCTGATCGGTTGGCCGAGGGGGGGGGGGGGAGGCATGGCCCACCTGGCCCATCCTGTAGTTACACCTATGTGCACAAGACATAACATCTTTTGGAAGCAGAGCGTTTTCATATCAAATATCGCCCCAGAATTTTAATCGCGGAGTGGCAGTTTACAAGCAACGTGATGGCAATGTGCAAGGTGTGGCAGAAAGGGGTGCTAAACTGAGAATGCACGACATTCTATTAGTAGATTCACGATAACGAAGCCGTATATGTCCGTTTATGAAAAGATTACGGATTTTGTAAAATGTATATATGTACAAAATGAAACTTAATGTACGTTTAACGGGAAACGTTGCAAATTACTCACACTGCCACAACAAGACAATAAACATAACTTTATAAAATGTGCGATAACTGTGAATTTATGTAATGTATATACATTATCCACAATAGTTCTGTAAGCTGTGTGTAGCTGCCCTGCCCTCATAGCTCAGGGGTAGGGTGGCCGACTTGTACTCTGACGGACGGGGGTTCGTGCCCCGGTACCTCTGCGGCCCCACTTGGAATCGCTCTATCCACTGAGTCACTAAAGGTCCCACTTGGAATCCCTTAGCAACTTGGTCACTGCAGCCCCATTTGATATATCTCTATCCACTGGGCCACTGCGGCCCACTTGATATAGTTCTAATCCACTAAGCCACTGCGGCCCCACTTGAAATCGCTCTATACACTGAGCCACTATGGCCCCACTTGGGATCGTTCTAACCACTGGTTCACTAAGGCCCCATTTAATATAGTTCTATGAAGTGATATGAAATTAACTCAACATTGAAGCGAGACATTTAAAGTAAAAAAAAAAAAATGATATTCCATTACCTTCATATCTGTATGCAATAATACAAAACTTTCATAAGAAGAAGTAATTAAAAGTTAGTGTTTAGAGTCAATAGTTATGATTGCGAAATCTGATTGTGCTGAGAAATTCGAACTTGACGTGTATTATACCCTGAGGATTCGCTCTGCAAAATTCGAATAACTTTTGTTGAGTTTTAAGGGACTTACAAGTATCAAAGACGGATAGAGACTGTCTCCTTATATAGTAGGATGCCTGCGATTGATTAATAGCAACACTTTCATTGTCATGCACTTTTCAGCTACAGCTCCTAATGAATTGATAATTTTAAATACGTATATGTATTTACGTTCCAGCACAGAATCAGTATTTGTTTTCCGTCAAAATGCTTGTTCAGAATCTTATCAGCTAACTAGTTGCAGTAACAGATGCAAATATGTATGTCTGTTGGAATGTGTCAAACATCGAGCCGAGTGGCGTATTCTTATATAAATAAGTGCATTCCTAGGTTCGAACACAACCTTGGCGACATTTTAATTGACAAATTCGGCATACTGATTATTTGGAAGAACAGTCAACTTTGCAATAGATCAAAACCCCAAACTGTGAGTCTAACATATATTTCTCGACTAATGAACAATCATGTCCTGTCAATTTCCTTTCGCATAATAACGGAATGAAAACGCTACTATGTTGTATGACACCATTCATGAGTAATATCAAATTTGCAATTGCAAGTGCTAACAGTACTCGTATTTTATCATGAACACCTAACTATAGTAAAATAATAAATTAGAATTAAAAATAATGACCATTATATCATTTTGATAATTTATTTTCGCAGAGGTAAATAAAACCAAATAGTAGTTGATATCGCTGCAAATTTCAGCAAATACAGAATTCTACTACAGAAACGAAACACATGCCACAGTTACCACTACTAAATCATGAGTTGGGTATTCACAACAGCAAAGAAACCTGATGACTAGCGTTAGACAGGCTCGCCTTTAGCAGAACGTGAACGAACACGTTGGTGAGCCAAAGCCAGGGTGTTGACCTACTTTTGCCGGCTGCGGAACTGGTAACACCCCACGGATAGCGAGGTATCTCGACTGCTACCTCCCAGTCAAGAACACTAGCGCTCCTCTGCATCAGCCCAAGAACTAACAACCAAACTGGTCAGACATTTCTTATACCATGGCCACTCTAGTGTATATCTTTACTCAATGGTAATGTCAAAAATGCCACGGAGTTCACATGCAGTGTGTACTGGGACATGGAAATAGCTATGGGGGCATCCGCTGGCCAAGTTCCATGCATGCTGCATGCCTCCATTGTGCGGAAAAGTGCATTGCTATTGGCAGAGCAAACCTCGAACACCTATTTAGACGTTTCTACGTTTTGTATACTGATGTTTTATGCTGTGTTTAACGTGATTCAATTAGTTATATTATCTACTTCAATGTGGTTTTTCTCGTAGGCCCTATACTAATGGACTTACACTTTTTTTTTTTTACCAAAGGATATCTTATACTTAATTTTGATCACAAATTCGTGTGTTGCAGTCTGTATCCTGTTTTTTTTTTTTTTTTTTTTTGCCATATTCGAAGTAGAATTATTTCAAAAGTTCTGGAAATTACTTGCTCGTTGGTGGTGAATACATAACCAAGTTACAAGTAATGATTTTTTTTTTTTATAGTTGAATAATTTTGTTTCTGTTGCACGTTGCAAGAATATAGCCGCATACAATAACAACAGTTCACCCAGCTTTAAATAAGTTCAGGAACTGAAGAAGAATCACATGTAAACAGAGAAATTATTATTTTAGATTTGCGCCAACCATGTCCTCACCACAATTCACGTTCAGAATAGCACCTTTTTTTTTACTATAGGGAGGCTGTCACTATCAGAACTGCAATGATTATGCAAATCATCACCTTGTCCCAAAATGTAAATAACGTTGCCGATCAAGAGTATTTACGTATATGCGTATGAGGCCGCTACCCTCGATATAAAGTTGTGCCCTGTCGGATTATTCCAGCCTCTATATACAATTCGGTAAAATTGCCAAAAATTACTATTGGCCACGTACAATAATAAGTTATTCAGACTATTTTAATGGCAGCATTTTAAACACCAGACTCATATATTTTGGGGGTGAAAACCCTCCTTACCCTCCATTATTAATTTTATTAGTATTTTCTAACACCTGTAATAAACAGGAAAACTTACAAAAATGCACAAGCAAATTTTTTAAATCATATTGCACAGCCCTTCACCCTGAACAATCCATCTCTACTGACCTTCCTTTTCGTGTCCCACGTTAGTTGATCGCCACTGAAAAGATTTTAGTATGTTCTGCTGCATTTGCTTCTGATAGTCTCGTACCTGCCTTATCTCCAGTGTAAGGGTTTCATGCAACCTAGTTTGCTGTTGTGTCATATTTTCCCGCAATTTGGTTTGTTGCTGTGCCCTATTTTCCTGTAGTTGCATTATCATTGCTGCTAACTGCGTAAGTGTTGTCTGGGCACTATAATCTGTTTATGTGACTGACATGACTGGGGCTTCATGTGAGGTATGTATGTTTACATCTTGGTCTGATGCCAGGTTAAACTACTATCTCAGTACTATCTCAGTGTTATTTCTGGTCGTCTGTGTAAGGATCGCTCCTTGTTCAGTATTCTTGTTGGTAACAGTGTACTCAAAATGTCTGTACTATATGGGTGCAGTTTCTCTTAGAAAATAGGGTGTTCTGCTTCTCCTATTCATAGACTTACCAAGTAGAAGACCTGGAACAACCCGTTTCTACTGACCTTCCTTTTCGTGCCCCATGCTGGGTGCCACGGAAAGGAATATTACATTGTGTGTATTGCCCTAATTTTATGGTGCCACTGAAATGTTTATTGTAAGGTATGGACTAGGGTATGACGTTGCACAATATTATAACCTTGTAGTATTGAGAAAAAGCCCCACGAATGGGCTCCACAGAAAATTATTACTAGTTGTTTGTTGGGGTATGGGTTATTATTAGGGAATAGTTGTTAACGAAGTAAGTTGTCATATAAGTAACTTGTATGTTGGAGTGAAAGTAATAGTAGAATAAATTGTAGCAGAACGACCACATTAACCAGAGATCAATAATAATCAACACTACAACTATAATAAAAACAGTATACTACTACTGAGCAAACTACCAGCCATTAAAGCAATTCACTTATTGAGGAGCGTTTAATGATTGCGATTGATATTTTTTGTGAAGAAACATAAACAAACAATGTTCAGATATAAGAATTACAGCTCAGATTCAAACGCTCAACTCAGAATAGGTAGTCTTTTCATTCTAAGGAAAATATCATTCAACGTCCTATGAAAAATATCTCTCTTGGTTCTATTCCATTTATCAGCAAATACCGTTTCTTGCCTCAGCTTCTCAGATTTATAAGCTATTTAGGTAGATGTATAAGATATCTACTTATGAAGGAAGTGTGGACGAATTTTACAAGGAAAGCTATAGAGAAAGGGTTATGCAGAATTCTTGAGTACTATATCAGAGAAATCATATTACATTGAAATGCTACCATCTGCAACTTACGTCAGTCTTTACTTATCTGTAACTGTAATTCTTCTGGAGCAAGAAGTTCTAGTAGCTCATGATAGCAATTCAGATAGTCATTTTTTACTAGCTGATTATTCGGGCGTTCTTCTCTAGCGCCACGCGCGCGTCGGCAGCCTAAAATAATGTTCTGAATAAATCTTGATTAAAGGATCCACAATAAATAACATTTTCTCAATATATTTTCGATGAGCTTCAGGATCTAAGATGCCAACTTTAAAAGTTCCAAAAACAGAGATAATATTTCAACACAGTCCAGTTTTAATTTGCCAAGTACTTCCAAACTTCCCTTGCGAAAAAATTACATATTGTACTATGCTGCCAACTATTGAGCAATGTTTACATTTAAATAGATTTATTTTATCAACATGATATCTTAAAATGCTGCACCAAAACATTAAGTTAATTTAACAATTCTGAAAATATGTCAATCTTTGGTCATACTCAAATCTAATACTGAAATTAAAGACGTAACACAAGCATTTTCAAAACAGTACAAGCGCATGCAGTTACTAATTAACATAGAATTTTGCCAATAGAACGGTCATGCAAATAATAAATATAAACAGTAAATTTGCATTGTAAATAAAATTAAAATAATAAGTGGGCAGAAATGCCAGCTTATATACGATACGCAGCTTTTTAAAATCGTATTGCACAACACCTCATCTTTGGCCCTGTACACGCGTGTCTACATACAGAATAAGCGAGACTTTACTAATGAGTACGTATTAGTAGTACTCCCATTTAAACTGTTATATATCTTAGTATACAAGACAGGTCAGTACCAAAAGAGAAACACGGAATAACTTCGAAGCACGTTAGCTAGAAAGTTAAAAAGTTAATTTCAAGCTTTCGCAAACTTATAAAGGAAGAAAAATTTATCTCTGTAATTTTTTTTCCTACCCTTGGAGCACAGGTGCGTTACTTCGAAGACTAATTTCATGCTGACATTCTGTGACATCAGATGATACAGTATTATATTTATAGGATATTCTCGGACTGAAAATAAAATCCTTTGCCAAATTCCTGATAAGCAGGCAATTGACATCAATGATATGTGACACTTATTTCAGTATATCAGAACAGTGACATCTACGTTGAACCTCAGAGGGCAGTTCTCGCGTGCGTCATCTAGGAAGGGGTAAAGCGGAGAACTCGATAAGTGATAATGCCTCTGGTAAACAATTCGGCTGTATTTATTTAGGCCAACAATCCCGCTTGATTGGATTACGAAACCTTTCGTAATCTAAAGACAAAATTCGAAATAATGAGGTTCATTTACGCCGTATACAAACAAAAAGTCGTAGTAGTATATGGTTGTGGTTGCTAAACGGCTGCTTGAGCACATTTGAAAGTCCTGTTTAATTTTACTTCCGGTCTGCGGTGTATAGTCTATTCACGGTTTCTTCGCACTTTTTGAACCAAACCTTTGAAAAAATACCCTATCTGTGACGCATCTGCTTGTTTCCTAAATATGTCACTTATCACAAACGTTTTATAATTATTTTGTTAACATCAAGTACCTTATTTTTGATTAAATTAAAATTGTTCTTATAATTTAACTATAAATTATAATATGGCATTCATAACTGATATTAATAAAGACAGAGAGAAAATGGGTAGGTTGGTAATGCCTAGTAAAAAATAGTTCTTATGTATAATATTATTACACTGAGTGCGCATGAATGCGATGCGTTGTAGCTCTAGTGTAAAAATCTAAGCTTTGTTTGCATAAGGCGGAGTAAAGCTAGACTCACAACTTCCGTGAGTCGCCCGTCGATCCGGTGGTCACGTGATCTTCAACCAATCGCAGGGAAACTTCTATCTGTGAATCCGTCAAATATTTCTCAAGCTTTATCTTAAGTTGTCTCACTGAAATTTTGCCCTACAGAAGGATTGAGGGACGACGGATTGTTGTGAGTCCACCTTTATAACCTGGAAGCAGATGTTTAGCAGGGCTTCAGAAAAACTGTAAGTAAGCGTGGATGAAGTGTATCCTTCCACCCAACGTAATTATTGATATCATAGACTAATGGCGAGGTACCAGGGTGTCTATTCTCTAACTTTTCAAGGTGGCCTTAACGCCTAAGTAGGGGAAGATCAACAGCAGTGATACTGACCTTAGGCTTTTCAGGAGCTATTCACTAAAGCTTGGTTCACAACCATACGTCGCTTCCGTCAGTCAACCATCTGTCGATCTTATACAAGCTTTTATTTAGCTTGCCTTGTTAGTTGGTTTGTTTGTACGTTCGGGTGAAATATTGCAAGTGAATTTTGACCCACTTCTAGGTATTCAATCGAGCTGAAACTTGGTATACATATAGAAACCCGATGACAATGCAATAATATGGCGACAGCGACCTGGTGCTGCAGCAAGGATCATCTCCTCACGAGGGAACTCCTCAATGGTTAATAGTGTGGTGAATTGGAAATCGCCACGGTAGTTTGGTGTTTTTTGCTACGGCTTTTTTTTTAACTCCAATTGTATACGTGGATGGATGTGTTTAGTTCAAATCTTGCAAGTCAATTTTAAACTATTTACCGTTATCCAATCGAGCTGAAATTACGCATACATATGTAGTTCTGATGACAATACAATGTGAAGGTACCACTGAGCTGGTTTGATGATGGAGCAAGAAGTTACAAGCTTTTATGTAACTTAATCAGTATCCAAGACTCTAGGAATCATGTATTATAAATAATAATTGGCGAAACTAAAAAAAGTGTAAAATAAAATAACTGTAAAAAAACTTTTAAAACCAAACTTTTATTTATAAATGCACTAAAAAGAGAAAAATAATTATAGTAGTTACACAATTTGTAGAACTTGTAAGATGTGATTGAACAGCCGTAATAAACATTATCACAAATTAATATGTTTGTATCAATTTATATTTAATATATAAAAGCTTGGCGCATATAGTCAAGAGCCTAATGCAAGATATGGGCTTACTACGCTTACGCAAATGAGGTATACGTTCTATATTGCGCCAAGCTTTTATATACTAAATATAAATTGATACAAGCATATTAATTTGTAGTAAAGTTTATTACGGCTTTTCGACCATATCTTACAAGTTCTACAAATTGTGTAACTACTATAATTATTTTTCTCTTTTTAGTGCATTTATAAATAAAAACGTGGTTTTAAAAGTTTTTTTTTACAATTATTTTATTTGTATTCGTCCGTCAGTTGAAAGCGACTCACAACAGTACGTCATCCGTCAATCCGTCGTACTAGAAAATTTTCAGTGTTACCACCCAACAACACTAACTTTCTCGCGCACAGACAAATGTTTTTAATGAATGTAATAAATGTATTATCTTTCCGTAACGTAATTTATTAGCACTTCCTCCGAAAATCTAAAAGTCATCTTCAGTTGAATTGAAAGGTGAAACGTAAATAAGTAAACAAATTCACAGCCTTGTGTATTTAGAAAGAAAAATATTCAGCCAAATAAACAAGTGACTTTCAGACAGCCGTTTCAAGGAATGATATTACAAGGCGTGGGCCATCCGTCCGTCGAAAGTAAAAATTTGTGATATATTTGACGGATTGACGGATAGAAAAAAAGTTGCCATGCGATTGGTTGAAGATCACGTGACCGACGGACGGACGGGCGATTGACGGATGAAACGGATGGTTGTGACTCCAGCTTTAGCAATTCAATCGCCTTACCTAGCACGCTACGAAACTTAGCTTAAGGTCTGGTATGAGAAGTAGTTTTGGGTTTTCTTGCGATCGAGGTTTATTCTCGCGTGTAAAGTGCAGAAAGGGAAAGAAACGTTTCGAAATATGTTTATATATGAATTAGAAATTCCCATGCCCTCTTCTGTTTCAACAATATATGATAATATATATTTTTAATGGGACGCCTGAGGGGCACATCTGAGTTCGTGAGGGATGGAGGTCAGAATAAAAATAAAAGAACGAAATTTTTTCTAATTTATTCACACAACTATTATTTACAGCATTCAATTATCTGTCTCCACCATTGCCCTTTTTATTTAATAGTGAGCGCAATATTTAATGTCTATTTCAACTCTAATTAACGTCCTGTTTTATGTATCTGTTTGGTTACAGTCAATTAACTCGTTCTCATCATAAAACGTGTTCAGTCTATCTCCTGACATCATTTGTAATGATTTTACTCATAATTTGTAATGTCTTTCACTCAAGCATCTAGTCCAATAGTCCAGTCTGCCAGCCGCACCCTTCACTGATTGACACTCGTAGTCACAGATTTCCCTTCGGCTGGTCACTTCTCTCACCGCTCATCTTCTATCGCTCGGAACTCAGCCACTAATACATTCAACAACAACAGTAGATGTAAAAGGCTGGTCTTGGACCACCACACATTTTCATCAAAAAAATTCAAATTTACCCAAAAATGAAGCAAAAATCAAGCAAATTTACTACTTCTTTCAAAATGGCATGCAGGCGTTTTGCTACCTTAAATTCAAGCAAATTTCTTGATTTTCGAGCAAAATTTCACTTTTTTTTTTTTTTTTTTTTTAAGCAATGCCAATTTTGCAAGCGAGCAATCTAAATCAAGCAAATTACGCTAAAAATCAAATAAAAAGATACAAATTAATAGAATTGTAATACTATAACAACAATGAAATATCATGTACAGATTTTCCATATCTTATTTCTTTTAAACCTTTATACATTATAAAAACTTGTTTACCATTTATTAATTTGAAAGCATTTTTATCAAAAAGTTGTACATATCGTTCAGGTAATGTAATTTTATACTTACAATATAGAATGCAAGTAATTTTTTTTACGAAACTTAGATTCATGAATTTGAACATCCGTGGCTTCATACAATTTATCAGTATCTAGATCCTGTAGTTTAAGGTATTCAAACGAATTATTTAACTTCTTGAGAAGTGATTCCATTTTTGGGTTATTTACAAAAAAAATTACTAAAGAAAAATATTTTTTCGTTCTCTCAAAAATTAATTTTCTTAATAAATACAATAGTAACTAATACCATATCTAAGCAATGTAAAAAATGCGACGAAGTATTAAATATAGAAAGTTTTCACATGCATAAATACACAAAAGATAAGCATATTAACACTTGTAAGAAAGGTTGTGCTGAATATAACAAAAATCAATATGAATTTTAAAAAGTGAAAGTACTATGCGAATGTGGAAAATATATTTCTAAACTATCTCTCAAAAAGCATAAAAAATACTAAATCACACAATAGAAATGAAATTCAACATAATTATTCAACTAAGACATGTGTAGTATGCAATGAGAATAAATCTATTGATTCATTTTATCCTCATAAAGCAACTATAGACAAACATACAACAAAATGTAGAAAATGTATGAATGAATATATCGAAAATCATTATGAGTTAAAAAAAAAAGAGAAAGTACTATGCGAATTTGGAAAATATATTTATAATCTACAGCTCGAAAGCCATAAAAATAGTAAATCACGGAATACAATAGTAGGTATTTTAAATGAAATTCAACATGATAATTATCGAACAAAAACATGTAAAGTATGCAATGAGAATAAATCTATAGAATTATTTTCTTATAGTAAAACTTGTAAGGATCAACATACAACTATATGTAAAAAAATGTTTTAGTGAATATCTTAAGAATTATCGTCTTAAAAGAAGTTAAATATGATATCCCAATAATTTTAACACCTTTTCCATATTATTCCACTATATTTATTATTCTTATTTTTCATTTTGTAATTTTAAATGTCTTCCCTTTAAGTAAATACATATGGAGGCTTCTAAGATAACTAGTGTGTTGAGCAGAATGACAGTTCGCAAGTTGAGACGTTTTGGTGAAAAATTTCAAATTCCATTCTATTATAATCTAAGGAAAGCTGATTTTATTTCATTAATTGTACCAAGAATATTAAACTATCAAACAAAAACGAATTTTAGAAATTTACCCTTTTCAATAGTCAAAAATATATATAAAGGAGAGGGAAAGGAATTAAAGGAAATATTCCCATTTTTTACTAATGTTATCGTGCAACCTAATAAAGAAGATAGAAAAGGATTAAAAGAAATATTCCCATTTTATACTAAGGTTTTCGCACATCCTAGTAAAGAAGATAGAAAATAATTAAAATAAATATTCCCATTTTCTACTAATGTATTCATTAACAAAAGAAGTAGAGAAAGCAAGAAAAATTTCTTAGTAAAGTTTTTAAAGTAGGATATCAACATATAACTTTGAAAATAGCTTTAATTTAGTACAGCCTATTCAATTTTTGACTTCAATAAAAATTATGGTATTTGAGAAAATACATGATCATATTTTAAAATTTAGAGGGTTGAATAATATATCATTAAATAATAATGTATCAATTGTCGTAAGCAATAAAATAATCAGGTTGAATTATTTACGTTTTAATCACCAAATTACACAATATTGAACGAAGGAGATATTAAAAGGATTTATAAATGCAAAATGCAAGAAATAATTACACAATTTTCTGAATTCCAAAAAAGAGGTTCAGGATGAACTTCAGATAGAGTAATGGGAATACAATCAGCTATAAATAAGTATAATCCGTTAAATTCTGCATTATATATTTAACTACCAGAAATTATAAAAATTAAGAAAGCATTCATAAACATAAAAAATAATGATCAAGAATACTTCCTTTGGGCTGTAAATCTGCATTATTTTCAGCAGACAGCCATTCAGATAGAGTAACCAAATATAAAAATGTGGGGCTTGATATCGATAGAAAAATATATAAATTTGTATATCCAATTAAAATTGATGATATACCAAAAATATAAAATCAAATTAATACATCTATAAATGTATAATCTATTGAAGATGGCAGTAAGAAATCCATGGTATATCCACTAAAACTTACGGAAAGAATGGATAAGCATATAAATTTACTTTATTTAAAAAATGATAGAAACTCACATTACTGTTGGATTAAAGATTTATCTAAATTGCTCTCAGCACAAAAAATAATAAGAAACGTAAAACTTATATATGCGATATGTGCCTTCAATTCTTTTATTCTCAAGAGAAATTAAATATGCACACGGAAGACTGTTCAAAAAATTAAGCAGTAAAAATTTAATTACCTTCGAAAGGAGAGCAATTTTTTTTTCAAAAATTATAAACATACAATGAATGTTCCATGCACAATATATGCAGATTTTGAATTAATTCTAAAGAAAATATCAACAACTAAACCAAATCCAAAAGAAATTTAGAAATTTTAACTAATTAAAAATGTCCAGTTTTAACACAAAATGATATTGATAATGGCCTTTATAAAGAAATATTTAATATTTCTAATGAGCAAATAAATAACATTGATTTAAAGTTAAATTATGAATTATATTCAATGAAATATCAGTTACGTGAAGCACCTGGTTTTTGTTATTATATTGTATCTAGTTATTGTGGTTATAAGCCGCCATTTGTTTATCGAGGTCCAAAGGCACATAAATTTTTTATACAACCTATAAAAACAACAGAAGAAAAAATATATGTTAAATTTAAAAAATATATTGTATGCGAATATGAATATACAGATGATAATAGAAAAGTGCGCCATTATGATCATATAACTGGAAAATTCATTAATCTAGTATGTAATAATTGTAATTTAAAATTATCCAATTATGTACCAATTTATTTCCATAATTTACCTGGATATGATGCTCATTTATTAATTAAAGAGTTAGAACACGATTATAAAAATATAGATTTAATAGCAAATAATGAAGAAAAATTGATAACTTTTGGGAAAAACACAGAAAACTTAAAAATGAAATTTATAAACACATTTAAATTTATGGCAAGTAGTTTAGATAAATTGTCATCTAATTTGACTAAAGATCAAATGAAACACACACAAAAATATTTCCCAGAATATCAAGTTGATTTAGTTATAAGAAAGGGTGTTTATCCTTATGATTATATGGATAGTTGGCAAAAATTTGAAGAAACCGAACTACCACCAAAGAGTGAATTTTATAATAAATTACACGAATCTGATATAACTGACGATGATTATGAATATGCGAAATGTGTATGGAATCAATTTAATATTAAAAATCTTGGCGAATATCACGATTTATATTTTAAAATAGTGATGTATTATTGTTAGCAGATATATTAGAAAATTTTAGAAACACATTAATAAATTCATATTATTTAGATCCAGATGGTAATTTTAAGCACCTAAAGATTTTATTATAACAATGATATTATGGTTCGATTATTACATAAATATAGATATTAACCCAAATAATTACTGGTTGCGATTCTAAATATTTCATGGTGGGTGTTTATTATTGGGTTAATGTTTATACAAAATGATTTAGATTGCTGAAGTGAAGAATTATTAGATTTGAAGGACGATTCTGAGTATGGTTTTATATTAAAAGTTTATTTAGAGTGTCCACAAGAACTACATAATTTACATAAAAATCTTCTATTTTGCCCAGAAAATAAGCTAGTTCCAAGTACAAATCAATCAAAATTATTAACAGTTTTACTCAATAAACAAAGGTATGTAATTCACCAAAATAATTTAAAACAGTGTCTAAATAATGGACTGAAGCTTACAAAAATACATAGAATATTGAAGTTTAATCAGTCTTATTGGCTTAAAAAGTATGCATACTTGAATACAAAGATGAGAAATAACGCAAAAAATGATTTTGAAAAAGATTTTTATAAGCTCGTAAATAATTCTGTGTTTGGCAAAATTATGGAAAATATAAGAAACAGAAAGATATAAGATTAATATCAGATGCAAAAATGTGAAAAATTAATACCAAAACCTAATTTCAAAAGAAGTGTTATATTTAATGAGAATCTTGGGGCTCTACATATGAATAACACAACTTTACAATTAAATAAGCTTATTTATGTGGGTAAGTCAATTTTAGATACATAGAAAGAATTGATGTATGATTTCCATTATAAAGCAATGAAACCAAAATATGATGATAAAATTGAACTATGCTATAAAGATACTGATTCAAACATGTATAATATTAAAACAAATGATTTTTATGAAGACAAGAAGTCGATGTTAGATAAATTTGATACAAGTGATTATCCAAATGACAATATCTATAACATGCCACAAATAAATAATAAAGTTATAGGCAAAATGAAAGACGAATGTAATGAGTTTTTTTTAAGAATGAATTTGTTGGTTTAAGAGCAAAAATGTATGCTTATAAGGTTGATGGTAAAGAAAGCAAAAAATCGAAAGGTGTGAAAAATTGTGTTGTTAATAAGAGAATTACATTCAAAGACTGTAAAAATTGTTTGTTTAATGATAAAATAGAATGTAGAACAATGAATTTAATACGGCATGAGAAACACAAAATATATACAGTAGAAGTTAATAAAATTGCACCAAGTCCTTATAATAATAAGAGAGATATACCAGAAAATAAAATAGATACACTGCCATATAGATATAAATATTTATAGTTTTATTAATGATAGGTGGGTTGAGTAAGAAAATATTAAAAATCATATGTTGAATTAGGTGTCAGTAAAACACAGACGCTTGGTGTTATCCCAAAATTATTCATCACACCTATTTCTGAAAGTAAAGTTTTATATTTTATCTACCTCTTATGGGGGTCTATAGCATAGATGCCCTTTAAATTTTCAAATAAAATCTAACCCCATCCTGTAGACGGGGTTTTAAATTTCCAAACTAGTTTTGTCTTCGCATTTTAAACATCTTTAATTTCCAAAACAATGTCAATATCAGCACCATCGAAATCAATTAGTTTCCTATTTTCGTCTCAAATTTCTAAAACAATGTGGTTAAATTGCTCAGTATTAATTTTATAAAAAATTGGACATGGATGCTCATAAATGATATAATCTCCAAAACCAAACATATTTTTTGTTGGAAAACTAGCAATTATATCAGTTTCTGAATGATTAGATTCATTGTACTTTATAAACATTCCACATTCTAAATTAAAATCAACATTTATTGTTTTAATCGAATTCAAATGAGGCAATTTAATATCAGTGACACTCTTGCTTTTTCAATAGTCATATTTCTTTTAAAGCCAAGAATATCAGATAAGTGATCGTCAAGTTTAATATCAAACTTAGATTTAATCATTATTATGTTTTTCTCACTGTCTGTCATTAGTTCTATTTTATTTGTTGAAAATGGATCGATTGAATTTATAGTTTCCTTAAAAAATCAAAATTGTATTGACCTTTGGGAATAGTTATAATTTGGTTTTTATCAACAGGACTCATGTGTTCAATTGTTGTTATAGTATTATTGTCTATATTTGGTGTTAAAAATTTACATAAAGACTAATTGAAGCAATCGATTTATCTTTATGAATTATATCATAGTGGACCTTCTTCTTAAGAATAGAACTATTCTATTATTAAATTAAGAAAGTCTATTGATGTGTTGGTGTTTTAATTTTCGAGAGAAAACTCAAAAATATAATAAAATGGCGAACTTTTGCCTGATGATATTAGAGGTATAATAGTTGGTCCTAGTAATTGGGCGAAGATGAATTTAATGATTAATTTTATTTATAAGACAGGATGACTGAATTTTAATAAACTGTATGTTTGTTCAAATAGTTTGAATCAATCAATTTATATTCAGTTACAAGATGACTTTGATGTGATATCCAAGAAGTTTAATGAAAAAATGGCTTATTTTTAAAATAACAATGATGAAATGATTTCACTGGAACAGTGTGAAAATGATTCTTTACTTATTTTTGATGGTGTAATTTTTTATGAACGAAATGTTGTTTGCGAGTACTTTACTATAGGTTGGCATAAAAATATTGATGTATTTTATCTAACACAGACATATTCCAGAGTTCTCAAACAATTGGCATGAGACAATGCAAATTTTCTATGTATGTTTAGACAATACAACACTAACTTAAAATATATTTTTAATGATATTGTTGGTGGTGTTATGACTTATGAAAAATCTAAAGAAATTTGTTCAGAATTTTGGGAGGAAGATTATGCCTTTATTACAACAGATTTGAGTTGAAGAATAAAAGAAGGAAAGTATGAAAATAAAATTAAAGAATTTATTATATTCCACAACTTTTTGTATATGACAGAAATTTTAGAATATAAAAATCAACAAAAAGCCATAAGAGACCATGTTGATAGAACAAGACAAAATTGTTTGACGGTGAAATGCAAGTTCGCCTTCATAGGCAATGGAAAATCTGCTGTATTTATCAATGAATTTGGTCTATATTTTATAAATTTATATTCTTTAATTTTTCATTTCCTTTATAATGAAGAATATTAATAAACTGACTTATTACAACTCACCAATTTCACTTGCGCAAAATTTCGCATATAAAAATGGAGCCAATTCTAGTCATAAGACAAAAAACCTCTTCACAAATGTAAGCAAGTTTCTATGATTACTGTTGAGGAAAATAATCCTTGGTTTTGTGGCAGATATATTTCTGAAATTTAGAATATCAAAATATAAAAGACACCCTTTATAAAAATGTTTATCCAAAATATAGATCTTTTCTTTAAAAAATAGGTGGTATGCAAAATGCATACAACCTCTCTTATAATGAAGGCAAAGCAGTTTATATTAGTGAGCCTGGTTTATGAACTTACTTTTAGTTCACATTGTGAAATTGCTAAAGTTTTTAAAACATGGATATTCGAAGATGTTATTCCATCAATTAGAAAACATGGCGAATATCAGATTCAAAAAGATGTAATGCAATTATATAAAGATAAAATAGAGCATATAAAAATGAACAAAATTAAAGATGACCAACTTGATCATTTAAGAGATATAAATAAAGTTAAAGATGAACATATTGAAAATTTAAGAGAGTCAGTTCATATAGCATAAGATGGAATAGCTCACAGAAATGAGGTAATTAGATAAATGTTCCCTAATATTGTACCACAAACACAAAATCATAATTTAAATCACACTTTTGTTCTTTTAAATTTATTTGATGGTGCTTTTGAATATGATTACTATGCCACAAGAACTCAAAGAAAATATGTTCAGAGACAGTTGCATAGAATAGAAGATAGACATCCAAATTGTGAAGAATTATTGAAATTTCATTATATTCCACATTCGATAAATTTATATCAAAGAATGAAAGAAGCATTGAATGCTCATACTGAGTGTTTTCGTAACTATTTTAATATTTTTGAAAATAATTATTCTCGGCAACAATTCATTTACAATATAAATACTCTTTGTCAAATTGAATAAAGAAGCATTGCTATATTTATCGATGAATTTAGTCTGTATTTTATAAAATTATATTCTTCAAAAATTAATTTTCTTTATAAAAATAATATATAAAACACTTATTACAACTCGCCAATTTCACTTGCGTATAGTTTCGCATATAAAAATGGACTTAATTCTAGACATAGTTAACAACAAACTTATTTAGAATGGTAAATGAGTTTTTTATGATTGTTGATGAGGATAATAATCATTGGTTTAAAGTTAAAGATTTTGCTGAAATATTAGAGTATAAAGATACTGATGATGCTATAAGAAAACATGTAGATGTGGAAGATAAAGTTAAATTAGAAGCAATTAGTAGACCCAGCAAAATGTCGGGTCAAACATATAATGAAAAAAATACAATTTTTATCACAGAATATTGTCTTTATGATCTAGCTATGAGCTCAATTTACCAATCTCTAAAAAGTTTAAAAAATGAGTTACACACGAAGCTATTCCTTCAACTAGAAAACATGGTGAATTTAAGATTCAAAAAGATGTAATACATTTATACAAAGACCACATAAAGCATTTAAAAGATATAAATAAAATTAAATATGATCATATTGAAATTTAAGAGAATCAGTTGGAAGGGCCTTAGATGGAATAGCTCTCAGAAATGAGGTAATCAGATAAATGACGCCATATGTACCACAAACACAAAATCAAAATTTAAATCCAACTTTTGTTCTTTTAAAGTTATATGATGGTGCTTGTGAATATTATTATTATGCCATTAGAACTCTAATCCTCAAATAAATTTGCATAGAATGAAATATATATCCAAATTGTATACAAATATTGAGATTTGATTATATTCGAAATGCTATAAATTTATATTAAAGAATGTAAGAAACAATGAATGCTCACATTGAGTACTTTCGTAACTATTTTTATATTGTTGGAAATAATTATACTCAGCAACAATTGATTAATGATATTAATATTCTTGGTCGAATTGAGTAGGAAACTAATTTTTAATTTTAATATTCAAATTCACAAAATATATGTTTTATCAATCCAAGAGTTATGTGAATTATCAAATCCTAACCACTTTACATAATTTTTATCGCCTTTATTTTTTTAAAACTTTTTCAACCAAATATTCATCAGGAGAGATTGTTTTCATAATTTTGTATTCTTAAAAACTACCCATTATTTCTTCTCCTTTAGTGTCTTTCAACTTGTAAGTTGAATGTCAGAATTTAAAACTTTACAAATAGTAAACAATTCTGTTGACCAATTAGCAGTATAATCCTTCTCGAAAATTTTCTTTAGTTTGCTTACACGAACGACATTGCCAACTTTGTATTTTGATTTAGTAGTCGTGTCTACAAAATTTGTTTGCATTAAATGTTTTTCATTGGTCTTATTAACTTCAGTTGGTTTCATGCCAATAGTTCTGTGTTTTGTGTTGTTGTATTCTTTCACAAAATAGTCATAATTGCCATTTAAAGCAAATTTCTTCCACATTTTATTCTTCATTGTTCGATTAAATCTTTCTACACAACTGACTTTAAGTGCACTGAATGTAGAATAATGATTGATGTTATATTTTTGCATAAGTTCTTTAAATGTTTTACTATAAAATTCTGTGCCATTATGACTTTGTAAATTATTTGATTTTATTTTCATCGAAATATTTTCTAAATCATTAACTACATTTTAGGCTGTTTTATCTTTAATTGGTATAGCAAATGCATATTTTGAGAAAACATCGATAATTGCCAAAATATATTTATATCCAATATTCGCATGAGATATTCCTTTTAAATATCCAGTATCCATCCCTACAAGACCATACAAAGTACTTTACTTCTTGGAAACTTTTCTCGAGCAGGTTTATATAATTAATTAATTAATTATTCCTTCTCTTACTTTGTGCCATTACTTTTCTGAAATAATTTGCCATTTTTTGCATTCTCAGTTTTTATATTATAATTCTTAGTGACATTCTTGCACTTCAAATACCAAGCATTCTCCATTTGATAGTAAAAAATTTATGTATAATTGATCTATGTATTTTACAAATATTCCTATTATAGTTATAAACCCATCAGGATATTCTGATATTTTAGTTTTTTTTTCAATTTTAAAATCCAATTTAACACCTCTTTTAACATCAAATGGTTTACTATAATCATTTTTTTTGGATTCATTAATAACAGTTAGAGTATCATCAGGTAAATTATCAGAAGTTATTTAATAACCAGTACAATCCATAAAAAATAGATTATCTAAGTGGCAATTATCATATTTTTATTCCTCTTTGCAGGTAAATAAAATATGTGAGATTATTCTTTAACTTTCAAATTAACATGTGTATCACAGTCATTCAAAACTGATTTGTTTAAATTTTGCAATTTATCAGCTATTTCTTTATCGAAATATATGTTATTAGCAGCATCTTTGCCATCTACAGGATCAGTGATATTATTAATTCTACGATTTTGAATAGAAACATGGTATGTTGTATAAACAAAAAAACTTTACTAATTTGATATCGTAAAGCATAAACAATAGTATTGTACTTTGAATCTACATAAGTTTTTAAATCAGATACACTAGTGTAATTTTTTTGATTTGACATCAGTTTTTAATGCATAGTCAGAAACAATAGTTTTATATTTCGAATTTAAATCCTTTTTTAATGTCTGTTTCGCATAATTTATTAGTTTTATACAATCAGCAATAGTGTTACTGAATTGTACATTTGTATCTTCTTTTAGAGCATAATCAGAAACAATAGTTTTATATTTCGAATCGACATCCTTTTTTAATGCATAATCTGCTATATATAATGCATTTCGAAATATCTTTTACTGACTGCATCTTTATTATATACAGGTTCACCTATATTAACAAGTCTATGTCCTAGAAAAGAAACATACATTTTTGTATAGTCAAAACAGTTGGATAGTTCACTTTGTAGAGAAGAAACACTGGGGATTGCATTGTGAATCTACACATAATTTTAAAGCATAATCACTAGTGTCAAAAATTTTATTTGAAGATTTGATTAATGGTTTCATAAATGTATCTGTCATTTAATAACATAGAAATTATATCATTAAACTTAAATTCTCTCGAGAAAAAGATGTAAAACAATTAAACATAGATCTCCACAAATAACAATTAAAATTCTGAATTCGATCATCATTATAATAAAAATTTCTGTTTTTAAAATAATTAATTAAATTATTAGGATTATTGCCTCTAAATGAATGAAAATAATAAATACAATTATTTTATTTAAAGTAGCAAAACCCAATGAGTACCAGGATTTGTTGAAATGTTGAAATTTACCACAGCACATTCATTTTTGAGCATAGTATTTAGTAGTTCGTCAATCGTATAAACATTTCTGCCTTTTTTTATTTTATTTTTTTTTTGCATATTTTTCAATTTCAATATTATATAGTGGGTATATATTCAAATTTGTTTTGACCTTCCTCTTTTTTTTTTAAATAGCAACTACACCACTTCCTGCTTTATTTTCCATTGCCAAATTGTGTCTTTGTTGTTTTTCTAATTCTTTTCAATTTTTTTTAGTGGTTGTTCAACAGAATTATAAATTGCACTCGCTCCTCCAGATAAAGCACCAAGTGCTCCCAAAGCAGCAAATAAAATTGGTAGGAATCCTCCATGATATATACCACTGCCAGTTTTTTCTTTGGCTAGCTTTTTGACTGTTGAAAATGCTGAAGTTAATTTGAAACTTTTACCTTCTTTCAATTTTTTATTTTTCTCTAAATATGACTTTTTGTTAAAAATTTATCTATACCCAAATCTTTTAATTCCTCAAAGGGAATATCGAAAGTTATATTAGTTATCTTCTTTTATATAAGTTATATATATATAATAAAATATTTTAATTCCCCAACATAATTTTCTTTTTGTAAACATGGTTGTAGCAGAAGCAATTTTTCACTAATTGGAGTGTTTTTATCTAACATAATTTCTTTTGGTTCATTTTGTAAAATTTTATCAGCTTCATGTCTAGATTCTAAATCTTTGTGGCCTCTATAAGCATTATCGTGATATTTGCAAGCTTCGTCTAATTTATTTATACCTCTTCTTTCTAATCTTTAATCTAATTTTGTAAATGGACCACAATAATTATAACCAGGAAAATGCATTTCGGGCAAATTTAAATTGTTTAGTGCCCAATTTATGATACCTTTTCCACGGTGTCCAGAACTCCAAAATGTGTGTGGAATTACATTTAAAACTCGTATTAGATATGGAATTCCTTTCGGATTATTAACAACAAAGTCAGAAAATGTATTGTTTAACATATTCATTATACTTGCTTTTTCATTGTAATGATTGTTATTTCCAGCAATCTCTTACCATGAATAATTAACAATCTATCGATAAATTTTCTAACATCGTCCATCCAAATATGTTCTTTTGGCAAACAATTGTATTTTCTTATACCTTCTCTGGATCTAGGAGTTCTTGGAGAAATAATTATTTCTGGTGTGTTTGGGGTTGTTCTTGAATGCAATTCTTTTATATAGTTATCATAAATTGGTTTAATTATATTTTTGTATTTCCAACTTCTATTCGAGTTTATTTTCTACATTGGTTGCTAAAACAATACCTGTGTAATTAATTTTCATAGTCATTATTGGTGAATTCACCTTTAAGATTTTCTTCATTTTCTTTTGTTAACGAATTAGAAAGTCATTCCGTTAATTCATAGTCTTTATTTTTAACAGATATTTTATCATCGTATATCTTTACTTGTGTATTACATATTAAAAAATGCTGTCCTTCTGCACATAATCCATATTGAGTATCAGTAACATTTATTCCTTTTGCAATTTCTTTTCCGAGATTTATTGTAAAATCAGATGCTGTGTGTGGCAAATTTTTCAATGGTACAGTTCCCATTTTCTCTTCCAAATTACGAGATTTTTGTTCTGAAAATAATCCTCTTTCAAAAGATGTTTCTTCTGGAGTTGGCGGATAATCCAAATCACTACTGGAACTAATGTGTTTATTAAATTTTTGTTTTCTTCACTTATATATTCTACTTCCCCCCCCCCCCCCCCAATATTTCGTAGTTCGTCAATTAATGGCAGCTCTTTCTTATTATTATTTTTTCATATTCTGCTTCATGGTGCTTTTTATAATTTTGATAGCTTTCGATGAGTAATTTAACTCGAGAAATATCCTTTGTTTCTTTCATTTATATTTTTTTACTTATAAATGAGTTATAAAAGTATTGAGCGTTTTAAGATACAAACGTTTCCTCTAAGTGATCAAACTAGGTGGAATTTAAATGTTTACAATAATAGAATTGAGTTTGATATTCCTATAGGAGACAGCGTTTCTTTCTTTTCCAAATTATGATTATGTTTATGAACAATTTAGATTACATAAGAGTGATAAATTTGGAGATGCGGCCAACTGTGATAAGTTAGATAACATTGATGTTTGATCTATCTTTTTTCCTTTTCAGTTTTCTAGAGTAGAAATCTCAAAACATGAACATATTATTGAGGCAATTGATAATCCAGGTATAACTTCGACAGTGATGAATACTTTGTTAAGATCTCCAGCTGAACAAAATTATTTAGAATTATCTTGTTTTGATGATTATTATCGAGTAAAAGCTACTCATAGTGCTAAACAAAATGAAATAATTTATTCACTGAGATATCTCTTTGGTTTTATTCGAGATAACAATGAAATTAATCGGAAATGTGGTTATAAAATTACTTTTATTAGTAATTCATCTGATAACAACTGTTTATTTGTCTTTCAAAATAAGAAAGCAGATAGTATACTAGATAGAGATTATGCTGATCCAGATAAAATTGTTATTCAAAATTAGAAATTATGTGGCCTATTGTTTAATACGAAGCTAACACGGCAATTGCAATTAAAGAAAAAATATACCAAAACCCTAAAATACCAATTACTTTTGATCATTGGCAATTTTTAGAAACAGATGTTCCTACTGGAACAACTGGTTTTTAACTTTGATATAAAAGATCAGTTTAATAATTTACCATTTGACATGCCCGATTTTGTAATTGTTGGGTTTCAAACTAATAGAAAAAATTGTGCTGAACAGTATGTCCAGACTTCTATGTTTGACCATTGTAACGTGAAAAATATTTGTCATAAAAATGGTAAAAATGAAATTTTTCCAAAAGAAAATTGGAATCTATATATTGGCAATATTTTTTTTGTGATTAAGCGTTTCTTACTTATAACGATTTTAGAACTTCTAAATCAAAACTGGCTATTGTATATAGAAATAATGAACTTTATTATAAGCTGGTTCTAAACTTTGATGGCAAAAGCAATTGTTATTCATTTTGGGGTCGAAGCCCTTTGTATATTATTGATTACTTATATAGAAAAATAACTGTAGTTAAAGAAAAAACCAATATAAAAATTAGTGTTGATTTTAATAAAGCAGTTGAAGCATATACAATTTGTAATGTTGTTTTAGTTAGCCAACAGAATTTAACTTATGATTATTTGAAAGAGAGGATTACTGAAGATATATGACTTTTTTATTCTATTGAATGGAAGAACCAACAAAATGTTATTTTAATAAAATATTTTAGACTCATAGTTGAGTGGCTGCGTTTTAAAGCTTTATGATATTTTAGATATCTAGATGAGTTATTTGATCGAATAAAAAATCGTAATTCTAATTTAAAAAAATTTTATAGTATCACTTTTTATAAAACATATATAAATTTTTAAACATTATAAATTGATCAAATTATAGATCTTTTAGAACTTTGGAATATTGGATATGAAATTATAAAAACAGCAACATTCATTGATAAAGAATTGGGTATTGTTCATTTCATAATTGTTTTGAAAATCAATAAAGATGATCTAAATTCAGATAAATTTTAAAGACGATATATATGATGTGGTTTGCTGTGATGGTTGGGATTATGGAATCAGTAATGGCTATGCTTAAGATTTTTCTTTATTTTTAGACTTTAAAAAGTCTCATTGGTGTTTTATTTTCGTTGAATAAATTTATAAATTCTATTAATTTGCATCTTTTCATTTGATTTTTTTAGCGTAATTTGCTTTATTTAGATTGATCGCTTGCAAAATTGGCATTTCTAAAGAAATGTGAAAATTTGATTGAAAATCAAGAAATTTGCTTGATTTTAAGGTAGAAAAAGTCTCCACACAATTTTGGAAGAAGTAGTAAATTTGCTTGATTTTTGCTTAATTTTGGGGTAAATTTGAATTTTTTGATGAAAATGTGTGGTGGCCCAGGACTCGCCTTTTACATCTACTAACAACTCCCTACCCGGAGGCCCATCGCACAATTTATACTCTGATGGCCTTGACCCAGAAAGTTCGATGCGGCCTGAGTCACGCTTAGAAAAACTAGGGCAGCAAACCGCTAGAACATACAGATGAATACAGAAACTCAATACAGCGAAGGTCAACGACGCGCACCGCAAAAGGATTATCGTTCCGGCTCGCTTTTTGGTAATATATTGGTGGCTCTTGGTATAGCGCACGCCTGTAACTAAAAAAAAATCCATTGACTTGCCGCCATCATATAACTGCTGTCCTTCACTTCCACTCGCTCGCGCGGGATGCGAAGCAGCTAGCTCGTAACAATATTACAAACTTTTGACAAATAGATTATGTTGTATGTTAATGATAGCTTATTAAATTTCTGTAAGACACATATATTAAACTGTTTTATCTTGATTCAGCACATTGTAAAAAGTGTTTCCGTTTGCTATGTAATTACTTTATGTGTTTTTTGATATACTGAACAAGCAAGTAAATACATGTCAAATATATGAAAAAATATTATACTTAATAGTTCATATAGAGCAATCATAGATCACGCAGAGTTTGATAAAGTAATTTTCTAAAAAAATTTCGTATTTTGCGTAAATTATTCCGCAAAATTTTCAGTCTTAAGTACTTTTCTTTACATAAAACGTTTTCAGTGCAATTGTTTGCGTAAAAGAAAAATAAGTGCAAATTAAATCATTATTAAATGCATGAAATCATAATTAATCATGGAAAAATAGTCATGTATTATGTATTTTGTCTGTTCTATTGTAAACTTATTTTTCAGCCCACGTGTTTGTGTCATCTTTTTACAGATTGATAAATCAAATGAC
Source organism: Dryococelus australis (assembly GCA_029891345.1). NCBI lineage: Eukaryota > Metazoa > Arthropoda > Insecta > Phasmatodea > Phasmatidae > Dryococelus > Dryococelus australis. Next base: position 102,934,803 of record CM056993.1, read on the forward strand.
GATTAGTAATATAATTTGTTGCTTTTATCATAAAAGAAAATTTTGTGGGGTGTGTGCTGTACTTGTAAACTTGCAGGTATGTTTAAGGCGTGCGCTAAACTTTACTTTCCCCAAGAAGATACAAAACATTTCAGAGCACTATTTATTATGGTAAGAGAATGAATATCATTATCTTCCAAGTTTGCTTTGCACTAAATCACGCTATATAGTTATTTTCTGGTGTTGGCGTAGACAACAGTGATGATCAGGAGGTAATAATGATGTGTTGCCGAGCTGATTATACTATAGAAAACCTTACTATTGACGAAAATTCCTTAACAGCAATGCTTAGTGAATACCAAAATCACTATGTTGTTGTCAAGAGATCCAGTGTGTGCAAGCTACTGACCTGATCTACCAAAAGTTAGTGAATATGCGCCCAGGTCTTTCTGCGCGTCTCTCCATCATTGACTCTCTCATCGCGAGTACAACACTGTCAGTCACGTGGTCACCACTGTTAAGGTTCATTCTTTTCAGGTCAGGAACAAAACGTCATTCGTATGGAAGAGTTTGCCATATGGGGAATTTCCTCTGCAAGGTGCGATGCTATCCCAAACAGATCGCTTTTAAACTGGTCGTAAATGAAAAAATTCTATACAATATTTTTGTGTAAAAGTGCGTGTTTGGCTTGAATTATGATATATATATTTGCCCCAGTCAAAATTTTAAGCATTAACTTTATCCCGTAACTAATATTCGCACCCGCCCTCCAATGGTGTTTGCAAGAGCAAACAGTAAAAATAGAACTGTTATTGGCTTTGGGCGTTCATAAGTAGCCTAATCCAATGGGTAACGTTACTAATTTAAGTGCGAAGAAAATATAGCTGTAATCAAAAGCAGCTTTGTACTTCAAAGTTTATCTGCTATAAACAGGCTCACTACAAATCGTCTTTCTTCGTATGTTGTTTCCTTGCTTTCCCCTCCTATTCTTCCCTATGCTGTGCACTAACCAAAACAAACTGTGCTCGCTGTAGCACGTCTGCATCTGCGTTCGCCGAGCTGCTAGCTATATATAGTCCATTCACAGTTTCTTCGGACGTTTTAACACAAACCTTTGAAAAATCACCCCATGTATTAAGTATTACTTATTTCCTAAATATGCCATGTATCAAGCGTTTTATATCTCTATAAACACAGACATGTGTTATTTTTCGTTAAATTAAAGTTTTGCCTATCTTTTATTTACCTTACACATTATAATATTTATTTTATAGTAAACACAAATAAAACAGTGAGAAAAATCTGTGTTGGTGGCGCCTAGTAATAAATAGTTCTCGTTCAAAATAATATTACAACTGAGTGGGCAGGAAAGCTATGCGTTGTCCTCTGGTGTAATTTTCCAGACTTAGTTACGCTTAGCTTGCACGAGGCGGAGGAATATCCTGGAAGTAGAACTTCAGCAGGGCTTCAGAAAAGTCTGAAGTAACCATGAATAGATTATAGCCTACGATATTCATGTCACTCCTCGCGGACGAATACATATTAGAGGAGGGAAGTTGTTTACGTTTGTTCTTTACAGTAAACTAAGAAATCAAGTCAAATAGTGTTGTTCATAAAGGCTGTTCACGGTACAGAAAGTACTTTTTGAGAGAAATTTCGGCCCACTGACAGCATATACAGTACGTTACACCGGCATGCACGCTCACAGTTGCAGTAAGTTAGCAGTGAATTAAGCAAAAGTAGTTTAAGGATTTGAAGTTGTATTGCGAGTGAAATGCTTAAAACTATGGCAAATCAGGTTAGTCATATTTCACTTAATGGACACTAGAGTACGCACTAGCATATTAGCAAAGCATTTCAAATTCCTAAAAAAGTCACGTATTCACTTTACTGACGCACGTAAAAAGCCATTAGGCCAATGGCAAAGTAAATTTTACATATAGTCCATAAACATAAGTGTTCATACATTTTAGCTGCGAGAGGAAGATAACAAATTTTTATTATTAGAAAACAGACAATTGAGTTTGTGACCGATTAATATTTATTCGTTAAAGTTAAAGTACATGTCAAAAAATATGATAAAACGCTCCATGTAAAAATATAAATAAATATATAGGCTCGGTATGTACAATTGGGGCTGGACAGAACTGACCATACAGAAATAAACGGATACACACTTTCCAAAAAATAAAGAAGACAGTTATTAATACTTAGTATGCAGTCCTCTCTTGTATATGACCGCACTCCATCTATTTGGCTTTGGTAGCACGGTACACGTGGTTATTTTAGTCTGGTTAGTTAATTTTTTTCATATTCATTGTGAAATGCTCTTTTTGTTAAGGTCAGGTGACTGGATGGTATTTGGGGGGGTAGGGGGGATATAGTAACCAAAGACGGAATGTCTGCTGTTTGTTTAGGGTCATTGTCCTGCTGAAAATAATAATAATCATCTTCAAGATCTAAAAACAGCCCTTTATTTTTCTATTTTTTCAACAATATGTACAAATATACACATCTGTCTATCACAATAAATTCTAGGTACCTTACTCATGCGAGTATCACGCTCAGTTTTAGACACTAACATTCAACTATCATTATTGAATATGTTTAACTTACTTTAATCTGGGAAAAGCACTTTGTCCCAGAAATCGCATAGTCCTGAGCAAATGTTAGTTTCTTCTTTTGCTTCAGTTTTACCGATATACTGTTTCTTTCTAAGTGCTCTGGCTCTATATCCTGCTCATTTGAAAAGCCTACGGATAGTTCGATGTTACTTTGGGTTTCCCCGTTATGAATGTTAATAGTATCGTCTTCTCTCTGATAGTAAGTTTGTGAGGATGACCAGGGAGCTTATTCTAAGTTTCGTCGGTAACTGCCCACCGGTCATGAACCTACTGTCTCGCAGCCGACAAAATATTCGTCGGATTCAAAACGGTATTCAGAGTTATCAGTCGTTTAGCACGGGGACGCAATCGGGCATCTTTGGCTTTCCGACTTTCCCCACTCCAAGCTAGACGAGCGTTCGTCTCTCTGCGCATGGTCGACAACGTACCAACAAAATATTACTAGAATTGCTTGTTTTAAAATTACACATATCTGTTGAAAAAACATTACTTAAAGACACGAATAGTAAGCTTCGTGGTGTTTAGCTCGTAAACCACAGTATATGATTACAAATACGTGTTTTATAAAAAATATTAGTGTACAGTTTTCGTTGATTTTGTGAGGAGTTTGAGAAATTGTGGTTGGTAGCCATGTTGAACAGTATTTTTTTCCCCCTTCGTGAGGTGAGATGTAGATGTTTACGTGTTACGGACGAGGTCCGTGTGTTTAGCAAACTATTTGTGTGTATGGAAAAGAAAGCATTTGGGTAAGGCTATGTGGAGGGATGTTAGCAGATGTTAATTATAGATTTCACGTAAATCTGCCCTGAATAACAAAGAAACCTGCACGCCTTAAATCGATTATATTTTTATTCCTAACCTTGGTGTCCGCCGAAGTGTATTACTGCAGAGCCATGGAAAACCTCGAGTTCAAGTGACTGCGAATTTTACAAACAGTAAGTTTGCGTGTTTTGTAAATGTATTTGTAAACCGTTAATATAATTATTGAAATGCACGTGGCCTGAAAAAGCCGCACTTTCCATATGTTTGTAGTGAGTGAATAATATTTGTTTATTTGTCTATATCGTAAATACAACGAGTGTAAGGTTAACTTCGGTCAAGTGTGTGTGTATTGCTGCATTTATACGAATACGAACATCGATGTATATGAATCGCGTTTTGTTTTTCATTAAAGATAAAATTTTCGAATTTAAATAATTTGAATGTTATTTCTATACGAGCAAAATTTTTCACTGCTCCATCAAAATACCTAATATGCAAAACAAAATGCCGCACACTCATAACAACAACAAAATAATGTCGTGTTACGAAAGACGTGAATCTAAAGGGCCCCCCCCCCCCCTCTCCAAAGCATCACTGTTTCCTTTTTCCCCCAAACCAAAACAAACAGATACCCAACATATATAACTTGGTAATTACAAAAATAAATGAATTTGGAATGACAACCTAGCTATAATATCATACATGGACGGAAGTTAGCTAACGTGAGTCTTTCAGTGCCCGTCACGACAGGAAACACGAGGAAAGAGGAAAATACAAGTATGCATTGAACTCAAACATTTCTTGACAAAACGTCTTTTTCTTCACTGACAAAACAGCTGTGGTGGAAGGGTAAATTGTGGCCATGCTACTTTTCTAGAACTGTCCAAATTTACCCCATTTACATGATATAGACTATAACAGAGCCAGCCCCAAAACATTCCAAACTGTAGGCTATCAGGGGCCAAAATACGAACGTGCACGGCTTGTAAGCTTTCTTTTTTAAGAAATGTTGTTGCCGCATAACATCACATTATTGTATTTCACGTATTTAAACAAAGTAAAGTTTATACAGTAGGGGAGTTACGATCTCATACCATACAGCCGCTTGTGTTACGAAGCACGCAGTTTAACTGCTAGAACACCGATCACATGCTGTTTGAGGAATGAATAAACATGTATTTACGTACGGTAATAGTAATTTATTGAATAAATATTTACAAATTAGTATTTGTACATATACGCGCTTGTAATAACATCCCACATGAAAATAGTCTGTATCATGTTGTGCACAATGTATGATGTACGTTTGTAATAGTTATAACCAATTTTGCATGTTTATGCGTATCATAAATGTATGCATAGGAAAATTATAAACTCCATACAACACACACACGTGCTGCACTAACTTTATACTACAGAATATTTATTCCCGTATCTTTGAAATAAATGGCCACATTTTATACCGACGCCCGCCATATTGGCTTACCTACGAAATTCTAGCCTGCCAACTGCTCGCGAGCAGTTGAGACGTTCCAATTCCACTCGTGACGTCACTCGACCTTCCTTTCGAACTTAGAATACCGAACGGTGGTCTGAGCCGATAGTTGTAAAGAATCTGTCGTTTTTCGTCGGAGTGAGAGACTTAGAATAAACCCCCCAGGTCTTTCCTTGTTTCTGAAGTCCTTGTTATCGTCGTTATGTCGCTTGATAAAAAACAGTTTAGGCGGACTTCTTCCGAGTAATTCTGCTATGAGGGAACTTTATTTTTCTTTGGTGTAATGAATTGATCATACTTCTCTTCTGCTGTTTCTGTACGTTTTTTATTACCTTTTCCACTGTCTGCAGTGCACGAATAATACACCACGTACTCCGTCCACATCACAGCAAGCTTGGTAAATAACTGTTAACATCGTTTCCCGTCGTATTTCGTCGTTTGTCCGCTAACCTACGAATTTTTATGACGGGTCATAAACCATGCTGACTAAGAAATTTTTAAGTGATATTCGCATAACAAAAGGCCGGTTATATAAAGTGTTATTCCCTCACGTCTTACTGAAGCGTTCTTGCTATACCCACGCCTCTATTTAGCAGTTTACTTTCGCATATGACATTTGCAGTTTCGAGAGGGGAGTTATAAGAATACTCTTATGTCCATGACTGTATGGCAAAAACATACGAAATGAGTTAAGAAGCTCCTACACCGGGCTTTCAGAAGTGTTGAATGAACTGTGAACAGCCTTTATGTAATGTATGATCTGAACAGCATTACATAGTGGATTAAATTTACGTCGGTATACCATTATATACTATCAACACATAATTACGCTGAAACCTTAAAAAATTGGTTTACAGATGAAAACTTCGTTTGAGCCACTGTATTTCCTGCAGGCGATATTTGACTTATTTTTCTCCAAAGAACATCGCTTTTCTCGAAAGGAATTAAAATACGAAAACACTGGTCGTTTGTATGTATTAATCTGTATAAATAATAGATAACGCCAACTGGCACTTACCTGTAATATTATTGGTTTTATGGTAGCTAACTGGGAAAGAAATAGGGGTGAATGGAGAGCACACACACAGGGGGATCCAACGACCTTGAAATATACCGTAGTATGTAAATTATATCTATTTTGTAGCAAATACATAATCTATTTTGTGACCTTCAGCTGGTTATGAAGATAGCCGTATACGCGTGTTAGGACACAAAACCAGTAATTGCTGACGTTCACAACATAAAGGCACCGTTGTCTTTAATGGGTGATCCGTAAGAAATATATACATACACTACAACAAACAAAAGCATATTTTCTGAACAGAAAGAAAAATGTAAAAAAATGTAAGCAAAAAAACTTTAAAACCAACCTTTTATTTATAAATGCACTAAAAATTGAGAAATAATTATAATAGTTACACAATTTGTAGAACTTGTAACTTCCGGCTCCATCATCAGATTAGCTCAGTGGTACCATCACATTGTATTGTCATGGGGACTACACATGTATGCGAAATTTCAGCTCAATTGGATAACGGGAAGTGGTTTAAAATCCACTCACAAGATTTCACCCGAACGTACAAACAAACTGACTAACAAGGAGGCAAGTTAAATAAAAGCAAGCTTGTAAAAATTATTGACGCAGAGAACGATTACTTCCCATATCGGCGTTAAATATGGAGGAGCTGCTGTAATGGTTTGGAGATTTCTAGAGTTGGGAATATAGCAATGTGAAATACGTCGAGATGTTGCGCGGTAATTTATACGATAGTGTGCTGAAGTTGGGACTTGATCTTTCATTTCCAGCGCAAAAATGAGTCTATGCACACCGCTGTAGAAAAAAAAACCCGAGAGTTGTAACTATACAACGCTCCACGAATGGTTCGTACTCCACCACGGAGTCCCGATTTGAACTCAACTGAGGATCTGTGGCGCATCTTGACGCAGAAATCAGAAAACGTCGTTCGCCCGGGAAAAAAAAAAACTTAAGGGAGTACTTGTGAGAATGTTTCGTAATCTCTCCAGCAGTGACACAGCAAGTTATTATTTATAGCACGGCACGACGTCTGCGAGCTGTCGTAAATGCTGAAGCTATTAAAGTGCGCATACTAGGGAAGGCCACTGTTGTATTATTGTGTGAGCCAATAATATATGCTGTGCAGAAATGAGACGTTTGTTTGTCGTAAGGTATTTATGTATTTGTTATGGATATGTAATACGTATATATAGGTTGTCGGGTAGTTCGTAAATACGGACTGCACCACACGAGTCTATGGTCAAAACTAAGTAGAAAATACTCTTACATAAAAATACATTAGACGCTTCGTTTACGAGAAAAACGCCATAGAAGTTACAAAGATCATTGTAACAAACCTATGGTATTCCAATTAGATAAGGGTGAGGTGATGTGGCGATGTCGCAATTAATGTTTCGTCGTAAGACATACGGCAAGGGATAGAGCCGAACTCAGTAGTGCCAAGGACGCCATAGAGTACATGTAGTGAGAACTGTGACATGGAAATGGCCATGGGTGCATCCTGCGGGCAAGTTCCATGCATGTTGCATGCATCCAACATGCGAAAAAGTGAATTGCTATGGGCAGAGCAAACTTCGGACACCTGTTATGTCGTTTCAACGTTTTGTAAGCTGATGATGTACGCTGTGCTTAACGTGGAGTAAAGTCTTTTTATGTACTTTAATCTTGTTTTTCTTGTAAACCAAGGCCCTTGCGCATTGTTTACCAAATATTATTTTCTACTTAGTTTTACCCGTAGATTCGTGTGGTGCAGCCCGTATTCGCGAACTACCTGACATCCTCTAGAAAATTTTTTTATGTACTGTACTTCAGTATGTCACTGAAATACATGGTTTTCTTCATAACCAGCCTTTAAATTGTATATGTGTCGATACTTTTTGGGATAACTGTATTTACCAGCAGTGGATAAAAATATGCTTAAATTAAGTTATACGCCTGCCTACACCAACTTGTGGAGCCATTCGCTCAAAGGATTTGTTTTACGTGACTAACAGGTTGACTTGCAACTTCTCTGCTTCAGACACTCATTAACAAAAAAATTCGGTACGCACCCCTGCGGGGAGATGAGTGGTTCGGTGGAAGATGATGTGAAACATTTGCTTTTCCCACGGTCGGCCCGTGCCGCCTGCGCTATCTGCTCTAGGTCCAAGTTCTTGTTGACCAGCTCCGAAGAAAGACCTTGTTGACACGCTCATGCCTCCCCCGTGCCACTCTTTGCTACAGACGACTGCTGCCCGTTCCAGCACTTACTCTCTGTACTATCTAGGTAGGCAACCATGTTGAGCCATACTGGGGAATTGGGCTCGAACTATCGCCAGTTTGGTATCGTCGCACACGACCACGACACCTTCGCGAACACGACCTCCAACGGCGTCGCACTGCAAACATTCGCATGCCATTCGTTCTAACATCCTCGAACTATCTGAAGTACTACTATTTTGGGGCATGGAAGGAGAAGTAAAATAATAAAAGCAGACTAGAAAGCAGATAGAAAAAAAGAGACATAATGTAATTCGAACATAGTATCATCGGGCCACGGAAGGACTATGCAGCAATTTTATTGATTATTTTCATTAACTGTCATAATGTCCTCGTCGCTGTTCCACAAAACAAAATAATCTGAATGACATCGTTACTAGCAGCGCCAAATTTCCACCCTCGATCTGATTGGATAAAATGTCCACCCTGTAGGAAAACCTTCTACTGAAAATTGCACACGATCAATTATTTAAATTTTGCCCACGAAAGCTGCCAGTAGTCCTCTAAGTATCCATAAAACAAATTATACAAGCGGCCATACAAGCTTACACGAATCTTCCAAGGAACTTCCATCGTGTCAATGGGCTTTATATACTGTAAGACCTAGACAGTAACATCAGTATACACAGATTATTCTTCAAAGCATACATTTTCTGATAGAAAAGATTATTTCAATGAACTTAAAGACGTTAGACATGGAAAAATGTGTTATTTTATATTTGCACCATATAAACTTGTAGACATTATCTGTACGTACCTTTTCCTCTGATGTATATTTTTTTTAGATTGCTTGGTTTCTACAAAATAACATGTCAAAATAAAAATGTCATTGTTTTTGTAATGTAGAAACAAAATAAAAGAAACCATTTGCAGAAAATTTGAAAAGGAAAACTGAAATATATTGTAATAATGCATTTTAAGGCATGTCTGACAAATTTTATTTTCCCCAAAAACTTTACGGCAGTTACAAATTAAAAAGAATTTATGCATGAATTTCCTAATTTTTATAATATTTTTTAAAGCAAAAATTCAGTTAATTCTACAATTTCAAATAGTCTTGAAGTAGCTCTCGGCATCTTCTTTCTGTGCGAATGATTCGATTTCTGTACGTAATATGGTTTTCTGTATTTGCACATTTTAAAACAGTTAAATAGTGATGTTGACATCCATTAATGCGAAAACTATGCACCTGAATATTTTTGGGAGGAAAGTCTAGAAGTTTAATGATATATGTCACAAATAAAACAATTACAATTTTTTTTTTCGTTCCCAACACGCTAGTTTACAAATATAAAATACATTCACACATACAAGCCCTTTTAGTATTTTAGATGCTTACATTATTGTAAGTAATCGTTTCCCGCCAACAACACCGATGGCTGTTCTAAATGGTCACCGACACACAACGTTTACTTAACAATATCTCCGACATGACCTGCTAAGGGAAACCTACACATAATATAGCACGTTTCCAATTTTTCTGTTCATGCCATAACTCATAAGTAGAGCCACGAGTATTTCGCGAATTCATTCGGTGGCGAGGTAGACCCCAAACACTTATTTTCTCCTATTGTTCTGATTGGATGAATCTTTAGACAGGCCCCGTTTACTTGTGAGCCAGTAATAAGCAGGAAGCAGTAGCGTGAGTGAGTGTTCAGTAGTCTTGTAGAGAGGCCTCACTCGATCACCGCAACCAATAAACAAATGATAATGTCTCGAGTGTATAGAGGGCTGTCGAGCTTCGCTTGCTGCCAACCCAATCCGCGAAATACTCGGGGTTCTATTCATGACTTAATTGCTGTATTGTAAACCCAGCTTATGCATACACTGGAACGGTGGAAAGATACGCAACGAGCTGACGAAGGAAGGAGAATGCAGATGGCCGTCATGGCGCCAGAGCTGTGTGGCCAGGTTGTCGGACGTCGTTCCTGCCGTCGCAGGCGGGCACGCAGGTGGCCGTTGCACCCGGACCGGCCCGGCCTGTGTTGACGGACGTGTGGAGGGGTGGGGCGGCCCGTGCCGTGCCGGGTCGGGGCCAAGTCCGTGCCCGTGACGTCACGGCGAGGAGGTCCCGCGGAGTTTGGACCGCCCCGGAGTGAGTGATAAGCCGAGCAGCTGTGCCAAGCAGGTGGTCGTCAGTCGCGGGTTCACAGCTGGCTGCTCCCGCTTCCATGTTGACCCTCCCCCTCTCTCGTCGGAAAGTCATGAGCCGCGATTCTCATTCTCTTGCCGCTTGTCAGGAACACATATGCGAGAGCATCGCCTGCCGGTGTAGAGGAGTTAACCAACATTTTGATATTTTCCGTTTCATATAAGTGGGGTAAAATCTGACAGACAATGTGTCCAACCTACAACATATGTAAACAGCAAATGTTCTCGTTTGTAAATGCTGTTCGCTATAAAGTAGGCACTTTTGAAATCAACCTCAGAAAAAAGTCACTGTCCTTGAACGAATATATTTTAATGGGTGCACTGAGTGACATATGGTAACGATGAATGAAAAATAGTTCCATATCTTAACGTCGAATAAAAAGCGTTGGGTAACCATTTGTGATAACTCAAATTATTTATTTCGCTTTCTGTTTTTTTTATGCATCGAAGTGTAAAAATGAGCAGATTTGAATGATATTTACTTTCGTAAAAATTTCACAGTTTTACTTGACCGACTCATGAATATAGTGATGAGGCCTAAAGTAATGTAAATGTTACATACGGCAGAAGTATACATAACGTACATACAAGTATATCTTCAGCAGGGCTTTCAAAAGTGTTAATTTTACCGTGAATAGCCTACAGTAGAGAATCATTGGGAAGAAAACACTATATACGCTGGTTCAGTTACCACATCATTTTTGGTAACGTTTTAAAAGAAATCTCTTTCCTGTAGCAGATCCTTGCCTCGTAATGCTGACTGGTATATCAGTGACAAAGTTGGCGGTGTTTATTGAGAAGTTCCTCGGTCTTCCCGACTTATTAAATGTGCAATCTTTATTTTAGTTGGAATTCATAGGAGTTTCTATTTTTGTTAATCATTTTATACGTAACTTTTGTTTCTCCGTAAAACACTATAATTACGTTTTTAGCAATGACAGTTTTAAATGACCGACGCTTAGAAGTTATTTCGTGCATACGCAAGATAAATTTTTACAATAAGTGCAAAAAGAAGAAACTGGGATGGGTTTGTTTAAGTTCCCTTTGAACCACGAACCAGTTTTACCAGGATGTCAAGCAAATTAGGTTCTTAAAGACGGGGAGCCGCGACGGTGTAGTGCTTAGACTACTCGCTTCCCACCTAGTCATGCCGTGCTCTAGAGATCTTTGTATTTGGGAATCGTGGCTGACGATATACGTTTACATGTCATTAATACCCTGTCACGATATTTAACTACCCCAACAGATATCAAACTCCTGACGAAAGGATATAAATGTAGGGCCTATCAAAGTATTTACACAATTGCTGTTGGGCGTGTTCCTTTTGAGGTTAACTATCACAGCATGTTTGTATCGTGTGTGTAAACAGGACCGATCGTGGCAGTTACTGTCACACACTTCCGTGATAGCTACTATCAGCTTGAAAACGCGCCCTTGCGGGCTGCGGTAGTTGAGCGGTTAGCCTGCTCGCTTCCCACCAAGGCGAACCTTGTCCAATCCCTCGTCGGGTCACTCCCAGAATTTCGCATGAGGGAATCGTGCCGGACGATGCCGTTGGTCGGCGGGTTTTCTCTCGGTCTTTCATTCCGGCGCTTCTCCATTCTCAGCTCAATCACCCTCATCGGCTCTCAAGATCTCGATGTCAAGAGCCGGCCAAATCTCTTCATTCACTCTTCGTGCCTTACTCGTTGCCCTGCCCGTCTCCAGGACAACGGACGACGCCCGCCAGCGCGTGAAGTCACAGGGGGCGCTCTATGCTAGAGGATCTCCCAGCGTTCGCCTACCACTTTGACTCGCCTAGTGCTCGTGTGTCCCTAGGGTGGGGATGGCGTGTCCGGCGAGTGATGCCACTGTCAATAAGCATGGAGCGGTGGTCACCTGCACACAGCGCGTTCGCAGTGGTAGTGTATTTCGAACATGACGATTCCGTTGCCATCACACAGCGATTGTTTCGGCAACATTTCAATATTGGCAGACACGGGAGTGTACCCGACCGTCTCACCATCACGAACTGGGTGAGTAAGTTTCGCGCTTCAGCCTCTGTTGCAGACAAGAAACCGGGTGGTAGTGTGAAATGTGTGCGGAAATGTATCGTTCGGTTTTCTGTAACGTCGATAAATATTGTCTCTATTTGAACATATTGCACGTGTTTCACAAGGGTAGGTGAACGCTGGGACATTCTGTACTCGAACATCAGTAAGTCTTCTAGATGGGGGCGCAAATAGAATATAAGGCTCGTGGTATCCCCTTTTGGGAGGAGACAGGACCAGGGACTGAAATAGGTCAGAACTCTATCCCATAACTGAAAAAAGAGGGGGGGGGGGGGTTCTGCAGCTTAAAATTATTTTATAAAATAAGTCATACTTGTAATTTTGCGTCATAAAATAGTTTTCTTTGTACCCTAGGGAATAATATTTGGAAGTATATTTTTCTAACAAGCTGGCGTAAAATTTTGTTATATCGTTGTCGGGGTTTATATATATATATATATATATATATATATATATATATATAATGTATACCTGTTTAGGGAAAATCCACGTCTGGTCAGTTTCAGGGAAGGACCGAAGAATGGGTATGTCCGATCGCTGCTAATCGCTCTTCAAGGTGACACATGATCCGGCATCAAGTTTAAGGTGGAGAGAGCCCATAATAGATAATAACTAAACAGGAGTGAGTTAACTTTAATAATAATAGTAGTATATGGGTACTTTGAAGACAATCCAATTTTTACCCAAAACTTCATGCTTTTTATCTCGAATTTCAAGCTTTATTTCCCTCGAATTCAATTCAAAAGTATTCCAAAAAAAAAAAAGTCTACAATAGTCTCAAAATGGCTTTTAAAACAATAATCCAAAATGGTTTTAAAAAACCATCAAAATGGCAAAAACCCATCAAAAATACTAAAATAACCTGCCCTGAATTCAATTAAAAAATATTCCAAAAAAGATCAAAAATAGATTAAAAATGGCTAAAAAAAACACCAAAATGACTTTAAAAAATTTATCAAAAAACTTAAAATAACTTCAAAAATACCAGTTTTCTAGCCTGATTTTCTATCTTCGCGAATAGTGAATGAACTACAAACCATGAGAAAACAACCAAAATCATGTAATTTCAAACTAAAATATATATATATATATATCGATTAATTAAAAAAAAAATGCCGTGCAGGAATTGCCTTAATTTTAAAAACAGTAAATTTAAGCTAAAATCAAGTTAATTTACTCCAAAAACAAGCAAATTTAACAATTTTTAAAAAAACTGCTCCTTTAGGACTTGTCTTTAAAAAACAGCAAATTTATGTCAAATATAAAAACTAAATCAAGTTAAAACAAGCTAAAAAAAAAAGCAAATATTAAAAAAGATAATTGATAGATTCAAATTAATAGAATTTATAAAAATATAAAATTATTTCGTTTATCAACCAGATTCATCATCTGCATTGTAACCAAATTCATCCTCTGAATGTTCAGTATCTGAATTTTCTGTTTTTATAAACCCGCAAAAATCCTGCTTTGAATTTTCAGTACCTGAATTTTCTAAATTTTCTGTATCTGAATTTTAATTTTGTAAATTTGAAGGTTCTAAATCATATGAAACGTGTGAATTATAACCAGTCTCGTCATCTGAATTATCTGTGTCCGAAATTTCTAAACCTGAAACAATTATAATGTGAAAATAATGTAAAGCCTCTAAATATTCTGTATCATAACCAGATTCGTCTGTGTCTGAATTATAATCATTGCCAAAACTATGTGCTGCATCGTAATCAGTCTCGTCGTCTGTATTTATATGAAAATGCAATTATTTTGTCATTGATATAAACAACATTATTTATTTATATTCTATCATCTAATAACCATACATACCAGCGAGTTGGATCAGCAATATATCCTGTTTATGTTAAATTTTGTCTCTGCCCAAATTTTCTCCAAGGGGAGTTTAAACAAATTTTGACAACAGCACATTTTTCAGGATTTGGTTCAATTTTTTAAATGTTTAAATCGATATTTTGTTCTTTTTAATAACATTGATATATTCTTCTTTTGAATTGTAATCATCTTCCCATGGACTAATTTCTAATTTAATTTTCATAAATTTTTTAATGTAGTATTTAAACATCTTATTACTTTTTTGTTTGAAATACCAAACTTCATGAATTTTAAGTAATTTGTATCCTTTTTCAAATGCCTTATTTAATTCTAATGTAGTCCACGTTCCTGCTATTGCTATTTCTTCATCACTATGATTACATTTTACTTTTCCTCTACAACGCATTTTGAACATAAAACAAACAATATTTTTTCTTGTTTATTCGATAAAACTGGATGATATAAATTTCTTGGCGGTGAAACTTTACATTTAATCAAGCCAGACCAATTTTCATTGTAATTTTTAGGATTAGATATTTTAATAGGTTGACCAATTGGATAATAATCATAAAACATCACTGTTGGATATAAACTACATATGTCTATATAGCTTAATTTTTTCCTGAAAGTTTTTAATTTTTTAGCATTTGTTCTGCCTCCAAAGATGCATCTTTTTTATTGTAAAGGTCCTATTATATTTTTAGTTTTTTAATTACCTTTATATATATATATATATATTCCATTTGCATGCCCACATTTCCCTTACTTTGTAACCATTTCGTCTTAAAATTGTTGTTTGATTGTTTGTTTTAGTAAGCAAATCATCCATACTTTCATTATTACATTTATTTATTGTATCTGGTGAATAAAAAACAGGACAGGCATGCCAAAAACATCAGTGATATTGATGTATTGTTTTATATTTTTCATTATAGCCATCAACTTTTGCTCCGCAAATAGTTACTTCTCCATAATTTAATGCGTGTCGAACATTTGGAAATGTATTCAACCACGAAATTGATTTTTTACTGAACATTACTACACCACTACTATTTTCAATAATAAATTTCGATCTATAAACAGCCATACAAACAACAGCTATTGTTATATAACAAAATGGATCTATATTTACTATTTCTAGAAAATATTCTCGAAAATTTAAGACATCCACATCTTAAAATATCAACATTGGAATCACAATATTCAGCGAGTTCTTTTATGAAATCAAAAATATAATTTTCTTTTACTTTTTCAGCATGCCATTCATTGTATTGACTTCATAAAATTTTGTAGCTGGTATTTTTCCAATACAATTCTGATTTTCTGGTATATTTAAAAAGTGCGAAAAATTGCCTTTTAAAAGTTCTTTTAATCCAAGTGTTTTTGGAAATGTTGCAAGACTTCCTTTAGTAAAGTTTATACTATCAATTATTTTGAAATTTAGACTCGATATTTTAAGTTGCATAATTTTTTAACCTTGATATATTGTTTGAGGTTTTATACTGTTTCTAACACAATATTGTAAAGTAAAATATGAATCGTAGCCTTTTGAATTATGTGCAATAAATGTATATCCACTATTTTCTTTAGATATTGCCCATTCGCAAAACTCATCATTTGTTTTAAAATATATTTTGTTACCATTAAAATTATGTACAGATATTAAGTTTGGTGTATGAAAACCCGTACCTTGTGTGGCTTCATAGTAAAAAAGTAGTATTTTTCAGTGTAAGAACAATCCATATATTTTTGTTGTTTTTACCAATACAAGTACGAGCTTTTGTACAAAAACAAACTTTATGTTCTCTATTTTGCATATTACATTTATGTTTATCAATTTTCACAATTTATTTACAATTCCAAATGTGGCTGTGACGTGTGTGTTGCAGGCGGCGAGAAGCAGATACTGAATGGATTGAGCGGTCGCTTCAAAGCCGGCGAGTTGACGGCCATCATGGGGCCCTCCGGAGCCGGCAAGAGCAGCCTCCTCAACGCCATTTCAGGATACACGTGAGTGATAACTAGAGCTAGTGATTTGTCACGGAAAAGTTTGAGTACATGGTAGATTTCAATACTATAAGCACCTAAAAGCAGTTCGTCTATTCGTATTGGTTACGGTCTGCTTGAGAATACGTTTTTGTATTTGACCGGGCCTCTCGGAATTCGGCAACATAGACACGGCTCTTACGTGATTCGAGCACAGACAGTTGACATGTGTCAAAAAAAAATTCAGTCAATGAAGACAAGTAAACGACCTTACAGTGTGTTGAAATGTAACTTGTAGTGGAATATTTTCGTGAAATCTCACTACCCTTAGTAAAAACACGACAACTGCAACAGCATGGGCTGTAACTAGTCAACCGATTCGCATAAGTATTAAATCCAGTACCCGATAGGAGGCATTGCCACTACGCATGTACATTTCATCTTATTTACGGGAGGTATTCCGAGGGTAGCCAAAAGCAGTAAGCTAACTTACCTCCTTTATTATCATTGTTTTAATTAATGATATAGTTTACTATTTTCACAAAAAATAAATTCTTGTGAGTTCGTGCAACTAACCTTACAACTTACATTTTATGTAAACTAATTAAACCGGTGTAAGAAATGCCAATATTAGTGTTTTTATATAATTTCACAAAATTTAAATTTTACTGAAATGGGAAAAGCATGAACGTTTATCTGGTTTTCAACGTAAACTCTAAATATTGGATTATGAGTTTATCTTTTCTATTTCCTAAAAAAAAAGTTTTACGTAAAATAAATAAATCGTAACAGTGGATACTACTGAAATGTTTGAATAGTTAATTTTATTTACCCATATCAGTATTTTTAATTATTTGCAGTAGTTATATTGCCATAATTAATTTACCATAAACGTCAGTGGCTGTGTGTGCGCCTGGCAAACTCACCCACTGAACCATGCGATCATTTTGCGACTCGGCGACGCCTCGGTCTACTTGTTCGCAAATACGTCACTGCTTCCAGGAACATCGGACGTATCCTGGCCAGAGCAGCCACTTGTGCCAGCTACTTGAAGCTTCCAATGCGTGAGCGCGACTGTCGTATTAACTTACGTTCGTTTATTCCAGTCGTCGATGTTATCGAACGTCGACTGGCCAGAAAACAAGTTTGCTTTCACTCGCTTTTCATGGGTTGATGCCACTCGATTTTCAAGCTGCATGTGTTCTAATGGTGGGCGAATTTCTAAACTGCCGTTCACGAGCGCCTGTTCTACCAGCTGGTTCACCATTTGCGGAACATATTCCCACGTACATATTAATTAATGTAGACACTAATTGTCGTGTTTAAGATAATTCTGACACCGGATAGATATGTTTATTGTCGTATTATTAAAAGTTAAATATTCAGAAATAGTAGGCAACGGATCTCTTTAGCTTTTGTTTTACAAAATGTAGATTAAAATAATCGTAATAAAATATTTACGTTTGTACATTTCTGATAATTTCATAATTACTTGATGAGGCAAGAACACTACTCAAAGTGTAAGTTTTACGTGAGGCGGAAGCATAGATAATGGACGGGAAGAATAAACTAAGCAGAGTTGCCAACATAAATTGTGAGTATCTAGTAATAAAATTTATGTGCCTATCCAGTGTGACCAGAATCACAGTAAGTGTGGTACGTATAGCACTATTAACATGCACTAGATATTCTTAGTTTTAAAATGCAATTTTTAGGAAACGGGCATAACACAAAAATTATACTTTTCTTTAAATTTAACCTGCTGGTTAATAATACGAATCGCTTATGCTCCCTCTTCACTAAATGCGCGGCAACGTTGGTAACATTATGATTTTCACAATATAAACAACTCCCCACTTCTTTATAAAAATAAAAAACGAAACGTTACTCGTTTATTGAATTAGCAATGCGCTTTACAAGCAAAACTCTATAGCTTCATATTTGCGCTGCATTAATTTTCTAACGTTTGTAAACTGACATGAAATATCAGCGGAAGGGAACGAAGTGCAGGCAAAGCTGTGTGGCTGTAGGACAAGGGAAACAAAAAAAAAAGCGAGGTTGCAATGTATGCAACGCCTACCCAGAAAGCGAGGCATAAAAGCAGAACGAAGATCGAAGAAAATTATAATGTGTACGCACCTTACAGCACGTACTCTGTTAGAAATAAAAACAGTGAAATTATGGAAAACTGCTGGCAAAAATTATCCAGAAGCATTCATAAAATTACGGACACTTCCTTTTGTTTTAGTAATTGATATGTCAACTTAACCTCTCTGCGCATTAACAGAAGTATCCTTAAATTTGCTCATTATTTTTTTTGTTGGTCTTTTCTCATGGCCATTGCTTGCCATAATATAAATTTTTATTAAAAATATTTTTACGAATCAGTTTTATTCCACATGTCTTATTTTGTTTTCCCACAGTCCATACACTGAAAAAGTAAAACAATGAAGTAAACAAACATACATAAATGAATATATAATTAAATACATAAATAAATACACAAGAAAATACGTCAATAAGTACATGCATATATAAGTGTATAAATAAGAATAGGCCGTTCACGGTAAAATGAGCACTTTTGAAGCCCTAGTTACTTTTTTATTTCAACCAATTTATATACTTCCACCCCTTGTTAATGTAAACCCTGCCATGTAAGTAATAAACAAAGTGTATACGTTCACCATACCCTAACCCAAACGTCTGAGGCCGTAATGTAATGCATTTATTGGTTAATATGTCTGATGAAACAGCTTCAAAAAGTGCTCACTTTACCGTGAACGGCCTATATATAATATTACACAAGTTCATGCAATTTCACACTGAGTGGAAGTGGTGGCAGTTTCTCAACTTGTTTAAGTAGTATTTGAACCTCTTAAACGTGCGTGTACTGTATGTATATCATGGTATTTGTAAACAACAACTACTATGTAGTAGCAGTAAATCTACACAAAATGCCAAGGTAATACACTACACAGACTATGTAATTATTTACTTTCTGTGTATATGCACAAAACTCGAGAACTCTATGTATTAACAGGATATACCACAATTTTACACATTTAAATGTTAAAACAACACTTTTGAAAACACGTTTATACTGATACCAACGTTCATTGTTAATATTACGCCATTCATTATTTCACACCTCGAGGACGATTTCCTCTGATCTGAAAGTCTTGGAATTATCTGAATTCGAACTTTTGACACATTTTGCTTACTAGCGATACAACGTAATCACTATGCCATAACGAACTCATGGTGATAAAAGTTCATGATTTTTAATAACTGTGATCGACAGGTGTAAAATGTTTCCTGATTCTGTCTGTTCGCAAAACACGTTTCATCTAACCGATAAACTTGTTTCCGCTGTGTTATGCAAATAAAGTAGAGGCAGATCCCATAAAAGTGAGACGATTGGGCCATTTCAACATAATTACTTTCGCAGTCATTAAATAAAACAAGTTGCCTTTGGAAACGTTTGCAAATGCTGCGGTATAGATACTTAGGTCATTATGTCATTAAAACGTTTTCACTTCCACATAGGGGCGGCGGTGGTGCAATGGCTAGGGCACTCGTCTCACGCCACGGCGATCCGGGCCCGATACCAGGCGGGTTCACTCCAGGATTCTCGCATGTGGGAATCGTGCTGGACGATGCCACTTGCCGGCGGGCTTTCCCGAAGTACTCCCGCTTTCCCCCGCCCTTGCATTCCGGCGCCGCTCCATCCTAGGGTCTCATTTCATACCATGTCCGTGGATGATGGGCACCTACGGGTCTCAGCTGGAAAGCCCGTCACTCGGTGAGTGAGTCCCCACTCGAGCTATAGGACATCTCTATGACATTATTCCACTTAGTTTAGATATCGTTTTGCTTTTTGTATTTGGTAAGGCATAATTATTTTTAATATGACATGTGCACGTGTTTTTATTTTTAGGCATTATTAATTAATTTGGAGAGTAGTGTGTTTATGTCAAATTCAATCTGCGTTGGTCCCAGTCCAAACTAAATTCCGACCGAAATTATTTGTCAACACATTACACTTTTGTGGTAATTAAGTCATGGCGCCCGCCAATATGAAGCTATTTTGAGCTTCACGGGGAAAAAAAACCTTTGTATTTTACACATTTACACATAGCGATAATGACCAACGAGGTTCGTGACGGTGGGGCCTTTGAATAATTGTGGCCTCCAGATCAAATTACAACAGGATCTGTGTTCATAGCGAGAGTTACACTGGGCGGTGAGAGATCTCACCACGTTAACTTGAATCCTTGACGAGCACGGATCCTAGGACCTTCCTACAGTTGTAGACTGTTTTCAGGCAGTGAAAAAAATTCAACCATGTCAATGTGTAATGAGCGTTGATCTATATTCACAGGTTATTCACGTAAAGACAGTCAGTTCTCTTTATTTTTTACTGGCTAGTTGGTGTATGGTAAACCTTGCTGCTCGTACCTCCTCTACGTACCGAGATCAAAGTGCATACGAACTAAGATATTGATATTTATTTACGCAAGAATGCGTGCGTTAACATACCTACAACAGTCTGCTGCTACAAGAAACCAAATCACGAGATATAGTCTTAGGGCCATATTCAGAGAATAATCTAGTCGCCACTAACACTAGAAACACGGGGAAATCATCACTAAATGGCTCGTTTCGTAGCCGAAGCGAAATCGGCACTAGATTACTCGTTGTGCGTATGCTCAGTTACTTTAAGTTGTAGAAGCCCTTACTTTTTAAGTGGAGAAATCTAGTCGCCGAACGACATCCCTAAATTACCATCTAGTGGAGATTTTCTGCAAAATGACGGTAACAAGATCCGTACTTGACTAAGATTTAAAGTTTTTAATGTGTAGGGGGATGTATATTCACACATTCTTGTTAAGAGAATGTATTTATGGAACTGGAACACTACGATTACATTGTAATTTTACATCCATATTAGTTTCCCAAAAATAACGTGTTGATTCGTATGCAACAGTAATAAACACATTACCGTCACTAGATAGCTCTAAAGTTAATCAATTTTATTCATTACTGCAGGTTTTTAGTTCTTCTATGTAAGTGTAATTTATTTAAAGGTGTACGCATTAGTTGACGAAAATAAGAAAGTTTACAAAATGTCTACATTTACGAAATAAACTACGTTTCGACAACATTACGCATATTACGCAAGAATAATAACGTTTTTGCAAAGTATATTGAGATAATCGTACGTGTATCTGGTTTTTAAACTTCGTCTATTAGTTCAAATAGCAATAAATGAACTTATGTTTGGCGCTGGAGCTGTGCGTGAACGAAGTATTGCTAATAATTAATTAATGCCTTACCTCATATCCCTTCAAAAAAATTTCGTAATAATATTATTTCATAAAATTTCGCTAACAGCATCTTAGAAATAGCAATTCTGCATATATATTAGCTGACTGGCAGTATTTATAATTCTACCATGCGTTTTCTGTTGATCCCAGCATATAAATTATATTTTTAAACAGTATAATAATAATATGCTTATTTCGAGGAACAAACTTCTCCATTTTATTTCTTACGAGAAGAATCAGACGTTATAGTTCCTGCGACTTCCTATTGGCTGAGATCTACTGACGTCATTAATTTCGGGCAAGCTCGTGTATCCTCGTATTTAGTGACCAGCCATACTAAACTTCATGAATCCGCACTAGTGCTAAAACTAAAATTGTCTGAGCACATGAAATAGTGACACTTGGAATCTGCACTACGGGAAGTGGTAGTGGTGCTTCATTTCTAGGCGAGTCTGTGCATATGGGCCTTAATGTGTCTGAATCTGTTACGTAAAACAACTGCATACATAGTGTATTTTTTTAAACCGCTTACTTGAACTGCAAACAGCTATTGTCTCGCTTGCGCTGTCTCACATTCATTTTTACAAAACTCTCGTCTGCAGCTCTCGTACCGTGGGTGAGGAGGAAGAGGGACGGATTAGAGTGGCAGACGTAGAGCAGGGAACATGGCCGAGAGCACATCACACGAAGAATACCCATCGGAATAAGAAACCTTCTTTGCTTAGAGTGAGACAGGATTTATAACAGCCCGTCGTATCCGTCCGTCATACGTTCGTCCGTCTCCCAGCAGAGCGATTTACAACCAAACTTCTCACGTCCGTCGTAAGTTCATTGCTGCAAACTAATAAAACCAAAATGGTTTACAAATAGGACAAATTCTCCATTAAAATTGATAATTTTTGGTGGTATTGTGTTTCTAAGTACCCAAAACGCACATATACGCACGTAACGGAAATTTATAGATGTAAAAAAGTTTTTAATAGCATATAAAGAGCGATTTTATTACTTTTACTATTGCACAAAAGGAGCTCGTGTATCCCAAGGTAACTATCAATTAGTCGTCAGGAAAAATGTAACTTAATTCCATTTTAAAGTTACATAACCATATGAAAACAAAAAAAACTGTAAAACTTTTGTGACACTCCACGGTGCTGGCGTCACTGTACAACTTTTTGAAGTGTTTATTTACTATTTTTATATACCCCACGATTATGTTGCACTTTAACGTACGTGCTATGGCCCGGACTCTACAATACACTTGCACGTAAATAAAATACTCTTAACAAGAAGACACTCAAAAATTACACTTGTCATAAGTTTCAAACTATAGCCAAAACTACAAAAAAAAAATAACAGCACACATATGGTAGAGCAACATTTACTTATGACCAAAATTATGTAGAGCAGCTTTCAAAATATATCATCAATTTTAGAAATATGATAAAATGTGTAAATTTAAAATAAATTAACGATCTGAATTTTAAAAATAATTAAATTCGAGTATTGCAGACTAGATACGTAGTAATTAATTTACTTAAAGAAAATTCGGTTACCTCAGTTTCCTATCGGTAGAGTATAATGACTCTTGACACAGAGATGTGTAGGCAAATGACGGAGAAAAGTTTTAATAGCTTGTTAGAGATCAGCAAAGAATAATTATAAAATGTTTGACACTTAACAAAATCGGGTCGAAACTAACAGGAATCCTCGCTTGGCGGCATAAAATAAACATTATAACTATTTAAAAACATCAGGTTTGTAGCCGGAACACGTTAAACCAGCTCGGAGTCTTGAGGTAGTTACCAGCCCTATGTACCAAATCTTCTGTAGGCCGAAATACATAACTGCAATTTACAGAGTTTTATTTAAATATCCGCTGTGATTCTATTCTTATGTTCCACGAACATTGCTCATGCCATTAAAACCGTTTTGGCAACCGAGTCGTCTAAGATAAATCTTCTTCAAGCTACACGTAAAACATTAATTAAAACAATGGGAATTTAAATTAACCTTGCCAATATAGGGATTAAACGGAGCTGCGTTCAAAAATGTTTCATTAAAAAACTATGCACGGCCAGTGCTGCCAATTTTTAAAAATGATAAACTTATATAAATTATTTAAATGACAATACGACAGTGAAATACTGTATAAAAATTACATGTCTAAATAAATAATACATTTTTAAAATATTTAAAACGTGAAACAACAGATGCTCATTAACTTATACTATAAACATAAAAGTTAGCATATTATTAAATTTAATTAATTCATAATACGTAATGTTGAAAATTAAAATACGTATGCCAATAGTAACGTCACATAGAGTAATAATAACTTGATACGAAAATTGTAGCAAAATAAATATCTTGGAAAAATCATAATAGTGAATACCACTATGAAGTATTATACGTTTCAACTGAGTGTACCTACAGTATGGGACTTTCAGCAGTGATTGGTGGAAAGTCTGTAGGAAGGTTGAATGCAGGGCCCTTGGGTAGGACACGTATATTTTGATATATAGCACTTTGAAAAAGCTGTTTTTAGCCATTGTGGTGTTTGTAATGTGCGTGACGTCTTGAAAGAACTCAACAGTCTGAAGGGTGTGTGTTATTTTCGTAGATCAGCACACCGGATGTACGTTTAATAGTTTCGTAGAATGTGTATTTGTAAAGGGCTTTTTAACACACACACACCCCCCCCCCCTTTTCCACGGTTTTATGCTTGAAAACCTAGTAGGGGACGGCTTACAGACTAACTTGTAACCTAACTTAAATTAACCCATACCTTACCCGGGATTTGAACCCAGAGCCACGGAAGGTAACAGTTTCGTAGAAAAATGAGTATTTCAAACACACTGCGACGCATTCCTAGCGGCAGGTAGGCGGAGTCCTTAAACATATTTCTCTAAAGTAAATAGAAGACACCGAAGTTAAACATAACAGTGCCTCCATGATAAGGTTAGACTTCGAACCAACGAGTAGCCGCTCGGGCTATTGAACTGATTCATAGAGGTGAATGAGCGCAAACAATCATTGGCCCGGCGAGTTGGAGGGACTAGGCCGAAATACGGGATTTTATCGGGGGAAATTTACGATGTGCATCGTCGTTGTTACGCTCATTTTGCACGCCGGCTGTTGAGGATTTCTGTCCCACACGGGCGAACCGGTCATTCCCCAAAACGAAGTCCATACTCACTAAAGTGCACTGGGCCGCGAATGCAGATAATGGGGTACCACCGTCTTAATTTTAACGTGAAAGAAGGACAATCATGGACGCGGTAGTTAGTTGTGTGAGTAGTTTAGTGTAGTGTTTCTTTAAATTTTTCGGACAGTGTGACAGTTTCAAAATTGCAAAGTTCTCGGTGTACTCTGAAGATCAACGAGCCTATTTAGCTTTTGCTTTGCGATGGTTAAAGTAAAGGTTAAAAAGTAGCGCTCTAGGTATGGCCTTTTAATAGGTATCGGCCACCTGGAGGAGAAGATGGAGAGGCCAGCACCTGTTCCACCAGGAAGAGTATGTGAGCGAAGTTTTCATCTTATCGCTGTGAAATATCAGCTTAGCTCCCTTGTTGTTCCTTACAGTGAGTGAAGATATATATATATAAATTATATTGAAAATAATTTTTATATTTACATACTTATATCTATACATATAAATAGTTACTTACATATACCTAAACATAATGCTGTATAAAATAAATTGAAAAAATAATTCTATATTTACCTAATTATATCTATATAAATCTGTTATATTCCTATCGTTATATATATATGACAGTACCCGCATGTTTTATTCTGGGGCGAACCAGTATTTGGGTTTCCTCAGCGTGTTCCAATACCACGAAGATGAATTGCGAAAATGAAGTGCCGTCTTTTGACCTCGACGATCATGGAGCCTCGCCTGCATCACCCGTAACTGGTTGTTGCTAATTAATATTCTGCGATCGAATTTTCACCTATGTTCAAGAAATACATGCTGGGTTGAGAGAACGGTTTGTACAAAGAATCCTTTTCGTGAGTTTAGTTTGCTGGAGTCAGTCTTTCCATCAGTCGCAATCGCAATCTTTCCATCAACGTCACTACCCATAAAGATGCAACACATGTACACCAATCCCAATCTTAATCTTGATCTTCAGCAATCATCACCATCGTCGCTGTCGCCACCACCACCACCACCACCACCACCACCACCGCCGCCGCAATCAGGTTTCATTATGGGTCAATGCGGTTGATGGGGTCGATGGGGTTGATGGGGTCGATGGGGTCAATGGGTTCGATGGGGTCAATGGGTTCGAAGGGGTTGATGGGTTCGATGGGGTTAATGGTCTCAATGGGGTCGATGGGGTCAATAAGGTCGATGGGGTTGATGGGGTCAATTGGTAAATGGGCAGTGGGTCAGTTTGTGAGGGGCCGGTCAGACAACAGGAGTCAGTTGTCTACTTTAAGTGTAACCATGATTTATATATAGGTGAGAGAAGAAAAACTCGTCTGGAAGAAACTGTTTAAGATATAACTCCATGGTAATGTGATCAAGGAACTAGCATCTAGAGCCTGCCTACCTGCCTGTGTGTATGTGTGATTTCGCAATGCCTGCATGTGATTGGTAAGCTGAAATCATGAGGCAACTTGGTGATTGGCTGGTCGGTGTCTGTACAATGTATAAATGGCGGAGTACAATTGGTTCAAAGTCATTATGATGCCATAGCGCTTGCACACTTGTATATTGTAAGCAGTAGGGAGGTAAGCTGAGAGGTTTAATGTGACGGCAGCTGCACCAAATGTGGATCTTATCGACTAGCTTCCACCTCTTAACATAGATTTTTTTTTCAATTTACTAGTTTTTTAGGTCATTCAAGTTCATGGGGTTAAGGTCAAGGTAGTCTATATCTAATAAGGTCGCGGTAGTTTGTAATGTATTATGCTTGCTGACTGTTATGTATTTTTCTCGAGTTTTGATTTTCAAGGTCATTCAAAGTCATGGTGTAAAGGTCGTGGTAGTCTGCATCTAATATGGCGGTGGTAGTCAGTAATTTATTATGCTTGCTGACTTTTATGTATTTTTCTCGAGTTTTGTTTTCAAGGTTATATGATTAAGGTCGAGGTAGTCTGCATCTAATATGGCAGTGGTAGTCTTTAATGTAATACGCTTGCTGACTTTTATGTATTTTTTCTCGAGTTTTTGTTGTGAAGGTCATTCAAGGTCATTGGGTTAAGATCGAGGTAGACTGCATCTAATATGGTGGTTGTAGCCTTTAATGTATTATGCTTGCTGACTTATGTGTTTTTTCTAATATTTTTGTTTTCAAGGCCATGGGGTCAAGGTCATTGGTTTCCAATATGGCGGATGGGTGATGCGTACCAAGATGGTGGTTGCCTACCAAGATGGTGGCTTCCAATAATGTATAAACAAATGACGAACAAAAAATGGCAGCCTCCAGTCATATATAAACAAATGTGGCGGTCTCCAGTAACGTATAAACAAATGACGAATGAAAAATCAAGATGGCGGAATGAGTATAGGCGAGGGGAGTGGGTGCGAGAGAGTCAGTCGTCTGCTGGGGATGGAATGAGTGTGACTAATGGCGGTGCTGGGAAATGTAAGATTTTTATTAATTTTTTTATAGAAAAAGGGAAATTTATAGGGAAAATGGGAAAAATGGCCACCGGGGTTAAAAACTTTAAAATTAAAAAATTATTCGAATAAAATTTTCTAAAAAATAATTTTTTTAACCATTCTTTTATATTTTTAAAACGATTTTTAAATTTCGAAACAATTTTAAATTAAAATTCTAAATAATGAATTTTTATCAATTTTTAAATCGATTTTTTTAAATGTTTTGTGATTTGTTTTATTTTTTTAGTTTTGCATTTTCAAGGTCAAAGGTCAAGGTCAAACGTCATAGCTACTGATCCCTGTCTCCTGGGTCGCTGATTTCTGGAACCTGGGTTGCTGATCCCTGTCAGCATATCTGAAAAAAAAAAATGGGTCATTTCTGTGGATCCTTTTAATATTTTTTAAAATAATCCTTTAATAATTTTTAATAATCAATTTTTTTGGAATTTTTAAAAGAATTTTTGAGGAGTTTTGGAATTTTAAAATGTTTTTTCTTTTTTTTTTTTAGTGTTTTTGGAGGTCAAAAGTCCTCGGTATCAAAGTCAAGATCAAAGGTCACATGGGTCGGGGTGAAAGGTTAATTATATCCAAGATGGCGTTCGGGTGACGTAACAATATGGCGGCACCTCCGGCTCCGGTACCAGACGCCGATGGACCCAACTCCCTATTTCCGTACTACTCACGTGACAAGGCATATTGTTGACCACTATATGCTGTTCATGGTAAAGTGAGCACATTTTAAGGTACTTCTTAATTTTTCCTTTCATCCAACTTCACCTTCCTGCTGCTTTTAAATATAAGCATTGCAATGTGACCAATAAACACAGTGTCTACATTTCACCACCCTCAAAACGTAACGCCTGAGGCTGCAATAAGATATATTTATTAATGGTTAATGACTGTTGGGAGGGCCTTAAAAAGTGCTCACTTTACCGTGAACAGCCTATATACCTACATATCCAAGACAAGTTGAAGAAATTGTGTTCGAGTGTGATTTATTACGGCAATATTTTACTGCAGTAGTTTGACTTTTGTACATACAGCATGCTTATAGTTAACACAAGTTACCTACCCATATGTTTATTCCTTTCTTTCCTTCAGCAAACACAGCCACGTGATTTCTTGGTAATAAGTGTGTCACATTCCATTTGTGGCACATTTCAGCCCAGCCATTTGTTTGATACGAGCCAGAATATGGAACTTGCATACACTCGTCTTGCTTTACCTGGTAGGCGGGAGAATAATATATTAAATCTGGCGTAACATCTATTTGTTAACTAAATCTGAAAATTGAGACGAAATGAAAGTTTCTTTATTCTGCTAGGTACTGAAATGTTAGTGGTATTCTGGGGCAGTTATGTTCTGTTTGGTACAGCCATCCAAATTTTGTGAGCGAAAAACGAGTAAGTGATTATTTCCCATATGATAATACGTTATGCTGTTAAGCATAGTGAACAATTTGTAGCGAACAATTAAATTTGGGGGATAAACTGAACATTCTACTGGCGATGGCAACGAGCTTTTGATGGGTGAAAACAAACTTGACTATTTCAATGTGTTGCAACTAAAAGTTATACACAATAAAATTTCAAATGTAGGGTTTATCAGTAGCGGCATTGTAATAAAAATCGACAAGAATTTTTAAATATTTCGAAATCTAACACAAAACACACCAAATCGGACCGGACATGCGCATACGAAAAATTAACGCCCATTAATGAAGCATGGCCGAACATTCGTTTTCGTTGTACGAAGACGAAGATGAACAGTTGAACTTTTAAATATTTCCAATATGCAAGAGATCAAATTTGAAACTAATTCGACGCTACAAACGTTTATGCAAAATAATATAACGTAATATAATATTAAGTTAATTCCAAAATACTTCACTAGGTTTTATTCACACTGCACGCAATTATTTTTCCACTGATTAAAGAGAGACGTGTTATTCAGAGATGCCAGAATTACTTCACTTGACAATCATCTGACGTTTTATTATTGTAAGTGCGATGCCATTCTGATATGCTTCAAATACATTCGCAGCAGTAGCACTCATAACCTGGAAACTTCCCATGACATAAACTATATGTTCATAGCATGAGTTACTTTTTTTTTTTCAGAGTAATGTTCTTGTAAATGTTTCATCTTCCTTTTTCACTGCGACCCGAGCGTTTACATTGCATTTAGGGTTGTGCCTACCCATTTTTTAAATTACTAATGAGTAATGCGCGGAATGTCTGTTACTTCTAACAAACTTGCTGTGGGATGCTCCGAAAAGATAGTGACAGTCGGCCGGAAGTCGGTCTTTATTCTCCAACCTCTCATTAGTAACACATCTACCTGACACACCCCAGTGCCTAACAGATCTATCTACGAATACATTTATAGAATATAATAATTTACAATGGTTAATATCAATTTATTTAGAAAGTATTCATGTTATTTATATGACTAAGGCAGTATTTGATTAATTGTGATTATATTTATGGGTGTGTTAAAAAACGTTTACTTCCCAGTGAAGCAAAGCAGGTTCCTTACAAAAAAAAGTATTATATTTGCAAAACTCTGATTTGTAGAACATTAAAACAATAAATATTATATTTTCAAAATAAATATTGACTGTTGTAAGCCACAGTTACAAATATTGTTTTTTTTTTTTTTTGTACAGAACAAATACGATCTCGAATTGTTTATAGTTTTCTAGTAATTTGTGGCGTAAATTAACATTGATGGTATATGACGCCAAATGAGTCCCTTGGCCTCTTAGACTTGAATAGCACTGCAGAGTGTTTGAAATACGCACATTTTTTTTTACGAAACCATTAAACGTGTTTCCATTAGATCAATGTAGGAAAAGAAAACACACTTCAGGTAAGGTGCGTACAATACATTCAATACATCACGCACATTACAAATGCTATTCCCGAGCCCTCAAACATAGCCAAACACCGCGGTATCTCGTGATGCACTGGTCGGAAACATGGGAAACTACTAAACGGACCTGAATTGAACTTTGATACAGACTTTCCACCAATAAAATGATAGGGTCACCGCTTAAAGTCCCATAGGTACACGCAGCACAACGGAAACACTGCACGCCAGTTCAGAGTCTTGCGCGTAGGCGCGACAGGACACAAGGTACGCGTTTTGTAGGCTGTTCACGGTAAAGTGAGCACTTTTGAAAGCCCTCTAATTTATAATAATAGTCAATAAATAAATTTTATTGTAGCCTTAGACGTTAACTTCCAAGTGTGGTGGAGTATACACACTGTGTTTATTACCAACATGGCAAAATTTATTTGAAAAGGTTTTATAGGGGGACACTGCATGAGATGGGTTCAGTGTCGCACCCGAGATAGGCCGAAAGCCGCCGCACCGCCGAGCTTAATTTCCTGGTGGTCAGTGGGCGGAGAACAGGCCGAGGGCATTGCTAGAGCACCGATTAATCGCGTTGGGGCCTCGTCAAGGGTCCCGCGGGTTATATAGGCGGACACTGCATGAGATGGCTTCAGTGTCGCACCCGAAGAGGCCGAAATCTGCCGCACCGCCGAGCGAAAATTCCTGGCGGCCATTGGGCGGACGACAGGCCGAGGGCCATGCAAGAGCACCGGTGTATAGCGTTGGGGCCTCGTCAAGGGTCCCTCGGGCTATATAAGGGGGCACTGCATTATATGGTTTCATTGTCGGGCTCGGAGGACACGCCGATTCCTTCAGTGTAGCGCGCGTGCGGCCCACAACATCTAAAGGCATCACAGACATGTTATTACTCAATCTAGTGCGGCTAGAAGCCGCCTGTCCCTCTAAGAAGATCACTTGTCGCCGGTAGCACGAAGGGATACCGGAAGCGACTAGTTAGCAGGCTAGTCTCTTTCGTTATCAACCAGACAAATTGCTGCACCAACTAAGAATGGCAATGCACTACCACCCACCGAATCAAGAAAGAGCTCTCAATCTGTCAATCCTTCCGGTGTCCGGGCCTGGTGAGGTTTCCCGTGTTGAGTCAAATTAAGCCGCAGGCTCTACTCCAGGTGGTGCCCTTCCGTCAATTCCTTTTAAGTTTCAGCTTTGTAACCATACTTCCCCCGGAACCCAAAAGCTTTGGTTTCCCGGAAGCTGCCCGCCGAGTCATCGGAGGAACTTCGGCGGATCGCTAGCTGGCATCGTTTATGGTTAGAAGTTGGGCGGTATCTGATCGCCTTCGAACCTCTAACTTTCGTTCTTGATTAGTGAAAACACTCATGGCAAATGCTTTCCCTTGGGTTCGTCTTGCGACGATCCAAGAATTTCGCCTCTAACGTCGCAATACGAATGCCCCCGTCTGTCCCTATTAATCATTACCTCAAGTTCCGAAAACCAACAAAATAGAACCGAGGTTATATTCCATTATTCCATGCACACAATATTAAGGCGAACCACTGCCTGCTTTGAGCACTCTAATTTGTTCAAAGTAAACGTGCCGGCCCACCTCGACACTCGGTGAAGAGCACCGCGGTAGGATTGCATCGGACCGCCGACCAGAGGCCCACGGCCGACCGCATCCACCGGCAGGACGTCCGCACGGGTATGCCAGTTTACACCGACGAACGGTGAACCGACAGCGTGGGACGCATATCCAACTACGAGCGTTTTAACCGCAACAACTTTAATGTACGCTATTGAAGCTGGAATTACCGCTGCTGCTGGCACTAGACTTGCCCTCCAATGGATACTCGTTAAAGGGTTTAAAGTGTACTCATTCCGATTACGGGGCCTCGGATGAGTCCCGTATCGTTATTTTTCGTCACTACCTCCCTGTGCCAGGAGTGGGTAATTTGCGCGCCTGCTGCCTTCCTTGGATGTGGTAGCCGTTTCTCAGGCTCCTTCTCCGGAATCTAACCCTGATTCCCCCTTACCCGTTACAGCCATGGTAGGCGCAGAACCTAGCATCGACAGTTGATAAGGCAGACATTTGAAAGATGCGTTGCCGATACGAGGACCGTGCGATCAGCTTAAATTTATCCAGAGTAACCAAAGCAAACGGACTGGACGAGCCGGCCCATTGGTTTTGATCTAATAAAAGCATCCCTTCCATTTCTGGTCGGGACTCTGTTTGCGTGCATTAGCTCTAGAATTACCACAGTTATCCAAGTCTTGCGGTACGATCTAAGGAACCACAACTAATTTAATAATACATTCGCGGTTTCACCTCAATTTGGCTTGCACTGAGACATGCGTTGCTTAATCTTTGAGACAAGCATATGATTACTGGCAGGATCAACCCGGGAGCTGCATGAGCTCTACAAACCCTGTAAAGGGTTACACAACCGGCTGCCGAAGCAGTTTCGGAGTGCTATACCAAATCTCAAATACCCCATCATTGATAGGATGTCATTTTTGGACCGAACCAAGGTCCCCAATATCTTCACTTTCGATGACTCCAAACACTGCATAGCAGCGGTTCGGCGCTTCACGGCGCTACAAAATTTTCACTCGGACTGTAGTGAGTGGATTGCTGAAATATATAAATGGTTCCCACATAAGAGCTTGGTTTCCTGAAAATAAGGTAAAGAACAGTGGCCCGTGGGTATGCTGTGAGGATGGGTAAAACCCAAGCTGTTCGACGACTGCACGCAGACCCACCAGAAATCGTGCAGCCGTAACTGAAAGGACACAAAGCCCAGCGGTAAGACCTGTTGGTCCTCCCTCGTGTTGTACACCGCTAAATACGACGTTTCCCATATAAGAGCTTGGTTTCCTGATAAACAGGAAAAGAACAGTGGTCCATGGGTATGCTGTGAGGATGGGATAAAACCAAAACTGTTCTACAACTGCACAACGTCCCATCACCGAATGAGCAGAAGTAGGAAGGACAGAAGTCCAATACCAAACTAACTCGGCAAATCTCCTTCACTGGTTCGACGATGGCAAAATGACTTGTACTAGAATGCACCATCGAGCGAGGGGACTGTTTTGAGTCAGGAGAGTTACCCTCAGTTATTCCAAGACACCTCTACCAACATAACCAAAGGGGGATCGACGAGGGGTAGACACGAATTGTCGCTTTTTAAATTATTCCATTCTTTCGTCAAGTGACAAGCCGACAAACATCTGTTTTTAACCACTGGCAATCGCCACCAAGGTTGCGGACGGTATTGGTGTAAGGACAACCACGAATTAGATTGAAGACGGCAGTAATGGTGCCTGCTTACAAAAAAATTGGGACATGGTGATAGGACGCCCCACAGTCCGACAGTCTATTTGGCTCTCTGTGGGATACACGATTCCTGCCACTCTCTGGTGCAACACTTACACTATCTCTTGCAGCGACACACAGTACAACCCGAGGGAGCATCGACGAGGCACCAACGCGTTTCACCGCGGTTGGGGGCAGGCCCTCGGAAACCTTTCGGCCCACTGCCTGCCAGCAAATTTTGCCCACGGTGTGTCGCCGAATCCCCGACACCGTCGGTTGCAACACTGCGACCATCTTTTACACCGCCGATCAGGAAGAGCCCTCGGTCAGTAGACAGCCCACACGAGGTCAGGAATTTTCGCTCTGCGGTGTGGTAGTGTTGAGCCCCTCTCGGGTACAACACTGAACCCATGTCAGGCAGTAGCCCCCTATATATCCATAGGGTCCCTTGACGAGTCCCCAACGTGATTCACCGGTGCCTTGGTAAGGCCCTCGGCCTGTTGTCCGCCCACTGACCGCCAGGAATTTAAGCTCGGCGGTGCGGCGGCTTTCGGCCTCTCTCGGGTGCGACACTGAACCCATCTCATGCAGTGTCCCCGTATATAACCCGAGGGACCCTTGACGAGGCCCCAATGCGATTAACCGGTGTTCTAGCAATGCCCTCGGCCTGCCGTCCGTCCACTGGCCGCCAGGAAATTGCGCTCGACGGTACGGCAGATAACGGCCTCTTTCGAGTGCGACACTGGACGCATCTCATGCAGTATCTTCTTGTATAACTCGAGGGACCCTTGACGAGGCCCCGACGCGATTCACCGGTGCTCTGCCAAGGCCCTCGGCTGGTCGTCCGACCACTGGCCGCTAGGAAATTTCTGAATGATCGGGGTTTGTCTCACCTTGTGCTGAGTCCCGAGGCTGTTGTACTGATGCGGGGTTACGGCGTACGGCACAGAGATCTCCTGGGGTCCTCCCTTCTGGTCGGTGTCACTACGGAGAAAGACGCCCATATTCCCCGATATTCGCCCGATATTCGCGTCGCATGTTGCAATCCGCCCTGCTTCCTGATTTGCAGTGGGGGTTACTGCTTGCCAGCGTTTGGCGAGGCACGCCCCGTTTGCAGTAAACACCTTCCTGGTAAGGGAGCCGCCTACTAGGCGCTTGAAATGTGTTGTACAGTGTTGGGAGATCCGTTTTTTTACGAAACTATTCCACGTGCGCCCAATGTGCTAATTTACAAAAAGAAAACAAACTTCAGGCGATGACGGAATGTCGCTTTCAAGACACTACGTCCATTAGAACCACTATTTCCAAGGCCTCCAGTTAGCTAAAAACAGTATTTTCACACTGTCATATGTCAAAATGTGCTGACTGGATCTACGTTAAACTCGGATACAATCCTACATTGAACATTGGATGAGACTTTCCAGCAGTAATTATTGGAAAAGTAAATATTTCACAAATATGCGTATTACAAATGGTCACCTAACAATTTTAATTGTTTTCTGTTTTAATGGAACTATTTTTCTTTCCTTCATTACCAACTTTACTGGGCGAACGTCACTCAGTGTGCCTGTTAAAATATATGCTGGCAGAGGCAGTGCATTTTTTTCTAAGGCTGAGTTCAAACGTGCTCACTTTATCGCGAACACTGTTGAACGTCCATTATACACGGCCACCATCCGAAGTTAGTTCTAATAGCCACGCATAAGTAAGTGGGGAGATGCGTGAGGTGCGATTACAGCCAGAATATAAACGCCTGCAACACAACTCCTTCGAAAAACGTTTGAATTGATTTTGGCGGATTTCTTCAAGCTGTTGCCTATGGTCAAAGCAAGGTTATAACATCTTTGTTCGTGATGGACGTTTTCACAAGAACACACATAGTTTTACCTACTTCTGTCCGACGCAGTGAAGTGCAGACCAAAACGAGGCATTTTTCGTGTTGGATACACAGTACTTGTGGAAAGTTACCTTGTCAGTTTTTCGTGGCGACTACAAAATTATTCTGCAGGATCCTCTTAACTGTTTGGTAGTGATTGCAAAAGTATTTGTTATTTTGTAAACAGTAACAAACAGCTGCGTGTTCACTACAGAATATGTTCGTGTTTACGATACGAAAAAATTGGCAGGATGAAATTTCACAACATTCGTCGTTGTATATTCGAAGAAGAAGACGATCAGTCGACAGTTACACTACTGCATAGGGGAAAACGTATCAGTCTATGAGGTTTGTGCAAAAAAAAAAGACATGACGCCTGCAACGACTGCGAGCGATTACCCGCAGCGCAGCCGTGTGCTTGGACGGAAGCGAATTACCGGCACGGCATAAGCTATTCTCGTTAAAGTGAGCACTTTTGAAAGCCCTCTCATTTGGAATAGTCGCGAAATATTTTTTATTTCAGCCTTAGACGTTAACTTCCAAGTGTGGTGGAATATACACACAGTGTTTGTTACCTACATAGCAATATTTATTTTAAAAGTGGTTAAAGGACTAAAAAAAGTCTGAAAGGAAAAAGTAAATAGCGCCTCAAACGTGCTCGCTTTACTGTGAACAACGTATACCCACCCACGCACAAACTTCTCTCTCTCTCTCTCTCACACATTCACATTCCAACAACTGTCTTCGGCGGGACGAAGGGCCTTCCTAGATCATACCGCAGTTACGAACGCCAAGAAATGACCTAATTCAACATCAAGACATGTCCCGATAGGCAAGACCATCTCTGGCCATCTTGAAAGTGTTGGTCGTCACGAGGTGTGATATATCTATCAAACATGTCATGTATTCCCTCTCCTCACCTCTTCATTCCCTTGCTGCCGTCCTTACGAATCTTGGCGAGGTATGCAGGCAGGATGGCTGGCAGAAGGGACAGATTCCCGGTTCGTGATGGTATCATTTGTTTACACAGGCTGTGGCTTTGTTAACGACACGCGTTATTAGCATTGTAATAAACAAAATGTAAAGACTATTTGATACTAGCAAGTAATTGTCAAAACATTACCATTAACTTGGGTGTTTACTGTTTATTACATTGCATTTAACCATGAACTTATATCAAAATAAATGGAATTTGTTACTTGGCTGGGCTACCAAAGTTATTAAAGACAGTATTTTGTGAATTCATTCCTCGCCTGTATATGATAGAATAATGATGTTAACAATTCTATTTGTGAACTACATTTATATTAAGAACACAGTTTCTTTTTTTGACAGACTTGCATTCGATGATCTGTTTGATAACGTTATCGCGTTGACTTCCTTGTCTTCTTTTCACAGTTATTTTTAGCCGACTTCTCAAAGGAAAGATTTGCTTGTGAGGTCATCTCTCTGTGTGTACGAATGCCTATCAGCGTGTCTTGTGTCCCCCCCCCCTGGAAAAACTAAATATTTTGAGCTCGTTCCCCGAATTCCACCAAACTAGATATTCTTAAAAAATGAGTTAAAACCGCCGACACTTATAATTTTTGGCTATGCTGGTAGCTTATTTTCAGAATCTTAAAATATTTAAAATTTTCATGTACTACGTTATACGGGAACAATCCAACAGATTTGACCCAAATGTGTACTTTGTTTACAGTGTTAGCATTGAATCCAGGAAACGTACTCTAATTAGTCTGCCGTTTTGGAAGACAGCAGAAGTAAAGCTCTTATTTTGTATCTGTGGAGCCTCTCGACCGATTCCCTCTGAGTTCGGCTAATAAGATCACCACGAACATACATAAATGTTAATATATCGGGCCTTATTTTCAAAACGGTGGCTGTATGCATATTTTGGCTGAGAGTGCCACGTCTATAGAACTATTGCAATTAAATAAGGCGCTCATCCTAGTGAGTTTGAGCACTACACATGCAGTATGCAGTCTTCGTGCAGCACTTGAACAACATCACAATTATGCAGTTCGAGCACGGATGCCTGCAAGCCGGCGCGTGTTTACTTAACGTGACATGCGGGTTGTGCTAATGTTATGAATCGCTAACGATGTAAACAGCGGTGTTGGCTTGGCTACGGACACGCATCAAGTTCCATTCTCTCGTGGGGGGAAAGTGTAGAAAGCTGAACAGCCAACCAAACGCTCTCCCGATTTCCGTTTGAGCTACGCCGAAAATACATATTTACTATCGCTGACGCTGCATGTGAAAAACCGGAATTGGCCGTTAAAGGCGGTTCACGATAAAAGCAGCACTTTTTGAAATCAACCTTAGAAAAAATTCACTGCCCCTGTCGGCATATATTTTAACGGGCGCGCTGAGCGACGTGGGTCCAGTAAAGTTGGTAACGATGGATGGAAATAGTTCCATATCTTAACGTCGAATAAAAAGTGCTAGGTAAGCATTTGTAATGACTTGAAATTATTTCTTTCGCTTTCTGTATTTTTAATGCGTCGGAAGTGTAAAAATGAGCAGATTTGTAAAGTATTTTCATTCTTAATAATTTCACATATTCATTTGACCGATGAATAAACAAAGTGATGAGGCCCATGGCAATGCTAATTTTACATAAGACGGAAGAATACACAACGTGTATACGAGCATATCTTAAGCATGGCTTTCAAAAGTGCTCATTTTACTGTGAATAACCTTAAATGAATATTTTATACATCAGTGTTAAGCGATATTTGCAATACACCGCCATATTTCCCAATACTTTCTGTAAGCCATATATCGCACCGGGGACTATATGATCAGCGTGCATGGAAACTATCTTCGAAGGTGTACGTCGCACGGTTATTGTAACATGATGGAGGGAGGGGAAGGGGGTGGGCTAGAGCCAGTTCCTCTGACGTAACGTCGCCGCGCTTGTCCCGCACGCACGCAGCGCTAGCTGGCATTGGGCCCGGGGGGAGAGAGATGGTCCGGTCTGCGTCTTGCGGTGACGCGACGTCACGTTGCGTAAGCGACCTTGACCGGAGAATGAGAAAAAAAAATGGTGGGGGGGGGGGCACGTGCGACAACCACGGTACAAGCTCTCGCGCACAACACCTGCATTCCGTAGGCTGCGGCATTCTTGTGCCTTCACGCCTCCTCTACAGGTACCACCTTCGAAAAATCAACCCATGTATGGCACGTCTCGTTTCCTGAAGCGGTGTTCACAATATAACGACGCGGCGTGACGCTACCCGGCGCGACGTCGGACGCCGACGGAGGTTTCAGGGCATTGGTGCATGAAAACCGTATATTGATATCATTTTTGTCACAACTTGTTTTACAGAGGATTTTCCGAAATTTTTGGCTCGACAAGACACAAATAATTTTCAACACCTTCTTACTTTGTTACGAATTCATTGCGTTCGTTATTCTCGGAACACTGATTGAAGATAAGAAAAAAAATTCTTTCTTTCCTTCCATTAGTGCCCCCCAGAATAATGAACGCAGTGAATATCTAACAACGTAAAAAGGTGTTGAAAATTACTATTTACGTCTTGTTGAGCCAAAAATTTCCATAAACCCTTTGGAAATCGACTTGTATCGGATACTGGATAAATATACTACTTCCACTCACCATTCACCTTAAGAAAGGTATTGACAACTGAGCGACACAATGTCGACGGTTGGTGCGAATTTATAGATGAACAACCTTTGCAGCACGAGCCTGTAACGTTTTACTTGATGTATGTGTCTTTTATGTAGACAGTTATCTTTGAGGAAAAATAAGAGTATGATGGTTGTAAAATTCTCGTTACTTTCACGAAATGTTAATAGCAAACAATAACAGCGCCCATCGCTGATGCAGACCATGCTGCTACTTGGTGTAAAAGTTGGCAAGTTTCGTGTACAAAAGACGCACGAAAGAGACATGGATTTGTTTACTATCAAAAATACTTTCAACCTTCCCCAGTAAATTAAAATAAAATATAATCAGAATTAATTAAATAAACTTGGATACTGTTCTGAATTTATTTCACCAACAAACGCAAAAACTTATAAACGAAAATTAAAACAGATATCAATAACTCATTTTGAGAAATGAAATATAAGGAAATATGCTTTCAGTAACAAATATTAGTAATAACATCACATTTATATTATATCTCGCTTATTAAATTAAACTAACCACGCAAAGACGATAGACACAATGTTTACAAAAGGCACCTTCTTCTTCTCGTCGCCGGCAACTCCAACGGCTGTGTTGGCTCCAACAATCGTGTCGCTGATGTCGCTCGTCGCCGACGACAGCGCTCTGATTGGCTAATGCTCGTTGACCGCGTTGCGTCACATCACTGTATTGTGAATACCGCTTAAATAAACAGTAATTATGTCTCAAGCGTTTTACACGTCTTTTGATTAAATGAACTTTCACGTATGTTTATAAACCGTTATATATAGGCGCACTTCACCGTGAAAAGCCTTTAAGGACATAGATAATCATACCCCCTAATTTGTCACATTTCGTCAATAAACATCCATAGTTGCCGACCTCCCGTGGCGCAGTCGGTTGGGGTGCGGGAACTTCTGGATTCGAATCCCAGGTAAGGAATGGGTGTTAGTTTGAGTCAGGTAGTAAATTAGTTTGGAAGCCGTCTCCTGATAAGCCTTCAGGCATAATGCCGGGGGACGTCAATAAGCCCTTTTCAATCCAATCCAACTTCCATAGTTCAACCCTGCGTAATAAAGGGCAACAGCGCGTGGAATGGAATTTTTTTCGGCATGATGTTGAAAACAATGTATTTTATACTGTTATCAGCGAACTGTTTTCTTTAGGTATGCCTGCATTGAATTATACGCGTATTAATTATAAAACTACTTTTTAAATATTTCATAACTACTATTTTCGTTTGAATGTGGCCTCCAACGATATAATGCAAAGATTGCTTAATGATTGTATCTTGCATCACCAGCTTTTTGATGCTACTGAAGGCTATGGTAGTTATTTATTTATACACCTGCTTATTGAGTTCATTTCAGGCCATATTTGTGAAACCTTCGTGGACATATAAACTGCTCCGGAACTGAGGAACAGTCCTAGACGATACAATAAAATAGCCCTACTCTGTAACGAACGAGTATAAACACTTCAGTAGCATATTAGTAATTGTGAATTTTTTATATTACCATTTCACGTGAAACTATATTCTTTGACGTCTGAAAATGTTACTATTTTCATTTTGCACGTTACGATAATTGTAATTGCCGTACAATATTGTATAAACAATTTTGGGTCGGTAACACTTGTGTTAATAACTATGTGTATGAGCTATCGAGGTACGTATACATTTTAATGATTAAAAGCACTAATCAGTGATGGCCTTATATTGAATTCATCACGCTGATTACAAAGTGCGTGATTTTCATAAGATTGCTTTGCTTACACTTCAGCTACTAAATATTTCGGAAATGCAAAAATATTTTCAGAAATGTCACAACGGGCATCAAATAAACACAGCGAGAAAAATCCATATCAAGAAATTATGTATGAAAATAGACAGAAAATGAATAAGATACTATGGAAAATCGGAGTATTGTCAGTAAGTTTATGTAAATCAGCAAGTTTAGATAGCTGGAAATTATTTGTTCGTTACGTAAAAAAAAAAACAGTTTCATCTAGAAGGTAGCCGTCCAAAGAGAGGTAGTTAAATAGATTTTAGGGGGGTGGGGAGGGATCCTTTTAAGCCCCTTTCAAAATTTTCCTAATTTTGACTCTCCCAAAAATCTACCTCTAGCAGCTTTTGTTTTTCTCGAATACATAGCTTTGTTCTAATGTGAGTCTACAGCGACAGTATTTGGTCTCATGGCTGCATACCTGGATGCAGGACGTAATTTCTTCGATTTCAACTAACAGCGCGATAGGTGGTTCTTTTTAGATGGTTTACCTTCTACATTCCGGCCTAAAGTTGGTGCTCCTCTTTAAAATGTGTCTACCCAGTCCCTCGGACATCAAGTCTTGTCCCTGGTTAGCCTTTGCGCATAAAAATGATTACTACTATTATTATCACTAAGAACACTACAGTTTCATTGCCTCAGTTATTGTCGGGGGAAGTGTATCGCAAAAATTGTGCATAGAATAACGCGTACATTTCTGTTTCTTAGACCATGCCTAATTACTACGAAGTAAGTGTTCTTTTTAAACGTAAATTGTTTCCTTTAATTTTATTGAATACGCTCGCAATCAAGAGACCAAAAGAATTCCACGTTTCTTGTTCCACATACCCTTTATTTAACGGAACAACACTATCCGCGAATCACGCTCATTTATTGTACATAACGTTAACAGCACTATTTTAAATAGCTTCTTCCAATAAATAAATTCGTGCCTGACATTTCGAGCTCTCAGTTCAACTAACTGAGTGATAAGAAATAGTCAGACATTGAAAAACACTTATCTGCCAGTCCTCCGCATTGATACCCCGGCCTTGAGTCTACTCGAGTTGGAAGTTATATTGACGGGCACGTTGTATATTAGAAATCTTTCACCACTCACAGCGTTTCTTAGTTCTCGAAGGACGTGAAATATGACAATTATAAATTTAGCTTTTGCAAGGTCTTTCCTTTACGAGTCTAAAAACATTTTTGTAGACATCCAACCGAGCAGTCGAATTTGAAATTACATATGAAGAAGAGCTAGACAAACCGGATCTTTCACGGCGCGCAAGCATTACATTATCTTTTTGTGCACGTATGGAGGTTATATAACCTCCCTTGGCAATACCAGTCATTGCAATGCTGATAATTTTCAATTGTTCTTGCCTGTGTAATAGTTGTAGTAGCCCAAAGTTTAATAGTGAAGTAAAAGAAATTAAAAACAAAAAAAGATTACGTTGTTGGTCAAACTAATTATTTTTAAGAGATACAGTTAGACAATTGGCTAGCAATCAGTAGACCAACTGAAGGCTGTGAAATGGTACATCGATGGGTCATTGCTGTTGTAAGCATATGTGCCATGCTTGGACCATTTGTGTTCACCACACCTGGGCCAGTTGTGGGCAGATTATGGCTAGATAGTGATGCCACTTCAGGACCAGAAATGGTGCTGGGTGCATACCAGCTGTTGGCCAACTGTTTGCCGACTTGGCATCCGACTGTAAACCATTAATGAGACTACTTGAGAATGTGCGACACGCAACTCGCACGCAACTAACATTTCCAACTTACTTAAGAAATATCCTAGCGGGCCCCGGATAATCATACAGGTTTCCGCAATTATAGTTTAGTTCTCACGATTGCAACATGTTGCATCATATGTTAATCTACAACTCTGAACAAAAATTTTATTTAATATAATAGCATACGTAGCACAAAATACCCGTTATATACTTTTATTCATTAGCTAAGTGCATGAGGGCATATGCTTGGAAGTGGTGTTTCTTTCTCTTCCCCAATAGAAATGGCACGAGGACCTAGGATACACAACTGTCAGACTTACATTCTCCTTCGATGCAGGATCAGATATTAGATTTCGTATCTTTTCCTTCACACTGTGCTCATTCCTTTCTTTTAATTTTATGTTAATTTTCAGTGCTCACAAGTTACTTAGTACTCGCCCTCCTACACATATTTGTCTATGATTAATGGAGATAATTTATACGTGACGGATTTCTGTATCTCAGTAGGATAAATGGTTTCTACTTCAATTATTTTTATATTCTCCATTGTTTTAAATTATTTTCCATAATGTTTTCCTGTGCTTGCCGATTTGTGTCTGCAACTGTGTTGTAGGTATCTAAATGTATAGTGATTGTGAGATTCTTCGGTGATAAATAACCGATTGTATAGGTTTTCCAAAATGTTAGGATAGTAACCACAGAGTGATATTGTCAGATTGGAAAGTAACTTCCATGCATCGCTGGCCTTGCATGAAGAAAATGCGTGAAAGACATAAGTTAAAAATTTTTATAAATTAAATGTTGTACCAGTTACAAATAATGCCTTGGACTCTGTGTAGTTTATTTATAAACCTATTTACACATTTTGATTAAAAAAGAAATTAGTGTCAGAAGAACACACGTGATTTTGTCTTGAAATAAGCTTGATTACTGCTAAATTTTAACTTCGAAGTTATTAGCAAGTTTTACTTTTATAGCAATTCTCTCCCTTCATCCCCAAAAAAAATCTTCCGGCATTTTTTATCGTCCCTCCCCTTCCACCCTCTTTTGAACCGACATATGGCCCGCGTAAGCTAGACATGACGCCTTCCGTACCCTCTTGACATCGAGGTTGTTGGTTAGAATTCCTTGGAAAGCAATGCATGTGTGTTGTTTTCAAATATAAATTTACTGTATATTAGTACCAAGTCATCCGTAGATTACGCTCTCGACACAAAAGCGGAGCCGTTTGATACAATAATCTAACAATATTATATGTTATGATAACCTACTCATGTCAAATAGCCGGAGAGTTAAAAGAAAAAGATATTATACATGTACTAAAATTGCAGTGTGCTTCTAAACTGAAGAAAATGTGATTATTTGTGCACGGCAAGAAAGATACAGGACAAATATTTGTTTAGTTGCACTAAAGACAAAAAATTCGTGAATTTTACACATGGTGACGGGAGCATAGCTATATACGTATAAATATTATTCATAGATAGTATCATACATGCTGTATTGTGAAGGGGAAACCTGGTAGGGAGGTAAACTGTATTTCTTGTAATCTCCAGTACCAGGATATAGAGGATATACTTACTGAAATCGCACGTTTTATGGCTACTAAAAACTTGAATGTAAGGTGAGAAGATCTAACGATGCAGATGGCAAGTGTAAGTGCACGGATAAGCACGCTGCCGCAACCAATATATTAATTATATTCTTGCGCGCTGGTAGTAAATGGTAAGGCGTGAATGTTCAACCATAGCAGAGAACAAAGTAGCTATTAACGTAAGAAAACAAAAGTCAACTCTACTTTTGTTAAAAGCAATTCCATTCAGTTATTGTAAATAATATTGTTGGAATATAAATATTATAAGGTTCAATCTGAGCTTTATTTGATACGTATGTATCTTGCTCACCGTAAGAAGTACTTTTATACTATTCGGTTAAACGAGGGCTTGTCAGTGTTAATGTGCAAGAGCCTCTCAGGCTTGGTTCACATGTACGCCGATCACGCCGACAGAGAGAGCGGAAAAAGACAACAGCCAATCAGAAGCCGTCCTCGTTTCCCACTCTGTCTGTTCGGCTCAAACTCATGTATAGGTCAGTCTAGTTCCCCATTCTCACGTACGCGTGTGAAGTGTGGTTCCTTGAGGCGGAGAGAGTCCATGGAAAGAGAAGGCTTATTAGTGCACAGAAAGCAGCACTGTTGGGGGTCACGAATGCCTATAGGACTTCTTCTAATGAGGCCCTACAAGTGGTTGCCGGGGAAATCCCACTATACCTCTTAGTGATAGAGAGAGGCTAAATTACCAGAAGGAAACGGGAGGACCCCCCCCCCCCTCTACCGAGGAACTGAAGGTGAGAAAAGAAATTACCATGAGAACGTGGGAAACTCGATGGGACAACTCGGAAAAAAGGGTAGAACCACATATGAAATCTTCCCTGATGTCCGGGAGAGGCTGCGATTGGAGAAGTGGCTTGTAATAGGTCATTACTCAGCTCAGTTCTTGACCAGACACGGAAACTTCAGAGAGAAGTTGTCTCAATGGGCCTGGTTGACCACCCTGACTGTGTAGTGTGTGGGGTGCCAGACATCCCTGCCCA
The DNA here is from genome assembly GCA_029891345.1 of Dryococelus australis. Classification (NCBI taxonomy): domain Eukaryota; kingdom Metazoa; phylum Arthropoda; class Insecta; order Phasmatodea; family Phasmatidae; genus Dryococelus; species Dryococelus australis. The sequence continues at coordinate 102,979,711 of CM056993.1, forward strand.
CGTGGTGAAGTGCCCCAAGATTGAAGATTTCCGTCTAAAATTTGAGGGGAAACATGGACCTCTCCGACTCCGGGACATGCTCAGGGACAGGAATTTGGCACATGAGGTGTTGAAATACCACACGTCATTAGGGAAGAGAAGAGAGGAGTTCGACGTCCGGTGGTCGAGTGTCGCAGACTGAGCGGAGAAATCGGTGACAGTTCGGAGGACGGGGATGACGTGAACAACCATGATGGGTGAATACATCTTCCCCAAAGTGCTGGTACTAAATGAGAGAAAGAGGAGTCGTCTCACCTCTCACTCACCGAGACAAGAGACAGTTCCTGTCCATGGACAGAATACTTCCAGCGCTGGATTCCAGCGGAGTGAGGGGGATCATAAAGGGGTCCGCAGCCCCCCCTCCTGGCTGCTACCTGACAATGGAAGAAGCAAACAGGTAAAGGGGGTTGAGTTACCTAAGTCCAGGTGCATACCGCGATTTATAGACCTGGAAGAACAAGGAAATCATGGACAGGAAAAAGTGGACAAGACAGAAGATGGGTTGCCATGTGCCTGGAACACAGTGGTATTCGTTCGGAAGGGATTTTCCCGCTTGTCCCGAAACATGAATAAGCTTATGAGGTGCAACAGACGAAGAACAGCCTACGCCATGAACTGTGACAGAGAGGTATAGGAAACAGGGGTACCTATGGGGGAAGTCAGAACTGTGCAACCGAGGGAAACGGAGGTGTACAGGGAAATATTCCTCCATAGAGAGCTTGTGAGAAGGAACGAAGCAGCCCCTGACTATTAACTGGCCGGATGAACGGAACATGGTGGACGCGGCCGTGCAGACTTGGCCTGTAGGGGCGCATCCGGAGGATCCACTGTGGTTGTACGATGCAATCGTACGAAGCACATACTTGTTGAGGTTGGAAGAACCCAACACTCTGATGGCAGCCCTGGCCATAATATTCAGACAGATGGAGGGGGCAGACAATATCATCTTCCCCAGAATGGCAGCAGTAAAAGGACTCGTCGTCGTCCAGGAGGGCCTACCAACCGAGAAAGATACACTCCTGAGCTTGCTCAGAGAATGCTACTGGCGAAGAGGCTACAGATTATGTGAATCAGAGATGTTCAAGGATGCCGTCCGTAAATACGGAAGGCGTACTTTCGACTACATTAAGCCCTTCACGGGGTACACTGTGGTCCGGTATTAGTCCTCCTTCCCGGTCAGCATCGTAAGCAAACCAGAGCCAGTCCCGACTAGATCAGAAGTTCCCCTGTGGGAAACCAGTCTGAGGGAGGGATTCTGCGGGGGGAGGGGGCTCGAAAAGGGGTCTATAGGCCTCCCTCCCGGCCGCACCTGGCTAAGGATTGGAATAAAAAGAAAGGGGAGAATTACCACCAATGCAAAGATCCACGTCCCCCTCCCTCCCTCAAACACCGATCATGACAATACCTGGATATGTCACTCTTTCTGGATAGGACTTAGCCTTGTCCAGGGAAAACCCGATGATTACTTTGGCAGATGGCAACGGAACGAGAGAATGGAAGAAAGACAACCCACGGAGTGAAGGACAGGACATCATTGAGGTCAATTGCAGAATGTACTAAATGGAAGTGTGTGTAAATGAAAACCGAAACGAAAGACTGCAGTGTGGTTTAACTACGCCCTTTGCGCCCGTTGGCGAGGTGGCGGGGAATGACTCTGGTTACCGATAATTCCCCAAAACTAAGTCCGTACACACTCGAGCGCACTGGGCGTGAATGCAGATAATGCGGTACCACCATGCATAATTTTAACGTGAAAGAAGGAAAAGCGTGGACGCGTTAGTTAGTTGTGTGAGTAGATTAGTGTAGTTTCTCTTTCAATTTTCGGACAGCATGACGGTTTCAAAATTGCAAAGTTCCCGGTTCCCCGTGAAGATCAAACAGCCAATTTAGCTTTTGCTTTACGGGGGTTAAAGTAAAAGATAGAAAGTAACGCTCTAGGTATAGCCTTTTAATAGGTATCGGCCACCTGGAGGGGAGGATGGAGAGGCCAGCGCCGGTTCCACCAGGAACTTTGTCTCTTTGGTTTGATCGGCGTACACGTGTACCAGGCTTTAGGCGCGCGCGAGAAAGGCTCATTCCTAATTGAACTTGAAACCTCATCATCGGAAAGTTCGCCGTAAAGACAGTGGCCTTCAAGACGCCATTGAACTTGAAACCTCGTCGTCGGAAAGTTCACCGTAACGACACTGGCCTTCAAGACGGCTTCAAAAGTTTTGCGACATTTACACGCTGAAGTCGAAGAATGATACCAAACCTTTCAACCAACCATCCAATCGCTTTAAAATCCGCGATCTTAAAGGCACTGCCCACCGGCTGGCAGCGTATATGCTTAATATACTGTAGATGGGTAGTATGTACTTTTTTGTTAAACATAAATTTTAAAAATTCCTTGCAAACAAGTTCTACATGTTAGGGAAACAACTCCGCTGCTCGGAACTTCTACTAAAAATTCACGAAAAATACATTTTGTTTGAAACGCCTATCCTTAAAATTAACGCACTGAGGCGAAATTTCCTTTAAATGGGATTTACTGTTTAAATTTCACAGCTGTCAGCCTGTAGGCCGTGATATTAAGGGTGCTAATCACAAACATGTAATTATTTTATACTAGTTCGAAATACTAATTAAACTGCTGACAATATTTGTGAGTACAGTTCCCTAGCATAAAAAGATGTTATACTACATATTTCTTGCATAATGACATATCGAGATCACAGTTTTAGTGTTTTTGGAAATCGCGAATAATAAAATACAATTCACCAAAATGATATAAATTTACACTGGAATGATGTGTTGATATTAGTTATAATATTACTAGTATTTGGGTTAATTTATTATTATGGTTTTCCATTTGATATTTTATTTTTTGTTGCTTTATCTAATTATTGAATGTAGGTTTTAACGCCGGATCAATTCGTATTAATCTATGTTGATTTTTTATAATTTAGATGATTAAATTTAATAAAATGTACAAATATTTTTATATTTTAAAAGTTAAGAATAGGTTTCAATAAGCAAAATAAAGATTTTCTATAATAATTTTTTTTATTGGTGAATTATTTTACAACACCGATGTTTGTGGTATAATAAGATCTTATAATTATATCTATACCGGAATTTAATATAATAACCTCTAATAAAACATATTTAAAACATATTAATATAAATAAAATATTTATTTATATTATTAAAATATAGTTATTTATATATTAATAGGATAGATATTATAATATAAATAATTAATATTAATATAAATAACAATATAAATAACATGAGTTACATCAAGAAATCTTAAAAATCATGCTACGAATTTTTTTAGCAGTTTTTTAAAATGGCATTAAATAAGTAACGTTTGCATATTATTTATTTGTATCAATCAATTTTTATTGTAGAATTAATTTTCCTAAGAATACCTTAAAATGAATTAAGACTTGACGTGTCGACGATGCTTGTTAAATGTTGTGAAAATGTTTCCGTTTATTTTATCTGTACGTCCCAAAAACAAAATAAATGTGATAACTGCACGTTAACCTGAAAACCATGCTACTTAAAAAAAAACTGTATGCAAGTAAAGAGGTTTTTATTAATGTCAGAAGGCTGAACGGTATTTCGTAATAATATAAAATAATGCATTTCTTTGCGACTAGCAAACTTAAAGCTTACTTTTTTTTGTAGTTTTTAACGCTATCAATTATTGTACCAATAATAAGTTACGTGCCATTCGTAGTGAACTAAGTTTTGGCTCAGAACAAAATAGAAATTTGAACATTGAGCAGCCTTGAAAATAATTTTTAGATACGCAAGGCTTCCTTGTTGGACTTAACTCCCATCAAGGACGCTCGCAGAGCAAAGTCGGTGTTTGTGTTGTTTAATCGTATGAATATTTATTAGTTAAAAAACGCTCACAATAGCTGATAGTGCTGCGGAACGCGATACGTAACTTTGTGCCATCAAGAGAAAAATATGTGTCAAGGGTCTTGGACATTATAACTTTTTTTTTGTAAAGAGCAACCTTATGTTTGTGCGCACTTCTATTGTGTGTCACTTTGGCATTATGCTTACTAGTTACAAAGGTATCACCGGTTCGAATTCCGTGACGTGTAATATTTTTGTAATTTAATGAAATAAATGATTGCATTTGTAAGTATGACGAACTGACGTTCCTCCAACATATATGATCTCTTTTTGAGAGAGTTCTTCATCTCATTAACATCCACTTAACAATTGTGAAATCAGGATAAAAAGCGAACTTGTGTCACTGCAGTGAGAAATCGGATTTAATTACGCTGGCAGTGAACATATTTCATTGTGTGCTATAACGTACTAAATATTTATTAATAACATGTTTATATGGGTCTATCTCGATGGCTAGTCATGTTTCTTCTCGAAATTTCAGAAATAAATTGATAATAGTTTCCTACAATTTCTCGAACCAAAGTCGTGTTTAGCTATATGTTTTTGAGTGCTGTGAAATTGTGATCTATAATACGCGTAGGGGCCGCGGTGGTGTAGTGGTTAGACAACCCGTCTCCCACAAAGGCGAATCCAGTTCGATTCCCGGCGGGGTCGCCCCCTGATTGTCGCATGTGGGAATCGTGCCAGACGATGCCGCTGATCGGCGGGTTTGCTCGGGGATCTCCCGTTTCCCCCGCCTTTGCATTCAGACGCTACTCCATACTTACCTCACTTCACCCTCATCGGCTCTCAAGTCCTCGATGTTAAGAGCCGCCCAAATCTCTTCACTCTTCACTCACGCGTAACACGCTTGACGTCTTGAAAGTACTCAACAAGGCCTCTTCCAAAGAGCGCGTTCTTTTTCGCATACCAGCACGTTGAACGAACGTTTCGTGGGGAGAAAACGCGTATTTTTAATATTCCGCAATCTGATACTGGAAACGACCAGTAACGTCTTGCATGTTTAAATGTATTACATGTACCTTGCCAGGTGACGAATGATGCGAATGTAATTCCAGCACACGATACAGTATGGACGTTGTGTGAAGAGCCCTCGTTGAGTGATGTGACAGTCGAGTCATTGCTCTTAACTACGTCACGCGACAAAACCGGTTCCCTGCGCTTCCACTATACAGATCAACATAACATCCTACTCTTTAATTGCTTTGGTCACGCCGTGTCTTCTTTCAACTGACACATTACGTATTCGTGTTGCGTGAAGGCTAAACCGGTGTATGAATAGAAACGTGTTGGTGCATAAACAATTTGGTTAGCAACTGGTAATGCTGGATTCACACTGGCGTGATGGGTACGATGGGACGTAAAACATCACTTATTCAAAAACTAAATGGCAGTGACGTCAACGCGATAGAAATTTTGGACGTGATAAACTTTATCTGATTAGAAATAATTCATGATTTTGTCGCTTCACTAGCGCGGCATTCCCAAATAAACGAAATTATATATTTTCTTCTTATAGCGGGGCCTTTAGTTTGATAGCATTTCATATTCCCGTTGATTTGTTTGTTAAGTTTACTTCCCTTTGCTTGTATTACTCAATTTCCTAAAAGGTGTCGCAATTATTTAAAATTAAGGCCAGTGAAAGATTTTAATTTGCGGTTGCCAAATCAGCTAGAATAATACGGTGGTCGATAAGATATGCACCAAAACAATTAATATAGGCAAATGTCCTGGGAAGAAATTGCAGGCACTTTTAAGGAGAATGGGTAGTTAGCATTTTGTGTAACAACTATCTATAACACTACTACTTATTTAAATGTAATATTCTCTTTTTTTTTTCAGATGTAATGAGTGACTCCCTTTGCTGTACAAATTGTTAGCTGTAGTCTCGAAATTACAGAAATTCATTTGTTTAATTGTCACAATTAATTTTAGGACATATTTTCATTCAATCCCTAAGAGGGAGAGTAGGATGTTTATTCAAGGACTCCTCAATAGCTCATTGATCTGATAAGAAATTGAAATGCGTTTTGCTTTAGTTATCTACGTATATAAATGCCTAAAGGTGATTTTAAGATTTTTCAAAATTCTACCTCTAAGAGGGTGAAAAGGATGTGTTTTCTAGTATTCCTCAATAGTTTACTAACCTAACAATATATAATTGTTTACCTTACTTAAATAGGCTGGTTACCTAAATACCTTACAATTAATTGATTGATTTGTCGACATTCAAGCGCTATTAAGGACAAAGGGGTTAAAAAGTAGTATCGAAGAATCCTTAAATAGATAATCAACTCAATAGAATATCGTTGTGCGTTTTGCTTCCAAATGGTGTCTACATAAATACCTAAAAAATAGGTTTTTCCGAGTTTCCAGACATTCGAATTCCAAGAAGGCCAAAAGGAGTAAAATTGTCTTAATTCCGGTATAGGTATCAAAAAATCCTGAGTTGATCCAATTCCAAGTTGAATTAATTCTTTCGTCCCATAAATGTGTTTTATGTGATTTTTATGTACATTACATTGGTTGCATTTCACGTAACATTCAAACTAATATATTCTGTAGAAACTTACGAAACGATAAAATAAAAACTACAAAGATAAACTGTTTCTTACTGTGAAACATCAAAGTTTCATTTCCTTTACAGTTGCATACTTGTCGAAACTGAGCAGGATAAATAAATAAATATCCAATTTTCATAAATTACGTGGCCAGTGAATTACATCACGTTATGTTTTTTTACTAATGGGATTTTTCCTATACACATGTTTAAATCACAGTCTACTGTGGTTAATAATTATTTCGTACGTTACACTGGATGGAGTATGTATTGGGATATAGTTTCCATGCTACCAATATTTGTGTTGCAATATTTAATTGGTTACTTGCGAACAAAACTGTTAGAACGAAAAACTTGCCAATAGTATAAAGAACGATCAAATTCACATGTTATATCTATAGCGAGTACTTTTGTTTTTATTTGGCTTTCTAACAAATCAGCGATTTTGTTCAGAAAAATAATATTTATCGTAGCTTTAATGTATTTCATAATCATTAATTCTAGAAAATATAAGAAGACAAAAGTCGCTTTAAAACAAATCAACGAACAGTTCGAAAAATATATTGCCATAAATTAAGATGAAATGAATATTGAGCAACGACAACATTATAATAAACCATTAGCATAATTTGCGTAAGTTGTTAGTATTTAAACTAACAGATAACAAATCAGTGTTGAAGATAAGACTACATTACCTTTTAGAGATAGAGGGGCACTCATTGGCCTTAGTTCAGTTCTATACTACTTATTTAACGCATAACATTATCCCTGGGAAAAATAAGCTATATTTAGTGGATCAGAATGATATGGAATGAGTAATTGATATTCCAGTTGGTCAATATAGCTTAAAAGATCTTGAAAAAACTATAAAAGCAATGTTTTTATTTAGTGTAGATTCAATGGATGAGAAAGAAAATGATACATCTTTCGAGCTGGATAAAATAACAAACAGAGTGAAAGTAAAATGTACGCTTAAATTACAATTTGGAAAACGGGGTTCAATAGGAAAAATTTTATGTTTCGTAGAAAATAAAACTCTGAAAGCAAATGTGGAGCATTGTGGTGATACAATTACAAAATTTGCTCCATTTGAAACAATAAATATACACTGTAATATAGTAAATGGTATGATATTAAAACATGATGAATATAATCATAGAGAAACTAACATAATTATCACTTTTAAACCAAGAACAATATTTGGATTTGGCGACATGATCTATTACGAACCAGCTTATCCATAATTTTTTCCAGTGCAAACAAATCAAGTTAATGACATAATAGTTGAAGAGCAGTGGTATTAGAGATGAGACCATAGATATTTTTTGGGTTGGAAGTAGTCATATTCTATATATAATAACTTAAATAGTTTAAAAAATATTAAAGTTTCATATGATAAAGATGAATAATATTTCTATAGAAAGTACAATGAAAGATTTAGAAAAAGAATTCAATGTTTCGGCTACTTTAATATGTCGAATTTGGACATGAGTATCGAAATTTTTAATTAGACTATGTTGCAGCACATTACTGAAGTCAGAGCGATAATTGTGTTTTAATGATTGGATAACCATTAAAACTTTATAGAGATATGAACGCAAATAAAAATCAACTGATGTCTAATTATACGACGATCATTTACTCTTTAAAAAATATAATAGAATGCGTTTGTTTAACACCACAATCCACCATTCCATCATATGCAAAACTTATACCTCCATGATTAACATCATTTAAAACTTTTTCACTCAAAATCTGAACATATCTGTCTGGTAAGGTTATTTTAAAATTTCCAGAAGTAATTACCACTTTGTATCCATACCGTGTATCATTTATTTCAGCATGGTTTATGGGATAGGACTGTCCAATTGTAAGTAAAGTTTCTTAAATTGTTTGGTTCCGTTTAATACATTTAGCAACTAATCCATCTTTATTATATACAATATTTTATTTTTTTTACGTATTCAAATTTTTTGAGCCACTTTTGTTTTTTGCAATTGCGCCCAAACGCAACTTTTTACGCGTATTTTTTTAGATGCACTCAAACGCAAAGTTTAATGCAACTTTTTTTCTAAAGACTACGATCTAACCAAACGCTACTTTTTGAGCCACTTTTTTGCGGTTGTGCTCAAATGCAATTTTTTGAGTTACTTTTTTGCAACTGCTCTCAAACGCAACGTTTTGAGCCACTTTTTTTTTTTTTGCGGTTGCGCTCGAATCGGCATTTCTATACTACTCTTACCCCGACAACAACTTGAGTTCCACTTCAGGGGGTGGCGCACACTACTTCCAGGACCAAGTATTCGTGTGCCCAATCACATAGTCCGTTGACACACATGTACACAACTGTTGATTTTCAATGAATAATGAACACCACTCATTACACCCGAGTACCTTTTCCAATTCAAGAGATTGTATCTATTCGCCAGGGTAGAATACTGATTAGTGATTATAATGGTCGGGAATTCGGAGTACGTACGGAAGAGATACGTTGTTATACCTATACGTGGAATTATTGCAATAAAAAGTAGGTTTCTCTATATAAGGTGACTAAAATTGAAGACGTTTAGGAGCGAAATTAAAATGCATTGTATTCATGAGAAGAAGTCATACTACAGCTACGAGAACGGAAACTAATCTAAACCAATTTTGGTACTATCATGCCATTTAATATTTATAAGTTCTTTATCTTCGAATAGTTTGGCGATAGCTGCATCACGTTAACACGATATTACTGTGTAATGTTTGTAACTCTAGTAGTGGAACTACGTTTTAATCACAGCAATAACACGGTGTCACGTCGCTCGTGTTGTGCCAACGCGAAGCCAGCATTGGCACTAAACTAATAATGTATGGAAATAATTTTTAAAATTTATTTTATGTGCGTCCATTTGTCACAAATATTTATGGCTGAAATTGAAGTAAGTAAAGTTAATAATAAAATTGACATGATACATTATTTCTATGACTTTCTTACACATAATCACAGCAAATATTATGACAATCTTTCTTGAAGAAGATTTTCTTGTAAATTATGCTTTCTGGAGCATCCAAAATAGAAATGCACTTAAATTTTGTTGGAAAAACAGACTATTTTAATCGATTATTTTTTACATTTAAAAAGTATAGAGCTACTTTAGTAAAATATTTTATAATGTTGCAAAATATATACATTTTTCTTTCATATAGAGAATAAATCGCACATTTCTGGCAATTTTCATGGTGCCTGTTCTACTTTTTTTTATGAGTGCTTCACATTGTACAGTCGGGTGAAGTGCTCCGTAGGGAGTTGCTTTACTTCAACCTTAAGATAAATAATGGAATGTTTCAAGCTTTCATGGCCATTATGAAGCTGGTTGTCTTGGCTTCTGGGTTGAAGCCACGTCTTCTTCAACCGACGCGACGTTCCGACGTACCTTGGAGCAGGCATCTTCAGGGATCTTGAACGAGACGGTAAAGACCCCATAACGCCATGAAGATGCCTACTGCAAGGCAGGGGCGAAACCTCGATCGAAGAAACCAAAACATGGTCGTAGCTTGGAAGCCAAGACAATAAGATAAATAGTTTTTTATACAAACGAACGTGTCTACTGAAGAAACAGAATGTAAAGAGAAATCTACGTCATTGTATGAACACTTGAGTTGGCGGTTGTGATCGAGCGCGATCGAAGTGGCGCAGGGGTGAGCCACTGGATTTGCGTTCGGAAAGAAACGGGTTCGATTCGCCGCCCGAACGTCCTGATTAATTTTTTTTTTCATTACTCGAGGAGACCTCTGGAATGATTCGTCGCTACAAGTCATGGCCTGCTTTCTGAGCACGTAAACTCCCTCTCTAATGACCTCGCCGTCGACGAGACGTTAAACCCTGCCTACATAAGGGTTGTTCACGGTTAATCGACCACTTTTAAAATCAACCCTTGAAAAATGTCACTCCTCCTAACTTGCATATACAGGCTGTATCTAAATTTGACAGACAACATTCGGCTGTAGGTTAACAACGAAAAAATAAGTTGAAAACATGTATACAACCTATGGTCTAAAGTGAATACTGAGGTTGGTACACATCTTTGAAGTTGAACCTGGAACACTTGTTTATTGCAAATATTGGAGATAATATTTAAGATGGAACAACGAGTGTCTGGATATGGCTAACTGAAGAAAGATTTTCAAACACCACAACACTTGTCGCTGTCACCAAATTGTTTCATGAAAATAATCACTGTTATTAGCTTACCCCTATTTCGAACTAAATCCATGTCGCGGTACCATATTCGAGTTTTAAAGGATGGGTTATTAATCTTCATGTCACAATTAACAAAAATGTCACCTTGTGTAAATATCCAAAGCGTCACCGCTTTTGCGAGTATTTCGTATTTTACTTTAAAAATAATATTTACCAATACCTGGCAGGTGAGGCACGCACAATACCCAATAACACATATTTGCAGCCATTAAAAGGAGGGGAAGATTACATAGAGAGGTACGTTACAGTGTTATTATAATAAACTCTTTCTTCTACTACAACTTCAAAAATGTGTACTTCCCTTAGAATTAATTCTAGACCATATGTCGTATATATGTTTTCAACTTATGTTTTCGTGAGTAACCTACATCCGAATTTTGCTGGTCGAATTTAGGTACATCCTGTATATTTTGACAGGTGCCCAGTAAAGTTGGTAATGACGGAGGGAAAACAGTTTTGTGTCGTAACATTGAATTAATAGTGTTCGGTAAACTTTTATGAATACTGGAGTAGTATATTTTGCTTTCTGTTTTTTTAAATTCATAAAAGTAAGAAATAGCAAATTTGTAAAATATTTGCTTCTCTAACAATTCCAGATTCACTTGATCGACGCACGAATAAAGTAATTAGGCCCATGACAATGTTCATTCTACATATGGCGGAAGCATACACAATGTGCAACAAGTAGATCTTAAGCAGGCTTCCAGAAATACTGAGCTCATCATGAGCAACCTATACCTATAGGCTGTTAACGGTAAAATTAGCACTTTTGAAAACCCTCCATAAGATCTACTTGGAAGCAATTAGTGTATTCTTCAGCCATATATAAAATCAACATTGCCGTAGACCTGAGCACTTTATTCATGCATTGGTAAAGGGAAAGCGTAAATTATTTTGAAAGTAAATAATGTACAAATTTTAAAATCCAGACACACTTAAACATGATAAAAAAATCGGAAAGAAAAATTAATTATTGTAGTATTGCCAAATGTTTGCTGAGCACTTTTAATTAAACGTTGAGACGTGGAACTACCTTTCCCCCGTCAGTACCAACTCTACTGGTCTTTTTTCCATTACATTTGCCCTTTAAAAATACACACAGGAAGGGACAGTGACAATTTTATAGGGTTGATTTCAAAACTTATCACTTAAACTTGAACAGCCTTTATATTATATGCTATTCGCGGTAAAGTGAACACTTTTGAAAGCCCTCTCATTTGAAATAATAGTCAATAAATATATTTTATTTTAGCATTAGAGGGAAACTTCCGGTTGTGGTGGAATATGTACACTATGTTTATTAGTTACATAGCAATATTTATTTAAAAAGGTGGTTAAAGGATAATAAATGACTGAAAGGAAAAAGTAACTAAGGTCTAAAAGTGCTCACTTAAACGTGAACACTCTTTATATTAAAGGCTGTTCACGATCAAGTGAGCACTTTTGAAATCAATCTTAGAAAAAGTCACTGCTCCTGCCTGTACATATATTGTAACGGGTGCACTGAGTGACATGCGCACAGTAAGTTGGTTAACGATGGAGGGAAAGTAGTTCAGTATTTTAATGTTGAATAAAAAGTGTTAGGTGACCATTTGTGATAACTTAAATTATTTCTTTCGCTCTGTCTTTTTAATGCATCAAAGAGTTAAAATGAACATGTTACTTTTATTATAATTTCACAGTTTCACTGGACCGACGCATGGATAAAGTGATGAGACCCATGGTAATGTTAATTTTACATAAGGCAGAGGAATACACTATGTGCGTACAAGTAGATGTTAAGCAGATCTTTGAAAAGTGCTCGCTTTACCATGAACAGCCTGTGTGAGCGGTGTGAGCAAGTGTCAGCGCCGCGGTGACGCGTGTTGTTGCAGGTCGACGGGCGTGAGCGGGCAGCTGTCGGTGAACCGCAAGCCTCGCGATAGCCGGCTCTTCCACAAGCTGTCCTGCTACATCACTCAGGAGGACCTGCTGCAGCCGCTTCTCACCGTGCGCGAGATCATGATGGTGTCGGCGCACCTCAAGCTCCCCCGCAACATGACGCACGCCCACAAGACCAAAGAGGTACGTAGTGATACGAACAAAGTATGCTTGGCCCTGCGCTGCAGCTGATTCCAAGGCCGCCTCTGCCGATCAGAGGTAGAGGTTTGCAGCGTCGTGGTGTGGTTCGATGCTTCAATTGGCGAGAGACCTCCCCGTAATTATAAGTCTTCTCCCCCCCCCCCCTCTCCTTACACAGCGAAGCTCCGTGCACGTAGATATGCTCTGTCACAGCCTATGGCTACAGAGACTGGCCGCTGTGAGGTAGCACACCATTATTTTAGATACATATGTTCCAGAGGACATATGCTATTATAGGTTATATTTAGGATATTATTATAGGTCGATTAGGCTAGCTAAATATGTATTTTCATCCACAGGTCCTTACCGTCTTTTAATGTTCTAGTAAAAACCAGTAAGAGCCAGCCCTGCCGACACTTATTGGCAGCTCACTTTCTCTCCTTCAGTTTTCAGGTTCTAAGAAGATATCGGGGGGGAAGAGGCCCAATAGCGCCACTTCTCCCACCAGAGAGGCGCCCAAACACCTCTCTGGTTACTGCCGGCATCAAGTTAATAATAAACAAAGCTCCCACCCCCTCTCTATTAGTCTTTCCAACTCTATTAACTAAGAGCATGTGTTCCAAACTCTCTATCTCCTGTAGCATTATATCAAATTTAATTTAATTTAATGCATGCAATGATGTTTGAATTTTTGCTTCTCTGTCGCAAGGGTTTTTACGTCTCTCTTGAAGGTTTTTCCCTTCCTCTTCATAGTTAAGACTAGCTCTAAGTACACTTAGGGAGGTAGTCATGCTCCCAAAGTGCAGGCCATGGCTGCCCAATCCCTCTGCCGCGATGCATGCCTCCTTGCATGATTTTCCTTCCTAGTAGGCGTAAGGGATTAGCCCTGAGACGCAATAAAATCCCACCCTACCTTTAGGCCTTGACTTCACATAACACTTAGAATAAGGTAGTTTATAAAAAAAAAGCTTGAGAACGTACTCGCCAGACAGCATGTGGCTGAGGCGACCTGTGTTATCCCCGGACCACAATAACCCGGTTTAGAATTCCGAGTGAGCCGTAGATAAACGTGCATTTGTTGCAGAGGTGGCAGTATTGACAACATTTCTGGAACTCATCCATTGACAGTATCACGTACATCGCAGTGATAAATAGCGGTGACTTTGTCACTACTTTTCATCTTTCCTTATTTTATTCATTGCACCTTATTTGTGGACCCCTTTTGTTGTAAACCACGGTAGAAAACGGTTCGGATAAAATTTTAAACTCAGTTGAAACTTCGTAATATGTCTATAGAATTTAGTGCACAATATAATTGCCCAAATACGACTTTCTCAATTCACCACAATATTTTGAGGCATATGCTCCAGACCGTTACAATACTTTTACGAACTAGGGATAGAAATTGTCACGATTTCACCAAGATTATTTAATATAATACAACTGTCATAATATTTAATATTTTGAACTTTAAGTCATTTTCTATGTGATATTTTTTCTTTGTAAATGAAATTTGAAATATTTTAAATGTACACATTTCTTATTTTACAGACATGCAGATATGTATTAAATTTCATTTTTTTACTGTATTTAAAATTTAGTCATTTCATAATATTTGCTAATATTTTTAATGTGTTTTACTTTTGTGTGATGATTTCTTTTTTGACGCAATAATTCGGAATCGTTAGTGAAGTGATGGAATTTGAAATTTGGAACAATGAAGAGCTTTTGTTAAAAGACTCATAAACTAATCAGTAGCTTGATGGAAACTGGCACTACGATAAAATTGCGTGCCCATTTCAGACTTTAAGTATAGTCTACGTAAGAAATTTCGTATCTCAAGCCACGTTAAAAACTTCAAATTAGGTGAAAAGGGCGGCTCTTAACAGCGAGGTCTTGAGAACCGATGAGGGTGACTGAGGTGAGTATGGTTGAGCAGCGCCGGAATGAAAGGACGGGAAAGCGGGAGATCCCCGAGAAAACCCGCCAACCAATCGTTCGGCACGATTCCCACATGAAAAAATCCAGGAGTGACCGGGCCGGGGATTAAACCAGGCTCGCATTGGTGGGAGGCTAGCAGGCTAACCGCTCAGCCGCCGTGGCCCCCATTTATACTGAAATTTAAAACATACATTGAAGCCGGGTTGTGCCCTCTAATTGCCAACACCACTCACAATGTTAGGATGCGAAGGACCTCAGCGCATTTAAATTCATGATACGAAAATCATTGGAGGTAAAGTAGTTTTGCACAATTTTTAAAGGTGTAAATATCGCTATGATAATCGCTCTACAATAGTCATCCTCTCCACACCTTCGGTACAAAATTGCCGAAGCAGATATACAGTAGTTAGTTTAAATGTACACATAAAATACGTCGCTTGAAACAGCACAGTAATACAGTGCTTGTATTCGTAAGCATGTCCCTAAATAAATTTAAGACACTATGGGCTGCGGTACTTGACATAAAGTTGGAATTTCCTTGGCTTCAAGCCAGAAGACGATGCAATTGTGTGGCTAGAACGCTTTCAGAGCACTGTTTTTTTTTGTATTGTGTAAAAGCACTGTAGGTTCTCTGCAGCTGCCTGGTACAAAGCATGTCAAATTTTTAATTTACTCCCCTCTCTCTCCCTTTTCTCCAGCAAACAACGAATTTTACATCATCTAAACGTGTTTGGCATTTATTCTGCAGTAGCCACAATGTCTCATTGGAAATTCTCGAGTGCTTTGTGAATTAGGCACGCCATAGTAGCTCCACACAAAACTAGTCTCATGATAAAGGTTTCCTGGCCTAAAGAATGATATGCCAGTTAAACAAAACATAATAGTTACAGATATACCGAAGCTACAGTGCAGCAACTGAATGTTAACATGGTTGCCCGACTCGATTGTTGTATGCCTATGAAGTCACCAGCACTGACCGTACGCTCTTAACCTTAAATAGTGAAAATGACTCCAAAAAGTGAAACTTGACTTTAAACAAGTGAAAAATGCTTTGCTGGATTCATGGACTGTCCGATAAATAAAAAAAGCGGCTGAAATTCACTGTCTAAATTGCGATTCATACTAATTTCTTAACGTATATTAAAATCTCCAAGACACACATCTCCCAAGCCATTTTACTTGCGCTATATTAGATAGCAACTTCGCAAACTAACTTTAAGTAACAGTAATGGGATAGTGTTGGCCTACCTTGTGCTGTAAGGATACAGGCTTTGTGGATCTACCTTCATAGAGTCGATTAGTCTCATTTTGGTTCGACGGCTACAGTGTCGGTTCTCGGTTCTCCTTGACTCTTGATCTTTCTCTAAATTTGACGCTCTTGAAATAGTTTCGTACAGATGTCCTATTTGTGTACTGCTTCCACTTTGTAAATGTAAATGTTGAAAATGTCAGAATCTTGAGAATTTAGAGGTTAATGAATTACTAAAAATAAATCTAAATCCCATAAAAAATATTTTTAAATTCTGTTCTTGCTCTAAAATTCCGGTTAGATGCCCACAATCTTTTAGTAACTAAGCATTCAATAAGTTAAATTTCAGTCATTTCACCAACTATGTCCAGTTGAATCATCGTCTGGAATCATTTAAAGAGTTCATATTTTTACATGTTGATATAGTTGTGCCTTTGCTGCAAACGACTGCGTCGAATTACTATGTCTTGAAACACCATCAGTCCCGTCACCCATATTTTTGACCTCATTCCACCATAATATTAATATCAAGCCCAATATAGTTCTACTATCACCATCTCAGTACATAATTTAATATCTGCGCTCCTTCCCTGTTTGACAATAGAATAAAGTTAAGGGGAATATAACAAAAGAACAACTCATCTTGACAATATTTCAAGAATCATTCGCCAGGTGCCTGTATATATAATAGATTGTTTATTTACTTACACGCTTAAAGATTAATGCTTATAATCATGTGTTGCTGTGGGTAGTGAATTTGAACATCTGCGTATTCAGGTTTTTAGTTTCTGGCTTATTGCTAGACTTAGTAGTTTTTACTTAGGATACAATCTTACGTTTGGTAAAGGTTTTATTTGGCTGACGTTAACTTCGAGTGTACATTTACTATATATATATATATATATATATATATATATATATATATATATATATATATATATATATATGAGAGAGAGAGAGAGAGAGAGAGAGAGAGAGAGAGAGGTCTTTAATAGTTTATCTTCATTTTGTCCTTTCTAACGGTTTTTCCTCAATCACTTCAAACAAATGCTGGGACGGCTTCTTGATACACTCATCGCCGATCCCTTCCCTGATACTGATTGTCCGAGGGACTATTTCAGTTTGTAATGACCTCGCCGTCCAGACGTTAAATCACAGTACAAAATGCTCTAGCATATTTTTAGACTACTTACTTTGAAAAGATGTACTAATTAAATCATGCGAATATCTACCTGTAAAGTTCCCTTTCCCCCAACAACTTTTAAACATATAAACAGAATTTTACCAAACTCGGTAGACATATAGGTAGCACTTAGTAGGACATAGGCCTTCTACTTTTAAAGTCGTATACCATGTAGTGGTTTGTTTTCATAACGGGGGTAATTTTGATATTTAGGGTGCTATTTTATATCTCGCGAACCATGTAAGCCAATTTAGTCGACATTTAGTATTTGGTCAGTTAATCATGCAAATATGCATTTAGGGAGGTATATGGTTATTGTTCCACTATTTCAGAAGATAGCACTACATGAAACAATAAAACTTTAAACTCTTATCTAAGAAACAGTGTAATATATTCTCGCCAAATTTGGGAAGTAATTGATACTATGGTAGGCCTTGTTGCCACATGCAACTTAAATGGATAATGCACTTACTTTCCACGTGGAGGCCACATAAATATTATAAGTTAATTTTCGTATGTACCATACTGTATAACCATTGTCTGGCGAACTTGGAAAGCTGAAAGTATCAACTGCAAGAATTAAATACGCTAATGCATAAACATTTTGTCCACCATTCTGTAAAATAGCGCCACATGAAAAATTAAGTTCTTTGTATCATATTTAGGGAAGTAATCCACCGATTCCTATCAAATTCTGTAATCAACCATATTACATTACACCATGTAAACTGATATGTTTTAAGTGATGCAGCAACTAATGTTTGAAGTGGCGGCCATATGAACATTTCGATTACTATACTATATACATGAAAGGATGTAACAGATTTGAACTAAACTTTGCATGCTGGTAGAGGCTTATATTACAATCATCAAATGTGTCTACGTAGAACCTATTTTTCCGCCATTTTGTAAGCTAGTTCCACTTCTATTCCATATCTCGGGAAACAATTGACCGATTCATAGCAAATTTTGACAAACAAATATTATTATACACCATTTACGTGGAACAGACAATTATTTTAAACATGACGGTAATAGAAATATTTTATCGCACGTGTTACTTTTTTCTTAGTTTTAGAGTAGGCCTACGGGTTACTGCGTCAAGTTTACTCTCATATATGTACAAAGTAGGCTAATTAGTTATGTTGGTATCTTCTGGTTTTTGGTTATCGTGGTGCTATAAATAAGTACCTAACCGTAGTCATGAAGTTAATTTTTATTTAATAGCCCATTCTTCCAGTGTCAGACGCGTTGTTTTGAACCGCGTTCATACCTTTGCTCTTTGTTGAATGATTTGTCGATGTGCTCACTGCGGTAGTATTTGCAAACTTGACTGTAATGTTCTGAATCGGATATGTGCAGATCACAGATATCCTCAAGATGCTCGGCATGTTGGAGTCACTCGACACACGCACTGAAATGTTGTCTGGCGGGCAGAAGAAGAGGCTGTCTGTGGCCTTGGAAATGATCAACAACCCACCAACATTCTTTTTGGATGAACCCACCAGGTTGGTGTAGAATTATTTGTATTAACTGAAGACTATCGAAACTGCATTCAGGCAACCCTTCTGATTATTGCGTTTTCGGATACAGGCAGTGAAGTGGTAAATAATATATCACAGTGAAAAATGCTATTAAAATAAATAATCAGAGTTCATATTTAAGATTATACCTTTTTTCACTTGATAAAAGTTGTTAATAAAATAAATAACATAAAAAATACCTCAGTAAAGTAATTGGACTGCTTTTGGGACCAAGAATTATCACGTTACACGTCGTCAAAATGTTACTATTGATTTTTCATCGAAGCCAAACCAGTTAATTTTCCCAGAAAATTAGCAACCGCCATCAAAATAAAAACTTCCTAGTGTGGATTTTCTTTATTAACTGATCACACTCCACGCCAAAAGCATGCGCTCTCTCTCTCTCATCTGAATACATTCATCGCGATGCCTCATACAAACGTTGTTGGGAAAATATTCTGCCCCCCAATTTTTACAAACAGGATAATAACTCAGGGAAAAAAAGGCAAAGAAGAATTATTTGCCACGACACTGCAGACGCTTGATGCACTACCGTAGTCTGGCTGCTTTGTTTTATCTGGGGTAGCTATAAAGATAGCTGGCGGCATGGTATAGGCTGTTCACGTTAAAATGAACACTTTTGAAAGCCCTGTTTAAATACTACTTATATGCACATTGTGTATTCCTCCATCAAATGTAAAATTATAATTGTCTCTGGTCCCTTCACTTTATATGTACCTCGGTCAAGGGCAACTAAAACAATTAAGAACAGTAGATATTTTACAAATGTTTTATACTTACTCTAATTTGTACTTAAAAACAAAAATTAAAATAAAATATTTTAGTATTCACAATGTTTATTTAAAACCAGTAATTTAAAGTTAACATAATGAACCACTCTCTATCTTCGCCATTGCCAACTTTACTGGACGCGTGACAGTCCGTGTGTCAGTTTAAATATATGCAGGTAGGGGTAGTGGCATTTTTCAAAGGTTGATATCAAAAGTGCTCACTTTACCGTGAACAGCCTTTATCAGAATGGATCCACACTGGGACTGCCGATGTTATGTGACGCATTACTGACCTTCGCTGTTGAAGCAAGAGTCCAGGCATTACACTTCTTTTGCTATCAAATAATGTATCAAAACCGCTAAGGCAGAGCTTTTAGAGCAAACTACTCTTAGGGCCAATACTCGCTGTAAAAAATATTTTAGAGTAAATTCCTTTAGGACAAAGAACATTTAGAGTAATCATCTTTTAGGACAGCCGTCTTTCCGTGTTGATTGTTAGGGTTTGTGTTATAAAACCAAAATTTAGACCAAACGACTCAAATCGTAAGATGTTTAGGAAGAATGTATTTATAGCAAACTATTTGTATGGAAGTCATCAGTAATACATGCCTTGTGAACATTCGGGGCTGCGCTGTAGAACGGCAGCAGTAAAGGCGAGGTAGAGTGAATCACTTTTAAAAACCACAGACATTAAGTTATTTGTCACAGTTCAGTTTTAAGTGCATTAGTGGAATGATACGCCATTCATGGGTGGAACAACTAGACGTACAGTTAAGAGTGGGATGGACCCCCGTGTTTTTCGTGAAATAATTGTTTGCGCGAATACGCACATATCGGTAAATAAATGTTCAGCAAATACGACTTTTTGTCAGAAAAGACAAAAAAATTTATTTACGTTCCTATTTTTTTTTAATTTTGTCATTTTAAGAGTATTCTTGGAAAAAAATATTCGTGAAATAATCAAACATTTTTAAAGCTTACCTATGCCCTTTCCTTAAGCGGGAAGAGAAAAGTACAAATATACGGGCGTAGTTTAATCTGTGGGCTTTCATCGCATGTAATAAAACCCCTATATTACATATCTAATTTGCACAGTATAGCGTTACGACGGAAACACTGCACGCCTTGCGCGTAGGAGCGTTGAGGCACTAGGCGTGCGTGTTAGTGTCGCCCATATCGCTCCCTCGCTTCTTGACCTTGGACACGGGGTTCCCATGGGGGTTCATCCAATGCAGGACGCAAGCAATTTGTTCGTATCGCAGCCGGCAGGTATCTGACCGCAGCATATCGTAGCCATCTACTATTATTTGCGTGAAACATGGCGTTTTTGGAACTGATGAGCTCCCACATCAAGCCACGTGAGCAAGTACCCAAGCTCAGTGTAATGGGTACTCCTACATGCATCATTCGCTAAGTTCTCTAGGAGGATCTCAGTTCTTCCGTACTCCTGGGTGACTAGTGAACTACAGTAAAGGAAGGGTGCATCGCGGTATAGCAGGGATGTGCACAAAACTTGCTCACAGTTGGGACCATGACATTCGCCCAGAAGTGAGCAAGAGTCAAGATAGTCAGGGCATAGAAAAACCGGTTGAGATAGAGTAGGTGCTGGGAAAAGCTGTGCGACTCTACGAGCAGGAATTAAACTGTAATAATTACGACCAGGAATATGATACAGAGAAATTAATTTAAGAAAAACATGCATTAAAGCAGGAAGTAAGATGGCATGTAACGTGAAATGGAATTGGCTACGTGGTCCATCTATCGGAAGGCGGCTCCAGCCAATCAGGAAGCGGCTCAGAGAACTCTGGTTTCACCAGTAGGCCACTGAGTGCCTCTAGCGGTGACAATAGAACAAAGAAAGTTTTCCCGGTTGCCTAACTGCTGTTAACATTGCCTTGCCGATGAAAGGCCTGCAGTGCTTTCTTGCGTGGTGGCAGGCGTTGGCGCCTGAGACGTCTGCAACCGTCTTGGCTCTTGTGTATCAACAGTTGCCTACCAGCAGGCGTACGGACGCATTTGCATGACCCACTGACCGTGTAGATAATCATTCTAAGTATTTAGAATGAAATATTACTGTTTTTTTTTCATCCACCACGCCTTTAAGTTGCACCAGTTATTATACAGGATGATTTACAAGGAGTTACCGCCACTCATAGGGCTTATTCCTTACATCATTTGGAACAAAATATGTCATATATGTGGGTACTATTCCCAACATTTACAGAGTAATTTGAAACACTGAAACGTGATGAATAGAATAATAACCCTTTCAGAAGTAAATTCAGTGATATATTTTTTACAGTTGAGCATCACAATTGCGTCTATAGGCTGTTCACGGAAAAATGAACACTTTTGAAAGCCCTGCTTAAGATCTCCTTGTATGCACGTTGTGTCTTCTTCCACCCTATGTAAAATTAACATAGCCATGGTCCTCACCACTTTATTCATGCGTCAGTCAAATGAAACCTTGAAATTATTAGAAAAGTAAAAATTTTACAAATCTTCTCATGTTTACACTTCGATGCAGAAAAAAACCAGAAAGCGGAAGAAATATTTTCAATTATCATAAATGGTTACCTAACACCTTTTATTCGACGTTAAGATACGGAACTACCTTCCATCCTTCGTTGCCAACTTTACTGGGCGAATGTCACTAGGTGCGCCCATTAAAATATATGCAGGAAGGGGCAGTGACTTTTTTCTAAGGTTCATTTCAAAAGTGCTCACTTAATCGTGAACGGCATTTAACGAGCTTACAAAATATGTTCAAAAATGTTTCCGTCTACTCCCATATACTTGGCATGCAGCTTATGTGTTGCTGCTCTACGTAACTGCACACGACTGCCTGTAGCAGCATGGACGATACGCGCAAGTAGTGCCTCATGTGTTTGTGCATTCCTGTTGTAAATATTATCCTTCATCCATCCTCATACACAATAATCTAGGAATTTCCAATTTGTCGAATTACTCTGTAATTATTGAGAATAGGACCCCCTTTCATATGACATATTTTGCTCCAAATGATGCAAGGAATACGCCATGTGAGTGGCGGGAACTCCTCGTGAATCATTCTGTATAGTATGTTTTTACATTATTCACTCTGATACATGTGAGACATGGATTCAGCACGGCTAAACTCAGATATAATTTTACGAGCATTTGAATCCAGACCAGGGGTAACAGCAGCGACAGAGCTCCTTATCGTACATCGAAATAATAACAAATCGCTTGAGGTCCGCAATGAACCATGACCGACTAAACTTTCTTACCCTGATCTGCACTGAAGTCTAAAGATTAGTAATCGGCAACAAAAATATTGAGTTTTTTTTTAAGTAAAGGAATTTCGCCAGTTGGAATGCGTCTAAATACCACATGCTGTGAAGTGAGGTACAGATTGTTTCATTAGCTCCGCTGTTACCAGCGTGGCAGAATTTATTGTCGATCCGTGTCTGAAGGCTGAAGCTACTCCGTGTTTGTGTTTATCGATTCTCCAATTTGTAAATTGTGATTTGGTTCTTCGTAGTTCTAATGCTGTAAATAGTCACTTGTACAAAACTTATGTGAACACTTATGCAATAATGACTGAAAACTATTAAATAAATTAAGAAGAATTATATTTCAAACAATTATACATAGTTTATCATAATCTAACTTTACCTGAAATGTAAGGATATTTAGTCGAAGCTATAAAGTAAAGTCATAACGTGTAGCAACCTGGTATTAAATATTACTGTGATTACTCTAATTCCGTTATTCCAAAAAAGTGCAATAAGAATGTAACATTTATACTTGTATAAAATCAATGTGGCAATGGTTTTGTAATTTCATATTAAATTTGTAAATATATATTTTCTAAACATTACAAAAATGAAGTGATAAATATATGTAATTAACTGCATGGCTTTGTTAGACGAAATATGTTGCCGTAATGCCAGTTCGAACACATTTCACGTAAATAAGTTCCGCTGAGTAAGGAATGAAAACGTTTGATCGCACTGTGAGACATATTGTGGAGAAGCGTTAGGCTGCTCTAAGTACAGTAAACAGTTGTAAGAGTATAAATATAGATGCTTAACCAACACGTTAGGGAAGGTAATTTTTAAGTTTACACATTTATTAATCGGACTGATAATATGAAACATATTAAAAGGAAAATTACCCACGTAAATACAATTTTAGATACCTTTGGCATAAAAATTTTCTGACAATTGAAAAATATCTATCTTGCACCAAAATGAACTATTTTGACGTACGTAACTATTTTGAAATGTTTTTTTTAATCAAAACGGGCAAGTTATACGTTCTCCAAAAACGAGTATTTAAACACATTGTAACTTTATTTACGACATGGTGCTCATAAGTTATTCGGACGCTCGGAAATGATTCCTTTAAATAAAATGTTCAAATTTCAAAGTGTTAATGTGCATATAAATTAGAAAATAATAATATGCAGTCTGTCATATATTTACCATTAAGTGACGAGAACACCAGAGAAAATGAATATGTTCAAATAAATATAAAAAAATTTAACAAGGAAGGGACCATTACGTTTTACAAGTTAAAAAGGAGTTGAAAAATTAAACACCCTCCCAACCATTATAATGTCTTGTAACATAGTATTTTTTTAAACT
This sequence comes from Dryococelus australis, assembly GCA_029891345.1. Lineage (NCBI taxonomy): Eukaryota > Metazoa > Arthropoda > Insecta > Phasmatodea > Phasmatidae > Dryococelus > Dryococelus australis. The sequence goes on from CM056993.1 coordinate 103,003,847, forward strand.
CTATGTACTGTAGCGAGTTATCAGTCATCGGTTATTTCTATGAGTTTTTTTTATTCGTAATCAGATTAGTATTAATTATTAACTCAAATATGTAAATTTTGATTTTTGTGTGGATGTATTTTTCTAGGTTTAAAATTACTGTAAATTATGTTGTTATTTTTACACTTGCAAACCCAATTAAAAATAATGTGTAAGTTTGTGTTACACCAATTTACGCCCTTTGTTACAAATCTGTTCCGAAATATGTGAAACTACATAAACCTTTGAGTCTCCTATTTGTATTTAAAATCTGTATTTCGGAACAGATTTCTAACAATGGGTGTAAATTTCTGTAACCCAGAATTACAAATTATTTTTAACTGGTTTTGCAAATGTAAAAACAACAAAATAATTTACAGTAATTTTAAATCTAGTAAAATACACGCACATAAAAATTTGATGCTACATATCTCAAACAAGCTAACACGACCATCACAAATGCTTGCTCGAATTACATACTTCTGCGCTGTTTTTTCGACTTCCTGGGTGGTTTCGAAATACGATGCCTGTCATTAAAGATCTCAAATAGCACTTACACCTGCGAGCCGAGCCATCTGGTTGCAGAAACTTGGTCTCTGCTTTCACTGTTGGGAATCGCGTTATTGCCCTCTAAAAAATGCATTCGCGGAGTCGCTTTACGACTTGTCTCGGAGCATGACCAAATACACACAAGGCCTCTGCTAGAGAGCTTGTACGTTCCATAAGAGACACTGGAGGTAGTTGCGACTAACTTAAAATAAACGATGCCGACGTAACGGGCGTGAAGCTGTTTTCCTTCATTATTTCAGTGTTGTAGTCATCGAAACATTTAATGAATGAAACAAAACCCCTAACAAATGAGATGTGTTGTAATTTTAAAAAATATTCTAAAAGACGTTAATATTAAATAACTGAGAAATAAGTGCTGAAAATATACTACAGTGACACCTCTTGTGGGCGGCGTTCTCACAAAGAGGCTGCCTGTGTGATCAAGGTCGCTATGACGCTATCTTTCTCGTGGTACATTCTATTTTCGAATCCTTGGTATGCCGTGGATGTGTATGACGTTTACAGATGAAAGTTGATGTTATTGTGTTAGAGCTGTCCTTACGATAGGTTATCGGCATAAAGAGGGAGCCTGAATGAGGAACATGTTAAAAAATGCACTATGAAGGTGTGGAATAGCAATCTCTGTAGATGGTTCGTGGTCAAATAAAATAGTTTGAAACTTCAACATAATCCTGCCCGTTGCTGAATATAGCTAAAGAAAACACAGTAAACGTGGCAGAAAATTGTGGAAAACAATTTTCTGTGAATGCATCTTATTTAAAATCCACGGAAGACGATTTATTTGTGTTCCACGTGCAACAGGACAACAACTAGCGTCTCTCTAAACTACTGTACAGTTTTTCAAGTGGCGCATGGTTATTTGTCAGTTGGTCTACGAGCCGGAGTAACTCGCAGTGGGCTCAAAGTAAAAAAAAAAAAACAAGACCTTAAAAATGCTAATTTAACTGTGATAGTGCTTTACGAGATGTGGCCCAGTTTTCTTTTGATGTGCATCATACCCCCAATATTGACTTACTAATAATTGCTGGTATAGTCGTTCACATTACGTTATTCAATAGTGGCTTCGTTTGTCAACATTTTGTTACCCAACAGACCCGGATGTCAATAAATGAATGTATAGCGTTACTTGAAGATATCCTAGTTTCTCCAGAACTCTATCAGAGGAGATAAACTGAAGAGTTTCAAAACCCGTGTTTATAGAAATATAAAGTTTGCTAACACGCGGTTTTAAAATTTCTATTGGCGAAAGCATGTTCGGTGTTGGCATTCAAATAGGGCATTGAGGAGTACGTGTGCACTCACTATAGCTCGCTCATTGGAGATCAATGGAGCTCTTTCAAAAGCCCTGCTTAGCACCTCATAAGTAAACGAGGTTACGGTGTGAAATTGATACGAACACTAATGTGTTCTTAACTAGCCGTATCTGACTGTAATTCTGATACAACCAAAATAAACCAATTTTAGTGGCTATCACATTTGAGGCTTGAACTTCGCACGAGACGGTGACCCATAGAAATTCTTCTCGTAATTCGCTGACAACACTAACGTAGACAGATCTGTGTGTTCTTTACAAGATTCGTGCAAAGTGAGAAGTGCCTTTATTTTGTGGAATGTAATAGCGTAAGTCCAAAATAATAGTGGATTTAATTACTCGCCCGTAGTAGCATGAATGATTAAAACGATTCATTGCCATGCATACATCTGGTATACAACGGTATGTTCAAAAACTCAGCTTTGTAATATCGTACACCCAAAAATATATGTAGTTCATTCCGTGCATGGGTTACGGGCGAGAATGTCTTTTCACCAAAGTTTAATTTCAAAAGTGTTGGCTTAAGAGTGCGAAGAACATATATCAGAGCTATACACGTTAGTCGTATTCTGCACATTTATGTAAGAAAATACAGAAAAGTCAATAAAGAACAATTCTAAATAACTTTTAAAGCAAATGTATTAACAAAGTGAGGTATTTCTATCATGTCAATTCTTACGTCATAAATCTGCACATATAATTTCAGCGCAAGATGATATGCAAAATAAATGCACCAATCTGACAAAAAATTTGTAAAAAAAAATGAAATAAAAAAGTTTTAGTTTAGAATTGCCCTGTCGTAATTTTTTCTATATTGGCTTCCAGAACCCCCTGTCAATTCCAAATTCAAGCTGTTCGCGGTTGATTGAGAGCTATTGAATTTCCCGCTCAAGATACATTTTTCTCCTCATTTTTTATCCTTACACCACATGTAACATTTACAATGTCACCTGCCAAATGACTTTATTCATGCTTGAGTCAAGTAAAAAAAATTAAATTGTCAGGAACTTAAATTTGTTAGTAATAGTCTGTGTCGATTCGTACTCTAATAAATGAAGAAACAGAAAAAACGCCAACTTTGTTGGCATAATTTTAAACATATCACTCTCAATAAAACTCCAAGACTCGGCCGGCACCCCACTATATCGGGTAGTTTATACGCGGTAAAGGGGAAGCGACATTTTTCAAAGGTTGGTTTCAAAAGTTCTCGCCTTACCTTGAACAGCCTGTAACGTATTTTGGCAATAAAGGCTGTAAGCACTTTTGAAATCGAATTTTCGGGGGAAAAAAAACACCGCCCTTGACTACACAGTGCACATTGGAGTGCCGGTTCGTAGTTAAGTTGGCAGCGAATTAAGAAAGACGTTGCGTTGAACGTTTAAATTGACTGCTACTGAAGTCCGTATTTCTTGTCTTTGACACGTAAGAGCATGAGTTTGTATATTATTAACACATCAACTTTCCTGAATATTCCACGTTCAATGGCAACATTAAATTACGTGAGGGGTAAGGACTAAAAGCGAAGAGAAAAGTACCTATAGTCCGTTCACGGTTTCTTCGGCCTTTTTGAATCAAACATTTGAAGAATCTCCCCGTGTATGACGTGTTTAGTATTTTCAACATATGCCATGTATCACAAGCGTTTTATACTTGTGTTCATAAAAGTAACTTTTTCCCCTGTTAAATTGAAATGTTATTAATATTTTATCTATAAATTATGCTTCATTTATAAATAATTGGAATTAAAAACAGGGAGACAATAGGTAGCGCCTAGTGTGAAATAGTGCTTATACAAAATATTGTTACTCTTAGTGCGCACGAATTCGATACGTTGTCCTCTGGTGTAATTCTCCAGGCTTAGTTATAAGCTTAGTTTGTACAAGGCGGAGGGATATCCTGCAAGTAGAACTTTAGCAGGGCTTCAGAAAAGGCTGCAGTAACCGTGAATGGATGATACTGTATATTGTAAGCAGGTGTTTGTAAAGTGGTAAGTTGACGACGAGGAGGTAGTATACGGAAGGGCGCGCGCGCGTGTGTGTTGTGCGACAGCGGACTGGACACGGTGTCGGCCAAGTACTGCCTGGACATGCTGCGTTTGCTGTCGCGCCAGGGCCACACCGTAGTCTGTACCATCCACCAGCCGAGCGCCTCGCTCTTCCAGCTCTTCGACTGCGTGTACGTCGTGGCGGAGGGCAGCTGCGTCTACCAGGGCACCACGCAGGGTATCGTCTCCTTCTTCGCCGCCGCCCACATGCCCTGCCCCACGCACTACAACCCCGCCGACTACAGTAAGTCTACCTCCTCCTTCACCTCGGCCCCGCTCGCCTCCCACCAAGGCTAACCGGGTTACATCCCCGGTCGGGTCACTCCCGGATTTCCGCATGTGGGAGTCATGCCGGGATATCCAGTTCTCCCCGCCCTTTCATACCGGTGCTGCTTCATATTAACTTGTCACCCTCATCGGCTCTCAAGACCTCGCTTTTAAGAGCCACCCAAATCCTTCATTCACTCGCTTTTTCAAATATTTGTTTTAAAGACTCTTACTTTGCAGGGAACAGTCTAATAGCAGTAGAACCTCTGAATATTAATGGCGCTGTAGAAGGAAAAGATCAATGACAGACTTTCTCAGCGTCGTTGGCACCAGTTGTCAGCCCGACAAGACGTTTTTGTAAGTGCCTCTGTGTTCGTGGCGCCGTCGTGCGGGTAGGCTAGTAGTCATCACATCTTCGCTGCGTCTATTTCTGAGGAAGACAAACAAATTTGTCCTCCTTCCTGACAAACCACAAAAGCGCATTTATTTGGCTATCTTAGAGAGAGAGAGAGAGAGAGAGAGAGAGAGAGAGAGAGAGAGAGAGAGAGAGAGAGAGAGAGAGAGAGAGAGAGAGAGAGAGAGAGAGAGAGAGAGAGAGAGAGAGAGAGAGAGAGAGAGAGAGAGAGAGAGAGAGAGAGAGAGAGAGAGAGAGAGAGAGAGAGGAGAGAGAGAGAGAGAGAGAGAGAGGAGAGAGAGAGAATAATATATATATATATATATATATATATATAAGAAGATATAGAGAGATATAGATATAGATAAAGATATATATATACATAGATATATTGATAGATATAGATAGACACATATACATACACATCTCGTAATCTCGTAATAGTACTAGTCTTCCCGCACAACGGTGTCAAACGCATAAGCTGCGTTTACAGAGCAACACCAAGAAAAATGTGGAAATAATTTGCATTGGATTCGCTCCTTCTTCAAAACTCGTGTTCCGTGGCGTAACTCTTCCTTAGTCTCACCTCTTGCATGTGTCAGCAACACAGAAGATACATGTATCTAGAAGTAAAAATGTGTGTCGGTGCCTTTGACGCAAATATTGACACAAATATACTTGGTTGCTGGTCGGATGTGTTGCCCTTCAATGTCGTTTTATAGTATCTTGTTGGTTCAGCTGGCGTTCAGCAAGTTAGGTGATTGGTGCTTATTGACAGGAGTATATGTAAAATGGCGATTCGGGGACATAAGGGGTTAGGCACCGAATACATCCGCCATTTTATATTTCGTCACTAGGAGTCCGCCATCTTGTACGACGTCAAGCTGGTCGTCTTGGATTTGTCCTTGACCTTTTATAGGACATCATGATGAATATTTTTTTTTTTATTTCCATCAATAAATTTGGATTTAAGATGGCCGACAAAAAGAAAAATATAAAGAACGAATCAAAGATGACCACCATGACATCCCACAAGATGGCCGACGACGAATGTCTAAGATGGTGGACGTATCTGAATCCGTTGTTTGATGCCTGCGACCCAAATTCGCTGTTTTATGAGTGAGTTACTAAGCACCAGTTTGCTAAGGTATCTTTGATAAGATGCGATGGATTTGAGGGGAAATTGATCATCAGCGCATATCTGCAAAGGTTACATTGCTTGGCGAAAAGTTCGAATTTACATATGTGCTACGGAAACAATGCTCAAATTCGAAAGTAACATGTCAATACCAAATTTGTTCGGAGCGTTTTAACAAAATCGCTTCTCACCGAAGCGATGTAACGTAAGTCATTGTTATCAGATGCGTTTGTTATTCAGGCAAGATTCACAGCTAATGCATAATTATTGGAACATAGTAGAATTTGGTAATTAAGAGAACAACTTAAAGCTTTACTGTGGCACAGTAAAGACCAGTATGTCGCTAGAAAGGACAGCATGTGCAGGTAGGATATTATCCTCACAATGTTCTTAAGTGAAAAACAGATAGCTATAATAGTTTTACATAATCCAGAGATCTCGCAGCTTCATGAGTAAGCTGTAATAAGTAGTTTTAATTGATCATATTCTGGGAAATATGCTGAACGATTCTATTCCAGTGAGGTAGAAAATAGGAAACAATTTTGGTTTACACTAGCATTGTCAATTCTTCACAGTTTATTTCTATGCCAATTTTGGATTGTTTTATACTCTCAGATAACTGTTACTGTTCACGTACACTAATTAAATTTACGTAGCTCGTATTCTGAAAGAAATTTTTTTTTCAGCAATACTTCATTCCTTTTTCCGAGTTTAAAATACTGTTTACACTTGGCAGAGATTTTTACTAATATATGATAGCTATACCACCGAGATTTCAATCTGCAGTCAGCAGCCCCTACTGTGATGTGGGCGGCAACGGATTAGTTCTCATGTCTTACCGAGTTTGCTGAGAGTCGTACAGAAATTGTAGCCTTATGCTGGACAACTGTGATTTGCCGAAAATTCTAGGTCAATTGTTATTGGCAATTTACACTAATTATAATATGCACGTTTCTTTGCTCCCGGCACCCACGCTTGCTCTGTGACGCGAATTCCCGGCTCGAACGTAGTTCGGCTAGCTTCGGCCACGTAACCAATCAAAGGAGCTCCTTTTAAAAATAGCCTACTATGAGGATTGAAATCACGCGTCATACCAATAATGCTCGAGGAAACAGGTTTAAATCCTGCTCGTGAAAATATTGAAATGTGTATGGCGTGTGGCGTTTCAGTCATCGAGATGTGCGACTCTTCGTCGCACAACGTCGAGAAAACTGTCGTCTGCCATCGAGAACGGGAAGAAGTACTGGAGCACGGGCGGCATGGCAGTGGACTGTCTGCTTGTGAATCACAATCCGCGGGTAGCAGAGACCCAGTATACAGGTGAGTGCTCTGGCAGGCCATTACTTCCACGCACCAGTCGCTCCTACACGTTCTCACTCAGTTCGCTTCCCGGCGGCTTCCTTAGGTTTAAATTCTTCCCTGTAGGGAGATTTGGTTAGCTTCCCCTTCTCATTTATCTCCGGTCTGTCGTTCCTTTTTTTCCGTTGTTGTTCTCCTTACTTTTTCTTTTCCACAGAAGAGTCTTTATGCTGGTATGTTGGAATTGTACAATGCTTCCTGTTTATGTTTCCACACTTGTCATTGTTTCTATTAAATTTATCAAATAAACAAAACAGGCCACTGTCGAAACAAACGTCGTGTATACAGGGGTAGATCCAGAGGGGAGGCTGGGCGGTCATATGGGTCATAATCCCTACTCCTTTAAAAAAAAAGTGAGTCCTCACATTGACATATACTTGCCTTGTAAATGTTTTTAAACTGAAATGAAATAATATGTTAGTTTAAATTACTGGTTTAATTTGATAAATAAAATATTGTTTCCTAAAATTATGATGAGGCTGTGGTCGTCTTCCATGCCACGAATTGGAAGTCCAAGTCTACTTTCAGCTGCACAATGGGAAATTGTCACAATGGGACATTGTCATAAATCCCCCCCCCCCCAAATCCCAAAGTCTGGATACGCTCCTGCTTGTATGGTGTGTAGCCAAGGGCGGCCATAACGAAGTTTTGGTTCACAGTAGGTGAGAGGTTTCGAAACTTCCCTTAGATTCTTCTTACAGCCTTTTGTGTATTCTTCCGCCGCCTACGGCAATCCGTCGGTCACGTAATACTGTGAAATTATTCCAAGCATATATACGTCTTTATTTTAAAGCCAAGCTTACTCTTAACATCGATATAAAAGGAATAAGCAGAAACAAAATGCCGCTAATTTAGGTAATATGTTAGAACTATTATTTTTTCCGCAGTCAGTATTCAAGTATTCTGAGTCAATGACTAGTTTAATTGGATGCACACAACTGAAACGTTTTTTTTTCTAATGCGTATTTCAACAGCCCACTGAAAAAAAAAGTTCACCAGAGAAGTGAGAAGGAACAGTTCTGTAAACTGATTTCAGCAGCAACAAAACTTATGGAACGGAATCAGAATGTTATGTTAGTTTATTATAGTCCTGGCTGCTGCGGGTACAATCCTGAAGTCGTGTTGCAGGAGCAACAACATATGTTATGTAGGAGGAACAAAATGCTCTGCTGTGCGAATTAATTCTCATAGTTGCCGTTACAATCACAGACAATACCGAAAGCTACAGTTATGTTGCGATTACTATCTACGTTAACAATATTAAGGTGGTACAACAGACGGCATCACGTTGGAGTCACGTACTTCTCTCAATGTCATTAATTGTGGCTCTGAAACGGAAATGTACAGAGATGCCATCCTCAAATATGTATGTCAGGATTTTCAAGGATGTCATATGCACAGATTGGCTGTTTATGGATGCCAATGTCTGTCCTCATTGGGCAGAACAAGAGTAATGGCCACTCGAAATATGGGTTCTTTAATGAAATATTCGTCTCTTTAATTTCAAGCAGGGCATATATATTTTCTTTGCAGACACTAACTACTTTCATTTAATAAACGAACCGAGTCATATAAGGTTTCAAAGTGTTTTAAACAGTTTCCTGATCATCAGTTCGATATTTCAGGGAAATTGCAAATCGCACAGAATGCAAAATAATGCCAAACAATCCCCAATAATTGTCTTTCATGACTAACGGTTAGAAACCCTATCATTTCGCGTTAAAGACTGTTCACGATAAAGTGTGCGCTATTGAAATCAACCTTGGAACAAAGACACGGTCCCTAACTGCACATATTTTAACGGACGCCCTGAGTGACATGCGCCCAATATAAAGTTGGTAACAACAGATGTTAACGTCGAATAAAAAGTGCTGGGTAACCATTTATAATAATTTTTATTATTTCTTTCGCTTTCTGTTTTCTTGATGCATCGGATGCATAAACGAGCAGATTGTAAGATATTTACTTGTCTAATAATTTCACAATTTCACTTGACCGACGCATGAATAAAGTGGTGAGGCCCATGACAATGTTAATCTTACATATGCCGGAAGAATACACATCGTGCATACAAGTAGATCCTAAGCAGGACTTTCAAAAGTACTCATTTTACTATTAATAGCCTATACAAAACTTCACCATGCAATATGTCACAGTAATTTTCATACTCGAGTAGTCCCTTGTTCGACTTGGCCAAACGAAGTGAAGCCACCAAGAGTGTACGCGTTTTGCTATTGGTGTGGAGTGCTGAACGGTTTGTGGGATGAGTGGAGATCCATTGACACATACCAAGTTAAGGCCACGATCCTTCATTTCTACAGCTTTTGCGAGAATTAATTTTTTGTATCCAAACGAGAACCGATATTATAAAAATCCACTTAAAATTTTGTTACAAATTGTTTTTATTAAGTAGTCTAATTTTTCCAACACACAAAAAGTTTATACTTTTATCCAAATAATAATTTAACGTAAATTTTGTTTATTTAATAATTAGTTAAAATTATACAGTCTTCTGTGTCGAAAAAATTATACTACATAATAAAACAATTTGTAAGAAAATTGTAAGATGATTTTACAATATCGGCTCCAGTTTGGGTACAAAAATTTAGTTACGCAAAATTTGTAGAAATAAAGGATCGTGGACTTAACATGTACTTTTATGACTCCTAGTGCATTAAATTTCGGTCGCTTATAACAAAACAGCCCAAATGATTGAATCTTGAGGTGATACCATGTGCTGTATGTCATTTATATAAAACATGTACCATATGTTTTAATTATATTTATACTCTCTTAGTATCGTGTTAAAACAGTGTGGCGTCTTCTGATGTCAACGTGAACATCTTCTTGCAGCTCAAACTGGTGATTCTTCAAGTGAGTCCAGTTTCGGCCAGCTGAACCTTAGTGTCAACCCTGGCTACAGGAAGTTCAGTGACGTCAAGAACGTCAAGTTCCAGACATCCTTGTGGACTCAGTTCATAATTCTCTTCTGGAGGATGTTGCGTCAACACTACAGGAACAAGGCGAGTTTAGTACCCGAGTGGTCAGGAAAGTAATATGTATGTTATCAGCACGGTTAGTGTACGATCTTTTTTTGAGTGCGCTATAGTATTGTGCACACTTCAATGCCAGTATAAATTCCAAAACTTTGTAACATGGGAATTGTTATTTGTAGATTGTGTCAGAAATAATTGGGGGAAGGAAAAGGAAGATGTCAATTTAAGCCGATAACCAATGTGTCGGCTGTTTTCCCCATATATCATTAATTTAAGTAAATCATCGTGAAAATATCATGGAAGTCATTAAACACCAAATAAAATGGTTTTGTGTTTGTTGGGTTTTATCCCGTTGACACTCTGGAATGCAACAACCGAGGCCGTGTACTAAGCTGAAGTTAATTGTCGGAACGAAAATAAAACAGCGCCTACAATGTGAGTAGATAACTCTCTGATGCCTAGGAAAAAAGGCAAGATTAGCGAGAAAAAATCAGCAGCCTAACTTACGTTGAAGATTGTCAAAACAAAACTATATTTGACAATAGGTAGGCATCCACAAGTGACAGAGGTCAGTGAAACTTTGGACCACAAGGTTCCGGATTGAAACCCACGCAACCCGTTGATGCGTGTTAAGATTTTGAATACAAACAGATAATTTCAATTTAATCCCCACTGCCCTGCCCTTACCATTTATCCATTGTGTAAAACTCTAAACATCAACAAACTTAAATTCATGTAAGTTAAAAAAAAAATTATACCGGTACAGTTGTCAAAGTATTTATTTTTCATCTAAATACCCACTACAGTAATGGTCAGTTGAAGCCTGCACTGGCATTTTATTGGCGCTAGACTTTACTTTATTCATAGTTACTCATTGCCGCTGCAATACATGCTCCTATGGCCCTAAAAGTGACCTCCTCTCTGGTGTATTGGGTAGTTTTGTTTTCTCACCTTTTTGGATTCCCGGTATCAAGCTTTGATATTTTTCAGGTGGTTTGTGAGGGGTACAATGGCAGACCATCCCCAAAGATTCGCCTCGCCTATTAGCTGATTGAGCCTGCCGTTGGCTGGGATTACAACCAACCTTAGGGCTTTCTCAACCCTCAAAATACACTCTAAAACTGAATTGACTCAGATAGATCAACTTCATACATTGAAATTCATAATATAAGTGTTAACAGGCTGTTTAATAAGTGGAATATGCGGGTGAATAGTGTTTTAGAGTGATGAGATTACTAAAAACCACATAAAAACACATTAAAAAAGGATGTTCTGTGACTACAATGCTTACTGGTTGACGTAATCCTGGTGTAAAAGTTCTCAAAGCGGAAAATTTAAAAGATAATTTATTTATACCAGTATCCAAAGTAACACCAAACTCTAGTACTAGCATCGGAAACTCTTTTAATTAGTGAAAACAGAGTGCTCTGTTATAGATTTTTTTATAATAAATGGAAATACTTTGTCCTCATTTTGTACCCGTCTGCCATTAAGTAAAATTAACATCTCCATAGACATTATTTTGTTCATGCGTTGGAAAGAGAAAACGTGAAATTATTAGGAACCTTAATGTGGAAACTTCGTGTGAACAAGGTAGAGAAATTAAACTTGATTTACCGTAAGTAGTAGGACATAGGGTAGACTGGGACAGGATCCAGGGCCATGGCATGGGTTCTGGCCGCCACGTTGAAATTTTTTCTCACAAAATCGGAAAATTTTACCATAATATAGTATCTTATAGCCCAAAAATGCCTCAAAATTTCCCTTTTTTTCCTTAAAAATTTCCCAATTTTCCCATTTTGTAAAAAGTGACTCGTCAGAAAAGTCCATTTTCAGTTATTTTCTCTAACAGGGATCACTGACTCTGGTGAACTTGGAGCCAGGAGAGCAGGATTTATGACCTTTGACCTTTAATTCCAAAAATCTAAAAAGTTGTTTTATAATTTAAAAATTTAAAAGCATAAGTATTAAGTGTTATATATCACCGGACTCGTATTTCCAAGGCGCATACGATCTTTATGTCATATTCATTATGTATCCCAATGCCAGGGTTACCATTTTGGATTTATAAGCAAAACACTTGTATAAAAACTTACATTTTCGAAGGCTCCCCCCCCCCCCTTGCACTAACACTGGTCACATTCGTTCCATCCCCAGCAGACGACTGACGCCAATTGCTATTGGCTGTTTAGTCGGCGGGCCTCCATCCCTCGACCCCCACTCACCTCATCTATACTCATTCCACCATCTTGACTTTTTCGTTCGCCATTTGTTTATACATTACTGGAGGCCACCACCTTTGTAGGTGACCACCATCTTCTTAGGCAACCATCATCTTCGTAGGTTACCATCATCTTGCTAGGCAACCACCATCTTGGTAGACATCACCCATCCGCGATATTAGATAGACGACCACAACCATGACACCATGACCTTGAATGACCTTGGAAACAAAACTAAATAACTCCAGAAAAAATACCTAAAAGTCAACAAGCATAATACATTACAGACTACTACCATATTAGCTGCATACGACCCTGACCTTGACCCCGTTACCTTGAATGACCTTGAAAACAAAAAAAACTACAGATAAAATACAATTGTTGTCAGACCGACCCCTCACAAGATTGACCAATTGACCCATGAGCCATTGACCCATTGACCCCATGACCCATTGACCCATTGAGAACAGCCAGTTGTCAAATAATGCTTAAATCTCACTGACGAATCGTGTTAGTAAGTTTATATATAGAGAGAGCAATAGCTAGGCAAATTAGATACACATGTCGCCACTGTGAGAAGGACTTTGGGTTTTTTTATGAATATGATGCAAGCCAATGATTGTGCGAAGTCAACTATAGAGCATTCTTATACAGATGTACCTTCTCCCACTGCTGGAAAATTACATGGAAAACAGCGTTGCTACTGTGGAAAGATCTTCAGCAAAATCTGCCATGCCCGTCGACATGAGAGAAAGACCTGCGGAATGACGGCTCCACCTGTTCCAGAAGATTGTAGTGGTAACAAACAGAGCTTCAAGAAAGGTGTTACTCTACACATACGCATTCATGCTGAACATGAAGATATTTTCCACGAATCGCGACATGGAAGCCTATTTCCAATACAGTGAGGTGTGTCATCGCGGGACAATCGGGTCGTGGCAAGACATGCGTCCTACTGGGTCTACTGGAAGAAGAGAACGGTCTTCGGTTCGAGAACGTGTACATGCACTTCAAATCGCTCCAGCAACTGAAATACCAGAGACTGGCACAAGTACTGCAAGCCGTGGAAGGATTGGGCTATTTCCCATGCATCGATAATGAAGCTGTCGTACCGCCGAGTGAAGCACTGCCAAACTCTAGATTTGTCTTCGATGACATTGTCCACGAGAAGCAAACTCGTATTCAAGATTACTTTAGCATGGGACGACGTACATGCGTGGACTGCGTGTACCTCGGACAGACTTATTCGCGCATACCCAAACAAATGCTTCGCGATAGTGTTAATGTGTTGGTGCTGTTTTGCATGGACAATATGAACTTGCGGCATGCGTACGACGACCACGTCAGTACGGTCATGACGTTTTCAGAAATTAAAGATATGTATTCCTTATGCTGGAAAGACAAGTACGGATTTCTGACGATCGTTAAGGACAGTCTGCTTCATAAGGGAAGGTACAGGCGTGGGTTCGATCAGTTCATCGCTGTCTGCCAAGAGGGTTCGTCTACTGGGAACCAGCAAGTGATGTCATCAATGCCTCCTGCTGCATAGATGGGTACCGTTTCCGCAGACGATTATGACGCCACAATTAATGCTAAAGACGAAATTAGTGCTGTACAGTCGGTTTGTGTGGAAGGTACACTTGCAAGATGTTCGTGTGAAATCGAAAAACTTCAAAATAAACGACCATCAGCACTAAATACTGATGAGCATACAACTCCTGCTACAAAGAAAAGTAAACTTGTTATTGAGGGTGAAGCAGGAAGTGATGTCGATCATTAAGACAGCATTGATGATGACTATGATGGCAGTGATAATGTTGAAGATGATGATGATTCTCTCGACGTTCCCACACATTTCCACAACGAGTTTCCTTCGACAAGTGATGTGAAGAAGGCAGAAGATACTGCAAATACTGACTATATGTTTACTGAAGATCCCAACAAACTTGCTGATAGACTCGAATATTTGCTTGACTTTCATAAACATGGGGATTTCTCGAACATGAAAGAGGTGGTTTCGATCTTTGAAGAACTTAAGGAACGGGGTTATATCAGATGATGTGATGAACTGCTTTCTTCTGAAAATATATTTACACATTAACAATAATAAATTACTACAAAAAATTGATTTTTCTTTACTTTAACATGTCGTATCCTCCTGTTGGCTTTTAAGAATTTAATAACAACTACGTGTATTTAGAATAATTAATAAATTAAGCATGTATTTAAAGTCATGCATCATGCATTTAGCTATACCATTGATTCGGGAAAAAAATATTTAAAAAAAAAATAGGATGGAAAATTGTAGGTTTTTTTATGTCTCTAACTATAGGTGCTAACAGTTCGCTTGTCAGTGAAATCGAGAGGTTGCCGTAGTAGTTATTAATATAATATGCTTGTTGAATTTTTTTTGTATTTTATCTGGAGTTTTTTTTTTTGTTTTCAATGTCATTCAAGGTAACGGGGTCAAGGTCAGGGTCGTATGCAGCTAATATGGTAGTAGTCTGTAATGTATTATGCTTGTTGACTTTTAGGTATTTTTTCTGGAGTTATTTAGTTTTGTTTCCAAGGTCATTCAAGGTCATGGTGTCAAGGTTGTGGTCGTCTATCTAATATCGCGGATGGGTGATGTCTACCAAGATGGTGGTTGCCTAGCAAGATGATGGTAACCTACGAAGATGGTGGTTGCCTAAGAAGATGGTGGTCACCTACAAAGGTGGTGGCCTCCAGTAATGTATAAACAAATGGCGAACGAAAAAGTCAAGATGGTGGAATGAGTATAGATGAGGTGAGTGGGGGTCGAGGGATGGAGGCCCGCCGACTAAACAGCCAATAGCAATTGGCGTCAGTCGTCTGCTGGGGATGGAACGAATGTGACCAGTGTTAGTGCAAGGGGGGGGGGGGGGGGAGCCTTCGAAAATGTAAGTTTTTATACAAGTGTTTTGCTTATAAATCCAAAATGGTAACCCTGGCATTGGGATACATAATGGATATGACATAAAGATCGTATGCGCCTTGGAAATACGAGTCCGGTGATATATAACACTTAATACTTATGCTTTTAAATTTTTAAATTATAAAACAACTTTTTAGATTTTTGGAATTAAAGGTCAAAGGTCATAAATCCTGCTCTCCTGGCTCCAAGTTCACCAGAGTCAGTGATCCCTGTTAGAGAAAATAACTGAAAATGGACTTTTCTGACGAGTCACTTTTTACAAAATGAGAAAATTGGGAAATTTTTAAGGAAAAAAAGGGAAATTTTGAGGCATTTTTGGGGCTAAAAGATACTATATTATGGTAAAATTTTCCGATTTTGTGAGAAAAAATTTCAACGTGGCGGCCAGAGCCCGAGCCCTGACCCTGGACACTGTCCCAGTCTTGCCTATGCCCTACTACTGCCATAAATTTAAACATTACACTGGAAATACAGAGTCAAGATAAGTAACAATTTTTATTAATTCACTGCCAACTTACACCGAGAGAATACCCAACAAAATATTTGTTCCTATAGGGACAAAAATATATTTAGTTGCCGCAACAAATTATTTTGTTCAGTAAACAAAATTTGAAAAGCAACAAAATTAATTTTCTTGATACAACAAAATACATTTAGGAATAATTATAACCTTTGTGTTGAGAAAAAAAAAAAGGCACTTCAACAAATATTTTTTTGAATCAATATTTTTTGGTCACTCGTTTCATAAACTTCGTTCGAAAATACAGCTCGAAAGTTTGTTTACATTGTTTGTGACGATTACGATTAGTAAAACTGGTGCTACTAGCAATGATATTGTTTGCTCAATAACGGTATAAATATTCTAATGAAACCAGTTCAACTTGAAACTGAAGATTAAACAAATAATACTTATAATATTTATATGCACATGTTGTCCAGTAATTGAATTATATGTGTGTAAACCACATCTATTTCGTCCGCAGTCTCTTCAGGTGAGGTTACTAGCACGTAGCGCTCGGCTGCACTTCCACTTCTTGTATATTAGGCCTAACCGAAAGTGTTTAATGTATATAGAGCCAAGCTAACCTTTGGTTGCACAAACCAAATCTTAGTTCGTGATAATGAAATCAAAAATAACAAAATATTTCATTCCCCCTATACAAACAATTAGTTTTTTTTTTTGTCCAACAAACTTTGTTTGATTCAACAAAAACTTTTTCTCAGTATAACAAGGGACTTACTTACCAGTGTGTACGGTATCATCTATGCTGTTAACTGGTATTAATTTTTTTTTTTCAAAGGTTGATTTCAAAAGTGCTTTCTTTACCGTGAGCAGCCTATAAAGTCACGTGGTTTATAACGCGAGCGTGTTTGATCTTGCGGTAGCGTACACATGGCTAGCTGTGGGGAGTGTTGAGTTCGACCCCGGTCTTGAGCACCAGAACTGAGCGCGCACCCCCCGGTGTTGTTTTTGTTGTTGTTGTTGTTGTAACCTCGCCCTGGTGCCGGCAGGTGGCGCTGCAGCTGCAGCTGGTGAACCACGTGATTAACGCGACCATCATCGGCGCGGTCTTCTTCCAGGCGGCCAACGACGGCTCCCAGATGTTCACGCACATGAAGCTATGCATCGCCGTCATCCTCTTCCACTCCTACACCTGGATCATGACGTCTGTGCTGCTTTGTAAGTCGCCACCCGGCTCCCCCTCTCCGCCTCTTGCGCGTCCTGAGAGTGAGGCTGGTATCTTACAGTATTGCCTCCTCTATGGGCAACACACTGAAATGCGGTGCTGTCTTCATAGACTAGAGATGAGGTAGAGCAATCACGCTGGCTGCGCACTACCAAACTCTGTGTCCCAACATTGAACTGCTTTTCTGCCGACATGTGTAGAGAAAATGGCGTAGTTTGGATTTTAGGTTAGGAAACTGATTTGTAAACAAATGCTTTGAGATGAACGTATACTTCCTCTAACCAATCTGTATTGCAGTTTGATTAACTTAAAATCGATGAAAGTATTTTCTTCATATAATAGTGCTTGTCATTTTACAGTTAAGATATAAACAAACACTTTCATCACTGTTGGCAATGTGACTTTGACAGATGTGTTTCTTTGGGGTAGGTGAATGTTGTGTACATGCGCAGAAGAAGAATAAGCGGTTTACCTCATCTTTAGTCTATTGCAGTCTAAGGCCGGGGTCATACTATTTGCGTTTGCCGCTGCGGCTAAAACGCTCCGGTTTGACGGGATGGACACAATACATCGATGTAAACGCGAGGTGTGACACTAGTGAACGCCACACCAGTGTTGACACCTCACATTTACAACATTGTGTTGTGCCATCCCGTCAAGCCGCTTCCCATCTAGCCGCAGCGGCACAAACACATAGTATGACACCGGCCTTGTAGTCTTGCGATCACCTTGTTCACTGCATATTTATAAAGACGAAAATATCCGCTACGTCCTCATTTAAAATTTTCGTACCAGAATTTTCGTGCTTTCACTTTTGAGGAGTGAATCACTCTAGAGCGTTATAGAGAAGCTGATGTGTTCATGTGTGTACACCCGTACGCAGCTTGGCGTGTGTTGAAGTGTTGCAAGGCAAGCTGGTGCTTGCTCACTAGTGTACATTCTTGGTGCACGCAGCAGGAGCCAGTAATCACCCCTCAGCCTAGGGAAACTGAATGTATTCCGAACATTCAGAAGCGAGCAGCAAGGGACCCATTACATCCGTCCTGTGGCGTCAGCTGCCGAGCTACGTTTCAGTGGTGAAAGGGTCAACTAGCAAGCAACAGGGTACAGCTCACAGCTAACGCCAGTTCACCTTGCAACAGTTCACCGCACGCCACTGGTACGCAGGAACACAGAGGCATTTCTTAAATCGTATTTGTCCCAACGAAATATAGGCTAAGTGTCGGAAAGTCTGCATGCCACAATGTGCTATAGGTAGGCAACCCCTTAAGATAAATTTAAAGTAAAATAAGTCCTGTAAAAACGGTGTCTGTGCGTATACGCTTATCTCGGAACACAAATATTCTAAGAAGGCAACTTTTTTTTTCCTCAAGCAAGGTAAATGTCATGTGTTTAGGTTTACCGCTTCTCATTGATGTTCTATAAAATAATTTGTAAAAATATAATAATTCGTGTAAATGATGGAAAACCGCATGTTTAGAACTCGCCTAGACACTTTCCAGTAGGAGGAAGAAAAAATAGTTTCCATTGGCTTCAATAGGGGGTATTGATATTCCAGTATTGCAGATATAATTTACGAGGAATTCAGCTACGGTGCGGATTTTGTCAAAGTCTTTGAAGTTTGTAGAATGCTGCTTGCTAATGGCCTGGGGTTAATTTGCGGTATTTTAAGTGTTTACAAGAAAGTCGCTTTGAGAGCCATGAAAGTCTTTTCAGAAGGAGGTTTATTTATTATGTAAATCATTTGTGCCTGAATAAGTCCCGAATTCACATGGCGACCTCCAGTAGTGTGACTGGGTATTCTAGGCATTAGGCTGGCATTTTGCCCGTGATTGAAAATTAAATATATTTCATTGGTAGTGCGCTACATAAAAAACTAGGAGTAAAAGTAGCTTCTATTTTATCAGTACGGTATGCATGAACATCTTATGTGACGTTATACAGAGTAGTCATTGACACTCCCAAAATTTCCGGAACGGTTGCAGATCATGAAATGTGGTTTTCGCTAAATGAAATCAAGTATGGGGGCAAGTAATTTGCCGCAAAGTGACTATTCGTAACGCGTGTATGGACATAAATAATTAAACAGCGTGTGATTTTCCGCTCGAAGCATACATTCATGTCAACGGCATCTGAAAGTACGTGCAAAGAGGAATTCAGTGTCATACCATATGGAAAGGAAAGTTGCACATAAACGCCAAAGAATAATGTGCAAATATAATTAAGTTAGGTGGGCTGGTAGCATGAGGCAGTGGACCTGTACTCACAGCTGTAAGTAAGCAATACGCGCTGTGACTCTCCCTGGCTGGACCGCTTCCCCTTATAGCAGCGTGGCGCTTACCTTAATGTGGCAATGGACAAGGAATGCTATATTGAACAAAGGAGAGCACCGCAGCAGAGGGAAGACGGGCAATGTGTGTGCACGTCTGATATCAATACAAGACATTTTATACAGATGCCAATGTAATTCCGGAGATTTGTTTCCTGCAGCGTTAAAAATCTCCGTATATTTACGGAATGTTTTACGGAAATGTACAGTGTATGTGCAGAAAGGCAATCCGTAATAACGAAAAACGGAGTTAAGTCCTTAAATACAAAATACGGGGTCTCCGTATTCCCTTTGGCTTCGAGTGACGGGGACGAACAATGCCGATTCTACACGAAGCTTTCTTCGCCACTGTAACAAGAAAATTATTATTTCTGCGGCAGTTAAGGTTATCCACGCGACTATGACCTATTCTTTCAAACATTAAAAAATAGCATCAGGCGTCTGTAATCAAATATAAAAGTTATACCACGATTTTCAAGCGAGAGTTATAGGTAAACTCGGGTTCAAACCTCCCTTATGTACAAAATATTTTAACTTTTTAAATATAATTTTGTATACACGGTAGAACACCCACATAACGAAAAATAAAAAAAGTTTAACTATCTCTTTTTACTTTAAACAGGAAGTACAGAAAACTAACTTGGAAATTAACGGAGAGGTTCCGTGAAATTTACGGAAAGTCCGTTTCTGAAAATCAATGTGTCCGTAATTTTACGGAGAGTTTACGGACACTTCTGGATAAATTTTTACGAGTTTTTACCTGTTTTCAAAGGTATGCGGAAAATTTTTCTTTCTGTTTTTTGCGTTCCTATTGTCAATATGGATTAATTCCCGTCACATTTCGTAGTGTTTCAAAACGTTCGTGCTATACTGTCCTTGTTATAAACATAAACTAGATTTAAAGTAATAAAATTACTTTTATTACGTTTCCGAGGTGTGTTCCGAAACAACAGCGCCCATAAACAAGTAGGAGTAACAACTAAGTGGAAGAACGGGCAGAAGAAACAACCGTTTAACTCACTAATATTCACTTCTAAGATCATGTAATCGTCGTGGTGTACTGTGATAGAGGTCCGTGGTTCGCGCCCACTCTCCGGCAAGTATTGCGGGTTTTAGAGTTAAGATTTCCGTTTCTATTCATCAGAGGGTATCGGTAATATAAAAAAATACCAGTTCTAATATCCTGTGTATTTTTTAATATAATTATAACATTTCCGTAAAATATACGAAGAATTCGTATGTTTACATTACGGAGTGCCCGTATTTTTACGAATATCTCTGGATTCTTTTTTACCGATACTTTCCGTAAATTTACGGTAAACATTTTAACAGTGTAGCTATTAAGTGTACTGAGTAACGAGTGCATATAGATACACAACAAAAACAGTACAAACCAACCTAAAGAGAAATGTAACCGCATCCGTATGCATAGTACAAAAGAGCACAGTTGTTGTTGAAATGCTTCAAATTAGGTCTTTTCACAGCATTTGTTCGATTAGTTTACCATCGACAGCAATACATATCTGTAACCGCACATGTAGCAAGC
This sequence comes from Dryococelus australis, assembly GCA_029891345.1. Taxonomy (NCBI): domain Eukaryota; kingdom Metazoa; phylum Arthropoda; class Insecta; order Phasmatodea; family Phasmatidae; genus Dryococelus; species Dryococelus australis. The sequence continues at coordinate 103,024,686 of CM056993.1, forward strand.
GACGAGCGGCCTGAAGTGTTTCTGGCCTAATGCCTCTGCAAGCTTCCACAATACGTCACTGCATGTCTTCTAGCGTCGTAGGAACCGTGTTGTACACTCTGTCTTTCAGTATTCCACACAGGGAAAAAACCGAGAGGTATGAGCTCAGGGGAGCGAGATGGCCATCTTATACCACCAAGTCCTAACCACAGGTTTGGAAACGTTTCATTTAACACTTGCCTCGCCCCCAAAGCAAAATACGCAGGACAATCATCATGCTGAAACCACACATCATTACCTATGTCGAGCGGTATATCTTCCAGAAGTGCCGGTAAGGTCTCTCTGAGGAAGTCTCCAACGATTCCACACTACATGTTCACTTTCCACTGTCGCTGGTGCTCCACGTGCCGGACCCAACGTGTACTGTCCGTCGCTCAGTGGTGCATATTTCGTAAATTTACGCGCCCATGCTTTGTGAAGGTAGTTTCATTGGTAAATAGTGTGTTCTTCAGAAAATTAATGTAGTCCCTTACAGACATCAGAACAAAACCTACCAAACTGAACACACTGCTGGAAATCACGTTCATGCAATAACTGATGAAGAGTCACGTGATATGGATGGTATTCCATCTGGCACAGTATCCATAACACAATTGTTTTACTTATTCCTGCGAACCTGGAAAGTTCTCGTGTACCTGTGTGTAGGTTTGCATCGAGACTTGCTAACACATCATGTTGATGCGTCTCACCCGTAGCAGTCTTTCGTCGCACTCGTGTTGTGAAATTCCAATCACCTCGTGATAAAGAGACGCGTGCGAATTCTTCGTATCGTTTGCCGTGAGATGGGCGTCTAATTAGGATACCTTTCACCATACATTTGGACGGCTTGCTTGGCATTTCTGCTACACTCACTGTAAATAAGTAGTGTCCAGTTTTTCCTCATTCGTGAATTTCATTGTGTACGTACAGCCACGCACTGCAATACCACTTACCATTACAGATTACCAGGTCTGGTTCTGCTCTGCTATGAGGAAGTAGTCCTTCCAGGATGAGTCACTGTGCGTGTTACTTGCTTACAGGTGTGAGTACAGGTGCTTTCGAAAGTGCTCATTTTACCGTGAACCGCTTATAGTGATCAGACTACCCGCCTCCAACTTAGGTGAACCGGGTTCGAATGCCGGCTGTGTCGCTCACGGATTTTCGCAAGTAGGGATTGTGCCGAGCGATGCCGCTGGACAGCGGGTTTTCTCTGGGATCTCTTGTTTCCCCCGCCCTTACATTCCAGCCTTGTTCCATACTCACCTCACTTCCCCCTCAACGGCTCTCAAGACCTCGATGTTAAGAGCCACCCAAATCTCCCCACTCTTATCTCTATTGTTGGACACTTCGATCGTTGTTTGTGAACGTACAATTTTCCACTACCATTGCGGTCGTCCATTTTATATTGCCATAACTAGTTCTGCATAATATATAAGGCAAGTGAGTACTGTGGATTTTCATTTTGGTGAAACTGCAATAAATAATTATATATTTGCGTCCATTGAAATTAGTGTATAGTAATTATTAATAGCTCCAGCTGCTCGCATCCTTTCAAGAAACCTGTAAATACGTCTGAAAATTAATTTCCCTGTAATTGGTCATATCTTGTGTCACGGATTTACTTAACTGCTTTATAAAACAACCTTTTGTGTACTTACTTAACTATTGTACCGTGGTTTGTGTGTTCCAGTTCCATACGACGTTAAGCTGATGAAGAAGGAATATTTCAACAGGTGGTATGGACTGACAGCGTATTACCTGGCGCTCACCATGTCAAAGATACCTTGGCAGGTAGGCCTACTAATTTCAGAAGATCATTATACTGTAAAATTATTTTCGTGGCGCAATTTGTCTTGGCAAACATTTCAATTTTATTGATCTGCGTTCCAATGCCAGATGTATTCACTAGGACTGCCCTGACAAAACTTCTAAAACGTAAATACTTTTGTCTAGTGAGTGAAATTTGTAGGATAAAAAGGTTAAGTGAATCTGTATAATTTCTGCTTATTTTAATAGAGTAGTTAAATTATTGCTGTCATTTTCTATTACTATGAAGTAATTAAGACTTCCCGAGGATAATGGGTGTGCACCTGTTACATTTATTTTTACTTCTCGAGAAATTTGTATCACTTTTTTTTGTACATAATGGATTAGTTAGAAGAAAATGGTTTGTAAAAACGGCAGTTAAACGTTGCAGTACTGTTACGTTTGTGTTTCATCAGGTGTTTTTCAGTATGATATTCATCTCGGTGACGTACTTCCTGACTGGGCTGCCATTCCAAGTGCTGCGCTTTCTCTTGTTTTCCGTGATTGGAATCACTGTCAGCATGACATCCGATGGTCTGGGAATGGCTATCGGGTCCGTATTTAACGTGACTGTGAGTAAAACGTTCATCAGCAATTACATGGAGTTAGGAGTATACAGGGGATGGCATGTTGTGACACAGGTGAAGCCGCTGGAGATAGGCGGTTTTACTATGGATGCTCTAGCCGCCATCTTGTGCAACCCAAAGCATTGTGTTTACATTAGAGACGTTGCGAGAAAGGTTACTTTCGTAGCATTTCGTGTTGAACAAAGAGGAAGACGAATAAATAAATATATGTTACAATTCACGTGTGAAGTTTAACTAGTTTAATATTGGCTTGTGTTAGTTGTGCAATCAAATAATTTCCTCATAAATCTACGGATCGTGAGTGTTAGCCACGAATAAATAATGATTTGCTAGCATTTATATTTCAATTCATAACACTGACAAGGCCCGAGAATTTTGTTTCCAATATGGTTTCATCTCCTTTATACATATTTGTCAATATAGAAAACTGTTTCTGGTAGATAAATTCGAATCCGATTTTAGTTATTCCTACATTTTAACTTACATTAGTTCTCTGTTCTGATACAGTTTTATATTAATTTATCCCTTATTGTGGGGTACAGTTTTGTTTATTGCATCTTTAGTTACCTGTGGTACATAAGTAAAACACAGAAATTAAAATTTTTTACTGCATAGTCTGCACTGGACAATCAAGTATTTTAGTAACTTTTCAGAAGAAAAAAAGGAGGGGGACTGGAGACATTTCTGGATAATTTTATTCCCTATATCTACAAAAATTGTGTTTCATCTTTCTTCAAAGTATACTTGTGACAAAATTTCTTTGTTGTTACCTACCAACTTGTGCAATTATTATTTTTAGTGTGAAATTCTCCCCTGGATACATTAAAAAATATTCAGTTTCAATATCTCAGAAACACACTGCAGAAACTTGACAAATATCCCGCTAAGAAAAATCATTGTCGCTAGCAGTAGTTTATTCAGCTGAACCTGCAATTCTTGTAAACATATTTCCCTTGAGCTAAAATTTCTTACGCTTTATAATTCATATAGCCCTTTATGAATATTATCTATTAAATGGAAAATTGTGTTGGACACTTGCCTTTGCAGCAGAGCTCATTTCGCAGGAAACTAGAATTATACTTACCAACATACAGATACAGGAAACCAAACCAGAATAGTTTCCAATGGGTGGCCTACGTGAAGAACACAGAGAATTATGTCGAAGGAATTCAGTTAGTAAGCAGGAAATTAAAAAAACAAAAAGCTAATGATGGACACAAAAAAAAAAAAACACAGTGGTCTTCTTGCAACTAAGTGATTCCTTCTGCAGAATTCTGTTTGTTATGTACCTACTGACAACTATTTCTGTTTGGTTTTGTGTGTTTGTAGGTGTAATTCTAGTTTTCTGCAAAACAAACTCTGCTACAACAGTGTATATCGAAACCAAGTTATTATTTGTTTCATATGTCCCTACTGCAGACCTGGAGAATATTTGAAACTGTGGGTGATGTCACTATTGTAAACATTATCATCAGCATGTCAAATTACTTACCAATGTTTTGAAATCGAGTAGGTCTACTGCGAAAGTTTTCAAATGTCACTTCCAAGAATACATGATATCTATATAATTTTCTTTAATTTTATTTTATTTTCTGTATTTTTTGTCTGGAAATCCCATATCTTAATGCTGTATGTTTACATGTATGTAGGTACATTGCAGCCTATTTATTATATTTTACAACTTCCAGTATGTAGGCCTACTGGTATCTAATAAAGAAACAAGTAAGTATAATTATAAAAAAATAAAATGCATATTTGCAAAATACTGTCCCTCCCATTCAGAAACCTGATCTACGATAAGCTGGTAGAGAATTATATTAATTATTAAGCTACGATAATTTTTTAAATTCAATTTTGTAATTGACTTTACCCATTAAAGAAATGAGGTTCCTCTCCACACTTTTTTGGGAGGGGGCTACGGTGGGCATAGTGGTAGGGCATTTACCTTCCACCAATGTGATCCATGTTTCCCTGTAAGGTTACTCACAGACTTTCACGTATAGGAATTGTGCTCATTGATGCTGCTGGCTGGCATGTTTTCTTGAGATTTTCATGTTTTCCCCCACCCTTGCAGTTCAATGCTGCTCCATATCCACCATATTTCACCCTTATTGGCTCTCAACACCTTGGTTGTTACAAACCTCCTAAACCTCTCTCAACTCCCCACTTCTTAAAATTATGTGGGCCATGGTGGTGTAGCGGCTAGAGTACTCGCTGTTTCACAAAGCACACTTCATTCTAAATAGACGTATCCATGAATCATTATCGAAATTATAATAAGCTTATCCTTAAGAAGGGTGAAATAATGTTTAAAGTAAATGACGTTAAGTTTTTCAATTTTGCAGATGGTGTAGCTACAGGAAAAGATTGGCTTTATCTATGTTGTCTTTATTTTAAGTACCTTTAGAAAACAACAAAATGTAAACATTTGTTGATTTCTGTAATTACATCCTACTATCAAATACATCACCGTCTAAACACGCAAGTAAACTTTATTTATTTAACTTAATATCTTGTCGACAGCAAGTTCATTAGAGAGTGGTACACCAAGAAACAAAGAAGGGAATACAAGGAAGGAATTGGTCATTAAATTTATACTTAGTTAAATTAGATATAAGTGGTATATATTAAGGTAAAAAAGTGCTATATGTTAATTCATGCCGATTTTAATACTCTTCAAAATTCACGTGAAAGATAGGCAGATACAATGTTTGGGGCTGCTAACGATAACATGATCTTTTTACCGGAAAACAACCGTCTAACTCCACGATATAAACCGGCTTCACTTGTTAACACTGCACGGTATAGGACATAGCTACACCCTGTGCAATTATTCCAATAACGTGCACAACCTAAAATATGAACGTATACCTATGTGAACGTACGGGCCTGTCAAGTTCAAACAATGTAATCAAAGAGCATGTAAGAATCCAGTAGAGTGCTTGATAGTGTTTAAGATGCATATTAATTTCCCCGTGATGAACGGTGCCTTCCTGCACGTTATACCCGAGTATAACAGCGCGGCTAATTACACCGTGATGGTAAATGAACGTGTTTTCTTTCATTCTGTCAGATTTTAATAGTAATTTTTTGTGTAGTGTAGCTTCTTTCGCGTTGTTTGATCAGTGAAATATGCATTGAACCCAGCGTGGAAATCCTCGCAATAACTTATTTTCTGGAAGAAGATTTTCTTTCATTCACATCTTGCGTGTTGTCACTTATACATTTAATAAAGGGAAATGAAAATACAACTTGTGATAAACAAAAGTTTTTGGAAAAAAAATTAGGATGTAAGGTCAGACTGCTGTCGCCTGTTCATTCCGCACGAACCTAACACACGATATTACCAATATCTACGAGTTTCTGTTACCTGGGAAAAGTTAGTGTTGCTTAGAAATACTGCCGAATACAAATTTAATACTTCAAATGCCTTACTAACAACTTTTGTAAACATTGCAGGCTACTTGGCTAAATAATTATATATTTTTTTCAGGCCGATTTAAAACTTGGTATAAACTTTTGTAACTATTCTGCGTATCGCTTGTATCTCATACGTAAATATATTCACGCATTCGCGGATTTTAAAAAGTGCGCGAAGATTTAATGTTGTTGGAGTGTTATACCATTTGTAACGTCGTACACACTAAATTGCAAAATGGAGGAAATATTTCACACAAATACTGTATGTCATTTAAATGTCGACAAGAAAATGAGAAAAGTGGTTCCCCACCAAGCCTTTAAAAACTCCGAAGAACAGTTGTAATCACCAATAAAAATCTTTATTCTTTTCGACAGTAATTTGGTTGAAATAATTTAATTATATAGCTAAGATATTGTTATATTATTACTATTTAAAACTGTATAGAAAATATCTGCAAATTAAAGTAAATAAAATGTTTATTGTGAACTATTATCTGCAAATCACTCAATTTCTAACTGCAAGATTAGAGGCATGCGAATGTAAGTGCCTGCACAAGATCGCCCCCCATGTCGGCACCGTACAACTGTTGAGAGCTTTTTAGTCAGCTTTTGAACAATGTCACTGTCTATACCTGCATACATATTAATTGGCATACAAGAACAACATGCACTTAAAGTTTATAACGACGGAGGAGAGAAAGTTGCCCCATGTCTTAACGTTAAATTAAGAATATCAGGTAAACATTTGTGAATACTATAATCATTTTGACGTGAATACTTCTTTAAATTTGCGACCACAGTGGGAGGCAATCCAGAAAATCCGATGATAACAAAATCGGGGGATACAGTTTGGCATTGCAGCTCCGAATCTATCGTCTATATTCGAAATTCAATTACACCACTCGATTGTCAAAATATCAAAGAATATGGTTGCGTTGAGGGAGGACTGCGATGATGCATTACACGGGGAAGGGGGGGGGGGGGGCGCTGCCGCAATTTTGAGTTAGTTTCGCCGCGTCTCATAACTTCCGCGTAGTATAACGTTTGACTAGGAGAAGCTACGACGCTCGTTTAAGTTCCAATCGACAGCTCTCAAGATAAAAAATCGATTGCATGTATAAAAACATTTGTATTGCATGGTTATGGTGAAATTGTAAGAGTTTAATGTAAAATAATTTAACAAAACTTAACACAATTTTGATCTATAATCGTCAAAAAGCCAGGTCAAAATACAGAAATCATATACGGTTGGAAAGAGCATCTTAATAGCAATCCAGTTATACCCATAAAACCCCATATTATCGAATGAAACGGTGCCGGGAACGTAAAATAAATATCAAGGTGCCCGAGCTCGTCAACGTAGACGTATTCACGCAAAACAAACGGCCGTGTCCCCAACACAGCCAAACCTCCTTTTTTACAAGCTTATATTTAATTGCCTTATTTATTTGATTGTACGTTCGGATGAAATCTGGAAAGTCGATATTAAACCACTTCCCGTTATCCAATTGAGCTGAAATTTCGCTACATGTATAGTTCCTATGACAATACAATGCTTGGCGCAATATAGAACTTATATCTCATTTGCGTAAGGCTCATAACTATTCACAATATAGAACGTACATCACATTTGTTGAAGCATTGGAAGCACATATCGTACGTAAGGCTCTTGACTATTTGCGCCAAGCTTTTATATACTAAATATAAATTGATACAAACATGTTAATTTGTAGTAAAATTTGTTACGGCTGTTCGACCACATCTTACAAGTTTTACCTAGTTGTATAACTATTATAATTATTTTTCTCTTTTTAGTGCATTTATAAATAAAAGGCTGTTTTTTTAAGTTTTTTTACATTTATTTTATTTTAAATATATCTAGTGTAAGAAATAGTAAATTTTTAAAATATTTACTTTTATAATAATGCCACAGTTTCACCTTGCAGACACATTAAGTGAGCAGCCCCATGCAATGTTAAATTTACGTACATATGGTGGAAAGATACACAATGTGGGTCTTAAGCAGGGCTTTAAAAACTGCTTAGTTTACCGTGAAATGTCTGTAATGAAAGAATCCGTTCAAATAATGTCATTCTTGAAAGGAGAGTGTTTTTAGAAAAGAGAGGAGGATGTGTGCGATAGTTAACATGGACCTCTGCTGTGACGCTGTGTTGCCGGTGTGTCGACAGAACGGGTCAGCGTTGGGCCCGTCGATCATAGCTCCCTCCCTGGGACTGGCGATCTACGGCTTCGACTTCGCGAAGCGCATCCCGACGTGGATGAACATGCTGATGAAGACGAGCTTCATGCGGTGCGGCGCCGTGGCGATGGTACTGACCGTCTTCGGCATGGACCGGCAGCTGCTCGACTGCGACGAGATGTACTGCCACTACCGCAACCCCAAGACTATCCTGCAGACCATCAACGTGGACAAGGTGCCGCTGTGGAGCGAGATGCTCTGCCTCGTCGGCCTCACCCTCTCCTTCAGGGTCATGCTCTACTTGGGCCTGCGCAGGCGCGTCGCCACCTAGTCACCACACTCTCGCCCCCCCCCCCCCCTCCTCAACCATCTATCACTCCTACCACCGTTTTCGAGAACAGTAGTAGGCGTTGCTGTCACCTGAGAGCGGAACCGTAGACTGAAGACGAGGTGGACCGATCACAACCAGTCTCCGTGTTTCCAACCATAGACATGAGGTAGACCGCTTATTCGTCTTCTGCGCATGTACCCAACATTGACCCACCCCAAACATACACAACTGTCAAAGTCACATGGTCAATACTGATTAACGTATTTATTTACATCTTAATTTTTAAACGACAAGCACTATTATACTAATAAATTACTTTTATCAGTTTGAATGTAATCAAAAACCATTACAAATTGATTAGAGGGAGTATAAAAAATCTCAAAAGCTCTTCATTTACTAAACAGCGTTCTAACCTCAAACCCAACCCCCGACATATTTGTTAGACGTGTAGGCAGAAAAGCAGTTCAATTTTTGGGACACGGGGATTGGTTGTGCGCAGCCAGCGAGATCGGTCTACCTCATCTTTAGTCTAAGGTCCCAACATTCAACTGCTTTCCTGCCGACGCATCTTGCGAGAACGGCATGGCTTCGACGTTATCTGCAAATCAATGCTTTGAGACTTTTTTATACTTCATCTAACCAATCTTGTAATGCAGTTTGATTAAATTCAGATTTGTATTAGAGTATTGTATTCATGTGATAGTGCTTGTCATTTAAAAATTAAGACATAAACGAACACTATCATCAGTGTTGATCATGTGGCTTTGACTGTCGTGTTCTTTTTGGAGTAGGCCAGTGTTGGGCACATGCGCAGAAGACGAACAAGCGGTCGGCCTTATCTTTAGTATACGAGCAGAACGCGGTGTGCACTACGATGGTCCACGGCTCATTGATCACTCTTTTCAACACATTAACTCGTTGAAGGCTGTTCATGATAAAGTGAGCACTTTCTAAATAAACTTTAATAAAAAGTCACTGCCCCTATCTGCGTATATTTTAATGGGCGCACTGAGTGACATTTGCCCGGTAGAGTTGGTGACGATGGCTGTAAATTTGTTCCATATCTTAATGTCAAATTAAAAGTGTTAGGTTACCATTTGTGGCAAATGAAATTATTTATTTCGCTTTCTGTTTTTTTATGCACCGAAGCAGATTTGTATAATATTTACTTTCCTAAAATTTTCACAGTTTTACTTGACCGACGCATGTATAAAGTGATGAGGCCCACGGCAATCTTAATTTTACATAAGGCGGAAGAATACATAACATGCATACAAAGTAGATCTTAAGCAGGACTTTAAAAAATGCTCATATTACCGTGATCAGCCTATATAGTCCATTCATGGCAACTTCCAACATTTCTTAAGATGTGTTACAGTTCTACCTTCAGGCTGTTCCTCTTCCTCGTGCAAATAAAGTTTAACTAAATTTATAAAATTACACCACAGGGACAGCGCACCGTATTTGAGCGAACTCAATTTAACATCATCTTGCATGAGACCTATTTCTTGCCAGGCATTAACAACACTGTATGTTCTCCCTGTTTTATTGATATACTAATTATAAATGAAATATCTAGTATCGTGTCAGGTTAGTCCATAGAAACCCCCGTAACTGCTTGCACGCAACCTTGCGTAGTAGGTCTCGTAGAAGCTTCTGCAAGAGGGGCCGCTGTGGCAGTGTGGTTAGACTATTCGCCTCCCACCCGCGCGAACCGGGCTCGATTCCTGGCGGGGTCGCTCCCGGATTTTCGCGAGTGGGAATCGTGCAGGACGATGCCGCTGGGCGGCGGGTTTTCTCTGGGAATTTTTTGTTTCCGTTGCCTCTTCATTCAAGCGCATCTCCATTCTCACCTCAATTCGCCCTCATCGGCTCTCAAGACCTAGATATCAAGAGCCGCCCAAATCTCTTCACTCACTCACATTTTCACCATAGCCTGCACAGGACACTGTGCAGTGGCATACAGGCTTTAAACACTAGCCTGAATACCTATACTAACGTAGGTGCAAAAACAGGCAAAGTAGTTCTGTATTCGTAGGTGTCATAAAACCTAAATGGTTCTTTTTTTTCCCACTGAAATTTGTTTATTTTTGTTTTGATCACGTAATATTAAGATTAGGCATTACACTGATACATTTACAGTATATTTGTGATAGCTTAGTACACGACTCAAAGAAGTTTTGCTCCACCGGGATTTGTAAGCTATTAGACTGCCCGCTGCGCAAGAGAAAGTATGCCTACAGGATGAAAACACACACACCGTCGGCACAGAATACCACGCCAGACTTGAAGAATGTATCTTGGCAATGCACTTAAAGGCTGTTCACGATGAAGTGAGTACTTTTGAAATCAACCTTAGAAAAAAGTCACTGCCCCTGCCTACAATTATTTTTTTTAACGGGCGAGCTGAGTGGCATGCGCAAAGTAAAGTTGGTAACAAAGAATAGAAAATAGTTCCAGACCTTAACATCGAATAAAACGTGTCACGTAACCATTTGTAATAACTTAAATTATTTCTTTCACTTTTTTTAAATTTTAATGCATGGAGGTGTAAAATGAGCAGATTTAGGGAAATATTTACGTTTGTAATGATTTCACAGTTTCACTTGACCGACGCATGAATAAAGTGATGAGGCCCATGGTAATGTTAATATTACATAGGGAGGAAGAATACACAATGTGTATGCGAGTAGATTTTAAGCAGGGCTTTCAAGAGTGCTCATTTTACCGTGAACAGCCTATACTGTCCCAGAGACCATTGTTCATGCGCAACCAATTGTACGTGGTGCAGAACATTTTCCAGCTGTGTACGTTCATGGATGTCAGCTTCTCAGTAGACAATGGCTAAAGCATACACGATGAGCAGGAAAAACTAACAAGGACTTTCTAATGTTTTCAATTAGCCGTGGACTAACTGCACACCGTTATGTTTTAAAAGGTAATGTAACTATGTAGACAATTATTTTCGAAAGAGTTGAAGACATCCTACAATATTCAGGAAGTACCTAAGAGTTTAAATTAAATAGAATAACATCGTTGCCATGATAGAGCAGTATGCATTTTGAAGGGTTGGTGCATTATTATCTTAAATATGTTTAATGATCATTTCAAAACGTAGATAAATTTAACAAAAATTCTTTGCTCTATGCCATCATGGATATCTTCTTACAACTTACAACGTGGGTAGTTAGAACCACTCTTTACCATATATACTTTTGCTCTCTCTGGTTCATGCCCTATGGCGATTGTAGATTGTGGCATTGTGTGGTAAGGTTGTATAAAGATTGGAAGATACAGCTTTAGAGCTTTTTTTTTTTCACGAAGATGCATTGTGCAGATAAACATGTGATGTGAAGTATGCAGCAATTTAGTAACAACCGCGACGTAACAAATTTCTTTGAAGTAAAAATAATTTTTTTGAATAAAAATTTTTATTTTTATGGCTATTTAATTTATAAATAAATACTACAACTATAGAGTGAGTGAGTGAGAGAAAGAAAGAGCTTGTACGTTTGCTGTAGTGTATATTTGCTGTTAGGACATAATTCAAAGTATACCAAATACTACAGTAATTACGAAGTTGGCCAAGCAGTAAAACCTCTTTATACATTTGTCAAGAAACCAATAGCTAATCTTACATTATACAAGTAACTATAATAAAAAGAATAGTCACACAGCATGGTTAACTAAATTGGACCAAAGACAACAGACGCAAAATTTAAGAAACTGAAAACTTCGATGTGCAAAGAAGGGGCTATCGTCGTATTTATTTAGTAGTGTACCGTGTGTAACTAAAATAATACAAAAGTGAAACGAAAGAAAAGAAATAATTGATTAAAATATTGAAATGTTAAAAAATTGCACACCTTCATCTCGATACAATTTTTTTTATATATAATTAATGAATTGCATAAATTTAGCATTTTTTTCTAATTATTTATGTTTAGTTGCTCCATCGCTGCTTTCTCCCACGTTTATTCACCGTGCATCTGAACCAGATTTATAGATATTCAGGGAATGGTTTCTGCAAGATGTCATTGTGCAACCATTTGGTGACGAAGGTCACTTAGAGATAACCCCCGGACACCAAACTCTCTAGGTATGTAGCGTAAGAGAAATAATCTGTGTCGAAATGAGAACTCGTTTAGTAATTACATATATATAATATATTCATTATTTTCATTATTCATTATTTAATTACCTTTTTAATGTATGCAAATGACTATGCCACCTGTCTCTAAGTTTTGTGATAATGCAACTGTAAAGTGCAAATGGCAGTGCAGTGTAGTTTAAATTCTGCATACCCTTCCTCAAAAGTAGGTTACGACTTAATAAATAATTTTGTATGTTTGTATAATAAGAACATTTGTAAAGGTTTAAAAATAATGTATTTATGTACGTTGCATGCTTTCATGTCAAATTATATCTGCTGTTTTATATGCACACTTGTACACGCCGTGATGCGTGGCTGCCTACACTCGCGGCGCCATGCACTCAGCCCACGAACTTATGGAACGTGCTTATAACTACTGTTTAAGTATACATACTCATACTTTCAAGATTAATTTATGCATGCCTAATTATAAATACGAAGTTCTTGAGAATGATATCCTTGTAATATTTATAGATGTAGATTATATCTGTCATGTTTTTTCCGGCTCTAAAGCCGACGTTTGCTAACTTATTTTTATAGACCAAACAAAATGTATAATTTATTAGGTAAATAGCAAAAGATTAAAATTCTATTCTTAAGTAGCAAGCGAACGTATGTTCCTGCGTGGAAATTTTTTTTGATTTACATACGCAAGTATATCGTCCATTTGACACACGGAATACACACGTTTTAAGCGGCTGGATTAAAGAAAGTATTTATTGAATGTTTGGTATAACATAACAATACTGACGGAAGATAAAAATATGACGATGGTAAAAAAAAATGATAAAAATGAAAATTTGAGTTTAGTTTGCATGGTTGTGTACAAAGACAAAAGACTACGTAACCTCCTGACAAAACAGGCTCTGAATCACTTGGACAGTAAACTGGAGATCAAAAATATTTGCATAATGCCGTGGTTTGTGCTCACACCATCGCCTTCCAGGCCTCCTCGCGGAATGAGTGTGATAAGTTAGCATAAACGACAAAAGAGGATCCTTAGAAGGAAATAAGACAAACTCTGGTAAAATACTGATACAGCGAGGCAGTCATAATGCAAACAAGCGGAGAAAATCGCTATGAATTAAAACTTAAATTAAACGTCCAACGCGCCCCACTGCTTTAATCCATTTTACTCTGTGCGGAATATTTGTGTATGTAGAATAATTTTATGTAATCCTTAATAATTTAGTGATCAATCGAGTTGTATAGTCAGTTAAAAAATAGTTAGTTATGTAAGTTACCTATAGTTCAGTTACGAATTTTAGTATTAGTGATAACCGTTTCACCAATTAGTAAGTAAGTCAGTGTAACAAACTGTCTTCCTCAGTATTTTAAAAGCTTTATATACCTAGTAATGCCATTCTGTATACCGTCCGTAGGGAGGTGCTTCGGATTAATTACGGAGTCTGTCACCCATGTGTAGCTAATAAAAGAAGGTATTTACGTGAGTTGTGTATATTTGTAAAAGAAACTTGTTCTGGGTTATACTTTTACACAATAAATTTATCATATTGTGAAATAATCTTAAATTTGTATACGAAATAAACTATTTCTTGATAACAAGTTACACCTGAGTAATTTTTTTTAATTTATTGAATTATAAAGTCCTTGTCGACCAAGCTTTCTTGTGTTTGCAGTGGACAATTTACACATTGTGGTTAAAATTGTTTGTTTGGCAAGCATTTGTGATAGACAGCTAAAGTTAAGTAAAAGGAACAGGCAATATCAGTATTAGCCAGTTACAGCACGGAAGCCCCTATCAGAGAAAGAAACTCTCCCATTATTGTGAAGACCGTCTCGCAAGTTTTCTCACTTGACGTAATTTGTCCTACACAAGCTTCAATGTGATGGCGGGCTCCGTAGGACCTGCTTGTCTAAAGCCCCATACCCGAGTTATCAGTCTACTCGATGTTGTACCTAATTAGGTACTTGTAGCTATCGTGGAATTTTAACGACAAATTTCCTTACAGGGATTTTAGTGGCGTGCGATTGGCAAGCCGTCCTCGCACCACGGCGATCCGCATTTGATTCTAAGGGGATCCGAGTCGGGGCATTTTTACATATAATAGCGTGGCGGTCGTTGCAGATGGGGTTCCTCCGGGTACTCCCGTTTCCCCCAGCACAGCGTTCTACTGCATCTCCACAATCATCTCTCATCTCCATTCATTCTGCAGTTCAGCTTGGAACAGCATATTGATATAAATCATTTCAACGCGAACAAGTCAAATGAGTAAGTAGAGAGTTTAGGATGGCTCTTAACATCGAGGTCCTGAGAGCCGATGAGGGTGAAGTGAGGTAAGAATAGAGCAGCGCCAGAATGCAAGGGCAGGAGAAACGGGAGATCCCCGAGAAAATCTGCCGACCAGCGGCATCGTCCGGTGACCCCGCCGGGAATAGAACCCTGTTCACCTTGGTGGGAGGCAAGTATTATAACTACTACACCACCGCGGCCCCATGTACAAGTCAAGCAAACTGCAGCGACGCGTCTGTATCCAGGCCGAAGGAACATCTTAAAACACAGTACATGCAATCATTACAGCTTGTAAAACATTGCACCGAAGCTCCAGCGGATCTCCCCTCCCGACGGCACAGTATTCTGGACAATTGTGCATCCCCAAAACTATAATACACTGCCGGATGCTAAAAATAGCTCACACAGGAGTACGCATCTTAAGGTACTGAAACTTTATAAAGGCAGTAGTACACATGAGAAATACACATGATCACAAAACCAAGGCAGTAGCACAACTACGTATGGATCTGTCGCACGCCGTCCGGCCATCTTCGACATTGCGTCACATCCTCTCGCACTGCACTACATGCTGCAGCACGATCTGGCATAGAATCCTTCAGGCGCTGAATGGTGTCCTGAGGCAGACGTGCCCACAATTGTCGGATGGTGTGCTCCAAATCCTAGAAACTGTGGCACGTTGGCAGCTGGCGTTCCTACCGGTCCCGCACGTTCTCCGTTGGCGACATGTCAGGGGAGCGGTCTAGCTGTGATAATGGCTGCACCTAAAAACACATAGGAACATATAAATATCTATAAGATAGTAATATATATAAGATAGGTGTATATATTATAGGATTGTGTATATTTATCTATAATGAGGCTACGCCCTTGCTCCCAAAGACACGGTAAAGTGGACTTGCAAAAATATCCAGCAATTACAAACACCTAGGTGAAGAAAACCTCTATTAGACAAGGCGATGATCAAGACAAACACATAAGTAGGAAAAATACTGCTAACTCACATAAACACATGAATTGAGATACTGTTCATTTGCAGTTTTAATTTAATTTTACGCAATGATTTTCAGTTGTTAAAATTTAATTATATATATATATATATATATATATATATATATATATATATATATATATATATATATATATATTGTATGATATATGTTTTTCCAAATATATGCGAAAAAGGAAACATATTATATATAACTGGGATTCTAATATCACTTTCCCAAAACTTTCAGGTACAATATTTAAAGACAAACTTGCAAAATCTTACAAATCATTTTCTAAAATGTTCGATTTCTGGAAAGAAAGTATTTCTTTAACACATTTCCCAAATAGGGTTAAATATATATATATATATATATATATATATATATATATATATATATATATATATATATATATATATATATATATATATATATATATATATATATATATATATATATATATATATATATATATATATATATATATATATATATACAGGCTGAGTCATCAGCTTTGCGACAAACGGCGAGAGGACGCTCCTTGCAAAATCTCAGTTTTGAAATTGTTTGACAACGAACGCCAGGAAACCACTCCTAAGGGCAGGAAACCCTTGTGAAGATGTGGTTGCAATTATGAACTTTATTTAATTACACTGAAAACATGTGATATTAAGGGATGCATTTCCGTAGGCATGCCAAACAATTCAGTCACTATAACATGCAAGTAGCCATGTTAACCTACCGCATATCCTACATAGTAAAATAGGGGTAGTCACCTCAGTGAATAAAGGGTCGTCGTACATCGTTACGTAAATTATGATCACGGCCTAAGAATTGCCATTGCAAGTCTTGAAAACAAGTCCTCTTGATCAGAAAACCTCCGACGAATGGTTTACGAGAAAACAGACCTCCAATATATTAAATACCACATAATGGTTATGAGGCATTTAATATCTTGGAGGTCTGTTCTCTCGCAAACCATTCGTCGGAGGTTTTCTGATCAAGAGGACTTGTTTTCAAGTCTTGCAATGGTAATTCATAGGCCGTGATCGTAATTTAAGTACCGATGTACGAAGATACTTTTTTCACTATTTGAATGGGTGACAACCTCCATTTTACTATGTAGGGTATGCGGTAAGTCAACATACATACATACACACATATAAAATCACATTAAATAATCTGGCCACATGACTTTAACAGTGGCCATGTTTCCTCTTTTTGTTACCACTTAAATTTTTTTCCCCCAAAACTTTAAATTTATATCGCAATAAATTTTCTGGCCATATGGAGTAAGCAGTGGACATAATTCCTCAATTTTAAGACTGTATTAAATTTACTTTCCAAACATTAAAATTACACCACATTTATTTTCCTGGTCATGTAGACCTACAGAGGCCATATTTCCTCAAAATGTCAATGCTATTTTGACCATCTCAAATCTCTAGAAATAACATTTCATTTTTCTCGAGCCTCAAAATATTAAGTGAACGGATTCAAACACCCATAGCAAGATTTCTGAAACAAAAACGTCCAGTTTTCCCTATTATCAATTAATTCAGGAAAAGTTCTGGAAAACTACCTACAAAAATTCCCGTTGTGAGTTTGCAGAATACAAGATTCTGTCCTGAACGTACACGAATCATTTAAAAGGTTTATTTCCAAAATACGTAACCATCTAAACCAATTTTGGTTTATTAGGATTGTAAAAAGTTGTGGGCACATTCTCCATGGATGACCATAGTTTTATATTTCCATAATAAAGATTACCCTTTAAATTTCGGCAACATAACAAATTACAAGAACTTTTAAAAACTTTGGTACAGTTATGCTTGGTTGCCGAGAATTAAAAAAAAAAAGCATTCTCAAAATGCTTTGACATTTTACTTTAAGGCGTCATGGCCCCCTACTTCTGCCTTTCCAGACGTCAAGTGTATCCCCTAAATGCGCCATAAGGGCCCACTATTTATCAACTCATGTTTTTCTACACTGGTGTTGAAGCTCTCTCTCTCGAGGCTGCTGTCTGACCTCGAGCGAACTTTCCGAACAGTTTAAATACCTTAAAAATCCAATACTCCCTAGAGGGGGTAGGAACCACTGGGTGACCAATGGGATATTACATGACCATATAAAGAAATCAACCTCAAGTCATGCTAGAGGGATACGGGTATTACGATAGTCAGTGACTGCAAAATTGACCATTTTGGATACAGTCTCAGTTAGTGTTAGAGCGGTGATAATAATTGTAATCCATAGCCATCGCAGCACACTTCCACATCATCACACTTACGGCCACTTCGCCGATGAATCCAGGAAGTGACGTCATGCCGCCCTCTTCCACGTGAGCGGAAAACGAGCTTCAATTGTCAGAGCTACGCTGACCGCATGGATGACGTCATCGGGGAGGGGGGAGCGACCAGTTACCGCGACAGTGGCGACCTCCACACTGCAGTGTCTCTGCACGGAACTACCAGCTTTTAGTTACGAAGGAATGGCCGTGCGAGGCAGGAGCCTATGTCCGAACTGCAAGCACACGTCTGCGTCGGACGTCAAAGTTCGTCGTTACGAACTTCTACGTAGAACTTCAAGATTCAACGATGCAGGTTAAATGTTGTTAATAGTTTGTAAGTGCTTAAATTCAAGATTTACAGGCAGGTAAAGTTTTCGATTTGTACAGGAACGGGACAGTTAACACACCTCACATAGTTAACTTCATGTAGGCATCATGTCGGTTAGATAGGAGACTGTGTATTTTCCGTGCAGGCCATCTCATGCCCCCCCCCCCCCCACCTTCTTGAAAGGTGGACTCTCTTGAAGAACACAGCTGGAGACTCCGCCGGGGTGGTCTGCCTCGTCACAGACTCTGGCGTGCATCTCCACCAGGACATGTTGGGATGAGATGAACCTCCAGCTGCAGGACCATCTCCGTCATCCAGTCAGCACCGGAACAAAACAATAAGAGCTTTCGCAAACATCATGTGGTCAACTCCAGGAAAAAAATATAACCACCCATCAACTTGTTATTATGGATGCTGGCTAAGCATTGAACATCCAATCAAAAAGACAACAGCCAGGAAAGGGACCCTATCCTCTATGATTTTTGAAAATGCTTTGTATCCCAACAAAACCTAACTTGAAAAACAACAATCTTAGAGAAGCATCGTAAGAACTATATGAGAATGAGAAACACTAAACCAATATGGGCATGAAATACAAACGAACCAGCTATATGAGCATGAAACACAAGAATGAAATGAGCATGAGTGGACAGAGGGCACACATTTTAAGTTCATTACTTTCCCAAAACCTTAAAAAATACACGACGATTACACATTGATTACACACTAATTAAAAAATGGCCACAAAAACCCTGAACAAAGATAAGTACAATACACTTAAAGAGTACACTTTTCAGTGACTGCGATTTAACACGCCATTTACTACGAGGCATTCAATTTCAATTGTGTCACATGACACTTGTTAAACATACTGGGATGACTCATATTCCAACAAAACTGTTACAGGGGTAAGGTTGCTTGACCCGAAATGGTCCATGATACTTTGAGGTCAATTTGGCACTGAATTTAATTGCCTCATTACTTAAGTAGTGGGTTTCCACAAATACTCTGTAGCCCAGCTTTATAGAGATGGAACCACTGGAGTAAACCTTCCTGGAGGCTAATTTCATACATGATATTTATGGAGATTCTGGGTAGCTTCTTCCCAAACCTCCTCCAAATCCTTTCTGTTAACAGCATCCCAGCAAAATTCATGGAGTCCCCGTGTGTGTAATAGAGGGTGAAACAAAGCTCTACCGAATAACAACTCTGAGGGCACCTTATTTGTAGCATAGCTAAAAACATTATTAAAGGCAAGGGATAGTTGATACAGGGCATCATCCCAATCTCTATGTGTTACAGTTTGAAAAGCCCGCAAAGTTACCTTTAAATTGTGATTATATCGCTCCACTAAGTTCACTTTAGGATAATAAGATGTAGTTTGAATTAACTTGACTCCCCAAGAAAAAGCAAAGTTCTTTATCTCAGCTGACACAAAGTAGGTGGCGTTATATGTTACAATATTCATCGGAGACCCAAACACAGGAAATAATCTCTGACTTAAAATCTTAAAAATCTCAACTTATTTTATAGTTCTTAAAGGAAAAAAAAAAACAAACTTACTGAAACTGTCAACAGCAACTAAAATAGAAGACAATCAGCAGAAGTATGAGGCAAAAGGACCGAAAACATCTAGATATAGGCGTTCTCAAGGAAACGTAGCTACACTAGCACTATATGGACTTCTGATTTTAACATTACAGGGCTTAGCTCTTTAATAATCAAGACATTCTTTCACAATATTTGCCACCTCCTTATTCATTCCTGGCCAGAAAAACATCTCTTTAATATTGCCAACAGTCTTGTCCAGCCCCAGATGTCCTCCAAACTAAGTATTGTGACAATACTGGAAAAATGGGACCGCATAACAGTTGTGGAACAAAAAATGTAAATCTATGCATTTTTGGGTCAACCTATCCTATCAAACATTTCCTTACTTCATACTGCCTGCCTTGGCCAGCATCAATATCAGCTTTAATTTTAGCACATTCAGGGTCGACTCCCTGATGGTGCTGTAACTTCAAATAAGCTTGAGGAAAGACTTTAAGTACTTCTAGCTGTTCTCCGCCAGTATTAACAAAAGAAACTAAGGATTTAGTATCCATAACTAAGCCTTCCACAGGTTTGATTTGACTATCTACAAGAACAACTTCTTTCTGAAATTCTGAATTAATAACATCAATTTGAATAGCAAAATATATTGGTTTATTATAGAAACACTTTCCTTAGGGATATCAACTTGAATAGCAAAATCCTTTTGACAATCTACATGAACAAATTCACTTTGAACTTTTGAATTTAAAACATCAGCTTTAATTACACTTATTTTTGCAGGAGGATCTACAAACATCCAGGATAATGCATCCACAACCCCATTGTCTACTCCTTTTATATGTTTTACAGTAAATTTGAAACACGCAAGCCTGACTAGCCATAGGGCTAACCTACCAGCTGATTTGTTAGTGGAAATGAACCATCTTAAAGCCTGGCTGCCAGTCTGCAAAATAAATTCGGCACTCTCCAGGTAATCACGAAATTTCTCCATAACATATATAGCTGCTAACACCTTTTTCTCATAAGTAGAATACTTCTGTTAGGCTGGTGTTAGAAGTCTGCTGGCATAAGATACAGGGACTAAACTATCGTCTTGTTCCTGACACAATACAGCACCTACAGCTTTGGAACTAGTGTCCACCTGAAGAATAAAACGGTCGAAAAGAGGTAGTTGAAGAACTGGAGGAGTGGCTAATTTTTCTTTCAATGAGCAAAATGTATTGTTCTATTCACCCCCCCCCCCCCCAAATAAAATCAACCCCTTTCCTTTTCAGAGCATTCAATGGCTCTGCAATACTGGCGAAACTGGGGATGAACTTTGAGTAGAACCCAACTAATCTTAGAAACCTACGAATCCCACGCAAATTTTCAGGTACGGGAAAGTTCATCACAGTTCGTATTTTCTCAGGGTCCATAAGTAGCTTGTCCTCAGTAGTGACAAACCCTAAATACCTTACATATTTAGCTCAAGTGACATTTTCTGGGTTTACCATAAACCCTGCTTCCCTCAAGTAGAAAAGTCTTAAATTTTCAAGATGGTCTTCAAAAGATTTACTATATACACAGGCATCATCGATGTATGTAAAGAGAAAATCATATTGGTATTTCCCCAAAACTTGGAACAGTACATGAGACATTGCATGTGGGCCGCATTTAACCCCCATAGGTAACCTTTTGTACTGATATTGCCCCCATGGCGTGACGAAGATCAAGATACCACGCAGATCAGTATGCAGGTCGCGTTGAAAAAAAAAAAAAAAGAATTTAAATCAAACACTGAAAAATACCTAGTGTCCCCAACATGCTGAAACACAGATTCAATAGTGGGTAGAGGGTATGAATCTAAATATATCTTCTTATTAACTTTTCTATAATCACATATGACTTGGTACTCTCCAGGAACCTTTTTCAGATGTAAAAAGGCTGGGCTTGAATATTTACTTCCTGATGGCTCTACAATATCCTCTCTTTGAAAATCCTGAACTATTTTTCGAAAAACTTTTAATTTTGGCGGAGTTACTCTATATGTCACAGAAGACACAGGTTCATGACCTTTAAGATTCAAAATTATAGGTTGCTTACTAAAATGGCCCAGCTTAGCTTACGGGTAATGACATCACCAAAATACTGCTGCAATTGCAACAACTGATTGCCTTTATTGCTATTTTTAGGTTGAACTGATTGAATAGTAATATTATGAAATTCAAAATGTTTTGAGGTTACTTCCACAGGTTGTGTTTTACAAAAAGCAAATATTAACTCTTCACGAGAGATACCAACAGTAGCCTGGGTCTTGCCCAAGAAATCTATTCCTAATAACAAATTGTGACTAAGTCCAGGTAAAATCCTAAATTGAAACTTCCATGTAAAGTTTGCTAATTGGATTTTAAAAACTGCCACACCCTTGGAACTTATCAATCCCCCATTCACCAGAGAGAAACCTAACCCTTCCTCTTTCTGTACCTGTACGAGTCCTTTGTAAAATTAGTGAGCAAACAATTACAAAAGTTATCATTTATGAGAGAGCATGAAGCACCAGAATCAAGCAAAGCAGCCACCCTCATCTGGTCTGCGATAACTACAAGAATATACAATAAACCATATTTATGCTCATAACTCAAAACATTTTCTGAGGACTCCCCCATAACCTTATCTTTAATTGGATATTGAGATTTTATATGTCCCTTCTGTTTGCAAAGAAAACAAACATAATCCAGAAACCTATCCTTTTTCCCCTTATCTTACTTAACTTCCTGAGTTTGGGAGTACCAAGAGCGTATCCTGGATTTATTTTTACCTGATTCATCTTTAAGGGTTACAGTGAATACAGACTTAAGATGAAAACAATATTTTGCTAAGTAATTGTTCTTCCCACAGATCAAACAAAATGTAGATGGACTGACTTTACTAAAACTCTTTTCCTTCTCAGGGGGCTTCACATCACGATTCTCCACTTTCCCCGAACAATCTCGCATAGTCCGCTCTACCTCAGTAACCAATTTCAGGAGTTCCAACAAGGTAGAAGGTTTGGACGCAAAACCGAAAAATCAACTATATCGAGCATGGAGCTTAAGAAAGACAATCTGAGTGAAATACTTATCCTGGTTGCAAGGTAATCCTAACACATTCACTACCCTGAAATTTATTTGACAAATTTTGGCATTGACTGACTTGACATTTGTTTTCGTTCTAGTTGTTTCAAGCAAAAATTTGTGACAGCAACTTTACTAGAAACTTCCTGAATACATGACTTTATCAACTGCCCAATCCCCAATTCTCATCACGAGCCTTGCAGAATAATGACTGCAAACTTTCAGGGATGCTAAATGTAGCCACTGAGTATATCACTTGCCAGTCGCAAAAATTTAATGCAATAAAATAATTTAGCTCATCAAAAAACTGTACTAATGCCTCAAGTGCAGTTTTAGTTAGGTATGGGATTATCCCAGAAAGCTCCTGAGGAATGTCTTTCATAATTTTAAATAAAGGAAAAAGCTCACACATGGCCGCAGCAGCTCCCGAAACTCCTGCACCAGCATCTTTTCCCTCGTCCTGCAGCACCAAGGCCCGGACTTTCACACAAAATTCATCGATGCTTTCCGACTCGACAGCCTCCCTTAGTAGCTGGAGAAGCGATGGTTTTGTGAGTTTTTGAACCCATGCTGTAGACATCATCAAAGTTAGGAACAAGCAAATAAACACGAGAAATCCTAAGTAGTGCCACCACTGAAGATAACCTCTCTTAAATACCTTAAAAAGCCAATACTCCTTAGAGGGGGTAGGAACCATCGAGGGACCAATGATATATGACTTTACCATATACAGAAATCAACTTCAAGTTATGCTATAGGGATACAGGTATTACAATAGACAATGACTTCACAATTGACAAATTTTGGATATAATCTCAATTGGTGTTACAGGGGTGACAATAACTGTAGTGTGGGTGCAATTGCGACTTGATGTATAGATTACCTGAAGTACAAACATTGAAGGCTCGGTACATGGGTGTAAGTTGGAGACAGTACACCTGTAAGTCGGGCCTTGGTACGTGAGTACAGAGTGGAGACAGAGTATTACTATTTGTAATTACGAGCATTGAAGGCTTGGTATACGAGTATAGGCTAGGCCGTACATGGACATGCTACTACTATGGTTTTGGGCTGTGGAGAGCTATAGTGGGGGAGGAGGGCAATTGTGACATGATGTTCTGGCTGCCTACAGGATTGATGGCTCGGCACACAAGTGCAGTTCGAAGACGGAGTATGACTGCCCATAGCACAAAGACATCCGGGTCGACTGCTGCTAGTGTTCTGAGTGTTGGCTGATGATTTCGTTTACTAAGGAGATTGCTCTGGCATACTGACCAAGGCAGTGTGGTTTTGTCTAGCAACATTTAACACACATCCTGTGCTTGTGCGATTGTGCTGGTTGGTAAGTATTTATAATAAGCTTTCCTTTACATTGGTGTGTAGCAGTGTTGCCATGCTCGTTCCCACACTTCACAAATTGTACTTTTTTTTTTAGCCTAATGTACAGCGCTCGATGCTCTGACATTGGTTGGTAAATGCCAAAACTATTTTTACTGCTTGCCTCGGTGTGTAGCTGTGTCTTCTCGCTTGGTAACGGTTCTGGTTCAGTCGGTTCGTAAGGACGGCCTGGTCATGTCTAGCATAGTTGCAGAGTATTCTCTTGGCTAGTGTTCAGTACATTCTCTTCGACTTGCCTGCACTGCTATTCGACTGCTTGGGCTGCCTTACTGATCACGCAACGACGGTTGGGTCGGCCGCTGCTAGTGTCGTGAGTGATGACTGAATGTGATGATTTCGGTTTGTAATGAGGTCATTTTGTTGTGCTGGTCTGGTCTTGTCTAGCATCGTTTAACATACACAGCACCCTGTGTATGTGCGATTGTGCTGGTTGGTAAGCACATATAACTAATTCCCTTTACATAATGTTTTCTGTTTGCACCGGTGTGTAGCAGTGTTGCTTGTATCATTCCTGCCTTTTAAATGTGTAATTAGTTTAGGCGGGTCCAGAAGGAGAAAACCTCGCCGCCTCGCTATGACAAGTCTGGCAGGTGGTGTAGGCCTGTGCGAGTATTTTTTCTCCAATGTCGTTAGCATAGGTTCTTTTCAAAGGAGAACACTTCGCCAGCTCGCGATGACAAGCCTGGCGAATGTGTAACGATAAAGTGAGCACTTTTGAAATCAACCTTAGAAAAAAGTCACTGCTCCTCCTTGCATATATTTAAACGGGCACACTGAGTGACATACGCCCAGTAAAGTTGGTAAACAAAGGATGGGAAGTAGTTGCATATCTTACCGTCAAATAAAAAGTGTTAAGCAACCATTTGTGACAACTTAAATAATTAATTTTGTTTTCGGTTTTTTAATGCTTCGACGAATAAAAATGAGCAAATTTGTAAAATATATTCCTTTATAATAATTTAACTGTTTCCCTTAACCGATGCGCGAATAAAGTGATGAGACGCGTGGCAATGTTAATTTTACATAAGGCGGAGGAAAACGCAACACACAAGTAGATCTTAAGCAGGGCTTTCAAAAGTGCTCATTTTACAGTGAACAGCCTATAGGTCAATGCAAGTATTTTCTTCTCCTAACTGCACATTATCTGTTGAGACGTCATTGGCTTAAGTCAGTCTGGAGGTCTTCTCTTTTTGTTATCTGGGGTGATGTCTATATTGTGCATTTGGTAGTTATTTATCAAAGATTAAAAAATTTCAATCAACTATGTTTATAAGTGTGCTTAGTACATACTTGACCCCTCACTCCTTTTCGTTGCCGGGGGTGATGTCTACATTATTATTTTAGCAGTTGTATCTCAAATGGTTCGTAAATCACAACCAACTATGCTTACAAGTACGCTTTGGTTGTACTTGACAAGTTGGCCCTTTTCATTGTCGGGTCTGATGTCTACAGTGGGATTGACATGGCACACTTTTCGTTGGGAATAAATCATGGGTGGGAGCACTTGAGGAACACCCCGGCAGAGCCTTCATCACAGAGATTCAGGCTGGGGCTTTATCATGGGGATTCAGACCATAGGATTGATAGGGCGCACTTTAGTTAGGAATGAATCATGAATGAGAGCACTCGGGGGAAAACCCCACAATCGGAATGGCAGAGCACGAGTCATACTTTCGCTACTTATGATTTTGGCAGTTATATCTTGCACAGTTAAGAAATTACAGCCAACTATTCTTATATGTGCTCTTGGGTCATGCTTGACCTGAGGAAGTGCACTAAGGACATACTTGACCCCTTGCTCTTTTTTGTCGTCGCAGGGCGATGCCTATGTTATGAGTTTTCTAGATGCATCTCTAATGGTTCGGAAATTATGGTCAACTATGCTTATAAGTACTTAGGTCAAACTTGACCTCTCACTCCTTTTTGTTGTCAGGGGCATTGTCTATGTTGTGAATTTGCTAGTTGTATCTCAAACAGTTCGGAAGTTACAGCAAACTATGTTTATAATGTGCTTAGGAGATACTTGACCCCTCGATCATTTTCGTTGTCAGGGGTGATGCCTATGTTATGATTTTAGCCACTATATATTAAACGGTTCGGAACTTACAGCCAACTAAGCTTATAAGTAGACATACATTGACGTTTGTCTAATGTGGAGGAGGCTGGCAACTAGTGCCAATGTGTTGATCAATAAGGATATTGGTTAGGTGAGGAGTGGTGACTATAGTTTTGGAATATCGGCGGAGATAATAACCCAGGGCGCCAGATATTGTCGGGTTGACAATATCGTGAAGTCGAAGAGCAACTGTGGACTCGTTCCTCAGGGTCATTCAGCCGACGACCATGGCAAATCCTCCAAGTGTAGTTGTTGTTTCCTTGTAGAATAAGAATTAATACTGACTTAATAACCCCCTTACTTGTTGCGTTGTGGGATATCTGGGCTCCCCACACGCCCATACGAAGTACTGTTACTTATTACGCCGACTCGTGACCATTTCAATCATACTTGCACAGTAAGTTACACTTTTTGAAAAATGGTGGGAGGTCAGAACCTTAAATGTCTTGCGGCGACTGAAAATAAACCACGTGTGGTAACTCGTCACGGCTGCGATTTATTCAGCACATGATTACATTCCCATCAGGAAAAGCTTACATTTGGTGCTGCTTACGAACCCGTCAGCTTGGGCAATACTGTGGAAAAGACATGTGGTCACATGAAATAATTTAAGTACAATTTAAGCCGAACGACTACTGACTTTCTCCGTGCTGCATGCCGGTTGGCTTGGCAGGCTGGCACCCCACGCTGCACTACTTCCTTGCACACAACATTTGCAAATCGGACACACACCCTGCATGCCGGTTGTTACATATTGCTCCTAAAATTAACCCTGTAAATATTATTCATTATACTAAAACATTGCATTGCGTGGATGATGAGGAAAAGAAAGACACGTAAATGAACATTAAAGAAAACACTGAGGCTTTAGGGCTGCGAAGGCAGGTGTCTATTAGAAGTGTCCCCTTGTGTGAACCTACCTTGCCCTTTTATTGCACAAATTAAATAACAGAAATTTTCACAGGGTCTATTTTCGGATTCCTGTCCACACACACGTGGTCGTGCTCACTCTACTCTGCACCCGTGTAGTTCCTTGCCACACTGCACTGCACTTGCGCTCATAGAGCGTGCACACACACTGTGTTACGATACCTGGTGTGGCGGGCAAATGGGCTAAGGGGAAGGGGTCACATGGGCACACGTCAACTTCATATTTGACCCCTCACTACTTTTCACTGTCTGGGATGGTGCCTATGTTATGATTTTGATAGTTTATCTCAAATGGGTCGGAAATTACAACCAACTATTCTTATAAGTTGACATAGGTTGTACTTGACCCCTCACTCTTTTTCGTTGTCTGGGGTGATGCCTATGTTATAATTTTGGCCACTATATAGTTCGGAACTTACAGCCAACTATGCTTATAAGAAGACATAGGTCAAACATGACCCCTCGATCCTTTTCGTTGGCTAGGGTGATGCCTATTTTGCGATTTTGGTAATTGTATCTCACACGATTCGGAAATTACAGTCAACTATGCTTATATGTGCACGTAGGTCACACTTGACCTGAGGCTGGCAGGGAGCCTTGGAATGAGGTTTTCCCCTCCACACAGAATGCGTGAGCGGGAAGTGTGCACTTTCGGTAGGACAGAAAACTGGTTTGGAATTACCCAGAGAACACCAACCAAAATGCACGAGCGTGAAATGCTGTGGTGAAATCCCACATCTTCATCCTCATTGAGTCAAACTCCACATTGTGGAGTCATCCAGCCAGATTGCCAAAATTCCGGTTAATTGGGCAAATGAGTACTTCTGGTGAGAGAAATTGTGCAAAAATCATGCTTCTTGCACGAAATTTGGGCGGTTTTTGCAGTCATTTCTAGCGATTCTGGCCATTTTCTGTGCAAAAAAAAGTTTTTTTTGTGCGAAATGACGTCAACAAAGATGGCGGTCGGGTGTCCTCAGCCCCACACCCCTGGCGGTGAACTCAGCATTTTATACCACTTTCATAGTGCCAGATTAGCCTGAGTCAACATGAGTGGGAATAGTTGTGTTATCATTTTCACAGGCTTGCATCTGCCTGGTGACAGGTAACTGGAGTTAATTAAAGACGAGAAAGAGAACGAGTTAGCAGGCTTCACGAGCAAGCACTGGCCCATATAGAATGATGGGGGCAGCGGAGGAAGACAGTAGAGAGAGGGAAAATGATACAAAAGTGGAGGAGAAGGCACATAGTATTAGTACGAGCCGAGCTGTCGTGGGATGAACATCGTGCTCGTGGAGGCTCTCCAGAATCTGCCCACGCTTTGAGGACCAGCGAAGGCGAGGTGCTTCGGCGATTGCAATGGGACCATGGCAGCTTGGGTTCGGCGACGATTCCGCAATTCGTCGCGTCCCCAGGTGATGGATAGGGGATCCCCAGGCTCTGAGGTGGCTAGGAATATTCAAATACCAGCTCGCGAACCAACTGGCTGGTACAAGAGAGCAGTCGTCGTGGAAGTCTGGAATCTGCACAGCTCAATACGAGATGGCGAAGCGCATCTGCTAGAGGTGGCCCAACGATCACGGCAGGGAGGGGGATCTCGAGGTGCTGAAAAATACGAAGTGTAGTGATCCTCACTGTTGGATTCTGTGGACTGCCAATTGCAAATGTGTGATGAATGGATTGGAATGCATCGGATCTAAGAAGCATCCCGATGCTAGCCTTCCTTCACTCTTGGTCCAGCGGATTCGTCACCACCACTGGTAGGCCCTGGATGTCTCGCGTTTCTCAGACTGATGGACAATTTTGAAGGAAGGGGAGGGAGTGACTCCCAGAATAACTCTCCCCACCTTAACCCATGGATTGGAGATCCTGGCATCGGCCTAGAAGGGCGAAGATGGAGTCGGTGCCATGACTGTGCTGTCCGGTTTTCCGACACATTCGACGAGAAGCAGGGGGGCCCTGCATCAAACAGCTTCTGTCAATGCTGCAGTGCTGATTCGCTTGTACAGCAGTATTAACAGCAGCTCAACTTAAAGGGTGCCTGCACCCACACAATGACTGGCATCGGCGCAGGGGCTGTTCTGTCCACCACAATAACACCAGCTGCGCTCTCATTTCATTTCACCTTGCATCAAACCAACAGAAGTCTTTCTTCCCGAACTAACAAATGCCCTACTTTATACAGCCCTAATCCGGTTAAAAGGGCTTATTTCATCCTCTGCGACTGTCGCATAGATTTTCCACAGCCCTCTCCTATTTGCCTGTTTTGCTATGCTCTTCCATCTAGATCTTTCTTTTGGGGCATGCACATGGCTACAATGGTGGCCATGGCACTATAACCCTGCTTAGCCGCGATGCACGCGCACATTATAATAATTTAACCCAACATAAGGCATGTAGGGCTTGCCCTGAGATGCATCCCATTCTCAAACCGACTTCGCTACTACATGCATGCTGGACGGCATACAGAACTGTGAAGGTGCTCAAGCTGGTGTAGCGGAATTTGGAGGCTCGCCAAACAAAAAAAAAATCCGTAGTATTAGTTTCGACCTTACTTTGTTCAGATCATGTCTACACAGTTCTGACTTGAAGGTGTAGCCTTTACACCGATATTACCATTGGCTACTGCAGAGTTTACTTCTGGATACCTGGTATCCCAGAGTGAATGTAAAGCTGCAATGGATTTGAACACTGGGTCAGCATGAATGAAGAAGATGGTTTATCCAGCTTGGTTCCAGTACCATACTGCTTTATTACCTGCCCAGTGTACCACCTCCGGCCAGACTAGAAGTTACCCTGCACTACCCATGAGCTGATAGTCAAGCAAACGAAGAATGCCTACGTCAAGAATGGAGTCATAGCAAAGTTGTATATCAACTCAAAAGATCAGACAGCTACAAGATTACTTGGTGGTCCATACATTGCAATGCAGAATGTCACACCGCCATTTCGAACCATGGCAGAACAACTTGGGAAACTGTGTGCTCACCACTCACCTGCGATGTGTACGCTGCATTCGTACTCTGAGTACCAGTCTTCATTCAGTCTTAGGCTGGCAATCAGCCATGTTTGATCCAGAGCAATACTACTGGTGTGTGCACCTAGGCTTCCCGAGTGTGTAATATTGCGTGGACGATCCCCTGGTAACTTGTTGTTATGGTGTGGGCAGGCCTTAGCTAAGTTTCACTCATGAACGTACCATCTCAGATGCAATGAGAGCGAGGTCACGGAAGCGTAGCACCGCCGCAGCAATCAAGAAACAAGTCGTGGGGCAGTTTGCAAATTAACACAAGAATTGCAAACAGCCGCCATATCTAAGGCAACCAAGGAGTCGAACTCGGGTCTTACCAAATCCAGCTGACGACGGGGCAAGATGGACAGAAGAATGGGGGTTCATACGCTGTAAATAACCGTATAGTGATCAGCCTTCGGCATCATGAAGGTAAAGCCATTCCGGTAGTTACAAAAGAGACTTTTAGGCAGACACACATGGCTGAAATATATTAGTTAAAATATAAATACTTGCAGATAAACTGTAACAGTATAATCAGCTCCCCTGGCATATTTTAAGGTCTTTACGTAATGTAAAGTGAATTGTTAATTACAATGTAAAATGTTGTATGTTTATCCGTTTTGAATACATGATATAGTTAAGTATCTCACATTATCCATTCTCAGCACATTTCTCCACATACTCTGAATAGCCCCCATATGGGGGATCATTACAAAGTGTTGAGCAATGTGCAAATTATGTACATGTTTACTTAGCATGGGACACAATAGCCATGCCAGATTGTATAAAACCTGAAATTATGAGATACTGTAATAGAAGTGAATATGCAGATAACCACTGCCGACCATATATGAATGGTTTTCCATGCATACTAAAAGAAATGAAAAATCGAATTTTAAGCGAAATGGGCAAAACATTTGATGATGATTCTCAACGCGAGCATTTACTGTCGAGGATATTAATGAAAAATTCCTTGACACATTACAATCTCTTTAAAGAAGCATCAAAAGTGCCTCTACGGCATGCTGAATTGTGTACTGGGGACCTGCACAGCGCTGTAAACTGTCATGAACCATACTGGACTGATATGCAAACTAGGGTATGTGCGAACGAACTCGGTCCCATTTACAGACAGAAATTGCTCAGTGAAGCCAAGTTTTCGCCATCAAACCTCCTGAGCAAACAGATGGGGGACTATATAAAAAAATACAGCAGTTATGTTCATAAATGGCAATTGTCTGCGAACCATCGATCCAGAAACCAATAGTAGGGGCTCTGGTAGCAGTGGCTATGCTAGCAACAATGGTAACTCATCCTTCAGTGACAGTACAACAGAAGAAACCAGTTATGCAATCTCCAATGACTTATCCAGTTGTGTACCAGTCTTCTTCTGCCTAGTCTGTGGTCAGTAGCAGTCAACCAGTCAGCCAGCCAGGCAATCATGGACCCTGGATTCGATGGCGACAAATCATTTTCTGAAGACTGCGAGAAAGATGAAGAAATGTCCCTGTTGCCTGATCCTACTAGGACTGAGTCAGCACCATGCATAATGTACAATCCCAGCACTTGCAACTACGTGCGTAAAGGCTTAAATTGTGTGCAGTATGGTATCACCTTTAAAAATGAATGTGGTGATATTTACAACTTAATATACTTTTAAATGTGTAGTGCGACCGTACATTTCCGTCTACATTGGAATGATTTTTCATCATATGAAACCTCCAAGATAGTATTCAGCTTTGTGTGCGAAGAGAGTAATTGCGTCATTCATCTCTGTGCTCTGAAACTAGAATTGTCTTACGGAAATCCTGAGGACCCCAAGGACATCAAGTACAGAGAATCATGCAATGGTAGACAACATTATACAAGTATTGAAATAGACATACTTGGTTGTTTACAGACAATGGATTCACCATGTGCATCAATTTCGTGCTCCATATATAGGATAAAACTGCTCAGAAAAGCTATATTTTCCCCATAAACATTCATACTATCCTAATTCAAGCTGAGCTGTAAAATTAATGCAGGTATATTTGTTCATGTACCACGAACCAAAAACTACAGCTTATGTACAGCAGCAGTTACACCAAGTAGATAGGTTTGGTAGACTCAGCCGCATTCAAGCTTCAGGCTGTGGATAGGTGGATCTGCAACCATCTTGGGATTTCCTGGTTTTGCCTCAGAATCGCTTGTTTATCTAAAAGAAATCGCAAATTTTAACCCAAAAAAAAAAACCTTTTAAGTTTCCTTTTTTCCCTTAAAATTTCCAGTTTTTCTCATAAAAAAAAGCCATGTGCCAGAACATGCTGTAGCGAGCCGCAGAACGACAATTTTCGAGCATTTTTTAAAAATATTTGTGATGCTCGTTATTGCTTCTATACCAAACAATGAGGTGGCTGAGAAGCCAATAAATTTAATTTTAAATTATCTTTTAAATTTAAACATATTTATATTATTAAAAAAATTGAAGGCATAAGTATTAAGTGTTATATATCACCGAACTCGTCTTTTCTAGGTGTAGACGATCATGATGTCGTACTTTCATTTTGTTTTTGCATTTTATATGTTCGATCATTCTCTCTTGTCTCTCTCTTTCTAACTTCTTTTTTTTCTCTCTTGTTTCCCAACTACTCACATTCGCTCTCTCTCTTACTCCATCTCTTTCTCTCTTGTTTTCCAATTACATTTGCTTTCCCTTTTCCCTTTCTCTCTTCTCTCTCTCATATCTCTATAATTCCATTGGTTTTCTCTGATTCCTCCAATTTTTATTCTTTCGTTCTCTCTCTTTCATTCCATCTTGTCTTTCACAATCGTTCAACACCACAGTGAACATAGTTCCTTCATTGCCTGCCAGAGTGCTTGAATCGCCAGTGTGTATATTTATTTACGAATTTAATGATGTAATTTTCAATACAGAAGAAGGTATATAAAAAATTATTGTAAAGTACATTCCAGGCAGGGCTTTGTAAAAACTATTAGAATTTTAATACTTTAAAAATCAATCTGATCGATATATTTTTTAAATCAATATTTTTTTAATACTTTACTTTATTCAATGTTTTTTTACTGTTGCATTAAATTTCTTCAAAATTTAAATTCAAATCGCCTAGCCTCCTAACCATGCATGTATGCGCAAACAGGCCCACAAGGCAGACGTACCTGTTGTCACAGGCCAAGAGTGCAGTGATGTCAGCAGGCACCACGCAGGGAAAGGGGTCGAGTGTTGATGACCACAGAGCTAAGTGCGTGCGAATTTAAGTGATCGCTCGCACTGCTATGCAGCCTTGTCAAAAACGACCATACATCTAGGAATCATTGCATTTATAAATAATTAGAATAATTTTATCATTTGAAAAAAACCGAAAAATCTTTTTAAAAAATTGTTAAATATATCTAAAATGTATTTTAAATGTAAAATCAGTTCAAACAATATAAATTATATACATTTCACACTTGGTCATGACAGCTGCTAACATTTAATGCTGATGGGATGGGATTCGAACTGGCGACCTCTCTCCACTACTCAGCTAGCGTGCCCACACAAGCAGCAGTGCTTAACAGTTGTATATGAGTATCCAAAATAAGAAATTGCATTCACCTGGTAAAATTTCATTAATGTATTAAACATTTTGTTATACTTGTTTTCAATCCACGCATATACAGCATATGAACACTAAAATTTTGAAGTTTTTTTGTGTAATTTATTTAAAGGCAAGCGATGTACTGTATTATAAAATCTCATTTTTTTCAGTGAGGGTCTGAATATAAATTACATTATGTGCAATACCCACATTGATTATTTTTATATATTCTTAAAAATGATTATGCAACAGACTGAGCTTTTTTCACAAGTCGGGCTCATAAGAATGTGAATATGTACAGGCATTTAGGTAGGCAAATATAATTTGCGATCTCTTAGGGCCAGGCTCATGAAATTAAATTTGCAAGCATAATTTCTAACCCCAGGAATTAATTTGTTTAAGCCCTTTATAAGCATAGCGATTAGCTTAAAATAATATTTGTTTCATAGCTATGTTTTTAACGATATATGTTTATAGCAGGCCGGTTACTATACAGGTTTAAAATAAGAAACAAAATATTCAAGTATTTTTGTTTTTCAAATTTATTAAAATATATTACTACAACAAACACTCAAAAACGAATCCAGCTACTTATAGATCTGTTGACTTTGCCCCCAGGATTTGTTTCTGGTTACCATATTACTTTTCATAGGCATAGAAATATGTCAAATAAAAAATCTGTATTTTTTTTATTTAATTTTAAAAATTTATTTAAATTTTTTTAAAGTTGTACTTAAATTATACGTAAAGTACAGCAGAACTATGCAACAGTCAATTATCAACTTACTAAATTTCTGGGCTCCTCTCTTCGGACTAAATACTACACGTCGGTATCTGTCGACTATTTACTATCTCGATGGTTTCGTAATCATAACTATCCTACTTGGCTTTTTATAAACGTATGTTTATGTGAATAAAACAAGCCCATTATACAAGTAGCGATCACATGCATGAATATGTTATGATAGTATGGATCAGCAACTACCAACACATTTATTGGCATAGTTTGTCATAATTTAAATGCCAATATTGTAAGGCCCTTGAGACGTAGAATATAAACAGTACTCATAGCACTATCTTTAAAAAGTGCTAGGGAAGAAAGGATATGACACAAAAAAAAAAAAAAATTTATAATGATAATTTATTATTATTTTGGAATTACATTTTCAGAAGAAAGCAGTTCATTACATCATCGTATGTAGTCCCTTTCCTTAAGTTCTCTAACAATAGAACATACCTCTTTCATGTTCTAGTTGTAACAGTGCTGGAAAATATCATCGTACCAAATTCAGTATTTTATTCCACCTAACCAGCTATCCGCCACTTGAGAATGCTCAGCTACCAGGGTTATGAAGACTTACCAGTATGATGTCCCCTTCAACGGTGAGCGAGGAGCTGATGAGCAGCGTGACTGCTCTGCTGGACTTCGGATTCAGCACTGCGTGGTGCCACCAGCTGACTTCCCCCTTCTCGCACAACCTCGTTGGATCCCACCCTTCATTGCAGTTGGCCGTCTCTAGAAAACTCTACGACACTGCGGCATACATCATCAAGAGCTTTAAATTAACTGATTTTTGTACTTCCGGCAAAACATTCATACTGTTCTTCCGTTCCTTTACACTCTACAGCACTAAGGTTGGACTATATATGATGGGTGTTGATACCCAGACAAGACACACCGCATCGGACACGCGACAGGAGGAAACACACACCACACTCACATTTAAAATGTGAAAGGGGAAAAACAGGCAGAAGGCATTTTCCTGCCATGTTTTAATAGAGATATTTTTAATGGGAATATTTAAATTTTAAATACAGGACAAAACACAAGTTTGGGCATCTATATGAAAGTTAAGGAATATTACAATTTTTGGTAATGATTTTGTACTCAATTTTTATCAATCTTTATATGTAGTCCTTTTTGGGAAAAGTGGTAAATTGTAACGTATTTATACTCACGTGCCCCTAGTGGCACCCTTTGTATTCTTGGAGCCTGTTTTCAGGCATAACTGTATTTAACCAGTCTTTATAAATTTAGTATAAAATATATTTGGTGCATTATATAAAAAAAAGAATTGAGCCCAATACAGGAAATAAAACTATATTTGTGGTTTATTCATTTCTCACAATTTTGGGGATAAAAACTCTAAAGGTATCAATGGGATTGGAAAAACCTTTGTTTTTAAACTCTACTAAGCATATTTATAACTCTGCTGGACATCTAGTGCTTGGTATGACAGTTGGTGAGAGCTGTGGTCACTGCTACGGAATTTGAGTTTCCTCTGGGTGCTTCTACTTCAGTGACATAGTAAGCCCTGCGTTTTTGAAGCTCCAGCAAATATATGAATCTATTAAGTTTATTCAGATCTTCGAGAAATACATAGTATTATCAGCATCTTCCGTCTTCTTCATGTCTCTCATTGCAGCAAATGAACGAGCAATCTTGATGTCTTCTACCTTCTTCACACCACTTGTTGAAGGAAACTCGTTGGTGAAATGTGTGAGAATATCGAGAGTATCATCGTCATCTTCTTCTGCCAATTTTTTTCCTCTACATCTCCCTATCCTTACCCATCTTTTTATTATCCTTCTATTTTATTCTCCTCCTTACCCT
This sequence comes from Dryococelus australis, assembly GCA_029891345.1. Lineage (NCBI taxonomy): Eukaryota > Metazoa > Arthropoda > Insecta > Phasmatodea > Phasmatidae > Dryococelus > Dryococelus australis. The sequence goes on from CM056993.1 coordinate 103,061,357, forward strand.
TATTATACTTCTTCTTCTGCTCCTTAACCTACATATCCTTATTTACAATATCCCTATGCTCCTTATCATTCTCCTTATCTTTCACCTTATCCTTCTGCTTATCCTCCTAACTATCTTGCTCCCTATCCTTCCCTCTATACATCTCCTTCTCCTTGTCATGCACCTTCTTCTCCTTATACTTTACATTATTCTTTTCCTCATACATCTCCTATCCTACACCTTCTCATTAATCTCCTTATTATTTTCATTCTTCTACTTGTTATCTTTATTATTTTCATTCTTCTACTTGTTATCTATCACCTTATTCTTTCTAACACTCTCCTTATCCATCTCATTCTCCTTTTCCTTATCATTGCCCTTGTCCATCTCATTCACCTTATCCATCTTATCATTCTCCTTATTAATCTACTTATCCTTCTCCCTTTCTCCTCATCCTTCTCCTTTTGCCAATCCTTCACCGCATTCTTCTCTTTATGCTTCTTATCTGTATCCTTATGATTCTTTTTTAACATTCTCTTCACCAACCTCCTTCTCCCTATCATTATCCCTATCCTTATAACCATTCTTCTCCTTATCATTCTTACATTTTTCCTTTATTATCCTTCTACTTAAAATTCTCTTTATCCTTCTACTTATGATTCTCCTTATACTACTCATCCTCGTCCTTATCCTTCTGCATACATTTTTTGTTATACTTCTCGTCCTTTATTTTAATCTTCTCCTTAACCTTCTTATTGTAACTTTCCTTCTCCCTATCTTTCTTACTATTGCTCTCCCTAATTTTCTTCGTTTCCTTCTCACTATCAATTTTTCTATTCTTCTCCCCATCATTTTGCTTATCCTTCTTATTTACCTTTTTCTCCCTATTCTCCGTATCCTTATTCTTCTCCTTATCATTTACCTTATTCATCTCATCCTTATCCCTATCCTTCTCCTCATACTTCTGTTTATTCTTATCCTTCTCCTTTTTCTCAATCTCCTCCTTTTCCTTATTCTTCTCCTTATCCTCATCATTCTCATATACTTTGCCCTATCCTTGTCCTTATCTATCTCCTTCTCCCTTCCATTCTCCTTATTCTTCTCCCTATCCATCACTTTATCCCCATAATTCTCCCTATCCTTCTCCTCTACCCTACCCTTCTCCTTGTCATTCTGCTTAACATTCTATTCATCCTTCACCTTCTCCTTATCCTTCACCCATCCTTTTTATACTTTCACCTATTCTTTTCCCTATCCTTCTGCCAACCCATCTCCCTATCCTTTTTATCTATCTCATTCTTCTTCTCCTTATTCTTCTTCTCCCTATACTTCTCCTTATCCTTCTCGATTTTTTAGAAACATTTTTAGATTTTTTCTGATATTTATTTTTGTGAGGGTGCAGTTGAGGGGCTTAGGGTGTTGGTTTGGGTGGTTGGGCGATCAGTTTGATCAGGCTACAGTCTTAGTGTTAAATGTTCCTAGATCTTTTAGAAGATTTTTTGATCTTTTGCAATTATTTTATTGGCTGAGTGGAGGTGAGGGGTGTGAGCAGTTGGTTAGGTTGGAGGGGGTATGCAAGGGGTAGGCTTGTGTGGCATTTTTTGTTTGAGTTTTAGAATTCTTTTTTATTTTTACATTTTTTTTAAATTATTGGGAGGGTCTTGTGAGGTAGGGCGGGGTAACATTTTATGTTCCTTGCTTTTTAGAAATTAATTTTTAAATTATTGCTATTTTTCTCGATTTTTTATATGTTAGCTAATTTTTTAAAATTATTTTTCTATTTTATTACGATTTGTTATGAATAGGAGGTGTCGGTGTAGGGAGTGTGGAGGTTTTGGTTAGGGTGGTTGGGTGGTCAGGTTGAAGAGGGTCTAATGTATGTTCCTGAATTTTTTTTAAGCATTTTTTCTATTTTTCTCTATTTATGTGATTGCGAGGGAGTGGTTGTGAGGGGAATGGTTGGTGTTGTTTAGGGTTGTGTGGTGAGCAGGGGAAGGGGTTTAATGTTATATATTTCTCAATTGTTAAAAATATTTTTTGATTTTCATATTTTGAGATTTTTTATGTTTTCAAGGGCATTGTTAAGTTGATAGGAGAGGGTGTAGGTTAGGGTTGTGTTCAAAGAAGGGGAGGGGAGGGTGTCTAATGGAGAATGAGTAGAATGATATAGCCGATTCGGGATCAAGGGATTGGGGATTGGAGCCAAAGCCAACTGGCTACCATGTTGAACTTTCTCTATTTTCACTAAAAAAAATTCCCTTTTTCCCTCAAAATCGACTAAATATCATTAAACATTCCTTTTTTACCCTAAAAAATTATCATTTTTTCCTTAACAATTCCATGTTTCCCAAAGCAGGAGAGGATTAATGACCCAGGGTCAGGGCAGGCGGACTCAGGAACGCGGACTTATGACCTCGAGTCAGAGCAAGCTGACCAGTGAGGACTCAAGGCTGTTGACTTTGACCTTTAACACCAAAATCCAGAAATTCCAACAAAATTCCAGAAATTAGAAATTCCAAAATATTTACAAAAAAATTCACTATTAAAACTTACTTTTACAAATATGAAAAAAATTTGCACTGGCCAAAACAGCTATTTTTACTGAAAATTTCCCTATTATCAAAAAAAATCCGCCCCTTTCCATAAAAATTTTAATTTTTCCCTTAAAAATTTCCATTTCTCCGTTGAAATTTACATTTTCCCATATAAAATTCCAAATATCGCAAACAATTCATAAAATTCAGCAAGTACATTACGTTGCTGACTACTACTGCCATACTGGATACAGGTGACCTTGACCCTATAACCTTGAAATCAAAAACTCGATAAAAAATTTATAAGTCAGCAAGCATATTATGTTACTGACTACTACCACCATATTGGATGCAGGTGACATTTACCTTGACCCCAGGACCTTGAAAACAAAAACCAAAGAAAAATTAATGAAAATCAGCAAGTATATTACGATACCAACTACTACCGGTATATTAGATGCAGGTGACTTTGGCCTTGACCCATAACCTTGAATGAATTGAACCCATAAGATTCCAAAAAAAATCCCATAAATGTATAAAAACTATAAAAAATATTATTAAAATGTTCAATAAATGTGGTATTAAAATTTTAAAAAAAATTATTTAAAAATCTTACATATCCAGAGGTATCACTTCGCCTATAGTCATTCCACCATTTTGGATTTTCCATTGATCAGACTTTGAACCAATCATATTACACCAATAACACACTGTGCGGTCACTGACCAGCCAATCACTGAGTTGTCATGAGATTGCAGCTTGTCAAACACGTGAAGACATCGAGACATCACATGCAGGAGTCAGTCTCTGACTCCTCTTACGTATAAACAAATCAAATATGAACTCTTTATTAATTCCGGTGAAATCAAACATACTTTGTGATGGTGTGAAACTAAGAAATAATAGGAAAAGCGATCATTCTCCACTTGCTCATAAACAAAATACACACACCTACAAACATGTACACACACCTACACCCACAAACACGCACATACACCTACACACAGCCCGAAATATCCCAATTGCAGGCAAGACTGATAGACAAACTAAAAAAACTGGTAGTGGGTGCAGTAAGAGAAGGAAAATGAGGGAGAGATAGAGGAAGAAGGGGTAGAGGAAGTCGAGGAAGAGGAGGCGTATGAGGAAGAGGAAAAGGAGTATAAGGAAGAGTACGAAGAGGAAGAATAGGAGGAGGAAGAGGAGGTAAAGGAGAATGAGGAAGAGCACCACTGTGCCACTATGCCACTGTGGTAATGTGCCACTGCACAACTGTACCACTGCACTTCTGTGCCACTGCACCTCTGCGCCACTATGCTTCTATGCCCCTGCATCACTGTGCCACTATACCACTGCACCTCTATGCCACTGCACCACTACTACTCCTACCCCCTCTTCCTCCTCCTAATAGTCCTCTTCCCTCTCTTCCTCATACTCCTCCTCTTCAACCTCATTTTCCTCATCTTACTCCTCTTCCTCCTCCTTCCATTACTGCACTGTACGGACATATGTATTTCACCTTGGCAATATTTATGTGGATGTCGTTCCTGGTCACACTACCAGTTTTTTAATTCATCAATCAGTCTCACCTGCAATTGGGGTGTTTTGGGTTGTGTAAGTGTGGGTGTAGGTGCGTGTGTGTAGGTTGTGTATAGATGTGTGTGTAGGTTGTGTATAGATGTGTGTGTGTGTTTGGTGTATGAGCAAGTGGAGAATGATCGCTTCCCCCCTTATTTCTTAGTTTTCTAAAGAGTGAATAGTAGTTATTTAAAGAAATATACTTATTCAGGCAAACATGCTGGAATAAATGCCCTATGGTGAAAATTAAACCTCTGAAAATACAAACTTAAGTTATATGTTCCATAAGTTACGGTTATTTTTTGGGCCGAATTATATAGTTTGTTGTGTAGCTCATAAATTTGATTATTTTTGGAAGTTTTGAATGTTTGTGTGTTTTACATCCAGGCTTGAATTCATAATCTCAAATCAAATGCATTATTGTTTATCGAATCATATGCAGCGAATAAACAAACTGCAAGAATCTGACAATGCTAAATATATATTAAAATTTAATAAAAGTGTTTCGTAGAGAAAATAGATAACACTTTAATTACTGTTTCCCGAACTAGTTTCTAGACATCAACATTTTCCTGAATACTCTTGCATAAATTTGCTACCACTTCCAGATTATGTGTTTATTACTGTTGAATGTTATGCTGATAATCTACAAAGAATAATTCTCCATCACTCTCCAAATTTCTTTGCAAGTAGTATAATGTAATTGTTTATGTTTTACAGTTTTATCCCAATAATCAGACTTTATCCACCAAAATCGGCGGTTCAAATATTTTTTCCAGATATACAGAGAAAATAGAGCTAAGTGCGTGGTGAAACATAAACGACAGATAATCGAGATAATTTGTCACTTAATCTCTATACATTCATTATCTTACGTGGTGAAACCGGCCCTGAGGTGATAATATACAGACTTGTATTGATGCATGCCCAGGTTAAGGAGTAGCTGGTACAGTTGGCGTGGCTTTGATTGCGCTACACCAAGCACACAGTGGTAGGGATTTTACTGATTGAGTTGGCGTTTATGGCCCATTACCTTGACTGGGCACGTTGTTTGGCAGGTCAGTACGAAGTTGTCTATAGTCTGGCTGACGAATGACTTGCGGATGGATACCTTATTTCATTTCCCACTGTGGGTTTACGTATAGAGGTATTCAACTGACAGGAGGTCTCGGGGTTACCTGGCTTACTTAGATTTGCTTCGGTCGTCGGTAGAACTGCTGCTGGTTGGTGACCGGAACAAGCGGTGCAGTAAGGGATAGTAGTCTTAATGCTCACTAGTGTGCAGAGGAAAGCCAATAATACTCATGTATGGGAGAAGCCGGTCTCTCTATAAGTCTGGCTAAAGCAATGTGGTCTCGTTCCGCTTGCCTACACTCAGTAGGCAGGGCCAATACAGACTGCTGCTTGACAGCGAGGTGAGCTGCCCTTTACTCTTCTATCCTTGAGCCATGCCTTATCTTAAAAGGCATAGAGTGTAGGACGCTGCTGAACGGTATAGATTGTGCACCACGGACACGAAACAGTTCTCTATATTAGTGTACTGCCAGCAGTGGCTGCCGGCACGAGCTCGGTGCTCCAGAAGCCCCTCCGCCACCAGTGGGCTGACCAGAAGCGTTGGGCCGTATGGGCTGCCTTCCTGCCACTACTGGGTGTAGGTTGCAACAAAGGCCTGGCCGTAACACTCGAGCAAATACCTCTGCCAGCATTTAGGTGCTCCAGTAGGGATACAACCCAAGCGTATTGTTTCTCCCTGGTTGGATGAGATGCTAGTGGTTGGGGCTCTGCTGTTCTATCCCCGGAGCTCTAGAACAGGTGGCCGTCGAATGGTGTATGTATATGGCTGGTGGATTCCTGAAGGGGATCCCAGTCCTGGTCTAATTCATATTCAATACCCGGTCTCGGTTGGCAGTGCACAACGTGTACAGTTCCTAGTGGTGCAGTGAAGGAGTCTCTATTAAAGAATACTCTCCGCTAAAAGAACAAAGCTGTATTTATTAAGAACGTAATAAACACAGTGACACATGATATCTCCTAACCAAGCAGACAGTATGCTGGAAGTAACCTACGCTGAACAAGTGTAGGTGACCTGGTTCTAGGCTTATCAAGAATGCAAAAGTAGTCGATGGCTAAGTATACTTAACATGGCTACCTAACTTCAGGATGTTTAGACGAGGCAATTAAATAAAAAGATCCACTGCTCTAGTAGCAAGGAGTGTAATTGCCCCTACCAGCAAGTAGAGGCGGCTACTGTTCAAGAAGGAATCAGTAGCAAATGGTGTTCGGTGATAAAGGTTGAAGAAGCTTCTGGTAGAAGACTATCGGCAATGAAGAGTTTCTGGTAAGTGGTAGTAGTTGACGTCAATGACTTCTGGTAACTGCTGCTGCAGAAGCCTCTGGTGACGGCAATGGTGGCAGCCGCTGGTGGCTGCTGAATACTGTTGTCGACAATGGGAGCAGCCTATGGTAAGCTGCTGAACACTTGGAGCTCATCGAAGGCCCCAGCACACGAAATGGTGGAGCAAGCTCGAGGATCAGAAAGAAATAACTTGCGAGCCCTGCAGTGTACGGACTTATATAAGGCGGCTGACAGCTTGTAGGCTCTCAGCGCAGGGGAGGGGCCACTGGCTTGCGCAACCTTTGTATCCACGAGTTTGGAAGTGCTCTCCAGGGTTGTGGCGCTTCCACAACGTCTGTGTACAAGTTGGTGGGGTTCAACTCTCACTTGGGTGTAGTACGTATAATACGGGTGTCATAAGAGATGATTCGTAATCGTTTGTAGTAGTACACTAAAGCGGCACACTGTAATATAATTATTTTCAATGTACTGTATAATATTATTATCAGTTATTTAGCTAAATATTGTTATATTTGTTAAACACGTCTACATGCTCTACTTTTGTGAAATTACATACTGTAATGTAACAATGATATGTTAAAACAATATCTTAAATGCTGTGCCCACTCAGACACTTCATTTGATTCACTTTTGTAATTTGTTCACTGATTTTCACATCTACTATAAATATAATCAAATGAATTATCAGGAAATAGAAATGCTGTATGTGTGATGAAACAGGAGATTATTGTTTGTGGCTTTGCATTAAATTTAAGAAATCCTTATGTTTCACTATTATTTATTATTTTTTCATACTAGTCTTGATAGGTCTGTAAGACCTATATCACTATCTACTTAGCGATATTCATTTGTCTCAGTGGTTGCTAAATACACACTAATGGTTTTAGTTAGCAAATATGTGGAAAATGATATTGACAATGGAACATAACATTCAATACAACAAAATAGCAATGAAAACTATTATATTTGTTTAATATAATAGTTGCTGACTTGCACACACACACACGCGTGCGCGCGCGCGTGTGTGTGTGTGTGTGCATATATATATATATATATATATATATGAGCGCACACATTTGAAAAATTTACAGTAATACATTGACACAACATTCTGTTTACAACTAGTTACTACAGTTGAAACTTTTTCAACATTTGGTTTTACATTTGAAATTTAATTCAGATTCTTAATTAACTCGTCGTGAATTGCAATATGGTAATATTTGTTATTATCGCTATTGCAAATAAACTGTTAACACAGTCTTTTTATATTTTGATGAACCTAACACTTATATCTTCATATTAAATGCACTAATATATGGGTCTGCGAATATTCGAAAACTGTGAATTATTCACAAATATTTTTATGTTCAATTCGAAAACTCAATTTGAATGCTTCCCCCTAACATTTCAAATTCAGAACATTGGAAGGAAACGGAAATAATATATTTAATTATAATATATATTTATATATATGATTTGTGTAGTAAAATAAATGTTATAAGATATCTATAATCATAACAGTTACTGTTTATTTACTCACAACTGCGCACAACACATGTTAGTTTAATCTGCACAGCGTAACCAAACTTCTTTTTTGTTAAACTCAACACACATAATTTGCATACATTCTGATGGTAATATTGCGGTAAAATAAACCACTATTACTGTTAATATCCTCTGACAAGCACTTAAATTAGTTTTGGAATAAGCTTATATAATTAATTATTACATTTGATGTGCAGACATTTTACAGGTATAGGTGGTATGCATAGTTTAAATTAAACTTATTTTGTATAAAAATTTAAACCAGCAATTACATTAATGGGTTTCGTATAAAAATTTAAACCTGCAATTACATTTAGGTAAGTGTTATTTATTTTACATAAGATTGTTGGTTTTTGATAGCTTATGTTATGATCCACTGAAGTTGCTACTCTCATCATGCAACTGATAAAAGATTTGCTATAATTGAAATTGTATTGCTTTTTTAAGTACAGACTTTGATTAAATACAAAAATTCTACATATAACAATTTTAAAGTAATGTTAATTGACAAAAGTCTTGAACAAGTGATTCAATTTGAAAAGTTTTGAAATTCGAGAATCATAACAGGTTCAATTCAAATTTTGATTTGATTTCAAAAATGCTGATTTGCAGACCCCTACACTGTTCTCTAACAAAAACTGAATGACAGCAAAATAGGGTATACAAAGCATGTAAACAACACAGTAAAAATTTGTCTGGTCTAATTACCAATTACAATTGTTTTTTATTAACTTGAGCATTGGTTTAGAGAGGATTTTCAATTATTCGTTCCCATTATTTACGTTTTACAGTATTTCCCATTTATTAATTTTGGTCCCTTAGAAATTCCCATATAAACAATGCTAACTGCTAACCGCGTTCAAAAATTGCCAATTGTTTGTTTTCCCAAGTCCATACAAAATTGATGATGCATTCGTCAAAGATTGTGCATATCAATTGTTTCTGAACACTATGCGAATGTGGCACTCTTGAAACATTTAAGGAAGAAAGCAGTGGAATTTACCTGGGGTCCCGAGCAAGAGAACACGTTTCAAGTTTTAAAGCAGAAGCTTTCTTTACAGTTGGTATTACATTTTTCACATTTTAACACACATATTAAGGTTATGTATAATATTTCTCAGGTCTAAAATCTACGTCCGCATCCATTGATTTCCCACATGCTTTGTTTTTGTTGGTCCACTGAAAAATAAATTTTCGAGAATCCACTGTACTAAATATAGCAATTTCATTCAACTACAATGAATATAATATACATGTTGTTAACTCTTTGCAGTCTGTCTCATTTATATGATTCTTCAATATTAGTCTAGCAATAAATACAAATGAGTGTTCCCTTGGGGATTTTTTCACGTAACTGGCTTAAACCTGTATCAAATATTTTATTCAAACATTGGGTGTATCTGTGAGTTTTCGCGCACAAATTGTAGTATTCATCGGCTTCTGCATTAATAATTGCTATTATTTTTGTGTTTATTTATTTCTTTTACAAAGTCTGGGTCACTGCTGCTGGATAAGTAGACACCTTAAATTATGATAAGTTTTAAGTGAGCTTTACAACAGCAATTATGAGTTTCATATTTGTTTTCCTTCATATAGAGGTAGTGCATAAAAATAATAGTATTAGTTTCAATAGCATGGTACTTTCGTCTGTTACTATGTCATGACAAAGTTGTGTCACCACGTTCTCTTGTTATTTTGGTAGTTCCATGCATTTGGTTCTGTCACTTGACAACAGAGTGCAATGAGATATAGTTATAATTAAGTTTCAAGAAAAAGCAGTGATTACACCAGAATGCGTTATAAGATACATGCTCTCATTTGTGTTTCATTGATTATCTAAATAAATTATCTTTATTTACTGTCAGTAGCTTTATTCTCAATATGGTAATGAGAACAGTACGAAAATAAAATAACATTCAAGCTATTTGGCACACCTCTTTATGTTTATTTATATTAAAGATTTCAGCAAATGCACAAAGTCCATTGAATATTTTCATACAAATTACGTAACATCGGAGAGACATATTTTATCATTCCAGTAATTCCAATTTTGGTAATGATAATGCTATAACGTTACCGAAATGAGAATACAAATATAAAAATGTGAATAGTAAGTTAATAATGTGGACTAATAGCTACTGCACTTACCCACAATAGTCAATTCGCAAATAGTCATTAGTCAAAGTCTATGAACATGAAACTGTTGTTTTTTAATTAAATTCTGATAAACTGTTAATTGCAATATACATGCATATGCTGCAGGCCTACATGTTAGTACAGTAACTAAAAATATTACAATATGATGTTCAAGTAAAGGTAGGGTTTTATGTTGCACAGTTATGCAAGGAAAGACTTGAGATAGGACCTCCAAGATTAAAGCCGGCTCCAAATCACACAGCTCCAACTCAGCTGCAATAAATTAATGTGAGCCATGCCAGAGTTTGGGTTCGTAATGTGCCTAGTCCAGTCCTCTTGCCATATACATGAGAAGAGCTTGAAATGCTACCTAGGTAAGAGAGTATATAATGTTAAATATAGAAATATCCATGGTTTATTCGCTAAGTTATTGATAGTTGGGGTCTACAGATTCAAGAAACTCTTTTACTATCACTCAAACTGATGGTATGTCATACAAATTTACAACTGTATACAGATGGTTGTGACTGAACCAAGAAATGGTAAAAGGAAATCCATTAACCAAGGTTATGAGAAGAAGAAGGGGGGAAAAAACTGTTTTCCACTCAGTTAATGAGTGTGAGATTAATGGAAGCCAGCGTTTCTTCTTCAACTGTTAATTTTTGTCATTTATAACATAAAAAGTATAATGAAATGGTAATTTTAAATGTATTTTAAGGTGTTTGAAGTTAATGCACGTAGGCCCTTTTAACAATTCATTGATAGTGAATGTTGTGTATAATATTATTTGTTTTTATTTCCGATATATAACAATATTTTAGCTCACAACTCAACATTAACATTTCTACTTTGTATGATTAAAACGCTAAAGTCACATTAAGCACTGAAACAAGAATAATACTTTTTATTACATTAAAATGTTATTTCATTTTTTGTTATTTATCAAACCTATAATTTTACATTTACTACAGTAATGCGGTATAATAGTAATGTAACATAACCACACTTCCACACTTATCTACACATTTTTATCAGTTTTCCTTGAAGGAACATCTTTGTTTTTATGGTTTATGTATGGTTTCCCTGTTACACATGAATGTTTTATTATATTCCTTGAATAGGTACTTTCATTCCTTAAAGCTTTCCTTTTTTTTTGTCCTGTCATAAACACCATTATCCACATCCGCAATCTTCATGCACTAATACATTAATATTTATAACAAACAAAAGTGTAATAGTATGTATTTAATTATTGTTAAAAGAACGTTATGTCCTGGACTAGAGTCCCAATGATGCTACATGCAACAACTGCAAATTCAATACACGATCAAGAAAAAATATGCTGGACATACTGCCTGTTAACACCATCACATGCACCAACATATAAAGAACTCATACATGTACTTATGTCAAAACAGTTGAAAAATTGACGTAAGTCCTTTTACACTTCATGATTCAACTGTAAAAAAATTACTACTCCCATTAAAATATTTTGCAGGAATGAGAATTATCAAATGCTAGTAATTTTATGTCAGGAAAAATATTGACCACCAGGATGTCAGCTGTGCTAAGACATGCTGCTCATAGAATACACATTGGGACATAACTTTCATTTTCAAAATAGTCAATTTAATTTTAAAACAGAGATTAACTTAAATAGCCAGTTTTGTGAAAAATACCCCTAAGAAGTTAAGAAATTAAATAATGTAGAGCAGAAGTTCACAGTTTACTATAACATTCTGTTTACAGTGGAACCTCTGTGTATCGAACCCAGATGGAATGAAAATTTGAATCCCTGGAACATATTCTGTGGTCCCATTTTTGTCACCTGAGAAACAATGGATAAAGAATCCACTGTAGCTATGCTTGTCGAATTGCACACATTACTATAAATTCCCCATTTCAGATCTGCATTCAGACAACATGCAACATAATGGCCTACAACATTTATGCCCAAGATCTTCTTATACCTTTCTGGGGATTGGACACAATGGAAGAATTCTCATTTTCTATCATCAAGTGTTGGTAGGAAGTAGTATTCACTAAGGTATTCAAGCCACCACAATTTTCTGAACATTGAATTTTTTATTCATTGACGAAATGATTTACGTGCAGATTGTTGTGGAGTGAATTTTTATAGCAACTAAAATAACTGGTCACAATATGCTTTTGGTCACACATTTGGTGTTGGCGCACTTGATAGTTTCAGTGGCTGAAGGAGAGTATCTTGACAGTCTGCTTGCCATCGCTTTTGCAGTTCATTGGAGCTAAATTATTTGACCAAATAGAAGTTTCGCATATAGGATGCAAAACCTCAGCCCTCTTGTCGGTACGCCCCAAATGTGATATGTAAAACCTTTGTAATGTACACTCTTGGTATATGATGTACCTAAGATTTGGATAAGTGAATCAAATGACCATGAATTTGCGAGGATAAACTTCTGTCCACACCGAGAAGTAGCTTTCAAGATGCTGACTTGGTTACCATTCTCAAGTAAGCCTGCTGTCACTGCACTTACAGATGTCGACATACCAGTTTCTTCAAATTTGCTGCTTGGGTCCAGGTGAGAAGTGTGTTGCCTTTTCTTTCGTGAAGCAAGTCCTCTCAAGTTTTCTTAAGCACTATCTCTTGAATGGCATTGTTTGTACAGCTACTGCTCCCAGCAGGTCTCACTTTTTCAGCACATTTTACACATAAGTGTTTCTCGCCATATCCTTCTTCTGACCTGTCGTACGGGAATGAGCATGCATGAACTGGAGTGCCACAGACAAAGCATGCGTGTGCACCCGTAGGAAAATCACCTCTGGAACAGGCAAAGCATTTCTTTGTGTTACGAAAAAAAAAAAAAAAAAAAAAAAAACTTGCTCTCATATTTTGAATTGTTCAATTTCTTATTATCCATTATCTCATTTTCGTTGTTTTGTGAGGCGTCTGGTGATGCAGCATTTTCGATTTCATGAGAACCACCTGTCTCTCTTTACTTTAAAAGTTTCTTCTTGGCGACATTACTGCAACCAATTTCATTTTCCCATCCTGTGAGTGATCGTAAGTGTGTTTATAGGAATCTATCCAGTGGTTGATATATGTATACTCCGGAAAGTGCAGTATTTGATGTCAATGGAAATTTTTTCTACTAGCGCACTTGAAACTGTCAGGTAAGCATAAGTAAACTAGGCGCCATTACTGCAGATCACACAGGCAAAATTTTTGTTAAATTTGGCTATACAACACATAATTTCAGGTACAAAATGAAGATTGTCATGATCTCCTCTTCATTCTGTGAGGTTACCTTTCACCTCTGATGCTATTTGATATGTCCACTTCATGACATTGATAGGTGTTTTTTCCTCATTTGCAGGAAATCAGGAAAATTGTGTCGATTGCTGACTGGAATGTTGTGTTCAACCCTGTTGAAAAAAAATTTTTCAAAGTGGTTTTTGTCTTTTACCTTTTTGTGATTTCTTCTTTACTTGCACAAGTTCCTCCACTTTCACTAATTGCTACCATAAAACTGCACTCCAGTATATGTTTTACTTCCACTATATTCTGGTACTGAACAACTAGTGCTAAACTTTGTCTATAAAAGTTTTTAACTCTTCATGGTTTTCCATTAATGGGAGTAAACTGGTTATTAGTTTCAATGTGCATGCAACATCACACCACACAAAACAGTAATGAGAGAACTACAATCAAATAGGTTTTTGTAACATTTTTCTAGGTACTCTGAAAGGGATGTAAATTGGGTGAAGATTTTTACTAATTCAGAAAGAAGGGCTATTGAATGATCACAAACAGCCTCTTTCAAGGTGGATGCACCACATCGTAACCATGATACCTGAAAATCGTGTATTCACACGTTTTTATGAGTTTCCGAAAGCATGTTGGCGATGGTGTCAGCATAACAGCTTCATGCTCATGAACATCAACATCAACAGAAGAAAAGTAAATGACCATAAACATTTCTGAAAGGATGCTTAAGTTTATTAACTACTCCACCAGTCATGCGCATCTGAGGCAACTGTTGAAAAGGTACATACATTTTATTTTTACAGTAGTCTTGATACATACACAAATGTATTGGTGTCCAGTAATACACATGAAATGGTTCCAGTCAAATTTCTTGTACACTACTGTAGTATTTGGCTGAATGTTTCAGCTTGCCTACTGCCAAAATGGGGTCATCATCCACACATTTTGGTTTTAATTCTCTGGACTTTGCCTGTCTCAAAGCATTCAATGTAGGTATGTAACTGGGTTCATGATCTCCCAAGTGCATACTTCTTTGTGCTTCCTCTCTTCTAAGAGTGCAGGTAGACTCATTCTTTTTGACAAGTTCCTCTAGTATTGTTCTTCTTCTTATCCCCTTAAGAATATGCTTGCTTTCAGTTATGGATTCAAAAAAGTACTGTATTTGCAGTACTTGTAAGTTTATGAGAACATGTCTATTCTCATTAGGTTCCTGATGTAGGTAGGTAGTCAGAAATAACTGAACTGTTGCAGCTGCCAAAAATGGTCAGAAATGGCATTCCACTTATGTAACCCTTTGCTCTTTTAAATAACAATGCACAGGAAAATGACGCGTGTTCCCACAAATGTTCATTCATAATGTCAGTCCATTCAATGTTCGGAGGAATAATGTGGTAGACCCTGTTCCTCCTGTTCGGTTTATCTTTAGCCACACATTTGTACAAACATCTTCTGACTTCATATTTGTCCTTTTTCTGGAGAAAGCATGAAATCCAAGGGCTGGTAATTAACATCTTGTCTACTGGGATTTTCCGACAAACATCATCTTCCTGGTCTGAGTCTGCACTAAAATGTTCATCTTCATGGTCTAAATGTAGTTCAGTAATTTTTGCTGGCAAGTTAAAAATTTCATGAACATTATACGTATTCATACTGACAATAGTGTAAGCTTAGTTTTTGGATATATCATTATTTAGTGACTCAGATATATTATTCCACAAATCACTATTTCTATTTGCAAAACTACCATCTTCATTCACTACTCATCCTTTGAATCTGCTTATCGTCTGTAATACTGTGCCAATGTCTGTAGCACACGACCTCGAACGTGGCATGGTGAAAGCTCTTACAAATACCTGAAATAAAATAAAGAGGACAATAATCAAAAGGACTTAATACGAAAAAAAACTTGCAGTAGGAGCAACTGTGTCAGGGCTTGGAAATTAAATTTGAGGATGTAAATTTTCAGCTTTCTGTGATATTACTGTTGTCATCTAACTGTATGGTGACCAGTATCAAGTACAGTGTTCTGCTATTCAACTTAAATTACCATTGTCATGCATTTAATTGTTACTATATCATTCCTCTTGGACTGTAACCAATTTAGATCTCAAAACATAAACATTTGAGTTAAGGTTAGAAGTAGTTAGGCTACCAAGAATATATAAAAGGATAGGAATTCAAAAACTCACAGTATAGTACAGTGTCCTACAACGCCAGCGAAACGTCACGATCATGCAACCGCATGGAAAATATGTTGTCCTTCTTTGTGTGTGTGCCTGTTGACAAGAAGTATACTGTGAAATCCTAGACAAATTTAGAGCGTACTTTGGCACAATAATGTTTGAAAATCACAAACAGAAGTTATTGAATAAAATTATTTAAACATCCTTAGTTCTCATTTGAGTTCTGAAAATCATTGTAAAAGTTAATTGAGACCATGTGAACACTATAAGTATCTCGAGCCAATATATCTAAGACAAGTAAGTTTTACCTTATTCATGTGCACCTCTCAAACTTAAATGATCTGACTACAGTGTCCAAAGCAAGAATTTCAATAAGCAGAAACTCAAAATTGGCCTCAGTAATTGACACTTTACAGAGTAAAACTTACAAAAGACACATAAGCTAAAGAAGGTGCAGGGGAAAATCAATTGACTCTATCAGAGGTTATCTCTGATGACTGATCACTTCAGGCTGGAAATGTGCTGACAGAGACTGAAACTCCACATTGTGTGAGAAATTAAGGAAAATCCTCCTTTTAATAGTGAGTCAGTCAACGTGGGGTGAAGACAGCACTCCAGCCAGACTACAGGTTTGTCTGAGGGCATAGAGCCACAGTACAACCTCGAAGAGTGCCAAAAAGCCGTATGACTGCACTAGGCTGGTACTTTGTTGTTTGGCCAGTTAGCATGTTAGCTGGAGGTGTACTGCACTGACTTAAATCTACCTCAATTGTTTACTTGTGTAAGCCACGCTAGTTTCAGCCCTATTTGCAAAAAGTGGCTGGTATGAAAATTATATACATCCTGGATATAACAACTGTTGTTTATAGACTGGAAGTAAGTTTTGCATGTGTGAATTAACTTTTTTTATGACTTTGATATACAATGGCCTTTGTGGTGTGCCACGAAAACCCTTATTACATGACGGCCTTAGGTTGTGAGGTGGTCACCGTGGTCAATTTACAGTATTAATTGTGTCGCCAGGAACACAAGAATAGTGATGTTAAAGCTGGTGCCTGGTGATCAGCGCACAGCCCATGTACAGAGTAGGGTGTGTGGCCTGTCTACTCAGCATGAAGTATGGTAACACTGTCATGACCCGGAGGATGAGGCGGCACGCTGCCACTGGTTTACCTGTTCAGACGATGGCCTGGGATAGCTGCTGACCCAGCTGCGATTACAAGTGGCTGCTGTTGGCTCCGGGATGTGGTGCACTGATGATGCTGGTGGTAGCCCAGGGTGGGCTGTCTCTGTAGGTCGTCTGGTAGCCCACAAACCAGGGGTTGGTGATTATGTACAGGTTGTCCTCGCCCCGGCGGATGGCTACGATGGGATGAGCACTCGCTGCGGTCTTGATAAGTACAGGGAACAATTGTAGGGAGGGAACTAGGAGGTGAGGTTGCTCCAGTTGGCAGGTGGCAAGAGCTTGTTCCCGTTGGGTTAGGCTGCAAAGTGCAGTTATGACAGTGTCACAACTATGCTTAGTTTTGGAGTCAGTAGCTGTCGTTCTTACTTTCTGCCGAATGCCCTTCCTCTGAGTATAAGGCATAAAGGAAAGGAACTACTACTGGTCTCACCACAGTGAAGCAGGTAGTGAAGTCCTGAGTGGCATGTAAGGCTAAGGCCGAAGCCGAACAAGCCAAAGTCGTATCCTGTGCTCCTTCGTCCGGCACTGTTGAGCGTGGTGGATGACACTTGAGTGTGATATCCAAAAGGGGTCAGTCGTCCATAACCAAACTCTTACTCCCTCCGGCACAGTTCAGCGCGGTGGATGGAGTATAGGCTAGTCTGGCTGGCTAGTTGCCTTAGGGAGGTCTAGCTAATGGTTAAGACTCTACCGTACTATACCCCTGGGGCACAGCAAGGGTGGCCATTTAATGGGTGTGTGTTGCAAAATTAGTAGTCTCCTCCTGCTTCACTGTTAGGGACTCATTGCTGCATAGGGTGAACATAGTGATTCAAAGAAATAAGTATTAAGAAATAAGCGTGAATAACTTATATATTCCAGGTACAATTTACACAGTGGCCCGTATTACCTAACTATATCAGAGTTGAACGGAAGTTATCCTAAGTGACACCATGTGAAGGAGACCTGGTCCTAAACTACAAAAGATGATTAGGATAGGTAGTTAATGGTTAACTGGCCCCAACTAATTTGACCCATTGTCCAGAAGGGACTGTTGGCGACCACTACCAAAGGTGTGGTAGTTGTGAGTATAAGCAGTTACCAGCAGAAAAGGCGTAAGATGTCCTGAATGGACCGTTGACAATGACTACCAGAGGGGTAGTATCGGTACAATTGCCATTATCAGCAGATAAGACAAGAGGGTTGACAATGTCTTCGAGAGCTGTTGGCGAAGATTTACCAGAAGGTCTGGAAGGCATTGCTACAGCTACTGAAGAACTTTTGGTGGATCATGAGGACCTGGTGACTTCCTCCGGCACACTTCAACACATTGGAAGGAAGAGGACATACTGCTCATAGAGCAAGCTGATGAGTAGGCTTCCTTCGGCACAGTTCAGTGTGGTGGAGGAAGCAGGGTGTCCCGAGGATCTGTGGGCAACGCACGGATTTATACACTCCTTGCCTACGGGCCCCTTGGTGGAGATGGGTGCGGGGTGTGGCCCGCGCTGCCCCTTGAGCTATATGCTGGAGTTGTCTGCCAGCATCATATGCTGCTTGGTTTTCTGCTGAGGTGGCACATGTCAGTGTTTATACTTGTGGTGCCATCCCTTAGCATTCCGTAGAACTATGTGACCTTGGGTGGCGGGCTCGACCGCTCAGCTGATAGTACAATCTCACTTCGGGGAGGTTGACGTGATGTCTGATTAAAAGTGTGGAGTGAACAGTAAAAGTTGGATGGACACGTCTGTAATAACACTACTCATTGCAAAGGCTTATCCTGTACGCACATGACCAACCCTTATTACTTTTCTAACCCTGCCTTAGTGAACATGCAGCAATCCTAGATAGGACTATGTATGTATTACTGAAAAATGTGACTCACAGTTGCTGTTTGCAGATTGCTCAATTAGTATATTAACTGACTAGGCATGCCACGCATACCGTTTCCTTTTATGATGCCGAAACAACAGACCATTCATGGTTACCTCACACTTTTTCTGAAGCCCTGCTAAAGTTCTTCTTTTGTTTACATTATGTATCCTTCTGCTACATGTAAACATAAACAATGCCATGTGACTAATGCATTTTAACTGTCAAATGTTTGTTTACAGTTTTCAGCTGTTCAAAGAATTTTGTCATATTTAAAATACCATTTCGTACGAATGTTCACAATTAATGCCTATTAACATATTTAGGCCAGCTTTCTGACTTTTTAACTATGTCTCTATTGATGACAATTCTTACGGTTATTATTTTACATTATTAACATATTTGTTGTACACATGGCACATTACAGGTCATACACAATATTTTGCCACAACTGAGTTAAACATTGTTACAATTGCAGGTGAAAGAATTGTAGTATTTAACCTCTTGTTATTGATATATGTTTGATTATTTCTTTAAAAGGACATCATTAGTTGGAATAAATATTAAAATGAAGAAACACCCAGTCCAGCGAAAAGAGACAGCAAATTCAAGCACACAACTTGTGTCGTTTATATTTTGTACGTAGTAGCAACAAACATAAAAAAATAGTGGTAAACATGCACACAAATAGGCCTACCGTGTATCTTTCATTCAAATCATATTTATATGCTTTGGTACTAAACATTTTCTAGGTTTATTAAATTATTTATTTAAATTTATTTGGCTGGACTTAGCATTTTGTTGGGATTGTAGCAAGTATTCAATTCACAGAAACGTATGCATGTTCCACAATTATGTTTCAAACATGTAAGGACAAAGTTATATTGTGATAAATAAACAGATGTGACTTTCAAAAAACTAATTTTGTGATAAAAACAGTTTATAGTTAAAAGGTATAAATTTTGCACGTCCAATATTTGCAATCACAGACACACTGGTCCAACATAACGTAAAGACAACAATAATCTTTCACACACAGCGGTCATGACGCATGTTACAGTATATCTATTGTTGCCGTAGAAAAACAGATCTAACACAACATTGAAACTTGCCTAGGTAGGTTTAAAAATAACGTGTACAAACTTGATGTTATACTTTACAGAATTTTTCACAAGACAAATTAACGCTTCGTTCAGTCTTTCTTTTCTATGAGCAACACGCCATGTCATGTCACCAGTCACCACTTCTGCAAACTTCAGATTTGTAACCGTCCCATGATCACATCTATTAGTATTCCAAACAATAAAATTAACATGTTGTGGCTCCTAGCGAGAGGCGAAGTACGCTGGATTTGAGAGAAACTGTGATTCATTGCTAGTAATTTAGAAAAGAATGTTTCCCCAAGTGCGCCAGCTCATCTACAACATGAGTGAGCACGTGGACATTGTATCTCAGGACAGTAACAGGTTGACAGCCAAGTGGCGGTCCCCTCGCATCACATTAAAATGAAAGAATTAAGATAAATGTTCAAGTTACACATTTACACTGTTCATAAACTGAGCACGTGGGTTTCTTGAGTGGGCCAGCTTCCTAAGGTACGTTAAGTACTAATGCAAATGAATAAGATGGGAGTCCAACGAAAGCGTATATTGCAGAACGAGAGTACATCCACACACAATATACTGACCCTCGTCTGATGCAGGTATGGCATTCAGATGTGCCATAGGCAGACATGGGTGAAAGTACTATTAACTACGTGGAAACTTAAAGTGTTAAAGTCTCCGGGGCCACGAGTCTGACGGAGAGGAGAAAAAATATGTGGTAGGAGCAAAATCGATTAAAGTGGTTCTGGTAATTAAGACTTACTATTTCAGCTAAATGGTTGGTGCAAAAGTGATGAGAGCTCCTGTGGCGTATGACGAACATCTATCCTCTTCAGCCCGCAACTCAAGACTAAAGATGATGACTCAAAAATCCAGTTACCTAACGAAGATCTCCCGCCAGCACAAGAGGGAATTAACATAAAACTTACACTTGAACTAGTATACATGACAGAACACTCAAAAACACAAAACAAGATGTGGAGGAATTATAAGAGTAATACGACGTGCTATGCATGTCAGAAAAATACAAATTAAGTGAAAAAAGCCTGGATAGGCTGGCAAAGCATGTAGAAAATCATTATAAAATAAAACAAGACAATTTAAACGTACATAGGCACTTAAAAGATAATATTGTATTAAAACATAAATTTAATATTATTTTAGTGCGTTTGAATTTGGGCATATGGCATGGCGGACGCAGGAACTGCCGAGATCTTACATTTTAACAAAACTGAATAAAATCCAAGATGCCCATTTAAATGAAATAAACAGGACACAAACACTGTAAAAATATATTATGAATTTAGAGCAGCTCAAGTCATTAGTTAGTAACACTACGCAGACCACGTGGCTTTGCACTCATAGGCAATTATTCCTCACTTAAGGGGAGCACAAGGGAGAAAACGTTTTCCCTTTTGTAAATGAGACTGCTTTCAGGAGACCAAATTATTTTACACTGTAAACACACTGGGCTGAGTTTACTCATCGTTACATGGGTCATGTGGGTCACAGAACGGTTCACTGACCCATTTGTGCATGAACGACTTACGTTACCCGCACACACTGAACACACAATTGTGCGTGGCCAATGCACAAGCAGAGCAGCAGTGGGCTGCATCCTAAGCATGACAATGAGGGCGACGTGAAATGTCCCCTCCCCCCATCCACGCCTGAAGACCACTGGTGGGATGGATGACCTCTTGTAGTGCTGGTTACGCTGAAATGCAGCAGGAGGGTTGGCACAAGGGGCGCTGCCTCAGCCTGTAAGTACATCGTAAGTACATCCTTACATCGTGAGACATCTCGGGCGGTTGCTGATGGCGTTGAGAACGCAGGACATCCAAAGTGGCTGCAGTGGCCTCTGACATAGGGCCTGCAGGAGGGCGCATGCCGGCAGCGTGAGTGGGCGCAATTGTGTCGGCTGGCGCAAAACTTGTGCCTGAAGCAGAGCGTTCGCCTGCGGTGGTGTTATTGTGAGTGGACCGGGTGGTGATACACCGACGAACAGGTGGATGCGGCGGAAGAGCTGTTCCCGTCTCTCTGCAGCAACTGCTGCTGGATGCAGGGGGTGGCACCTTGCCCCACAATGACTCAATGAGCTCTGCCGCTGATCACTGAACCTCAGCGGTGGCAGGGGGCTGTTCGGCAGCTGTAAAGCTGTGGAAGTTGAGGGATGACGTTTCCCCTCCCCACAAGTCACTGATGTCTTCTGCCGCCGACCAATGTAATGTTGTGGTGGGCACAGCAACGGGAGGCATGGCAGCTGGGAAGCCATGAAAATCGAGGAGTGACTGCCCTCGTGATGCTTTAGGACTTCTACCTCAGGTGTTGCTCTGGGTCACGTTAGACAACAAAACGTCACTCACTTCTGCCTCTGCAGCACTACCTAAGTTTCCGTCGTTTTATTTTACACTCATGCCCTCTTGGATGCCAGATGGGCGTGGTTCGTCAATGTCGTAGGGAATGGAAGCAGCGTGTATATTGTCCCTGTGCACCTTACACCTATTCCTCGGCCCGGTTTGCACTAAATATGACGCTGCACTGATTTTCTCCAGGATCCTGTGTGAGCCTGTCCATTTGGAGGCAAGTCCCACACAAAAATTCCATTTGGCAGTTGACGCTCGCATGTAAACAAAGACACCAGGCAACAAGGGCTTAGGTGGTCTCCTGGTTTGTGGAAGCCATTTTTTTATGTAGCACTTTTGGTTTTTGCACGCTTTGTGATGAAGATGCCTTCTCTCCCTTTGCTGGTCTTAGAGTCTGCAGCATATGGGCTCGAGTCCAGTGCACGGAAGGCAAACTCCCCTGGGCATGCTACGCCGATGCCATACAACTATTCAACAGGAGATTTTCCAGCGACCTCATTGGTATGGTTACGTAAACAAACAGCTACGCCCATATTGTGTGGACTTCGTCAACTCTCAGGCGCAGCTGTGCTTCCTCTATCTCCAGGTTCCGGCATTCGGTCGGGTGACAGACGTCAGTGATGTGGTGTTCCATGTGCCAATCTGTGTATAACCCCCTTCAATGAGGTCCTGAAAACTGTGTGGCATTGTCACCACTCACGAGTGTTTTGGGTTACCCCCAGCGGGGAAAAACTCCTTTCTCAAGGTGGCAGTAATATGACGTATGCGTGCACTCAGCAATGCATACAATTCACACCAACATGTGAAGACATCAGTCATCACTAAAATAAATAATTTGCCATCCAATGAGCGTGGTTATGGCCCCATAAGGTCCAGGGCAATAGCTTCGAAATGACGTTGCGGCAGGCTTGGTTGTTGTTGGGCGTTTCCATTTGACCTAAGTGTTTTGTAAACATTGCAGGCATGACACTTGCACACGTAATCCCTCACTTGTTTTGTTAGACCGGGCCACAAATATGATGCTACAATGTTGTGCACTGTTTGTGCTACTCCTGGGTAACTGGATAGGCTGTTACTATGGGTGATGTAAATGACAGTAATGCACGTCCCTGGTGGCATGTAGAGGCACCACCAATTTCCTGACCGGCTGTTATTGCGTGTCTCAAGATGGTTGTCAATCACTCTCCACCCGTCTACTACTACTGCTTCGCAGTGTGCCTTTATATCCTTCACCTCTGGGGAAATTTGCTGTTGATTTAACATGTACACGTAGAGGTCATCTGCGCACGTTTCTGCTTGTATGTTCTGCTAGGGTGGTTTTACCTCGATTTGTTGTAGCACTACTGGAGTTATGTTATTCTCTGGAGGTTGAATGGTCTCCTACTCTTCTTCGTCTACCGCTACTTCCCGTTTGTTCAGAGAAGTCTATAGGAGACATGAAATGGTATACTGATAGCTAATGTTCTCGAGTAAATGGATTATCTTGGATGGATGTGTATAGGTAAGGGCTGGTAGAATGTTTGAACCTACATCCTTCCGAATATATGTATAAATATATTATTCGCTTTCGTATAATATACGACTAAGGTATACATGTTGCTTATTTCTTGTATGTAACTTGAATATGGAGAAACTTATTTTTTAAAGAGAGTACATTAATATTTTTTAAAAAGTAATGCATTATAACCTTTATGATCTGTTTAATTACAGATGGCTGGATTTTAGATATGATATATTATTCCCCCATATGCTACTATGTTCACAAAATGTACAAATGGTTTGTGGGTTTAAGTAAACCAGACTTATAGCAAGCGATGAAGGTTTATGTATTTAAGTGCGTGTGTGAGAGTGAGTGTGCGAGAGTGAGTATGTGCATCAGAGTCTGTGCGTTACAGCATGTGCGTTTGAGTGAGAGCATCAGAGTGAGAGTCAGAGCATGTTTGTGTGCATGTGGAAAGTATAGCAAGAATGGATATTTACTTCTTACCCTACAAATGGTGGTTAGCATGAGTCGTTGACAAAACAATCTGTGACAGTAATTCATCTGCTAAATGTTTGCGTAGGGTTGTGTGTGATGGATGAGCTCTATGTATGTTTTATGCAATGCAATAGCTTAGTAGATATGTTCTGTAATGAACAGTAAAGTTGTTATTTGAAAGGGTTTTATGGATACCCTCGCAGGCTGTCATATTAGGCGAATGTGTTTACGTACATCTCACTTCATGCCATCCCAGATGTAAGGAACGCTGATGTCCACAAGTGTTTACAGAGTTCCTGGATGTCCTGCATCTGGGTGGTCATGAAAGTGACGGTAGACATAGTCTCTCAAGTTCCTGATCCAGATATTCTATTTGGCTTTTGGTTGGCAGTTATGCGACCACACAACATTGTCGTGCAATTCATACAGTTGCGGGTATTTGTTCAAAAGATCCTTCACTTCGGGGTCGTGTTGCTGGCGACGTTCAATCTGACTGTGGCTCAGTTGCAACTGAAGGAGTCATAGCTGGTCGTCTGGGTGAACTTTTGGAGGTTCAGGCGGGAGGATGCAGTCTGTCTCTTCATCTGACTTTACTTCCTCATGTTGGCAGGGTCGTCGGGATAATGCATCGGGAAGATAGTTCTTGCCAGGGCAATGCTGGACCTCAAAGCCAAATTCTGAGAGGAGAAAATCCCAGCATCCTAACTTGGCCTTTTTGCGGGACTCTCACAACCACTTGAGGGCTTGGCTGTTGTTTTGCTACATGAAATGGTTCCCTTCTAAATGGTAACGAAACTTCCTGATTGCCCAGATTACAACCAGACACTCTTGTTCGTTGATGTAGTACTTCTGTTCTGTTGTGTTCAGCCGAGTAATGGCATAAGCGATTACTAGGGGTTGACTGTCCGCACCTTCCTGGTACAGCACCCCACCTAGTCTGTTCTGGCAAGCATCTGTTTGCAGAATGAGGGGATCCTTCTCTTGTAGTCGATGCAGATGGCCAATGTGTTGGAAATTAGCTTTGAGGGCTTCAAAGGCTGCGCAGTGCTCAGGAGTCCCCCACCATCATGCTTCCATTTCCAACAATGGGTGGAGAGGGGCTATTAATTTGTCTATGTTCGGAACAAAATCCCGGAGCAAGTTACATAACCCTAAAAAGCATTGTAACTGCTTTCTTGTATGAGGCTCTTCAGCTTCCTGTATGGCTCTTAGGGATCGCTCTTGTGGGTAGTTGCCCCCCACGGACACAACATGGCACAGATACTATATGGTTTTTTTGCTGTGGCTTTTGGAGAGTTTGGCAGTGAGTCCATGGAGCTCCAATCATTCTAACACACTCTGCAGATGGGTGAGGTGCTTGTCCCACAACTTTGAATATACTATGATGTCATCCATAGGCGAAACAAAACTGACAGATGTATCCCATCAAGACTTCTGAAGACATAAGCCATTGAAAGGTGGTGGAAGCATTTTTAAGTCCAAAGGGCATAAACCTGAACTGGAGCGTTTCTCCTTCTGGCGAGGTAAAAGCTGTGTAAGGCGGGCTGTTAGGATGTACAGCTGATTGCAATTCAAATGTGCTGAAGATTCTGGCTTCACCTACGTTGCATAAGGTGTGTGCAAGGTCGAGAGCATGTGGCGGGATGGGATTCATTCAATGCTTTGTAGTTGATGATGCAGAAACACAACTGACCGTCCTTTTTCGGTACTAACACCACATGGGAATTGTAAGGAGAGTTGGAAGGCTCGACAATCCCTTGTCATTTCATCTCCTCCAGTAGGATCTCGTGTTGTACCGTACGAGTCTAACATAAGTTCCTTCCAGTTCTAAAGACATTGGCATGTTCGTCGAGTATCTCCTCAACTGTTGGAATTGGGCATCGATGAAGTCGTGCTGGATCTCTTGCGTGTTGGCGGCAGCTGATGTTGGTCATTCTGTTGGATGTTCCCAATGTAGTGTAACTCGTCGGTCGTCGTCCAGATAAACCTTACGTTTCCCATGGTCCACGATACAATGATGTTGCTGGAACCAAAGGTAGGCCAAGATGACATCTTCTTCGATATCTGGGGTTATGACGAAGTCCGCATGGGTCTTGAGGCATTAGAGGTCGAAAGGAATCATAATGCAACCGTTGACTGTAAGGGGGCACTCGAGTTTGGCCATTTTTAGTCTTCGTTTGCGGGTGTAACTCTGCTTTCTGGATATCCCGTGGCAAGTTAAGGTAAATGAAATTCCCAGATTCCACGGAGTCAAGCAGTGCTAGGTATTTCTTCTGTTGATTGGTATCTCAAAATAGAGAACTTCTGGCATCGCTGCCTCCTAGTCTAGGAGCTTGACGGTTTGCCCTTCTTGGCCAATGGGATTGTCCCCTTTGATCCACCGGCACTGGTGTTTCCCTTTGGCACTTTATTCTGTGGACCAGATCCAGCTTGGGTGGGTCACGGTGCATGGTTTTCATCCCATTTTTCCGTGCTGTCTGTCTTTAAACTGGGTCACTGTGGGCAATCTTTGTTGAAATGGTGCCCAGGACAGCACGAACACTTGGAAAGAAGTGCAATTTGTGGCATAGGTGGTGGTGGTGGTGGTTTCATCCGACACACTACTGTTTTTCCTTCGTCGACCGTTTTGTAGGTTTTAGCTGGTCGAGAAGTGCCTGTGCCTGGAAGTTTCTTTCTGCTTCGCAAGCTCCCTCTATGAGTTCGTCCACCGACTAGGGTTTTGGTAGCAGCAATATATTCCTGAGGCAGGGCAACAATAGGCGGGAAATTTGGCAAATGCATCCTTCTTCGCCTCTGTCCAGGAAAATGTGTCGGTACATCTGTGCTTTCTGTCGGGCAAATATCTCTACTTCCTCTCCCGATTTCTGGGTATGGCTGTAAAATTTGGTCATAAGGTGTGCCATCACTTCTTTGCCTGTGAAGTGTTGCACTAGGCGTGTGACAAGTTGCTTCTAGTCGGACAAGAATTCCTCATAGGCGTTCCACCAATTGAGGGCTTTTCCTTTGAGTTTCTGCTGGGCTCGCATAACCAACTGTTTCCTTG
The DNA here is from genome assembly GCA_029891345.1 of Dryococelus australis. Classification (NCBI taxonomy): domain Eukaryota; kingdom Metazoa; phylum Arthropoda; class Insecta; order Phasmatodea; family Phasmatidae; genus Dryococelus; species Dryococelus australis. The sequence goes on from CM056993.1 coordinate 103,088,439, forward strand.
GGACTCTGTGGGTTCAGAATTTCTTCTCACACTTGTCTATAAACACAATAGGGTCTTCATGTGGCCTCCCAACGAATTCTGGCAAATGTAGCTTCCTAGGCACGGCGTTTGGCTGTGGTGTAATGTCGGGCCGGGATTGGAGGGTCGGTATTCCAAGGCTCACTTGCAAACCTCACATTGATATACAAGGCCTGATCTGTTGATGGGCTTGTCAGGCCAACCGCTGCAGGCATGATGGAATGTGTCATTACATAGGATGCACCAGATAGTGTGGATTCCGCATCCAGCACACGTGATCCAACTACAGTATGCTGTCTGTCTGCTTTTGCATTCCTCACACCAAAATTCAAGGCAATGGTGTATCAAGGTTCATTTGCCCAACCGAGGCAGGAATAATGATGCCTCAGATGGCAATGGGCACACTGGACCGTAATCCAGTTCTGGGGCAGCTGGACCACGAACAGCGGTTGCATTCGGTTGCGGTAGTATTGACTTCGCCAAACTTTTGCTCACTCGGTTTGTAATGGATGTAGCTGATTTGTTTGTGGCTGCCTAGTCATGCTATAACAACCTTCGGGCCCACCATTGGGCACCAGAAAAACTTTTACTACCTCGCTCCTTCGTGACCCGTGATGTACGGGGAAATGAGTACTTACACGTCAAGGAGACTAAGTTTTTGTCTAGGTGCTAAAGCGGGTGCCCTTATTTGAAGTGGAGGTATAGTCTTGATGGGGCACTGGTGCACGTTCATTATACAAGACAGGCCTGGTTGCTTTTCGGCACACAAAGTCAGGTTCAAGTCATACGATCTTGCACTTGAAACAGTATATACATATATATATATATCAATCTTGCACTTGAAACAGTATATACATATATATATATCGATCTTGCACTTGAGAGTATATATATATACACACACACAGACACACACACACACACACACACACATATGCACACACATGCAGATGCACACACACAAAAAAGCGTGAAAAGAAAGACTGGTTCCTTGTGATTGTATTTACGTATCCAGCCATATGTGGGCCATCGACTGAGAGGACACCCTATTCGAGCACCTGACGTGGAGGCACAGTATGCACTGGACGTCACGCTCCACTGTCTCGGGTCACAGCCCATGGATGTAGACCTAGCCTGCTTTTCTTGGCACGGAGGTGCAGTAGAAAAGCTGACGAGCGCAGAGCCGACAAGCTGGTTTAGGATCAGAGTACACATGTAGGCTCCGCCATTCTATCTACGATGTAAACATAATGGTTGCCAGTGCTAGGTGCTTGTAGGCAAAAACTAGTGCTTAGGCTCGTCTGAGTAACCTTCCTGGGATCACCTGCATTTCCTTCACATGTGGAGTCAACTGGAAACTAGGTGCAAGTCAACAGGAATGGTGGTACTCAGGGATTGAATTAGCTCACGTTTATTTCCGTGCAATATGAAATGCACGTGATGATCTACATCAGCACGAGCTCTTGCTGGGAAGCTGGAGGTACGATGAGGGACCAGTAGAGGTGATCAGTGTAGAATGAGCAGAGGATGGCGGTGCGTACCGCTGAATAAACAACTGGTGACTAGGCGAACTTTCTAACCATTGTTGTCCATGTGGGGCCGTAGTGTCTAGTGCGAGACAAAGTGACGATGGGGAAACTGGCACAATGCTTGGGATACTACGCAGGGCATAGCGGGATAATTCCTCAGAAGGACTGTCAAGGAATGGAGTTTCCCTTCTGGCACGTCCGTACAGTGAAGGAAGGAAGGCATTAGCAGGGTACGAAGCTGGAGATACACCTGGCTAATGTGGTGGGTGAGTTGTCAAACTACTCGTAAGCAGAAATGGGTTAGTGATAAGCTGAATAGTTCCTTGGCAGCAGTGCATTGGGAGACTACAGTGTAGAAGCAGGCTGGTCAGTGTCCGAGTAATGAGTGCTGGACGACCGAAGACTGGGGCAGTTTAATCCTTCCCTAGCGGCTAGCGTGGCGGGATTAAGAGAACTGGTCAGGAATCAAGAACTGAATCTTCTTTTATACATTTGGGCCGCTGCCCAATGCTTATTGGCTGGCGTCATGAAGGCAAGGGGTGGTTGCAGAGCAGGGGGGTAACAAAGGTACGACTTGCTAATGTAACGTCATAGGCTTGCTGGAGGATAGGAAAGCAGACAAATGAAAATCCTACTAGCGGTGCTATTTAGTGGCGAACTAAAGAACTCGTTGCCTGGCTTGCATAATTATGGTGGGCCCGTGAATAAAACAATCTACACTATCTAGAATGTCCATTCTAAACGGTAGACAGAACAATCTCATCACAAGTCAAGATTAACTGCAATGCAACTTCAAGACTCACAAGCAAGGCTAATGAACGACTGAGCTGAATTCGTCAAATCACCATTGTTAAAAAGAATCACGCATCATGTTAATAAAACATAACACGTAATGTACAACATTAGTGAGAGGCAAAGTAAATCATATTTTTATACTACACCTGGTGCTAGTTACAGAGTAACAAAAATTAAGCAATAACCAAAAAAATTCGAAAATTTTGAAGTTTTTTTTTAAATTAGTTTCTGTGACAGACAAGACTATTAATATTTAGTTTTTACATATTATTATGCATATAAATAATCTATAAATAATGCTCACACTGGTCATGAATATACATTTATAATGCCACACTGCTTATAGCTCTGTTGCTTAAACAAATGTATTCTTTTAACCATACTGACTACAAATGGGAAAACATTGAAAAACTGACGCCTGCAACTTAATTACTATTAGTCAACTGTCTGTATACAAAAATGTTGTGTAGCAGCTATAAACATGTGACTTTAAAGAGTGTAACTGATAATCAAGGCTCCATAAAACTCACGAATGACTTTTAGCATCTTAAATTAATAAATACCTCTTTAAAGAAGTGTTATTTCTTATCTTAAATAACAATTACTAGAGTAGATGTAAAAGGCCGATTCTGGCTCACCACCACTAAAACCAATAATTTTCCTTAAAAATATAGGAAAAAAAAACTAACATAACTATTTCCGGCTATTTGTAACAAAAGTGTAAGAGGAAAATAAAAACTCAAAATCTGAAATTCAATGAAAAAACGATGAAAATCAAGCAAATTAAAGCCAAAATCAAGGTATTTGAGGGGTAAATTTAAGCTCTAAAAGCTTTTAAAAAGGAGCTCTTTAAAAACAAACAATTTTAAGCAAAAAAAAACAAGCAAATTTTAGCAGTCTTTCAAAAATTAGCATGCAGGATTTGACACAAGGCAAAAACAAGCAAATTTAACATTTTTCAAGCAATTTTCATGTTTTATAGAAATGTAAAAAATATTTTTTCCTTTATAAAATTAATATCTTATAAATAGTCGTATTCAAAAAAATTCAAAATGAACAGATTGCCAATTACAGACAGCGACTCTGATTCCGAGAGATTTTCAGATTTTGATGTAGATTACTATTCTGATCCTGATTACGAAGCTGAATACGAAGTTTTTTTCAACGTGGTTGATTCTGATTATTATTCATTTGTTTCAGATGATTTAGAAAATCCTGATGTTTTAGACGATTTAGAAAATTTAGATTCAGATGTTTTTGACAGTTTAGAAAATTCAGATGGTTTTGGCAATTTTAGAAAATTTTTAGAATTCAGAAAATTCAGATGATGAATCTGATTTAGAAAGTTCTATTGATGAAGTATCTGGTTACAATGCAGATAATGAAACTGATTGAGAAACAAAATTAATCTAATCAAATCATCATTATCGAAGTTCTACTAATCTAAAGATAGATTTCTTTGGCTAATTAAAACAACATTAGAAATGGTATCTGCTTCAACATCTTTATTAAAATCAACACAAATTTTTATGTTTGATTTTTCCTTAACTACAGTAGCTTTTCTATACATACAATCTATAAAATATTAAGGTCTTCGCTCCCAAAAAGAACAGTAATTAATATCACCATCAAAGTTTACAGTTGGTTTATAATAAAGTTAATTATTTTTATAGCCGGTATCTAGTTTAGTTTTTGAATTTCTAAAATCATTATAAGCAAGAAACAGTTTAAGACAAACACCATTTGCAATGTCTATATTCCAATTATCTTTAGGAAAAATTTCATTTCTACCATTTTTAACATAAATGTTTTACATTGCAATGATCAAACATAGCGTGTTTATGCTGTTCAGCACAATTTTTCCTATTAAATTGAAAACCTACAATTACAAAATCAGACATATCAAATTTTAAATTATTAAACTGATCTTTCATATCAAAGTTAAAAGCTGTACCAGTAGCAACTTATTTTTTCTAAAAATTGCCAATAATCAAAACTAATAGGTATTTTAGGTTCTTTATATGTTTTCTTTAATTGCAATGGCAGTGTTCAATTCATATTCAACAATAGGCCACATAATTTATAATTTATCAATAACAATTTTACCAGGATCAGGAAGATGTTTCGTAACTTTACCATCTTTATATAAAATTTCATAAAGAAATACACAGTTGTTATCTGATGAATTACGAAAAAAAGTAATTTTATAGCCCCCTTTCTAATAAACTTAATTGTTATCATGAATAAAACCAAACAGATATCTAAGAGGATACATTATTCCATTAGTTTTATCACTAGAAGCAGTTTTAACCTCTTTTGTTATATTACTAGAAACAGATTTATCTCAATATAGATTATCAACACGTTTTACGTTCATAAATTTTTTTAAAAATAAAAAAGTCTTTAATTTTATTTCTATACTTTCCTTCTTTTATTTTTCTACTCAAATCTATTGTAATAAAGCCATAATCTTCATTCCAAAATTTTGCACAAATCACTTTAAATTTTTCATAAGGCATATCTCCACCAACAAAATCATAATAAATGTGCTTTAAATTAGTATCATATTGTCTATATACACACAAAAAATTTGTATTATCTCTTACCAATTGTTTATGTATTTTTGAATATGTTTGAGCTAAATAAAATGCATCTAAGTTTTTATGTCTTCCTCTAGTGAAATAATTGCGAACAATATCTTGGTCATCTAAAACACCATCAAATATAACTACAGAATCATTTTCACATTGATATAAAGTAGTCAATTCATCATTATGAAAAAATATGTCTTTTTCTTTAACTTTAAGCTTTTTGATTACTATATTAAAATTATTTTGATATTCAATATATTTTGGTTGATTTAAGCTTTTTTAACATACATACTATTTATTAAAATTTATCCATCCTACATTATAAATAAAATTTATCAACAAATTAGTTTTCGACCATTACTTGGACCTATTATTATAGCTCCCATATTATCAGGCAATAATTCACCATTCTTTTTAATTCCGGAATTATCTTCATGAATTAATACACTGACACACCACTTAACATTGTTCATTTAAAACGATAATTTTTGTAATAAATGGATAATAAAATATTTAAATTAACAAACAATAGTTCTATATTAAAGAAGAAACTTCATTATGATTTTATCTATAAAGAAAAATCGATTGCTTTGGTTAGTTTTCATACAAAATTTTTAATATAAATATAAACAACAATACTATAATGACAATTGAACACTCAAGTCCTAATGTTGATAAAAATGAAGTTACAACTATTCCTAGAGGTCAATACAATATTGAATCATTAAAATAAACTATAAATTCGATTGATCCATTTTCAACACACAACATTGAATTAACAGTAGATAATGTAAAAAATAGAATATCTATTAAATCTAAGTTCATTGTTAAATTTGACAATCAACCATCTGATATCCTTGGTTTTGAAAGAAATGTGCCTATTGAAAAAGACAAAATTTTTGTAGGTACTCAATTACCTCATTTTGACCCTTTTAAAACAATAACTGTTCACTGTAATTTGGCATATGGTATGTTTACCAAATATGACGAGACAGCCCACTTAGAAACAGATATAATAGCCAGTTTTCCACCAAAAATGTATGAATTTAGAGATTCTATTATTTATGAGCCAGTATTTACAATTTTCTATTAAAGTAATAATGAATGTTTTAATTATATTGTTTTGGAAATTAGAGATGAAAATGGTAAACTGATTGATTTTGATGGTGCCGATATCAATATTCTTCGGAAAATAAAGAAGTGTAAAGGTGTCCCCAGGACACCTTTAATTTCTCCAAAATATATATTATAGTATTATAAAACTTAATTAAAAATTATTTATTTTTGTATCTATATGGTAATTTATCTATTTTATTTTCTAGTATAATTCTTTTGTTATCATAAGGACTTAATGAAATTTATTAACTTCGATTGTATATATTTCATGCTTTTTGCTTCTTATTACATTCATTGTTGTATATTGTAGTTTCTCTTTTAAAAACAGTTCTTATAACCCTAAAATGTTATTCGCTTGTTAATAACACATTTCTTTACTCCTTTAGATTTTTTATTTTCTTTATCGTCAACCTTATAAGCATATATTTTTGATCGTAAACCAACAAATTCTTTCATTATTTTACCTAAAACTTTTTTATTTATTTAAGGCATGTTATAAATATTGTCATTTGGACATTCAATTGTATCAAATTTTTTTATCATTAACTCCACATCTTAATAAAAATCTTCAGTCCATGTTATAAATGTATGAATCGGTATCTCGATAACATAATTCAATGTTATCACCATATTTTGGTTTTATTATTTTATAATGAAAATCATACATCAATTCTTTCGATGTGTCTAAAACTGACATACCCACATAAATTGGTTTATTAAATTTTACATTTGTTTTATTCATATGTAAGGCTGCAAGATTCTCATTGAATATAGTACTTCTTTTGAAATTTGGTTTTGCTACATAAATTTCACATTTTTCTGCATCTGATATTAATCTTACATCTACTCTGTTTCTTATATTTTCCATTGTTTTACCAAACACAGAATTATTCACCAACTCATAAAAATCTTTTTCAAAGTTGTTTTTTGCATTAGTTCTCATCTCTATATTCAAATCAATATATTTCTTCAGCCATTTGGACTGATCAAACGTCAATATTCTATGTATATTAGTAAGTTTTAAACCATTAATTAGACACTGTTTTAAATTATGATAGTGTATTACATACTTTTCTTTATTATCTAAAGTTGTTAATAATTCAGATTACTTTGTTTCTGGAACTACCTTATTTTGTGGACAAAATGGTACATCTTTATGTAAATTATGCAGTTCTTGCGGATATTCTAAATCAACTTCTAATATATAACCATACCCAGAATCATCCTCCAAATCTAATAGTTTTTTACTCCAGTAATCTAAATCAGATAATGTGTAATAAACCCAGTTGAAACCGCCATATGGTAAATATTGTGACATTGCCCAACCATATAAATTATTAACATCGAGATATGCTTTATTCCAAAAAGTTGGGCTCTTGATTTGGATTAAATTCTTCTAAATATTTATTACCTATAACATTACGCTTACAACATTGTGATATTCCACCTCTAATTACGTTTTCTAACATTTAAATCATATCATAGTTATGTAATAATTCTAGCGGTTGATAAGTCATTTTTAACATTGCATCCCAAGATAATCCTGGTGTAGTAAAATACCACGCAGGATCTAAATCATATACATTTATACATGTATTTCTGAAATTTTCAAATATATCAGTTAATAGAAATAAATCACTTTTTAAATATAAATCATGGTATTCACCAAGGTTTTTAATATTAAATTGATTCCATACAAGTTTTGCATGTTCATAATCAATAATCAACGTCAGTTATATCAGATTCACTCAATTTATTGTAAAATTTGCTCTTTGGTGGAAGTTCAGTTTCTTTGAATTTCTTCCAGTTGTCCATATAATCATATGGGTAGAGACCTTTTTAATAACTAAATCTACCTTATCATTAGGAAAATGTTTTTGAGCATGTTTAATTTGTTCTTTAGTTAAATTAGATGATAATTTATCTAGACTACTTGCCATAAATTTAAATGTCTATAAACCTCATTTTTAAATTTTCTGTTGCTTTCCCAAAAGTTCTTCATTATATATATATATATAATATATATAATAATATATATATATAATGAAGAATATATATATATATATATATATATATATAATGAAGAACTTTTGGGAAAGCAACAGAAAATTTAAAAATGAGGTTTATAGACATTTAAATTTATGGCAAGTAGTCTAGATAAATTATCATCTAATTTAACTAAAGAACAAATTAAACATGCTCAAAAACATTTTCCTAATGATAAGGTAGATTTAGTTATTAAAAAGGTCTCTACCCATATGATTATATGGACAACTGGAAGAAATTCAAAGAAACTGAACTTCCACCAAAGAGCAAATTTTACAATAAATTGAGTGAATCTGATATAACTGACGTTGATTATTGATTATGAACATGCAAAACTTGTATGGAATCAATTTAATATTAAAAACCTTGGTGAATACCATGATTTATATTTAAAAAGTGATTTATTTCTATTAACTGATATATTTGAAAATTTCAGAAATACATGTATAAATGTATATGATTTAGATCCTGCGTGGTATTTTACTACACCAGGATTATCTTGGGATGCAATGTTAAAAATGACTTATCAACCGCTAGAATTATTACATACATATACATACATACATACATATATATATATATATATATATATATATATCTCAGCATATCATAGCTCTTTAATAAATAAATGAGCATCATACCCACCTAAATTATAAAAATAAATTGGGACAAAATTAGGTAGTAATAATTGTAGATTACAATTATTACATACTGCTTTAATGAATTTTCAGCTTATATGATTATGATGATGTACTTTTTTACTATTCACATTCGCATACAGTACATTTTTCTGATTACCTATATAATATTTTTTCTTCTTTGATTAGTGGAAGCATTTATTCAATTTGCGAATATATTCCCCCAATATCTTCTACTTCTCTTTTAATTGATTGTATAAAAAGTTTATGTGCAGTTGGACCTGTATATACAACTGGTGACTTATAATCACCATAAGCAGATACAATATAATAGCAAAAACCAGATGCCTTGCATAACTGATATTTCACTGTGTATGATTCGTCGTTTAGCTTTAAATCAATGTTATTCATTTGTTCATAAGTAAGATTATATTTTTCTTTAAGTATCTCCTAATAAAGGCCATTATCAATATCATCTTCCATTAAAAGAGAGTATTTTTGGATTAATATAAATTTATGTTTTTCTCTTGAATTTGGCTTAGTTGTTATTTTCTGTAGAATTGACTCAAAATTGGCATATAGTGCAATTGGAACCTTCATTGTATGTTTATAATTTTTCAAAAATATTTGCTCTCCTTTCGAAGGTAATTGAATTTCTGCTGCTTCATTTTTAGAGCAGTCTTCTGCATGTTTATTTAATTTCTCTTGAGAGGTAAAGAACTGAACACACATATCGCCTATATAAGTTTTATGTTGCTTATTATTTTTCTGTGCTGAAACTAACCTTGACAAATCTTTTATCAGACAGCAATGTGAATTTTGCGGAGCTAAATCTGCTTTATTATCATTGAAATAAAGTTAATTTATGCACTTATCCTTTTTAAGTTTTGTAAGCTTAAGTGGATATACTGTGGACTTCTTGCCTTCACCTGCAATATAGTATACGTTTATAGATACATCAATTTGCTGTTCGATTTTTTGTATTCGTCAATTTTAATTGGATGATAAAATTTATCTATTACTTTATCACTATTAAGCTACACATTTTTATATTTGGTTACTCTGTCAGAATTTTTATCTGCTGGAAATAATGCAGATTTTACAGCCCAAAGGATAATTTTTGATCATTATTTTTATCATTTATGCATGCTTTCATATTTTAATATCTTCTGGTAATTCTATATATGATGAGCCATTTAATGGATTATACTTATTTATAGCTAATTGTATTCCCATTATTCTATCTAATGTCCACCCTGAGCATCTTCTTTGAAATTAAGAGAATTGCGTAATTATTTCTTGTACTATGAATTTATATATTCTTTTAATATCTCCTTCATTCAATATTGTATAGTTGGGTGATTGAAATGTAAATAATTCTAATTAATCTTGCTTACAAAAAAAGGCATATAATTTTATACTGGTTTTCACCCCTTTAAATGTTATAAGATTATTGTGTATTATTTCAAATATCTTATTTTTACTCAAGTCAAAAAATGAATAGGCTGTACTAAATTAAAGGTATTTTAAAAGTTATATGTTGGTATCTTACTTTTAAAAGCTTCTTATTACCTAAATAATTTTTGTTGGGTCTTCTTTTTCTTCTGTTAAATAAATTATTATAGACTGGAAATATTTCTTCTAATTCTTTTTTATCTTTGGGATATAATTCATTGATATTGACATCAGCTAAACGTAATTTTTTTTAATTATTCTTTATTGTCCGTTGTGATATCTTCTTACTTTTATTTCTAGGCTTTTCAAATATCTGGTTATAAAAGGGGAATATTTATTTTAATTCCTTTTTCTCTTGTTTAAATATATTTTTGACTTTTGAAAATGGTAAATTTGCACAGTTTCTTTTTTGCTGCTCATCTAATTTTGCAATGTTTTTTTCTCAGCTCATCTATAAGCCATTGCGCATAATATATGGTATAAGAATTCTAATTAGATCGTTTTTCTTAGTCTGTTTATATATGTTATTAAAAAATATCTAGCAATATCTCTCAACTCCCTCACTCCCACATCGTTCAACTCAGCTGTTATATAAGCCTCCATTTTTATAGTTGTATTTATAAGAAAAATAATATATAAAGAAAGCGTAAAATAAAGGGAAAGCTCGAAAAGTGCTTAAATTATTGGGAAACCATATTTAACTTCTTGTTAAGACACTTATTCTTATGATATTCGCTAAAACATTTTTTATATATATTTGCGTGTTTATCCTTAGTAGGTTTATTAGGTGCAAATAATTTTGTAGATTTATTATCATTATACTCTACACGGTTTTTTGTAGAGTAATTATCGTGGTGAATTTTGTTTAAATTATCTAATGCTGTATTGTGTGATTTACTATTTTATGCTTTTTGAGAGATGCATTATAAGCATATTTTCCACATTAACATATTACTTTTTTACAGATGTTAAAATGTCTATCTTTTGTGCATTTATGTGGTGCAAAACTTTCTATGTTTAATACTTCACTACATTTTTTACATTATTAGATATGGTATTATTTTCCAATTCAAGCATCGTTTCATTTTATTTATTAAGAAAATTTATTTATGGAGAGAATGAAAAAATATTATTCCTTAAAAATTTATTTCTTTGTAAAGAACACAAAAATTGAATCACTTCTCAAGAAGCTTAATTCGTTTGAATACATTAAACTACAGGATGAAGCCACAGATTTTCAAATTCATGATTCTAAGTTTGGTCAAAAAAATTACTTGCATTCTAGATTGTAAGTATAAAATTACATTACCTGATCGACATGTACAACTTTTTAATAAAAATGCTTTAAAATTAATAAATGATAAACAAGTTTTTATAATGTATAAAGGTTTAAAATAAATGAAAAATGGAAAATCTGTACATGATACTGAATTCAATATTTAAATTCTATCAATTATATTTTTAATATTTTTCTTTTGATTTTGCATGTTTTGTCTTAATTTTACTTGATTTAGATTACTCGCTTGCAAATTGATGTTTCTAGAAAATGTGAAAATTGCTTGAAAAACGAGAAATTTGCTTCGTTTTTTTTCCTTCATAATTTTGCTTGTTTTTACCTTGTGTCAAATCCTGCGTGCTAATTTTAAAAAAAGCTAAATTTTGCTTGTTTTTTGCTTAAAATTGCTTGTTTTTGAAAGTTCCTTTTAAAAGCTTTTGAACTTAAATCTAGCTTTTAAATACCTTGATTTTGGCCTTAATTTGCACGATTTTCGTAGTATTTTCATCAAATTTCAGATTTTGAATTTTGATTTTTTTTCTTACACTTTCGTTACAAATAGCCTGAAATAGTTACGTTAGTTTTTTTCCTACATTTTTAAGGAAAATTATCGGTTTTGGTGGTGGTGAGCCAGAATCTGCCCTTTACATCTACTTACTAGAGCCAAGATTGTACGGTGAATAGCGATAAAACCGAAACAACACCAAAATGCAAGTTATACACCGCCTACAGCGAAATTTTAGTTAAAACACAAAACAAACGAAATTAAACCCAAATATATTATTTTATTTGTGAAACCATGACCAACAATCTGTTTCCAAAAAAGCATAAACTGCATGATGATAAGAATAATTTAAGTTTTCAGATGATGGAAGTCAAAAAAATTGTCAGCTATGTCATTCAGGTTGAGAGAATAACAGCAGTAAATATTGAATACCATGTGGATTAGAAAGAATCATTTAATAAGAATAGCACAATTGTAAATGGAAATATAAAATTAATTTTATTTCCAGTATTGAATGATTTTTTTTTCTATAAAAAAATCCAAGCTATTTGTGTAAGACAAACAAAAAACTCACACTGTTTAGGAACCTTAACATACAAGTTATGAAGGAAAAAACCTTTAAAAAGTGATTTTTTTTAACCTATGGTAATGCTTTGCATTATCTTTGTTTAGATAAATTGTTTTCTCTTGTTTAAGCAATTGCATATACATTATAAAATTTTAATGAAAATATGCATTTAAGAATAAATTATCAACAAGTTTCAATAATAACATTCCATTTAAATAACACAGTACAGTGTTGGATCTAATAATGCACAATTTTAATTATGACGTTTCAATTTCTAATGTCCGGTTGCACCATTGAGGTTCAGTAATGATATAGGTTCAAATACCGGTTTGATACTGGTTCAGCACATTTGGCTGTTGCACCATTACGATCTGTAAGGCAAACTACGATCAATTTGAACCGTGTCTTTTAGCGGTTCAGGAGAATGATCTCGGATCAAGTAAATACGAGTGCTTTATTTTAAAATGTCAAAGTTATATTGAATAGCAATTTTGTTTTAAAATGACATAAACATTTGAATATTCCGTAGTTAAGTTCTGTTTGCACTAGATACATTTCATTAAGGATTTATAAAGTGAACAGAGAAGAATAAAAGTTTGTGTTGAATGTAGTTTATGTGAATATAAAGGCACTATAAAATATTTTTATTTACTAGAAATAAACTTTATAATATAAAAACGTTTAAAAATGGATTAGGTTGTTTTTACTGTTGTAGAGTAAGCTAAGGCAGAAGTAAACAGCAGAGTGTCATGGAGGACTGGACGTGGACGAGTGATGAGTTGAACAGTAAACGTAAATATATTCCGATGTATTCCTGAACATAATCCAAGAAAAGCTCTTGACTAAAACATGGCGCAGTCGCAGGATTGTCGAGGCAACATCAGCGAGTAGTGATATCGGAGTGAGTAGAAGAAACTCTCACAGTCACAACAAACTACGTAGTGAACTCGACATGGCACATAGGATCAAGAAGGCCACCGAAAACCATTAATAGCACAAATAAGAGTGAAAGTGAACACATAACCTCAATATGGCCAGTGTAGTAAACATACCTACACTGCTCATCTTAACAGGCAATGCAGCAGCCAATTGGGTAATATTTAAATAAAATTTTGAAATTTACATCATAGCGAGTGGAAATGTGGACAAACCAGACACCGTTAAAGTAATGGAATAGATGTATATAATACATTTAATCTCTCTACCATGGACAAACAGAGATATAAAAACGTGATACAAGCTTTTGACGACTATACTACACCTAGGAAAAATGTGGCGTATGATAGGTATATATCATCATGTGTTGCCAGGATGAGGTGAGCAGATAAATCAATTCGTCACCGACCTCAAAAAAACTGGCCAATTCATGTGAATTTGGGGAACTGGAAGAATCCCTCATTCTTGATAGAATTATAGGGGGAATACAAACTACAACACTGAGGGGAAACCTCCTACGACTATAAGAATGCACATTAAAGCAAGTGAGCAAATTCCAAGCTACTCAGATGCATCAGAACAGAACACAAAAGCAGGCGGAGGCATCAAAGGACGATCTAACACCAGTCAAAATGCTCAGAAGACGACAGTATAACCCTCCAAGGTGGGTTAAAAAAATTTACCAACTACAGCAGCAGACTGCAGGACAAAACAACGCCAGATGAAGACGACAGACAGTCAAGAAAGCATGCCACCCAGCCGATACTGTGGACGAAAACACCCACCTAGGTAATGTACAGCGTATGGAAAAAATATGCCAAATGTCAAAAACTTAATCACTTTGCAGTCATGTGCCATAGTCAAAAACAAATGCACACCATTCAGACTGACGAACAACAAAAAACTGAAGAGTCTGCGGACATGGCTTACATGTATTGCATAACCATAAATTATGAGGTAAATGAGATGCCCAATGGGCTGTGATCAGGATAGACAGTGTGCGTGAATGGCGCTAGGAGGTGTGGGTGGAAAATACGAAAATCAATTTCAAGCTGGACACAGGCACTGTGGTAACACCATACCAAGCCACATGGCCAAGAGCATAATACCAAACGTCAGACTCAGGCCCACAAACATGATGCTAGAGGCACTTGACAGCTCAACGATCAAACCACAAGGAACAATGACCGTCAACTGTGAAGTAAGAGGGGGAGGCTAGAAACTCTAATGTTTATAGTAGTTAACCTAGACACATCGCCACTCTTAGGAATGCAAGGATGTGAGGCGCTTGAACTTGCAAAAAAAAGGTGCAGTCCATAAACACTAACCATAGGGACAACTTGGAGTGTAACCTGGTAAGCAAAAATCCAGACATATTCAAGGGAGTAGGTACATTTCTCGGAACTTACATCATACAGGTGGCGGAGGATGCACAACTAGCAAATGAATCACCGAATAGGATACTGAGGTCGATGAAACCCATCGTCAAAAAAACACTAGTGCCGATGGAAACGGGCAAAATAATTGAAAGGGTGGACAACACAATGAGGGAACACTGCATCAACTGCCTAGTCATAGTCAACGGCACACTGCGATTTTGCCTAGACCCACAGGAGCTCAATCACATCATAGTCACAGAGCATAGACTACTCCCTACGGTAGCAGAAATTTCAGAGACCCTGGCATTCAACAAGTACTTGACTGTGCTAGATTTGAAGGATGGATAATATAAAGTCGAACTGGATGCAAGATCAAGCAACTTGTGCTGTTTTTCAACCCCTTATGGAGTGTACAGGTTCAAAGGACTACCGTTTGGCCTCAACTGTGCAAGTGAAACATTCCAAAAGAAGATGGAAAGGAACTTTAGAGACATAATGAACGTCCTCATATATCAAGACGACCTGATCATATATGGCAAGACAGAGGCAGAACATGATGCGACTCTTCAATGTGTCATGCAGAGGGCAAAAGACACCAACATTAAATTTAATCCAAGGATGGTACAACATAAGCAGAAGGAGGTCATGTTCGTGGGGTTCAAGTTCAGTGAACAAGATATGGGAGTACATGAAAATTAGGTGAGGGCACTAGTTGAATTAACAGCACCACAATCCAAGAAGGAACTACAAAAACTCATGGGCATGTTCAACTACATGTGCGAATTTATACCCAATATGGCGGCAAGAACAGCACCACTGAGACAACTGCAGGCAGATAATGCAGCGTTTCAATGGTTACCGGTGCATCAGGACGCATTTGAAAAAAATGAAGACACTGATCTCCGATGCTCCGGTACTAGCAAACTTTGCACCACACAAAGAGATCACAATACAGTGTGATGCTAGCAAAGATGGCCTGGGATGTATACTTCTCCAAGACCAAAAACCTGTAGCCTTCACATCAGCCCGTCTGTCCACAGCAGAGTGCAACTATTCACAGTCGGAGAAAGAGATGAGAGCAATACAATTCAGCTTAGTCAAGTTCTACAACTACGTATATGGATACAAAGTGACGATTCACACAGATCACAAACCTCTGGTAGCAGTCATGGACAAACCAATAAATTGTAGATTAGTACTCCAAATGGCTGGAAATTATCCCCATTTGACAGAAGATGGCGGAGACCATCTACAAAAAACTGAAGAATATACAGAAGAGCTTCACTATAACAAACCTCAAGGGACCAAAAATATGGCTAGTTTGGTTATAGTGAAGTTCTTTATAGTGAAGCGTACAAAAAAAATTTCCTGAGGAAAAATTACATTTGGCGAAATGTTACTTAAGTGAAGTTAGCTTGGAATCTTTATTGCCAACCTCTGGCCAAGAAAGTAACTGTGACTCACGCCGCATATGAGAGGATAACAGGTCGCGCTCAGCGGACGAACCGCACATGTACAACACGGTTGCAGCGGGAATGCTCACAGGGGTATTCAAAAGTAACATGTTCAGAAGCTTATAAAATGAAAAATAAACAGAATAAGTTGATAAAACATAGCACATGTAGGTCACAAGTGCCTTTAAAGTCAAGGTATGCAGAAAAGTCCGCGTTCCGAGATTTAATTTTTATACTGTGAGGCTTTGAATTTCGCAATTTGAACACATATCTCGAACAAAGTCCCAAGTTCATAGGCAAATATTTAAAAATCCTGCAACTTTAGGTAATACAGACCATAAGCATGTTGTTCACAAGTGCCTTTAGTATCAAGATATGCAGAAAAGTCCGGGTTCCAAAATTTCATTTTTATTCTGCAAGCCTTTGAAGTTCACAATTTGAACACACCCCTCAAACAAAGTGCTGAGTTCAGAGGCGAATATTTATAACTCAAGCTACTTAAGGTAATACAAACAATAAAACACGTTGCTTTCACGTGCCTATAGTATAAAGATATGCAGATAAGTCCGGGTTCCGAACCTCCATTTTTCTACTATGAGCCTTTGAATTTCACACTTTGTTCGAGGTGTGTGTTCAAATTGCGAAATTCAAAGACTCGCAGCATAAAAATGAAATCTCGGAACCTGGACTTTTCTGCATATCTTTATACTACAGGCACGTGTTAGCAACAAGTTTATTATTTGTATTACCTTAAGTGGCTTGATTTTTAAATATTCGCCTATTAACTCAGCACTTTGTTTGAGGCATCACGTTTTCGGTCGGGTGATAAAAAATCTATTTTCTCTATTTCAGAACAGTGACCTATAATCGTTGACAATGTAGATTTCGCTATGCCGAATTCCGTGGCAATTTTTTTTTCCCTTCCATTATCTACAGCTTTAATTATAGCAAATAATCAAGAACGAACTTGTTAAAGGATGGTAAAATTTATTTGCAATTCAGTGAAAATACATTTAAAGGTTAAGGTAACCTCATTTTCAATTCACGGTAAAATACGCCGATGCGAGAACAGACCAGGGATATAGCGACAGTATTTTATTGTATGTAAAACTTCTGCGAAGTCAAAGGCTTCTTATCTGTGTCTACACAATGATGTAGCGCATTAGTTGCAGCGATAAACACTAGTAACGCTGCATTTTACGATTTCTGTCTCGTATGCCACACCAATGTATTGTATCATCTATGACTGAGTTATATACCGAAAAAAGAAACAGTTGCGGTTTATTTGTTTATGTTTTTAACATCGAAAAAAAAAAAAAAAAATGTAATTTTGAAGTTTTTTCACATTGTATTCCAATAACAAAGTGTTCATTAACGTGAATATTGAATAAATCTCATGTAAATTTTTACAGAAAATTTCATATAACAAAGTTATTTGCATATAAATGTATGGTGATTTGGCGGGACCAAATAATAAGTTCGTTTTGGTGAAGTTTGTTAAAGTGGTGCTCTACAGTAATGTGCACACATGGCATACCGAGAGTGATACGAGCGGACAACATGCCATTCCAATCACAACACATTCCCCGCATTTGCCAGGGAGTATGAAATAGAAGTGCAAACATGCAGCCCACACTACCACAGGGGTAATGGGATGGCAGAAAAAGGATGCCACATTGCAAAATCATCCTAAAGAAGAGCAGAAGTCTAAACACGGACTTCAGCAACCTGCTACGAGAATACCGAAATACCCCACTGGTGGGCCTAGAGGTATCTCCAAGCCAGCTTTTAATGAGCAGGCAGCTCCGAACTCAGCTACCAGTACCCAGCCAAGCACTAAATCCCAGAGTAGTCACAAATGCCTACCAAAAAATGAGGGCACAACAGTACCACAAAAAGTGGTATGATAAGATAGCGTGACAGTATGTGAATAAGTTCAGGGAAGGGGATGAGGTAACCACAAAAATCAACCAACACGAGGTGTGGCGACCAGCAACAGTGATGGAGCATAAGACACCAAGATCTTACCTACTGCAAACCACCAATGGCAGGGTTTTAAGGCGCAATGAAATCCACATCAGGGCATCCAACAGAGAAGGGGAGAAACCCCACAGCACCCACACTATCATGACTCATGGGGTGGGGAGACGACACGGAAGTGAGGAAGGGGAGAAACGCCAAGAGGAGCAGAATAACACGTCCAAAACCATAAGAGCGAGAATAAAATTCAAAGCATTTCAAATGTAAACACAAGCACTAACACAAGAGTAGAAGGAACCAATACATACAAATCGGCCCATCCAGTTTACTTTGGTAGAACAAAGGGAAGGCTATGATGGCACACAAATCACACATCATAGTCAGCAGGGCGAATGCAGAAGCAACAACACCAGGCAGAAGATGACAAGGTCAGGGTGGGCAATAAGAGCCCTCGAAAAGTTAAACTTGTAAAAGCAAAGGATGAACTAAAAGGGAGACATGTTGTAGTGTAAGCTAAGGCAGAAGTAAACAGAATAGTGTCATGGCGGACTGGACATGGACGAGTGATGAGTTGAACAGTGTAAACTAAATGTACATGTATTCAGATGTACTCCTGAATGTAATCCAAGTAAAGCTCTTGACTAAAACAGAATTAAAGACGGTATTAATGATTGTAAAGAGAAAACGAAATTCATGCTTTTCCCTCCGATCAAACAAAACGGAAAATTGGAAAAGTGATTCAGAGTGTCAGAAACTGTCTGAATTTTCCGCAGGAGCTAAATCTCACGTCAAATTTATTGCTCACGAAAGAGCAGCGCAGCCATGGCCGACAGATGTAGTTTGAAAATACATCAACAGATAGCGCTAAGTACGCTTTTATTTTTGGAAATTCAAAACAACATTATACACACTTCAATATTATTCAGTAAAGTTCATACAAAAATTATTTTTCCTTAAAACAAATAAAACATTGTACTATCTAGTTCTTCTTCAATAATATTGGTATTAAAAATAATGATAAAAATGTGTGCAAAGTGTTTCCAATCAAACAAAACCACAGAAACAGAGATTTTTCAGTGCATTCAAATTAATTATATAGTAGAACATCCTAGTCTTGAGTGATGTCAACAAAAACATATTGTCTTTGAACCTCAAAATAAACAGTGCATTATTATGTCACGAAATGAGAGCCAATCACAAACAGTGTTTCATCTAAATCCTAGTTTTGAACAGAGATCAGATGATCTACGATCAAAACTTGGCAGTTTGCATTGGTGCAACACTCGTGCATTGAACTTGGATCAAACTGAAGATCATCTTTGAACTAAGATCTCATGATCTTGGTTCAGGGCTCTTAATGGTGCAACCGGGCATAAGACTTTCATAATGAAACCGAAAAAATTGAAATCAGGTATTTTAAAAACAATATTTGTCTAAAATTAACACCACGAAGTCTTGCCCCTACAATTTCTAACCAAATATCAGGTATAATTTATTATTTTTTTGCAAGAAAACTTTACAATAAAAGGTTAAGTGTTTGATGTACTTTGGCAATATAATACTGGTATTGGTAATCAATGATACTGGAAACAAAACAGATCAGTAGAAATGGATATCAGCTCAACACTAACAAAAATGATTTATAGATGAAACTGAATGGAAGAAAAACTTTACATATACAACAGAAATACGTTGTGTTAGAACAAAATTTATTCTGAGAAATACAAGATGGTGTCAAGAGCCTTCTGCATTTTTTAGCCGATACAAATTTGCCACAGCACACGTCATTCTGGATTCCAAGTAATTGCAACCCTGAACAAGCTTTTTCCAGCTCTTTATTACAAACAGTTATAAACTCTGTACATGTACAAAATAATATGCATAACATTTTTGTTAAAATTTTGCTTAAGTACATTGCCTCCTATGTAAAATGGAAGGCAATGGAATTTGTTCAACAAAATTCTGCATCAAGTATTGTAAACAACCAAAACCATTGACTTTTAAAACTGGTGGTAGTGCGTAAAACACGCAGTAGTTTATAGCTTGCCTTGGTTACTACTTCCAGACATGTCCCAATACAAATCAAGTTTGTGAGGTAAGGATTGTGCACAATATCTTGTAATCTTCCCTACATACCATGATTCATGAATTAAAGACCTGAAAAAAGGCAAATGAAAAATGGAAAACTAAAAACACTAGAGAAAAGGCTCTAATTTTATATACATATGAATGTTAAATTCTAACTACAATTTTTTTCTTTTTTTTTTTTCCAGAAAAAAAAATGCTTACTCATAACATTTATTTATTTTTCTTTAAAATCTTCTCCTTCCTCTTCTTGACATGTTTCTTGACTTTAGTTTTCCGCTTTACAGCTTGCTGCTCTTTAACAGCTTTCTTCCTTTTCTGTGAATAGAAGAATGAATATCTTCAATCACTACATTCATTAGAAAATAATAAAAATTACACGAGATTAATATTTGAAGTTAAATGTAAAAAGAATTTGGAAAAAGAGAATGCAAGCACAAACCATATCTTGAACCTCACCATTTTGTTCATGGCTATGTACAGTTGTTGCACAATATTAGTCATTCCAGAGCTCTAGAAATGCTAAATCAAAAACATTTACATTTACACTAGGGAAACTATTAAAATAATTGGGGGATTTAAATAAAATACTATTTCCAGCTATATTAGCTGAACTGATGTAACAAAAAACATATTTAAAGCTTCCTTACATGAAAACCACTTTTGGCAAAATCTGTAACAGTTACTGTCACATTACAATAAAAAAATACCCAAAGAATTACAGAGGACTACATAATATACGACACTATACATGCCAATGTACACAACAAAATATGAATGAACAAAGTTCATTAAGTTTCATGGGAAGCAAAATGTTTTGGCGGAGTGACAATAGCTGAAATGTAGTACTTACGTGTCAAAAGAGTGGCAGTACATTTCAATTCAAATCTGACACACTCTTCTACATCACAAACATAATTTCTCAATTACACCTACAGACAATTGCCAAAACATAAATGTTACAACACATTATAGTGAACACATCACCTTTTTACTTTCTGGAGACTCCTCCCTTGGGCGCGAGCTGTTTTTGAATTTGCTCCCCTGCTGCTCTTCTTCTCCATCACCAGAATTGCCACTTGTACTGCTTCCTGAGGAACTACCATCTTCTGAGGAGGAATCTGACCCACCCAGGATCTCTGGAACTGTCTGAGGGCCTGACAGGTCTCCCTTCAGTCCTGTTATGGTCTTGTACACCAGCTCGCAGTCCTGCCCAGACTTCACATTCCTGATATCTCGCTCCATGTCCACTACCTGCCACACGACAGAATACCTATTTGGTTCTGAAAAATTTTATTTGCCCACAATCAATTCTCTACCACGTCTATAAGAACATCATATACAAGCACTAATCTAATAGTAAGTCTGATATAAGGCAGTTTAATTTGCAAATTACATAAAAAGTGAAATGTCTCTTCATCCTAGAACTTAATAAACACTGCAACAAAATGCAAAGGAACACAAACAAGATGATATGAGCTGAAAATTCTTATAATATAAGTAGAAGTGCCAACTTACGCAGAGAAAAATAAAGTCACCTTTGTTTAGAGGGGAAACCACTCATTTCCTCAACAGCAACAATGAAAACAATTCCACATTTTTTTGCCTTTCAGATTTTTTATTCTGTCTGATATAACTAGAACCCTTGAATAAGTCACACTGCAACGGAAGTAGTACACTGTTCCTCTCATTTCGCGATGAGATAAATGTAGAAACAATTCACAAACATATATGGAAGTGCAGTTTTTTTTCTAAAGTAACATTTCATAGTACAAACAAAAAAATTAAAAAATATAACTATGTTTTTGCACTATTTAACCATTAAGAAACAAAATTCTGGGTCACTTTTTGTCTAGTGATCTCCCTAAGGGCCCGAATAGTTACATGGAACGTCATCTTTGTTTAGTTTGTTATTGTGTTTGTAACCTGCTCTCTGTTTTATATGGGAATGTTGGCACTGTATCATTTGCTTTCTTTAGTAAATGGACAATAGCAAGGTGGCGACACAGTACGGGAATTGGTGTAGTCTTGTTAGTTAAAAGTTTAGTGTAATTAAGATGAAACAACATTTTGGTCCTTTGGGTTGGATAAGACAGTATTAATGAAAATTTATGGTCAGTGTCGGTTTGGTTTGCAAACATAGCAAGAAAAGGGATTGGAAAGGATGTGCACATTTTGGCAGCAACATGGGAAAACGAGAGAAGTGCAGTGGTTAAGTATTGCGTTGGGAAAGCAAAATGTTCATTGATTTGTTTGGCCAAGAAAACTTAGGGTGGTGATAGCGGAAAGCAAGGATAAAAACAAAAAGCTGGTGTTGTGTGGCATTAAGTGCTTGAGAAAATAAAAAAAGTGAATGGGTATTGGAAGTTGAATGGGTCACAGACTACCATTTTTTTGAGGGTATCATGTAATCCATTCATTTGAACGGGTCACGGAGAACTAGAAATGAAAATAAAGGAGGGAAACAAAATGATGGCGGCGAACCTGGCTGTGGCAACCCGCTTAAGGTTGGACTGCTCTGAAAATCACATGCAGACAGCGTCAGTACTGGCAGAAAAGGCACTGGCGGATCCTGCACAAGGGAAGTTGTTTCAAGTGATATGTTGGGACTTGGGACAACTTCGCAAATGTTTTCATGAAGATCATTTAATGGTGCTGGTGGTTTTCAGCAAAAAGGAACATAACAAACGGTTAGAAGTGTCTGATGATTTGTATTATAAAACCATGGCAGTTGCAGAAACCTTGGCAGAGGCAAGAGAGAAACAGGAGAAGGCCACATTGTTGTCGGAAGGTGGATCAGGTCCACGGGTAACACTGCCAGTCAGAAATTGCCTACGTTCAGTAGTGAAATAAAACAGTGGCAGAACTTCTCAAACTTATTTGAGACACTAGTTGCACAAGCAAAATTGAAAAACTCTCGGACTTAAAATTATCATTCCAGAGGGAACCATTGTCATTAAAACAATATCTTCCCTTGACAGATGAAAACTATAGAGTGGCATGGAGCCTACTTCAAAAGCATTACAATAACAAGTGCCTCATGGTTTCCCACCAAATTAAAGCTTTAGCCAGTGCTCCACAGGTTACATCAGGACATGCTGCCACTTTGCTTCAGCTACTATCGACAATTCTTGAGAACATTTCTGCTCTCTGATTTTTGAAGGTATCTGTGGAGAGTTGGGACCCTCTGTTGCTGCACTTACATGAAGGTAAGTTGAATATCAGCTTACAAAGGGAGTGGAAGCTCATACTGACAAGTCCCTCAACTCTGCCCTCTTTGGAGGAATTTATTGCTTCCTGAAAAGTCAACAGCAGATGGTAGATGCACCAAGAAGCTAAAGCCTTTGTCAAAAGTAACTGCTTCGTGGGGCCCAAAACCTGGATGCTCACCTGTAACTCAGTCATTCCCAGGAAATGCTACATAGGTTAATTCATCAGAGTGCAGCATATGTAAGGGATTAAATTCAGTTTTTCAGTGCACTGTGTTTCTTAATAGATCACCTACGGAGCAATTTAAACTTGCTAAAGAACGTAAACTTTGCATAAACTGTTTGCGAACCACACATGTCAATCAAAAACTACCTGCCTAACGTGCAACTCCAGGCACCACACTTCGTTAGATTGGGAAACGGACACACCTGTAACTGAAGACTCAACATTAGAGGAGTCTAGGAGATCACAAACTGCAACGGTATCTTTCATAAGTCTTGCTGCTAACTCTGTTGTCTTATTGGCCACAGCCAATATTGGTATTAGAGATGTGAGTGGCAAGGTTCAAATGCTCTTTTAGATTCAGGAAGTCAGGCCAATTATATTACAAGTGGGTGTCTGCAGCAACTGGGTTTGCCAAACATGCAAATATTCAAGACCGGTGCATGGTCTATCTGGGGTGTCGATCACTGAAGTCAAGGGTATGGCCACATGTCAGATTGAACCAGTGGGAAACGCGACCAGTCGGTTTATTGTGGAAATCTTGGCATTGAAATGGCATATACATTGATGCTTGATGTCTTTTCAACAATGATTTAACGACTTCGCCTCATCAGTGAGCAAGCTTTGCTGCTCTATTTCTACGGAGATTCATTGTTACCTCTCATTACGAGACACAAGATTGTACTGTCTACTATGGCTCATTGACGGACGCTCAAGCTGAAAATTTTAGTGTTCATTGGCCGGCCACCGAAGCTATGCATCCAAGGAACTTCATTACCACAGCATGCTGCCAAATGGCTCTACCAGTACGTTGCGCCACATCTATCTCCAAGCCAGCCAATAACATAACGCCTTGAGGAAGCTATGCTACAGCTACCTCCTCTCCATCGACCATCCCTATTCTGCTCAATGGAGGGGTACACCAGCCAGAGTATAAATAGCGGGTCGCTCGCCCGTTCGTGACCAGTCTTCATTTTCTCAACTGCAATGTTTGCCAGAGAACTTGACCCAGTTTGCTCGTCCACTCCAAACTGCCTTTCCTTCACCGCATTCATGCCAAAGAAACCTTCACTCCTTCATCTAAACCACAACTTGTTGCTGGAGATATCCTTCTACCAGCCAGTCTTCACCGCACACTGTGCCGAAGATCCAGCCATCGGCAAAGTCGTCTACACACCTAGACACTGAAGCCCCTTCTGGGCAAACACTAGGAGTAGTACCAATTCAAGTCAATTTTTACGAGTGCCCGGATAGGCTACTAGGCATGGTGGTCAAGGATTTTGTCCGCTAAACCAAAAGCAGGGTGGTCTAGATTAATAGGCTGGGAGAGACATGGAGTGTTGACTAGTACGTACTTATTATTGCTTCTTGGGTGCCATAGACCTAGTGGGTTTACCTAGATGTAGTGAGCTTGGCCTACGCCGAACTGGCGATTCCACAGGTGAGCTTCATTTGTCCAGAAGTGGATGTTATCCCAGCCGAATCCTGTAGCAGTGCCGGTTAACAATCATTTTACCACACTATGGCACGAGGGATGATTTTGTATACACGGAGATACAAATAAGATAGTTACCGGAGCAGTCGATACTGACTCGTGCCTGAATTGGGCGGCACAGTCCCGTTCCGCCTGTCGCTCTGGTGTGGATTGAGGAAGTGCACTCAACTGTCTGGCGGCAAGGAACACTGCGTTTCGTTCCCTACGTTTACAGCTGTGCCTATGGTCATAAGGCATGGAGACTCTGCTTACAGTATGCTAGGTACACCTTGACGTGAACACACTAAACACAGTTTATAGTGTCCGTCTGGTTTTGGCTTGCTGACTGGCTTTGTTTAAGTCTCCACTGATCTACACGCATGTAGGCTGATCAGAGACAGGGAGCTGTTTGAGTCACCAATGCCGCCACTGGATGTGCGTTCACAAAGAGATGGACGGCAGGTCTCAACCTACAGATATCCCAGCACTAACAATTCTGTGGGATAAGGTAATAACTCGGGATTGTCGCTTCTCTCTGGGTGAAGGTGTTACTAGTGGTTGTGGCTCCTCTGTTCCTCTCCACCGACACTGGTACAGTGCTGTGGCAGTTGGAAAGCAATAGATGGCCGTCTAATGGGTGTGTAGAAAATATGATGGATCCCTGACGGGCACCCACTGTGGAAGTTAATTTTGTTATATCAATTACCCGGTTCTTGTCAATGGTGTACGTAGCAACCTGTGTATAGCAGGTAAACAGACAGATACTCTCAGAAATAAAAGCGGTAAGGTAGGAAACAAAAGTATGTTTATTGATGGTTCAACAAACATGTGATGCGTGTTCCCTCCTACAAGGCAATTAAGTGCTGAAAGTTATTACGCTGGTCAGGTGTAGACGACCTGGTTCTAGTGGAAACGCAGGAAAGAAGTATCTAAACAAGAAAAGATATAATAATTCTAAACTGGTCTAAGAAAGGTGTCTTGAGGAGACAAGATGAATTCAACGTCTTAGTGAGCGTGTTTGCTGGTTGAGTGATCATCGATGGTGAAGTAGCCACAGGGGGCGTACTTAATCCTTCGCAGTTCTCTAGAGGTCCCAGCACTGAGCAGTGCTGTGGGAAGTTGCGCGAGAAGAACAAGAATGACTCTCGAGCTCGGCAGCATCCGGACTTATATAGTGGAAGCTTGTAGGTTGCCAGCGCAGGCTGCGGGGGATGCATGGCGTCCTCCTGCCCTGGTTGGCATGGGAAAACTCTGGTCAGCATGTCTGCTTTGTGTCTCATCAGTGGCTCTCTGCCTTGTGCGAGGTCTGGGCAGCTTGTAAGCTCTCAGCACGGGAAAAAAAGGGGGGGGGGGGAGGGTAGTGTGCCTGGTAAGGTTGCGTATCCTCCACGTGAAGAGAATACGCTCATAAATACCAATTTCCTCTAGGGTAGGCAATGTGTATCTCATGTCTGTAGTGGTGAAAGAGGTACTCTTGGTGATGAGTCATAATTGTATTGGATTTGTTGCATACGCGGAACGCGTCAGTTTCATAATGCTCGCCTACCCTGCCATTGTTAGCTTAGGACTAGGTCGCCTTCACCTGGTTCAGTGTAGGTTAAGCTTCCGTAAGGTCTTGCCGAAGTTAGGAGGTAGGGGGACCCCATCCTGTTCATTTCCTGTAAAAAGGAATAAACAGACATTCTTACCAACTAAAGGGTATCTTTCAGGTAGTAGTAATTCCTCTCCCAGTGGACTCCATGCCCATCCAAGGGATTGCTGGTGACTGGAGAAGTTATTCAAGATCGCAGTACACCACTACAGTACTCACTCGCACAATGGATAGCCACCCTTTCTGTGCATCACGGTGGGCAGAACAGTAGAGCCCCGACATTAGGTACTCTATCTCTTGGGGTCAGCTTGCCTGCACCAGTAGTAACTACTCTCTCCACTGCGCCCACAGCACCTGAGTTAATGTTCCCTGAGTTGGGGAGACTCCTCCTAATACACTCACCCAAGTACTGGGGCTGTCCACTGACAAGACCTGACTCTCAGTATTCATCACGTTTTGACGCCAGATAATAAATTACAGTTATTTAATAATCGTCACAAGTCTTACCTTATCACCACCTTAATTACCACTCATACCGGAGTGTAGACACACTTAAATATATTCACGGCTGGAAGAATTTATTATATCAGAAGAGCAACATTTTCTTAGGTTAAGTTATATCTAACAACATGCAACACACAGGCTTCCCTTACACTCACTCCTCATCCTCACACAAAATTGTCTACTTTAGTAATGTACCAACACAATATTTAGGAGTTGTCAAATTTACAACTAGTTACCAATTATTACACTACAAACGTAATTCATACACTGAAGACCAATAAACCTGGCTTACTCACAAACACAAAATCTTAAGTATCCAGCTAGATGTCAAACTTGTAGTTTGTTGCAAGCATCACTCAAAATTCTATACTCCATCATAAATTACACTAATGATAACTGTCTGTTTCCACCAACAACATAAATAAAAAACAGGGGGGGAAAAAACACAACTTTATAAATGAATGTAACCACTACTGTTAAATAATCCAAAGCCCCTGTAAAAAATTAATTTTCAATAATTCATGAAAAACATTTTATGTAATAACAAGATTCCATCACACACCTCTGTCAGTCTCTTGGGTATGAAGGCCCTCTTGAAAACTTCTTCATCTACCAGTTCCTGAGCTGTGACTTCCTCCAATGTTCTGATAGCTGCGCGCTCCGACACTTTGTCCAGGTACTGCTCCATGTTACTGTCCGTCACTGTCGGGTCCGTAATGAAGTCAAACAACTCCTTTACAGTCATTGTAGCCACATCCTTCCTCCTGAAGAATTCTTCACAAAACAGGAAACTAGTGTAACAAGCTGTGCTGTACTACAACTGTCAAGTCCAATAATGCTGCCCTACAACCCAAACTTTCACACTGTTAAGGGCACTGCCTACAGCCTGGAAGTTGTAAAATCTAAATACGAAATCCCACGTGAAAGAAATTTTGCCTCAGTGAATTAATTTTAAAGATAGGAGTCTCAAACAAAATGTACTATTCACAAATTTTTTAGACGTAGTTCCCTACAGTGGAGATTTCCCTGGAACACATATAGCCTGTTTGCAAATCAGTTTTAAAATTTATATTTTTCAAAAAGTACGTACTGCATAGCTATATTGAAAATAAAGGCTCGTAGGGATCTTCTCCTAAGAAATTTGTGAAGAATACCTTTTGTTTGACATGCATATCTTTCAAATTAGCATGTTGAGACTAAATTTCCTTTACATGGGATTTCCTATTTAAATTTCACAACTGCCAGCCAGTTGGCAGTGCCCTTAATAAGCAAAATTAGACAGATGCATATAGTTACTTCAGCAAGCAAAGACTTCTCAGTTTATATATTTTGTGTAGAGAGCATATTGAGAATGAACTGTTCCTTTTACTGCCAAATTTCAATTAGGTTATTATTCTGAAGCATGACATCCTTTTTAGGGGTGGGAACCTCGATACCATGATACCTCGATACTTTATAGTATCGAGTATCGCATGAGAATATCCAAAAGTATAGGCGATTCACTGTAAAGTGAACACTTTTTAAGGCCCTGCTGAATTTTTCTTTTCATTATATTTCTGTCTTCCTATCACTTTTTATTATAAACATTGTTATCAGACTAACAAACATAATGTATACATTTCACCACTAACAAAAGTTAACATCTGGAGCTGCAATAAAATTTATTTATTAATGGTTGATGCCTGTCGAAAGGGCCTTAAAAAGTGCTCACTTTACTGCAAACAACCTAAATCAAATTTTAACACCCATTTTCTTGTGCCATAATTATGGTACAAGTGGACCATAACTTGCAAAATTTGTACTATACTTTCGAAAAGTATACCATAATTTAATAATTTAACACATTTTGTTGGTCATAATTATGGTACGAGCATACCATAACTTTCGGAGTGCATACGATACTTTTGAAAAGATCTTTCGGGCATTCCAACGCATTCATAAAATTTGACCTAGGTCCAATGGTTTGCAAGATATTAACAGCAACTTTTAAATATGTACTATAATTATCTCTGCTGGCAGCACGCATTCCAGAGATTCCCGCAAGCATTCCAAAAAGCCTTCGTGGGTCGAGTTTTCAGTGTAATGTAGGTTTTTATGTAGTTTGTGTGTGTACC
This sequence comes from Dryococelus australis, assembly GCA_029891345.1. Taxonomy (NCBI): domain Eukaryota; kingdom Metazoa; phylum Arthropoda; class Insecta; order Phasmatodea; family Phasmatidae; genus Dryococelus; species Dryococelus australis. The sequence continues at coordinate 103,117,925 of CM056993.1, forward strand.
AACGACACCAGTAAAATGAGCAATTTTTTGGCCAAGTTGTTTAGTGTTCATGACAATTTTAATTTGGTGTCAGAAAAGTATTCGTATATCGAGTATCGTGAGAATGTTTTGGTACTGAAACTAGTATTGAGAAAATGTAGTACTGACCCATCTCTAGTCCTTTTAGTAACGGCGGAGCATCACGATCGGGGCTGTTTTATTTGGTGCGAGGACAGACACACCGGTTTTATTTCAACACTGCCTGTTTAATGATGTACAGGTGCCCGGCTGGCATACAGCACTGGGCACGTGGGTTTTCTAGAGGGCACGAAGTGGGGGATGGTGATTATGGTTTTACGAATGGCCGGATGCACAATGGCTTTATTACCTGGGCGACTGGTGACCTGTGGTGACAGCTGACCCTGTTGCTGCACTGGTGGTGGATGGACGGTGCTAGCACCGTGAGTTGGTGCACTGAGGTCGGTTACTGCTAGCACTGCTGGAGGCCCTTGGTGGGCTTGTGTGTTGATCGCCCCTGATCCAGGGGTTTACGAGCCCGAAGGGAACTTTCTCACCCCTTAGAAAGGCTTGCACTATGGGGTGAGTTGTCCCTGCGGTCTTGACGGGAGCTCCGAATATACGGTAGGGGAGCTGGGAGATGAGGCCTCTCCAGCCGTCTGGCTGCTTGAGCTCATTCCCGAGGACTAGGACAGCTAATTACAGTCGAGGTCGGGGTTGGGTTTAGTCCTTTTTGTATTTGGAGGCGGAAGTTGCCTTTTATCTATTCTTTGAATACCACTCCGATGGGAGTAGGACATAAGGATGAGGACTATTACTAGGCCTGCGAAAGTCAAGCAGGCGACGTTTGTCCCTAGCTAGGTGTACTTCCAGGTATTGAAGTTGACAGACCAAAATGGCACCCCTTGCATCTTTCGTGCCCGTCATCAGAAGTGCGGTGGACCGTACCTAGCTTCAGATAAACCAAAAAAATCTGCTTAATGTGAACAACCATAGGTTCTGCTTATTTTGTTCGGCATTATTGGCATGCATGTGAATTCACCTTTAGAGTTTGTGAAAAGAGATGGATAGATTTGATGTGTGCCCGGTTAGAGTGATAGGCACAATGGTCGAGGATTTCGTCCACTAGACCAAAAGCAGGGTGGTTTAGTTTAGATAGACGGCAAGAGGCGAGGGGTGTTGGTTAGCACTTACTAACTCCTCCTCCTTGGGTGCCGTGGTCGTGGTGGGTTTTACCTAGACATAGCGAGCTTGGCACATGCCAAAACAGCAATTCCAAAGGTAGGCTTCATCGGTCCAGAAGTGGATGTTCTCCCTGCCGAATCTTACTTCAGTATCGGTCAACAACCCTTTTACCACAGGGTGGTATGAGGGGTGAATACGTAGACGAGGAGACGTATAATACAGCAACAGGAGCAGTCGCAACTGACTCGTGCCCGAGTAGGGTGGCACGGCCCCGTTCCGCCTGCCTTTCCGGTGTTGGTTGAGGAAGTACACTCAACTGTCTGGCAGCAAGGAATGCTGCGTAACGTTCCTTAAATTTTCGGCCGTGCCAATGGCTATAAGGCATTGAGTCTCTGCTTACAGTTTACTGGATACACCCTGACATGAACAAACTAAACACAATTTACAGTGTTAAGTCCGGTTTTGGGTTGCTGACCAGACACTGTAAATTCTCCACTGATCCCCCACGCTATGCGGGCTGATCAGAGATGGGGAGCTGTTTGGGTCACAAATGCTGCCACTGGATGTGCGTCCACACAGGAATGGGTGGCAGGCCTCAAGCTACGATATATCCCATCACTAACAATGCTCTTCGATAAGGCAATAACTCGATACTGTCAATCCTCCCTGGGTGAAGGTGTTACTAGTGGTTGTGACTCCTCTGTTCCTCTCCTCCAGTACTGACAGTGCTCTAGTAGGCGGAAAGCAACAGATGGCCATCTAATGGGTATGTGAGAAAATATGACGGACCTCTGAAGGGTGTCCGTAGTTGAAGCTAATTCGGTTATCATAAAATACCCGGTTCTTGTCAAAGGTTTACGTAGCAAACTGTATCTAGCAGACAATCAGACAGATACTCTAAGAAATAAAAGCTGAAAGGTAGGAAACAATAGTATGTTTATTGAAGTCTCAATAAACATGCGACACAAGCTAACTCCTACCAGGCAACTGAGTGCTGAAGGTTACTACACTGGACAGGTGTAAGTGACCTGCTTCTAATGGAAAACAGAATAGAATTAGCTAAAAGAGAAAATATATAATACTTTTAAACTGTTCTAATCAAGGTGTCTTGAGGAGACAACGTGAATTTAAAACGTGTTCGCTGCTTGTCGGGTTGACTGATCGTCAACGGTGAAGTAGCCGCAGAGGGCGTACTCAAAGCTTCGAAGTTCTCTGAAGGTCCCAGCACTAAGCAGTGCTGTGGGATGTCGCGAGAGATGGAACAAGAATGACTGCCCGAGCCCGACAGCATTCTGACTTATATAGGCGAAGCTTGCTGGCTGCGGGGAGGGCATGACATCCTTCTGCCCTTGGCATGGGAGTCGAAAAACTCTGGTCAGCGAAACGCTGACCAGAGTTCGTGCCTTGTTGGTGGCACTCGGCCTTGCCCAAGGTCCGGGCAGCTTGTAGGCTCTCCATGCGGGATGGGTGGGGGGGGGGGGGTGTGTGGCCTGCCAGATTGCGTAACCTTGGGTGAAGAGAATTCGCTTATTAAGTTCTTGTTGCCTGTAGAGTAGGCTAGGTGCCATTCAAGTCTGTAGCAGTGGAAGTAGGTACCTTGGCGATGAGTCGTAATCATAGTTGATTAGTTGTATAAGCAGCAAACGTTACATTCTTCCTTGATACTTGACTGGATAAGGTGTGTGTGTAGTACAGGATACCAGGAGCATTACAGAGACATGGGGGTATGCTTGTTCTGGACTTATTCTGTGGCCAGTTTACTCCAGAACCGACAGCTTCTTTGCAGACGAAAAAGATAGACGTGGTGATAATAGGTACAGTATTGGGATAACATCCCAACTGTACGTACTGGATGTAACAGTTAACAAGCCATTCAAAGACAAAAAGAGATTTTTGTATAATGATTGGCTTCGCAGTGACAGCTTGACACCATCAGGGAAAATAATAGAGATATCAATCACACAATTGTATTCTTGCATTACAGCAGTATGGCAGATTATTTATCCTGAGAGCATCGTGAAAGGCTTTACAAAATTCTGTATCTCTAATGCTCTGGATTGTACCGAAGATGATTACCTGTGAAAAGATGTCAATGAAGGCAGCGATACTTATGAGGATGGAAGCTACTCTGAGGACGACAATGTAGTTGCATCAGAATAAAATAAGTGCTATACTATTAAACTTAAAATAATTATTGTTTTCTTGTAACTATAGTGGCTGATCTTGATTATTTTTCAAATGTGTTTGTGGTGTGTGATATTTTACATCAGTACATCAAAAGAATTCACTACAAAGGTAGGCTTAAAATATTTTCAAATTAATTTCTACCAAAATCGTGTTTTTCATTTGTCTGCCCTCCTAAAACTGCAAGTCACCATATATACAGGCCAATACAGTACACTTACTGGCAGCCTACTACAATAGTAAACATAACACACGTGCAATGTTGCTATGCATCTCTCAACTATGTTAAATGAACTTTACCAAGGGAACTAAAGCACACTATCTAAACCTGTTGCTGGAAATGTCAAATTCACAAAAAAATTTTTAAATTAGGCTCACCACACATAAGTAAGTCTTAAACCTAGGACCCATAAAATGTCATTTCTATAGTATGTGCGTCCAATGTTTTTTTAAGATATTACCCCACATCTCAACTACCTTGACGCATGCCTGGTTAAGGTCTGCTTGTCACGATCACCTTGGATTTATATGCAAGACCAAGAGCGTGGTTTTATACAGGTTTGTCAGTGGCTGGTGAGAGGTGTTAGTTACAGACTTACTCCGTAGACCGTCGTGAGGCTGATGGAGTTGAGGTTTCGACTCTTGATCTCAACTTAAAGGTTGCTGGGTGCTCCACACTGTATTGATGGTTCCAGATGACAGGTTCCCAGCTCCAGAATCTGGGATTGGCCAGGCCATACCTAGCCTCGGTCTCGCTAACCAGTACTCTCGGAACTGGGTGATACTCTGGGCGAGTGCGAATATTTGGTGGGAAATATACAAACACCATGGGAGCAGTCGCGACTGCTACACGCCTGATGCGGCTGTGCAGTCCCGTTCCGCCTGCCTTTCCTTCGTAGGAGGGGGAAGTATATACCAGGTTTGGCAGCAAGGAATGCTAGGTTTTGCTCCCTATGCCTTTTGCCGTGCTGTATCTTGAAATGCATAGTGTGTCACTGCTTAAACAACACACGTAGTGCACCTTGACGAGAAATAATTTAACAGTGTCAGTCCTGTAGCTGATTGCTGGTACGAGCTCGGTAAGTCTCCACTGACTCCCCACGCTTGACAGGCTGATCAGAGACAGGGAGCCGTTTGGACCACCAAAGCCTCTACTGGATGTGATTTAAGGCAAGGTTGAACGGCAGGACTCAAGCTATGGTCACTTCAGCACTAACAGTGCTCGAAGCAAGGGAATAACCTGGGCCTGCTGCCCCTCCTTGGATGAAGGTATTCCTAGTTGTTGTGGCGCCTCTGTTTTCCCCCTCCAGCACTAACAGTGCTTGGGTGGTGAGAAGAAACAGGTGGCCGTCTAATAGGTGTGTTAATTAGGTTTAGGAAAATACTCCGTTTCTGTTGGCAGTGCATGACGTGAATTGTTCTTAGCTGGCGAAATAGAAAATACTCTGTAAATGAAAAGCGTAAGGATGGAGAACAAATTTATGTTTATTGAAAAATCAATAAATACATGACTCGTGCTACCGCCTACCAAACAGTAGAGTGCTGAAGGTTACCTACGTTAGCCAGGGGTAGGCGACCTGGTCCTAAGTGAAAAAGGGAAAGATTATTCTAGACGTGAAAAATTCACTAAACTGTACTAAAGAAAGCGGGTGTCTAGAAGAGACAAAGTGAAGTTAACAGGTGTTAGCGTGTTCGCTGGATGACTGATCGTCGTAGTTGGAAGTAGCCACTGGGGGCGTACTTAAGACTTGAAAGATCTCCGTAGGTTTCAGCACTGCACAGTGCTCGAGATATCGGGAGAGAATAAACAAGAATGACCGCTGGAGCCCCGTTGCGCATGGACTTATATAGTGCTCAAGTCTAGGCTGCCGCAGCTGGGTGCGGGGAAGGCATGTGATGTCCTTCTGCCGTGGCGTGGGAGTAAATCTCTGGTCAGCAGCAATACTGCTTCGTTCATCTTCGGTAGTGCTCGGCCTTGCCCGGTGGCGGGTGGCTTGTAGGCTCTCAGCACGGGGTGAGGAGGAGGGGGGAGGCGGCAGGCCCGCTGGTTGCGTAACCTTATGGTCATGTGCTTGGCCGTCCGGGATATTTAAGCAGCCGAGAATTTATGTGCAAAATGTTGCAAACACAACTCTCTCGTGGGTGGTTGATGTAGGCAACTCTTACGTAGGTTGAAGTAGGGTATACTTCAAGTAAAGAGCAAAGAGTCGTAATCGTAGTTGATTAGTAGGAGCGGCACGCATCAACCTTATGTTATTGTACAGGAAATACAAAGGTAATGACAATGTATAAAAACACAAGTATCTGAACCTCATACTATAGTTTCACAGTTCTACCAATAGTCCTGTAACAGTGGATTCTCTATGTATCAAAAATGCATGTACCGAAAAACTGAGACAACCAAAAATTTTCAGCAGTCCTCCCAAAATTCCTATATAAATAATGTTGAAATTATCCACTGTAATATTTGTTGAATGTTGTATCATTAAAAAATGTTTCAGTCCTGTCACGATTTCACACAGCAATTGTTTGTACCTAACATCATTACATAGAACTAATCATGTGATCTCTGTTAACTATGGACAGTTTCTTGTCAAATGCACCACACCACAGATTGATCAAGTGCTCCGCCGAGTCTGACCTCTAGCAAAGGCACTGCAGTCAGAATGTACAACAGAAATCTGCTATGAAACTGTGATGTTCTTACACGTTTATAAATCTATCCCAGATTGCAGAAATTTTATCAAGATGATCTATTATGCAAAATAGTGTGCGACTATATCAAAGCAAATGGTTTCGCCTGAAAATGGTATGCAATAAATTTTAACCAGTAACAATATTCTTGCAAAGACTTTTCTTTTGCATTTACAGGATGTTTTTCCCAAGAACGTTTGTGTTTAATTGTCTCTGGCATAAAACCAACATAATTTCACAATAAATATTAATTTAACTTGATGCGTGTTCTAAGGGGAGTGGACTATCTTGGAAGGTAGTACGGTACGTTGACCACCCTGCCAAGCCCAGCTTAACCTACCAAGACAAATACTATACCTTCAATTAGGCCTCTGATGCGTTACGGATTTTACTACAGCATTCAGCCTCTTGGGGGCAGGTTTACAATGGGTCGGAGGGGAGTCAAACCCCAGAGTGGGTTGAATGCAAGTGGCTTCCCGTCCTGGGAGTGTGATCCATCTCACTATTAGGGTCATCAATATAGGCAGGATGCCATCGATCCTGACAATGTAAGGGGAGAAATTTAATCTGAAGTGATGATGGGGGTGCATAACCTGGAAGACTAAACTTTGAACTAAGGGGTTGCATTGGTTGATGTGCGGGAACGATTAATCAACAGAGGGACTTGCCATACGGAGTACGGGAGTCGGGGTTGCGCCGGTGATCGAAGCTAGACCTATTTACCCATTGCTAGCTTAATGGTACAATATAGTTTGGTAGGACTGTGCCACGGGGAATGTTCACTGGATTCTCCGTCCGGATTTCAGCTTGATATTTCTTGCTAAAGGTTCTCTCAGTCTGGCTATCAAGTTGTCTGGGGAATGCACCCTTTCTGGTTTAGTAATTCTCTGCATCTCAATGTTTTGTGAGGTACCCCGCAAATGTGAGTAGGTGATCAGGGAGAAGACAATGTACAGTGGAATAAATGGGAGAAAGTGTCATGGTGTTAGATCAGTGGGGTTAATGTTGGTTTGTCTATGGGTGTAGGTTGGGCGTTGGCTCGTGTAAGGCACGACGTTCCTAAGTCTTGCTTACTGGCGCACTGCACACCTTTCTTATTGTACATCTGATCAATAAAAACACACAATACAAATATATAAAGGAGCAGGGGTCCACTACTACAGTAATGGCACACAGATATTGAATGTTTATGTTAGTAGTTGTTTATTGTGGTTTCGTTCCTGGAGTAAAAGCAATGATAAAAATACACAATATAATAGGATAAAATAAATGTTTACAAACATAAAAATTATAAGAGATTTACACGAAGCAAAACAGGGGTCAGACGAAGGCGGGTCTGAGGTAGTAAACTATAGCTCTGCAACTTTGAAGTGTTTATTATAGCAACGCAATTTACAGCAGCTAGAGTAATTCAACGAGGGAAGCTAAACAGGTAGTTAACACACAACGCGATGGCTCGCTACTGTGGAGTCACGGGAAGTTGACTTAAGTAGGATTTACTTGGGTTAAGGTGGGGTATACCTGTAGCTGTTGGCTGACTCACGTGCAGGTCCCTGATGACGTGCAGGTAGAGAGAGAGAGAGAGATTCTTGTCGCAGGTTAAGGTGTGGGTCAAGAAGGGAGGGTTGGTGGTAGGAGAAGAGTAGGCCTGGGTCGAGCCCGAAGGAGAGCCTTCTGCAATCTGGGTGTAGGCGAGTGGGTAGTGAGCAGCAGAGTCCTTGAGGACTGGAGGAAGGTAAGCCTATGCGAGCTGAGGAGGATGAGCCTTGTTGCAGGCTGAGAAGGATGAGCCCTTGCAGACTGAGGAGAGAGTTCAGCAGACTGGAGGTTGGGCTCGCATCCTATGCAGTCGCCGAGCCCGGCGACACTCGCTGGTGCTGGAGATGTATTTATACTAAATTTTCTCTGGTCAACAGTTCTTCGGGGTGCGGGGGGGGGGGGGGGGTATTAGCGTAGCATTCCACCTCCACCGTGGGCACAGGTTTATCAGGGGTGCAGATGTGCTGCGGGTTTCTTATCACCCCGTGTGGAGGCAACGACAAATTAAAACCCCTGTCTCTGAGGTGGGGCGGCTGTGATGTTACAAGGTCATAGGGGTGCTGCTATCTCTCGTGATTTAAGGAACTTCTTCCTGGAGCCAGGCACAAGTAGTAAAATTCTCAATAAATATAATTCCAATCGCTGGGGTGCCTTTTGCATGTATAATTCTGGATGGGCAAGGGGGATTGCAATTATGCACGTAATATGCAATGATGTGATCGGCCACCCAGGTTTGTGGGCTTCTTGGCGCGATACATTTAATTTGGATTGCTGGTTACATATTCCTCCCCGGAGCGCACGTGGCTCGCAAATGGGATGGAGTCGTCCGTAGAGTGCGCAGTCACGCTGCGCAGCATTCTGGCATGCATCAAACTCACTAGGCAGCATCTTCGGAATAAAATGATACTCCCAGAACCATACACTTGACCACCCTTGTCACCAAAAATGGTTTAACATTGAACAAATCATCAAGAGTGAAGTTCATTTTCAGTGACATCTTGCAGGAAGAGTGGAGGATTTATATTAATTTATTTCAATACACACATGTCCTCTGAATAAAATGATACTGTGGAAGGGTATATTTGTCGCCAAATAGTATGTAAGCACCATACCAGAGTGCTGTGCAACTTGCAACAGTAGCCAGTGTATGGGAAAATCAGAGGACGTAGTTTTGAATGATTAACTTCTGTATTTAAAATCACATTAAAAACAATCACATTTGTTTATCTGTCAGTCTCATGTGTTTTTGAAGTGAAATAATATTAATCACTTCAAAAGGCAGATGTTAGCCATGCACGAAGACACCTACGCGAAGTGTAGATATTCTGCCTGGATTGAGTAAGCGTCAGCTGTCCTCACCAGTACTCGGACTCGGCAGAGCCCAGATGTGACCTCATTTCCTCTCGTTTACATGGCTGGCAGGGTGGGAGTTACAAGAGAACCTTGATTTTACATTTCCCTCAAATTTTCCTATTACAATAAATAAATACATGTTGAGGGGGGTGGGGGGGGGGGGGGGGGGGGGGAGTGAACCCAGTGCGAGGCAACATCCTCCGAGCGACGGGCTTACCAACTGGGACCCGTAGATGCCCGTCGTCCCTGAACATGACATGAAATGAGACCCTAGGATGGAGCAGCGCTGGAATGCTAGGGTGGGGGAAACAGGAGTACCCCGAGAAAACCCGCCAGCAAGCTGCATTGTCCAGCACAATTCCCACATGCGAAAATCTGGGATTGGACCCGGATAACCTTGGTGGGAGACGAGTGCGCTAGCCACTACGCCACCACTGGCCCTAAATTTTCCTATCAAACACACTAATACACTGAGGTACCACAATATTCCATATGTTTACAATGTATTACATTCTGCCATTGACAATGCAATTTCATATAGTTTCCCTTGTTTTAATTTTTTTTTCCCAATTTATGATCCAACACAATTTAGAAATTCATACAATGCAGTCTTATTTAGAAGACACATTTGGGCATATATTGAGAGAGCAGTAATGTGTGCACAACTAAGTTTCACGTGAAAATTAATATGTCACTCCCAAAAATATTTACAGTGGAGAAATAATTATTTTCATAAGAGAAATGAAATCAAATCAAGGAAAAAAGTTCTTGTTTACACATAACAAAAGCAAACTATCCCTAAAATTAGCAAAATGTATTTATAACACTACAAAAAGTAACTAAAATAGTAAAGAGTGCTTAAATATTTATTATATATATGCTTTGGCAAGCTTAAAATATTACCCTAGTACCTGCACTGTTCAATAATCTACATTAATAAGACACATTCTAACATGCCGTGCAGTGCAAATTATGCACTCTACGGGCGACTTCGCCCCATCCACGAGCAGCCAGAGCTCAGGACAAGTCATAACAGTGGGAAAAAAATTAATTACATGTATCGAGCAAGGAGACTCCACAAGCTGGACAGCTGAATACGTAACAGTAATTAACACGCTTAATAAATTAAATATTTTAAATAATCCACTACCCTTCGCTTAGTCACGGAAGAAGTTCCAACAAACCCCCGAGATGGCAGCACCCCTGTGGCCTTGTGACGTCACAACCAGCCAGCCTCAGGACGAGGTGTTTTAATTTGTCGTCGCCTCCAAGCGTGGAGATAAGAAATGAGCAGCGCTCCCGTTACGCTGATAACCTACCTCTGTGTTGGAAGGCTACGCTAACCCTGTACCCTGCAGAACTGCTAATCTGAAGATTTTCAGTATATAAGGAAGTCCAGCAGCATGGTCCAGCAGAGATGCCAGGCTTGTTGGCTGTAGAAGTTTGCGAGCTCTCCCTGGTCTGAAGAAGACTCTCTCTCCTCTCCTAGCCTGCAACACGGCTCCGCTCCAGAGCTTGCCTCCAGAAGTCTGCACAAGTCTTCAGCCCGCACCTGCAGACTGCGAAGACTGCAACTTTCCAGCAGCTTGGACAAGGCTTGTCCACCACTGCCACAGCTGACCAGAAGTCTCCAGAGGTAATCCACTTTCTGCACCCATAAACCCTTTACCTCAGTCAATTTCCCAGACTCCCGTGGTAGCACGTCATCGCGATTCTAGCCTTACTGGAAAACCCCGTTACGCTGTAAAATTGTGTACCTTCTAGAATACTAATTAATTAAATTAATATTTACCCCAGGCTCGCCTTCACCTGATTTTCCCAGTACTGAGATTTTAATATCATAATTTTGGCGTAGCTAATTTTGAATTCTTTGTAATTGATTTAGCCGGGACTTTCAGCTTTTCATATTTTTGATGTAATAAAAATTATGTGAAACCTACATCTCCATTTACTGATATTTTCGCTGTAGTTCCTATGTCACTTTTAATAATTTGTTCTCTGGTATTTTATTCAGTGCTTACTAAGATCTGAGATTAAATTTCACTGGAGATTAGCTGTGCAGCGCACCGAACTCAACAGGAGAAGTGAGGTTGCAGAAAGCATTAGTCTGAAAACGACACGGCGAAGCTCCTGGGATTCTGGTGTTCCACATCTACTTTCAGTAATGTCCCAACACCGGACTGCTGTTTGCACATCAGGACCTCGGGTGTGCCTGCAGAAGCCACACCCCCAGGACTACATGCATGCAGAACTGATCACGGGGCAAGGCAAATGCACGACAAGAAAGGTGGCATACACAGTCGTAGATGATTACGAGAGCGTTGTGAGTTAGAAAGGTCACTTAATGCCAATACTGCAAATGCACTGCCCACTGCAGTAGAACCACAATCTACAGAAATTGCTCCACCTCCACGACCTGACTCGCCCTTACTTTTGCTCACACAGGAGTCGTGGTTAAACCTGTTAGGAGCATGCTGGCCAGAATATGACCCCGAGGGAGATCAGTACCACTAGGTAGACAGTGTGACCCCCACTAAGATAGTCCCCGATAAGGCCCTTGCTAATTCTAGAATCCTAAAGTTGGCATCGGGTAAGTTTAATTGAGTTTGGCACCCACAGGAGGTAGCTCTACCCAATTTTTGCACTATCAAATATTGGACTCAGAAAAGACGGGTTCCACTCCTGCCACAAGTAGCCCCTAAACCCCATGTTGTGGCATCACCCTTAGATTACGTCCCCACACGCCGTCCAACCAGGCCTATGCACATCAATCCAGTTTCTCTAGCTAGGCCATCCACATCCAACCCTGCAATCGCTTAATTAGTGCTCACAACATTCATCCCAGAGCAAATGTGTGTCCCAACATTTGACAACCATAGTAGAGAGGAGGATAGAACTCCCTGGACGAGAAACTATCTAATTCCACCTCACTCTGGGGTTTGACTCCCCTCTTCTATGACATGTCAGAGAGAACGGTCAGCACCCTAACCTCTATTCCCCTAATCCGAAGAGGGAGCGTGCGTCAAACATTAACGGCCAAAGATAATCTTCAAGTTTGATTGTTTCCCTTCATTTACACTTCCTCCCAATTTTAAATTTGTCCCTAGAAATGTGTAAAATATGGGTTTTACTGTAGTGGTCCCCAGAAACCAGCATGGCATGCCCACACCCTCCTACTAGTTGCAGATAGGTTTCGAACAGAAAGGAGCCTATGGAGGGGTAGAATGCGTCACTCCTCCTAGCGTTGACATTTCCCCTTCTCCACCTCACCCACTGACAACACACCGCTCAATTGATGCCCTATCTGCATGCGCTCAGCTGATTATGGGTGCACGAGATATTATAAAATTCGGCTTGCATTCAATGTCAACTTATCAATTAATTATATATGGTGCTTTGTGATGTTATATTCTTAATATGACTTCTCAAGAAGTTCCATTTTTATTATGCTAGTTAAATTTTATTCACAGATAACATACATCTTTCATTATACTCAACATGAAGTTTAATGAGGTTAAAAGTTGTATTTTATCAATGTAGATGCCAGTTCCTTATCTTCTGAAATCCTGGGCGAATGGAAATTTTTTAATAATCCCCTGAAAATCTGTACATAGAGAATGCTGAGAGAGATATGTAAAATCCTCACCTGTTATGTTAGTACAGTCTTTCCTGAGGAATTCCAGTGCATGTGGATGGTCATGTTCCACAGACTGTGACACATCAATCACATACACTTGCCCACCATGGTATCTACAAAAATTAATTATGATTATACAAAAGTTACAGATTCACCTCACCAGTCAAAACACAATGATACAAAGAGCTGATTTTTACCATGAAATGTTTCTAACTATGTATACAATATTTGTGAACTAACTATAATCATGAGAATCGACAGCACTGATATTTGACTTAATTGGACACAAAAGTGAAATCAGGTCAAATTCATAATACTTACTATCTAGTGGTTCCACACTATCCCATTCCAGTATTAGCCAGATGTGCCTAGGGGCCATTATATGACATAACTTTAGTTCTCAACAAATTGCTTGAGGTAATTGTTAATTCACAGATATGACAGCAATAGGCAGCTACACTATCCACTACTACCACTCTGTGAGAACTTATGCATTCTGTCTACTTTTTATAATGTAATTAATTGTTAATTCAATTAGTAAACATTTCACAATAAACAAAAAGTGAACTCACAGCAGGTTAAACTCGCTGAGATCTGCATGGACCAACCTACACTTGTTGTACATGATCCACATCATGATTACACACTCCCGGTACAGCTGACATGCCTTTGATGATGACAGCTCCACATCCTGAAAGCAAGCCCAAAATTGACCTGATGCTCAATGTTTTGAATGGCAAGTAGTCCACAAAAAAGTTCATTTTGACATATTAATAAGTATTAAACTGATTTAATAGTCTAAGTTTAGACACTTCTGATGAATAATGGGATTTTAATTTTTAATCAATACACATCTTCACTATGTTCTATTATGACCTGACATATGTTAAGACTGTAAATTTCATGTAAGTTTTGAAGCTTAGTAAGGGAGGTTTAATTTAAAATGAAATTATATTTTAATTAAATCCCTAACCTTTATTTTCCTCTTCCTTCCAGGTGGCTCGGCAAAGTTTGCTTAGTGGGAATACACAACTGAAATGTGTGGATTGGTGCCTGGCTAAGGTGAAGGTTCTCCATGCTGGGGAGAATGCTGGGCTTTCGGTTTCTTTACTTTAATTCGAGAACAAGGAGAGAGGGGGTGAACCCTAGAGTGACTTGAACCAGGTGTTCTTGCAAGTGGGACATTCTGGTTCTGTGCACACTTTGATACTTAAACCAAAATTGTGTCAGATTTGAAGGGTACGTTAAGGGCAAATACCCTAAATGCTAGCTGGGTCCTTAATCGCTCTTCGGGAGGTGGCTGCAATATAATACTGGCCGTGTAAGCCATCTGACAGGGCAGGGACAAAGTTATCAGTCACACTCACTATTCTGCGTTTCAGCGGGCACTGTACCTTGTTAGCAGGATGAGGAGGGGTGCTCCTCTTTGTTGACTGGTTCACTCGGTGGGTGAGCTCCAGAACAGCGGGCGACATCGGTTGCGATGGTGCAGGGCAGTTGGTTGGTATGGTGGATGGGGATAAGAGGGCGAGTGTTGGATCGGGGGCAATACATTCCTAAGAGGGCTACCCTTCCTGCAAGATTAGAGTTATAGCTGGATGAGGTCTACCTGGCAATTTTATTAAGGGCCAAAATAAAGTTAAAATTTTGGAACTAAAATAATTTAATGTTATTTCTATAAGAGAAATTTTCCATTGCTCCATCAAAACAATAAGCAACTAAAAATTCCACACACTCATAAGAACATCAAGAGTCTCACGAAAGATGTTAAACTAAAGCGCCCAACCCCCCCACGTCGACCTAAACACGGTTTCCTTTGACGTGTGCCGCTCCTACTACTAATCAACTTTGATTACGACTTATCGCTAAGGTTCCTAATTCCACTGCTACAGACATAAGAAATACATACAGAAAGTTTTCTACGTGAATTCTCGGCTGCCTACTCTACCAGGCAACAGAAACTTATAAGTGGTGAATTATCGCCACCCGAAGGTAACGCAATCCGGCAAGCATGCCCCCCCCCCCCCCCCCCCAATGAGCTGAGAGCCAAGAAGCTGCCCCAACCTCGGGCAAGGCCAAGTGCTACCGAGGAGGCATGAAGCAGAAACGCCAACTACTGTGCTGACCCAAGTTTTTCAACTCCCACGCCAACCAGGGCAGGAGACTCGCCCCTCCCCGCAGCCCACGCCGGCAGCCTACAAGCTTCACCTATATAAGTCCGGATGCTGCCGGGCTCAGGTCATTCTTGTTTCTTCCTTCATGACATCCCCAAGCACTGCCTAGTGCTGTGACCTCCAAAGAACTCCCTAGCTTTGAGTACGCCCCAGCGGCTACTTCACCATTGACGATCAGTCAACCCGACAACCAGCAAACACTTTGTCTTCTCTAGACACCTTTACTAGAACAGTTTAGTAGTATATATATATTTTACCATCTTAGATGTAACTTTCCCCTTTACAACCTAGAACTAGGTCGCCTACACCTGGTCAGCGTAGTTTCCTTCAGCACTATACTGCTTGGTAGGAGGTAGCACGCGTCACATATTTATTGACTCTTCAATAAACATAGTTTGTTTCCTATACTCCAGCTTTTTCTTTCATAGAGATTCTTACTCTTCATCCGCTAGAACAGTTTACAACGTGCACCACTGACAGGAACCGGGACTTTTTACATAACCGAATTAACTTTTACTACAAGCGCCCTTCAGGAGCCCGTCAGTTTTCTCACACACCCATTAGACAGCTATCTGTTGTTTCCCAACTGTCGGAGCACTGTCTAGTGGTGGTGGAGAGGAACAGAGGAGCCACAACCACTAGCAACACCTTCATTCAAGGAAGGGCAACAAATCCAAGTTACTTCTTTACACCAGAGCACTGTTAGTGCTGGGGTAACTGTAACTTTGAGTCCTGCAGCTCGTTCGTGTATGAATGCACATCCAGTGGAGGCATTGGTGACCCACATAGCTCCCCGTCTCTTATCAGCCTGCATAGCATGGGGGATCAGTGGAGACTATTACTGAGCCTGTGTCAGCAAGCCAAAACCAGACATACACTATAAGGTTGTTCTTCGTTAGGGTGTAACCCGGATATTGTAAGCAGCGACTCTATGCCCTACCAGGTGAGGCACGCAAAAAGCGTATGGAACAAAATGCAGCGTTCCTTGGCACCATACAGTTGAGTGCACTACCCCGTTCTACGAAGGAAAGGCAGGTAGAGCGGGACTGTGCTGTCCAACTTAAGACACCAAGCAGTCGCGCCTGCTCCGGTACTTTAATATATTTGTTGCCTTGATTGCGCATCCATCCTTCGTGCCACCCTGTGGTAAGAGGATTGTTAAACCATACGGAGACAGGGTACGGCTGGGCAGATCCGAACTTCTGGAGCAGTGAAGCCTACAACTGGAATCGCCGCTTCGGAGTGAATCAAGCTCGCCACTACTAGGTGAAACCCGGATCAATCACAACACCCAAGACGACAGGATAAGTAAGTTGTATCCAACACTCATTGCCTCCCGCATCGTAACCCGAGCCAATCACCCCGCTTTTGGTCTAACGGGAAAAAATCCTCGACCAACGTGCCTGTCAGTCTAACCAGGCCCACTGCACCTTTTCCCTTCAAAATAAATAATAATTAGAACTCCAAAAAATTTAACAAGGTAAATACAAAAATGAAACAAGTTGGAATACCAACCTGGCTATAATATCATACATTAACTACTGGATGGAAGTTAGCTACCGTCTTGTTTTGTTTTATGGCATCCGTAAGATCTTTTTTCAATACATAGCTGCACAAAGATATTGGAAATGTCTAATTACTCTATACAAAGTTTACACATTGATCAGACTTTCAGTGTCTGCCATGACATAGAAGACGAGGCAAGATAAAAATGCAAGTGTGCATTGGACTCGAACATTTGTTTAAAAACAACTTTTCCTTCAGTGACAAAACAGCTGTGGTGGAAGCATACATTGTGACCGTGCTACTTTTCTAGATGTGTCAAAATTTACCCCAAATTTCTTAAAATAATGTTTTCTTCTTAAATTAATGGACTATATTACTGCTGTTTCTTGTATTTAATAATTACTTTTCTATTTCTTATTCAGACACTGAACATGTGCATTAATTTTCTTTCAAAACATTCTAATTTACCACATTTTTTAAATTTTCAAACACAGCTATTTGGTTTGTTTTTTAATATGAATGCAAAGAAATTAATTATTGATTTTATTTTTAAACAAGTTACAGAAGTTTAGCATCACTTCTTTCATTTTAAACACCAAAATTGACAATGCTTTCACTTTTAAATACTAAATTTAACACTGTTAATTTTTAATACAGAAATTTAACACCGCTTTCATTTTTAAACACCAAAATTTAACACCGATTTTCACTATGTTTTGCACAAAAATTATGCATACTATTTTACAATTTTCTGGGGTCCCTATTCAGCAGCTATACCAGAAATTTTTCAATTTTCCCACTGCACCCTAGTTTGCCACCTGGCCGCTAGATTTACCACTAACGGCACCCTTTCACATTACTGCAGTGTTCTACAACTCGCCGCCTGATGAAGCTGGCTTAGCCAACGAAACGTTGCAATCGCGCAACTGTGTGGAAAATGTGTTGCCCTACTTTGTGTGTGCCTGTCTACAAGTACTACATTGTGAGTACTCAAATTTCTGTCTTTTTATATAATTTTGGTAGCCTAGCGGCCTAATTATAACCATAACAAAAGAACTATATGTTCGTTTTTCCACCAGCCTGGTACACATGATTCACCAACATCAAATTTTTTCCCAGCTACATGGTTACCAATAACCTCTGCTTCAACTAAAATTTTTTATTTTTCTGCCACTGTGAAAGAATGAAACATTTGCAGCTCATCCCAAAATCTTGCATCAACTAAACACCCGAATCGTCAACCCACGTGTGTCATCATGCGCTCACCGGTACCACGGCTATTGTTGATGATGTCAAGTGTAAGAACTCAGTCACAGACACACCGACTTTTTCAGGTTTAATTTTCATGGGTAGACTTTTAATTACTTTAATTAAAGCATTAATACATGAGGGAGCATAAATGCTGTTTTTGTGATGAAAAACATAAATTCTGTAAAAGAAACTGCACATGGAAGCATGCACCAGTAGCTATATGTATTTCCATAGTCACACCATGACACCAGGGTGGAAAAATGACTCAATTCTAGTCCATCCCCCTCAATGCGGATTTTGACTCTAATTCAAAGGAAAAAATGTGCTGACCATACGTGGATAAATACTGTAATTTTAACAACTTCGACCCAAAAAAAAGCAGCAGGATGGCTCCACTTTGCTTACAAATAAAAAAATCCCAATTATTTTTCAAACAATTTTGACACTATTTAAAATTAAATGCACGCAAACGCATGTTACATTTTTTTTTTTTATCAACAAGGGTTACAACTTGGAAAACTGTTTGATAAATTTTATTTTAAAGGTGTAGTATATTTGTTTTAATGTTTGTTTTCTTGCAGCAGTTGGGACAAAAAAAAAGAACATCCAATAGTACTAAATGGCTACTCTGTACTACTAATTTATTTACTCTATGTTTACTGAAGTCTACCAGTGATGAAAAAAAGCATACAATACCTTCTTTTGGTATACGATCAATGACAAAGACAAAAGAAGAGCAAGCACTTCAGCAAACATCAGATACACTCGACCGCTCTCACTAGAAGTGCACAAAATATGGTACTCAGTAACCACAAAAATGGTATACTGAACAGAATTACAGTGCATTAGTTTGCAAAACTAAGGTATAGTTTGCTTATTATATTACATGACACTTAGTACTTTGGCCACAAGTACAGGATATGTATCACACATGATGCGCGACGTCGGGTGAATGACTGCGTCATCACGGTTGGGCAGGGTTTTCACGTGTTGGTCACACACACGGAGACACACGGGTGATATGATTGGTTTGACCTTATTACTTGCAGACCAGGCCCTGGCGGATATATAAGGTAGGTTGCACGGCTTGATGGATCGGCACAAAGTCTGAGGAGATTTTACTTGTCCAGTGTACAGGATGGCACTCAGCCACGGGTTTACCTGTACTGGAGGTGGCCCGGGGTGGCTCCTGACCCGGCTCCTGTTGCTGCCAGAGTTGGCCGAAACTCGTGTCACAACCTGGGGCGGTGGTGGTGCTGCGACTGGTGGTGCTGAGGTGAGCCAGTGGAGGGCTACTGGTCCTGTGGCACTGTAAGCAGGGATTCCTGATCCCTAGAGGAATGTGCCGTTCCTGAAGGAAGTCAGTGATGATCGGGTGCTGTCGGCTGGTGGTTTTTATCGGGGACTGAAATAAGGAGTACGAGGAAGCTGGGAGGTGAGGTCTCTCCAGCTGGCAGGTGACTTGAGCTCGTTCCTGGGGGGGGGTTTATGGTGCAAAGTGCAGTTGGGGCTGCGTTACAGCTCCCGTTGTCTTCAGAGACAGCAGCTGCCTTCCTAATTTGCTCATTCATATCACTCCTTTGGGTGTAATATATATATACAGGTAGGTACAACAGTCTGCCTCGTCAGGGAGGAGCAGGCTACGATGGTCTCTAGCTAGGTGTATAGCCAAAGCCGAGGCCAAGCTAACCCTAAGCTGTACCCATTTAATTCAACAGGTGAAAATTCACCGCAGTGGTTAGAGCGGTGAGTTTACTCAGGGCGTTTGACAACAGTGCTGGGTATGGGTCCAAAGGTTGCGCAAACCTCCACAACCAGTTTATCACTCCCTCCAGCGACAGTTAAATCCCGTGGATGGAGTGAAGTGGCTGCGCTGGTTGACTAGCTGCCTTGTAAATTGAGTTGTTAGTGGTTGTGACCTTACCTTACTGCACACCACATGCACAGTGTGAGTGGCCATCAATTGGATGTGTTTATGACATACGTGCACTTGGTTAAGGCAGCCGGCAGTCCTATTCTAGGTTCGGTAATTGGGTTGCAATAACGCGGTCTCCTGCTTTTCCCTGGTGGACTGACACTTACAGAGGAAAAATCACAGTGACCCTAGAATTGGTACTGAGAGGTTTGAGAGAAAAAGTGTCTATTCCATGAGGAATAGAGATGGTGGCCCGTACTACCTCCTAACTAACCAGGAACTGAACGAAAGTAAACTACATAAACCAGGTGAAGGGGACCTGGGTCTAAGCTGAACAAGAGCAGATGCGGCTAGATAACTATCATACTGACCCTTACTATCTCAATACTGGTGCCCAGAAAGGATTTTGGGGGTCTGTACCAGAAGGGTAGTGGGTCTTAACACTACCAGAAGAGTAGTGTGGTTGCCGTTACCAGAAGGATAGTATCTATCCAAACGGTTGAAGACTTCTTTGGGGTTGTTGGCGAAGGTCTTGGAGAGCTTCTGGTAGGTCATAAAGACAGTATCAGCAGAGCGCCCCAGCACAGAGGTGGTGGAGAAGCCTGCTGGAAATACTCAGGAAATCAACTGGTGTTCTGCCGCAGTGCATGGACATATATTCTACCTGCCCATTGGCTCTGGGATTCTGGGGTGCAAGCGGCAAGCTCCTTCTCCTGGGCGGAACTTTGCTCTCTAGCGCGATCCCTTGGTCCGCTGCGGAACTAGGCATCTCTGTTGTGTTAGGTTGGCTTAGTTGCACGAGCTTAGGTTATTAACTGGGCTGCTTGGCTAGCCTCCATCACACGTGAGGAGGTTGGTGTGACGTCTGACATAAAGGCAAAAAGTCTTGACTGACGTGTCCGTGGATGGCCCCGCAACTAGGGACATACTTGTAGGTTATAGTAGCAAGTCATTTTGGGGTTTAAACCCTGCCTGGGGTAACGTGATGATATGTAAAGATGAGGTGAAGTAGTGTTTATATACTGTATATGTCAAATAAGCATTATGTGTCACATACATGGTATTTAAACTAGAGTTGTTCAGATACCCTGATACCATTGCTGATACCAATGCCCTTTGTACTGAATTTTAGAAAAAGTATTACTGTTAATAATACATTTTCCCTAGACTCGTTTAACGAAAGAAAATAAGGCCTTAAGAAATGAACATTTTCCCTATCCCAAGTAAACGCAACTACGGGCCTGGGAATAACTACCGTGCTTTGGGGAACCATACATTTTTGGTTGAAAAGGGCAAACATTTGAAGGAAATAGCCCAAACGAAAATTTTGTTGCTTTTATCTTGGTCATTAATTATATGTTAACGTGCAGTAAAATATAGGTGTTGTGATTGTTGCCTTCAAGTCTAATTGATAATATATATATATATATTATAAAAGATAAAGTTTGGCTTAAAACTGCAACTGTGGTAATCAGAACCCTCTCGCACCCTCTACTATGAATAAACTTCCAGCGAATGTTGTCTCAATCCCACGCTACCTGGCCCACATTTTTGTGTCAAGCAGCACCTCCCTAAACTGAGCCTAGCCTCTGAAAAGGTCGCTCGCGCCCTCCGTTTTCTCCCCCCCCCCCCGCGATTAACAGTCTACACTCCACCGGCTGTCCGTCATCCCTCCCATTAGCCACGCCGCTTCCTTCCTCCTTCCATTCTCCAGCCACACCACTACACTCCTTTTCTCTCTTCATCATCAAACACCACCCACACAGCACCAAGCTTCCTTCCTCCCTCTGTCACAACAGGCAGCCTGGAATTTTCTTTGTCCTACTCTCCTAAACATCATGCAGTGCATAGCACGGTCACATCTTATCACCTCTTCAGTGGGCAGTAGAGGTGACGAAAACCAGTCAACAGTCATGAAAACTCTGGCACGGTCACATCTTATCACCTCTTCAGTGGGCAGTAGAGGTGACGAAAACCAGTCAACAGTCATGAAAACTCTGGCACGATCATATAAAATCCTATTCTTCCGTTTGGGGCAAATATACACTTTGAATTATATATGATTTCAAATTAATGTACTAAGAATTAACGAGGTTTTACTGTCTACACGCCGAGATATTGTAATTTTAGTCTTTAAAGAAAGTAATAACCTGACTTAACTGTCTACAACCGATATTAATGTATCTCCCCGATACCATACCCGATACTGATACATCGGGGAAAAGACAAAGTATTGGTAGATACCGGAACTTAGTATCAGTATCGGAACAACTCTAATTTAAACCATCATTTAAATGAACATGATTAAAGCAGCATGGCAAATTATACAACAATGATGCAATACAAATCTGTAAGATTTGAACTACGTTCGTAAAATCATAAAACCTGTGTTTTCTGTGAAAATTATGGAAAAATCATTAAACTTTGCAGAACTGACAACCATTCCTTCTCACTAACTGGTAAAAGAGCAAAATATGAATTCTATTGTAGTAGAGAGGTGAGGAAGCAAATTATATGCTGAGTGCACACAGGGGCACCGAAGAACAAAATTCAGAAAGACAAACTTTCAACTTGGGTGCAGGCCAGCCATCCTTGCCAATGAAGCCCATCAGGAGCAAGTGACTGCGTAGCAACACAGGCTCTGGGACTGGCAGTCCTGCAGTAGACATGCGCACTAGGTTACGCATCTCCTTCTCCGCCCATGTGCGCACCATCTTCCGTGGGTTGTGGCGGCAGTAGCCCCTCCGGAATCTACCAACCAGGAAGCATAAACACCCCTCATATATCAACACTCACAAAAATACAATAATACCAATTTAACATATTAATTAATAAGGTCCTCATAAAAGCTGAACTATGTTATGAAAACAACTCTGTAGATGGTGCAATTTCCTGTAACAACAATGTTAAATTCATTGGTTATCAATTAACTGTATTACTGTTTTCAGATTATAAGTATTGTATTGAGATATGTATGTAGGTGTACTAAAAACCTGAATATAAAGAAGAAAACATTATAACAACACAGTAGCAATGTTATAGCGAAACATGACCATATACAGTAATGATAAGTTTTTAGTGAAACAACTTAAATTTTATAGCATGATGTGTGATGCTCTGCGCAGCTGAAATGCACACTCAAAGTTGCCCCATCTGAATGCAGTTTCATTTCGCACTGGGCAAGTCGTACCACAGTAATAAAGAGGCTGGACACGTGGCTACAGGGTACTCCTTCGCAATGATGGATGATATTACAGACACGTCAGTCCAGCTTGTACTGATCACCCTACTCCAAGTAGACATCACGCCGATCCCCCGAAGTGAGATTGTAATATGTGCAGAGACACCGAGTCCGCCACCCAAGGTCACATAGTTCTACAGCGCATCGAGGGAGGGTTCCACACACCCTGCTGTGAGATAAAGGATGAAACCCACTGCATCATTGATTATCCGCGCAGCAGACAACACCAGCAGACGACATCCGCTGAGCTTGAGGGGTGGATTCTTATATCCTCCTCTTCACCCCTCGCTGCTGTCAGTATACAAGGCCCTGCACAGCCCGAAAACTTTGAGTTTACATTTCCTCCACTGCTATCTTCAGGACCAGAGAAAGCCACAGGCGGTTCGCGCTCGGTACACCCCCTGATTCCACTGCTCTCTTCAGGGCTGAAAGAAGCTTAGAAGACTCTTTTGCGCCTGCCGCTATGCCCCACAGAGCTTCTGGAAGACTCAACCAACAGCTCCTGAAGACGTCTAACATCTTTCTTACCACTCCCTTGGTAACGGTTGTTGACTGTCCTCTTCAGGAACAACTCCTGCCTTACCGGACAGTAACGCACAATCTCACTACTACCCTTCTGGTCATCACCACTCTTGGTCAATTCAGGACAACAATATAGATAGTTAGGACCAGTTGTAGTAAACTACCTAGCAGATATTACCTTCTTTGCCAATCAGGTTTAGAACCAAGGTCGCCTTCACCTGGCTGTACATAGCTTAAAACTTCTGTGTCAATTCAGGTTAGTTGTAGGAGGTAGTACAGGGCCACCGTGTCTTTTCTCATGGAATATACACATGATCTAAACTGACTTCCGAGTACTAATTTCTGAGTGTCAAGATGTGTTCCCACATAATAACAGTCCGTTAGAGTGAAGCCGGACAACCACACTCACAAAAACTAAATACACACCCATTAGACGGCCACCTGTGCTATGTCCTTGGGTATATTATAGTGGAGCCCCAAACACTAATAACTCCTTTACCAGGTGTTCAGCCAACCAAAGCTAACCCATACTTTGCCACCACTCTTCGTGGGGCTGGAAAGGAGTAGGAATTAGTTTTGACGAACAGACCGGATATCACACCCAAGGACATAAGTGTACTGCCTGAGAAACCCCACCACACTGTCCACTGCTCTCTATGGGGCCGGACAAAAGGAGTAGAAGGTACGACTTACCCGTGTGGCTGCGGTCCTTGGCAGAACACACTAGGGAATTGTGTCTCCAGCTTCACTTTTGCAAGGTGGTAACACTAATAACTCCTTTACCAGGTGTTCAGCCAACCAAAGCTAACCCATACTCTGCCACCACTCTTCATGGGGCTGGAAAGGAGTAGGAATTAGTTTTGACGAACAGACTGGATATCACACCCAAGGACATAAGTGTACTGCCTGAGAAACCCCACCACACTGTCCACTGCTCTCTATGGGGCCGGACAAAAGGAGTAGAAGGTACGACTTACCCGTGTGGCTGCGGTCCTTGGCAGAACACACTAGGGAATTGTGTCTCCAGCTTCACTTTTGCAAGGTGGTAACACTAATAACTCCTTTACCAGGTGTTCAGCCAACCAAAGCTAACCCATACTCTGCCACCACTCTTCATGGGGCTGGAAAGGAGTAGGAATTAGTTTTGACGAACAGACTGGATATCACACCCAAGGACATAAGTGTACTGCCTGAGAAACCCCACCACACTGTCCACTGCTCTCTATGGGGCCGGACAAAAGGAGTAGAAGGTACGACTTACCCGTGTGGCTGCGGTCCTTGGCAGAACACACTAGGGAATTGTGTCTCCAGCTTCACTTTTGCAAGGTGGTAACACTAATAACTCCTTTACCAGGTGTTCAGCCAACCAAAGCTAACCCATACTCTGCCACCACTCTTCATGGGGCTGGAAAGGAGTAGGAATTAGTTTTGACGAACAGACTGGATATCACACCCAAGGACATAAGTGTACTGCCTGAGAAACCCCACCACACTGTCCACTGCTCTCTATGGGGCCGGACAAAAGGAGAAGAAGGTACGACTTACCCGTGTGGCTGTGGTCCTTGGCAGAACACACTAGGGAATTGTGTTGCCAGCTTCACTTTTGCAAGGTGGTAATTTGCACCTATTCCTATGCCGTACACCTGGAAGGGAGGTGTGCAGAGGAAGTTTGGTATGGCAGCTTACGCCTTCAAGAATAGCCTGAATTGCGATCCAAATTCTCCTTCTGCAATTGGCAGTACATCACCGCAGGGCAGAGTTCTTACTGCCTGCCTACCCGAGAGCACTAACCCCTCAAAGTTACCTCCACCCCTTTTTCCTCCACTGGTGAAGACCACCAGTTCACCTCACCCACTGGTTGAGGCTATTAAATGAGGAGAAGAACCACCCTTGGGGATAGCCAACCCATGGTTTGGCAACCAGCAGTCCAGTGACCATCAGCCTACTCTGGGCTCCGAGCTGATCAAGAGCACTCCATGTCCTGGTGATGTCGATTGCAGCCTCCAGCCCTCACCTCAACTGGGGCAGAACCTCCAACGTAGCTTCATACCGCCAGTTACTAACGGCCAGCCCTTTCGCAAGGCAATGACAGTTACTCCTGATTTCATACCACTGCGATAGGCCTCCACACCTATATTGTATATTGACCGAGCATCAGTGAAACATTGAAATCTCCCTTATGTTTTTTGTGATTCTGGCATCACTGACTAAAACCTTAAAATTCACCACAACAAACACCTCTTACTTCAGCCACCATATAACTAAAGTTCTCTTGGCATTCATCCTCAAACGTAGTTATAACTAAAGTTCTCTTGGCATTCATCCTCAGACGTAGTGTGTCAATGTTTGTTGCTGCACCCATCACACAGCATTAATACTTCACAGGGTCGCACATGTCAAGCTGACAGTTTTATAGCAGGACATGACTGTATGGCAGTTCCACTATTATAATATTCTAGTAAGAGAAGTACGTATATTAGAAAACAACTCCCATTAAATTCACAGAAAGTTTTCAATTTAAATACCGCTGTAATCTGGTTAATCCATGTATTGGAGACCTTTATACTGAAAATAAAAGATTGACGCATGCCAACATGCTGCACTGTGTGAATGCAAACTCTACAGGCCACTTTGCCCCATCTACGAGCCACCCACGCTCAGGGGGAAGTCATAACAGTGGCAAAATGAAAAAAAGTATCAAGCAAGGAGATTCCACAAGCTTGGACAATGAATACGTCATTGTAATTTACCTACATAATTACAACCTACATTGCCCGGCCGGAAACCTGCATGTAAGAGTCACCACCAAGAATAAAATTAATATTTGTGAAATTCTACTACTCATCACTTAGCCCTGGAAGAAGTTCTCATCAACCCCAGAGATGGCAGCACCCACCGTGGCCTTGTGACATCACAACCTGCCCCCCTCAGGAACGTTTTAATTTGTCGTCACCTCCAAGCAGTGTGATAAGAAATGAGAGGTGCTCCAACACCTCAGATAACATACTCCGGCGTTGGAAGGCTATGCTACTCCCCGCACCCCAAAGAACTGCTGATCTGAGAAATTTTCGTATAAATATAAGTCCAGCATCCAGCACCGGCAGATACGCCGGGCTCGCCGGTTGAAGAGGACACAAGCACTGCCTAGTCTGCGAAGACTCTCCTTAGTCTGCAAGGACTCTCTTAGTCTGCTATTCCTCAGCTTGGACAAGGCTCTCTTCAGTCTGCGAGAACTCTCTCTTCTTACCGCGACCTGCTACACGGCACACCGTCCACTCCGCAGACTGTGAAGACTGCAGCCTCCGACAACTTGCAAACGGCTTTCCTCAACCACACCTGTTGACCATAAGGACAGCAACTCCTTCCCCAAGGTAAACCCCTCCATTACCCTAGTACCCTTTACCCCAGTCAACTTCCGTGACTCCGTAATAACAAGCCAGCACATCTTAGTTTGCCACCTAATAAACTTCCGGCAAATTTCAGTACGCTGTGAAAGTGTATTTAAATTGCTGTAGATTTTTGTCTGAGTAAATTTTGGGAATTTTGAATAATTAACTTCTCCAGGCTCGCCTTCGTCATTTCTTTCAGTACATGTAATTTAATTGTTTAGCCAGTGAGCTAAATGTAATCATTTGACATTTTATAATTAGCCGGGACTTTCCAGTTTCAATTCTACGTAATAAATATTATACCAAACCAATTGTCAGTTTTCCGTCATTGTTAGTTAGTTTCCTATTTTGTCCTAGAGTCTGTGTTAATTATTGTACCTGGTGATTCCACTCTCAATGATGAGGAACTGTGGGTAAAGTGTGTTTACGAGGGACCTGATGTATAGCACGAGAGGTGGAACACAGAGCAGGCAATGACGCAAGGAAGGCCGCACCCTCGCGAGAACCGAGATAGCAGACGCCCTTGTAAGTATCACGTCAGAGGTCGAACCCCTGTCACAGAGTAAAGAAGCCATCCCTCTGCCTATCGCACCTTTCGTTCCCCTTGAGCACGCGTTCCCGCTGGATCACAATTTAGGCACTTGTTGGCCCGGCTATCCTGCAGGAGAATACGCAGACCTAGTAGAGCAGTCACCACCTCTAGCTCATCCTACCCCTGAGGGCACCGTGCCTAGCCAGGCCCCTAAGACATCCCGCCTCATCAAACTCACCTTGGGTAAGCTCATTCGGGTTCAACACCCGGCAGAAACAGAGCTACCCACTTTTTGCATCATCAAACTGGCGTCAGGAAAACATTATGTGTTCGACTACCATCAAAGGCAGTCCCCAAGTCACGTGCAGCACCACCCTCATCAGATTTCGTTCCCGCACATCAACCCACTCGGCCCGTTAAGATTTTCTCAGCCAAGATCATACGCCTCCACACCCACGATCGCGTAATTGCATTGTGGCATCATATAGCCGGGACAGCTGGCATCCCGTTTATTAGCAACCCTAATAGTGAGGAGGGTAGAATTTCCTGGACGGGAATCTACATCCATTCGCCTCAATCTGGGGTTTGACTCCCCTCGATCCCCATGGTACCCTACCACCAAGCGGCCCGCTGCAATAAATAATACTTCCACAACCCGTCAGGCCCAGAACGTTAGCCATTTACGCTGCGGAAGGCTTACTTGAAGTTCAGAGAGGGTCGTCAGCAGCCTAACCACTACCTCACAAGGTAGGGCATGGGTCAAGTTAATACACTAAATGTTGTCAATAGAGATAAAAATGTTTCATTAATAAGTTTACATGTTAACTCACTACTGCCAACACTACCACAATGCATACAGTAGAGCACCAATTGTATCAATGTCTACGGTTCTTGAGAATACCATAGTCCGATCCCTGTTGTCGCATAACTCAAAAATAACCAATTTTGACTCCTAAAAATAAATTATGTTTATAGTACCTTTCTTTGCTTAAAGTTCATCTTTAAATGCCAATGGCATAAAACAAACGTGTTTTTTTAAATTAAATATTGATTTTAGTTAATAGACATCTTCTGAATAAAATGATACCTGGTAAACGTATATTTACCCTCCCTTTATCACTAGAAAAGTTAAAAACAGAGCACGCAAAATTTTACCGAGCACATTACATCCATTATTAATTTCCTGTGGCATAAAATTGAAGTAAAATTAAATAATATACACATGTAATTTAAAATGTATACATTTTAAGAATGAAATTATGCCCCTGAAGTATAAACAACCTCTTTTCATTGAAAAAAAGTTTTAAACAGTGCGCGACACAACTCACAACGCTTTCCATTGTGTTATTTCCATCTCACTTTTGCTTAAGCACACTTCCTTCTAGTTCCCTACGTCCCTCTTCTGCTGCTCCTGCGATCAATACTTTTCCCCACCTCTCCTTGTGTCTAAGAACGCAACTCCACCTGGCAACATGGCAAGAGCCAACCAAGTTAAAGAGGGGAAGTAAATCGGCGGTACCGTATTGAAGGGGAAGAAAGTACTTCATTGTCAATTTCCTATCTGCTGTGTATACCAGGTAAGTAAAAGTCGTTAACATTCTTTAGCTCTCTCTCTACAGTACATCACATATCTGTAGACAAAAGTAATCAGTTTCATGAGCATGGCATATTGTAATTTTTTTAGCGTGCGTTAATTCTGTTCAATGTCTTTTGCATTTAAAATAATGCAAGTTCAAGGAACATAAAGTATAATATGCAAACCCTTGTAGTATATGTTTGAATAATTCTGGAAATTGATGTAAGTGAAAGTTTCTGAGGTGGCATTAGAGAAAAAGTGGCTGAACACAGATGTTGTAAGGTGGTTATTCCCAGCAGGTAGTTGCTACTATGTACTCTCTGTTTTGTGGAGAAGTGAGATGCCACAGGGTTGTCTCATCGTCTCATGGGACAAAGATATCACACTGACAGGAAGAATGTGGTTCACAGCCGAAGGAGGGAAGAAAGTGCTTGATCGCTGTTGGCATTGGTAGAGAGAAGACTGGCATTTGAATGATTCTCTTGTGGAAGACAGCAGCAAGGAAGTTTTATATTAAAATTGGTCCTCTTTTTTTCCTGCTTACAAACTGTATTTAATAAAGTTTTTTTTCATATCCAAAGACAAGTTTCCATTTTACATTTCCTTTCCAGTATCATTATTTTTAAAACTATTACACTATAATATGACAGTGTCACTGCTGAAGTCTCATACAAGCAAGATGCAGACGAAAATACAGTACACCAGTTCAGTGTACAGGCAGTGTAACGTGAAATATGCATGCTACTAGAGCCCTTATCACTCCCACACATCTTGGTCTTGGACCCAGTAAACTACGTCCTGGTTTGAAGTACCCTTAACCACAGATGCACCAACACTGTTTTGTGCACTCTATTTTATTAATTTCTTTCATAACACAAACAAAATATGACATCTGTGCACCACCACTTATCGTGCTGCCGACAGCCACCTCAATACATCAGCGTGCATAAACGACTCTAGTTTTGTCTGACCCACATACCAGAAGTGCCATTTAGGTGGCATCATTTCCAGGAAAAAATGCAAGTGCTATGTGGGTAAATACGACAGATTAAAATTTTCATAAACTTTTCAATGTTAACACCATTTTCCAAGTGAGAAGGGGGGAGATGGGATATGCCCTATGTAGGGTTGTGCAAATATTTGTTATAATGAAATGAAAATGAAAAATTACAGATTTAATTTTCGTTTCGGTAAGAAAATTGGATATTGAAAGTCTTAACAAAACAAAAATTCTCCATTTCGATGAATTTTCGGGTGTTTAATGAATATTCATTTAGTGCACCAGGAAAGGAAATTATTGCCTGAAAATAATCTTGTTTGTTTTCATTATTTTATAACTGAAATAACTACATAAAATGAAAATTTTAATGTAGGAGAAACCCCCTGTGGTGAATACTCTATACCCTACATATTTTTGGTTTGATTTTCCTACAAATTCGTTATAATGAATAACCTGCTATAATGTTATGAAATTCGTTATGCTATCAGAATGATATTTTTCATTTTCGTTTCAGTTTCATGAAAGTTCTTAACATATCTCATTTTCGTTTTGTGAGAAATAAGTCACATTCGCACAACCCTAGCCCTATGTAAAAACATATCAACGAACCTTTCTTTTAAATTCGGATGATTTGAAGACAAAAATTTTGACCCTGATCATTTTGAATTATCATGGTTTTGCTGCATTGCCTACCATTGTTGCTATGTGTGCAACATTTAGCAAGTTATACTCTGATAATGGCAGGTGCCATGCAGGGAGGAGAGGACAGTGTCATTACTTCTTTTCTCATATTTAGTATCACGCTTGGGGCCTAACTCACCAGGTGCACGCTTCGGGCATGTTCCAGCCAAAGTTTTTGAAGTTTATTCAATAATGTTTTTTTTTACAGCTGTCGCCTACCAATTGATGGTAGCGGCACAACCTCTAGTATTTTATTTTTGCATGCTAACTGAAATACTATTTTTAATTACTTTTAATTGCAACTACTTTCATTTTTCCCTCCTTTCTTTTTTTCTTTCATTTTTCCAATGGTTTCCAAGAACATTGTCTTAATATTGCTGTACTCGCTCGATCCACCCTCTTTACATTGAGGTTTTACTGCAGTTGTAAAAGCCTTTAAGAATGCCAAATATCAGTCTGTTACACAAAGGTTCAAAAATGTTTTCCTGGGGTTGCATTTGGTTTAACGCAAAGGAAAATGACACACTATTAAATATTAAATTACTTCTTAGGGCAACAGAAATACTACTGCCATCAGGCAAAATGCAAAGCTAATGCCATATCCAGTACACAAGGAACAAACTAAGTAGAGGCCTGCCAGACACACTAGAGGTACACCAGGAACCTGCACATAGGGCCAACACCACCATCCATGCGTAGTGAAGAATTCCAATACACAAGGTAGTGTAAAATTTACCTTTTACCATAATATGAGACTGGCCAATAAGCAGTAACAGAAAACAAAATCGGATCATAAAAATTAATATCTGGTTTTACATCTAGCAGTTATGCACATAAAGGATGGAAATAATGGGTATTCCAGAAATATAACAAACTCCAAACAATTTAATGTGCACAGACAACAAGAATACTAACAAATTAAACAAATATGTACAGCTGTGCTGCAGGTTGCACCCAGTCAAACTCTCTCAATAAAGTCTGTTTTAGAAACTTCTATATGGAAAAATTCAGAATATGGTTGGCAATCCTGGATTAACTAAAGTCTGGTGGTCAGCAACAAGAAAATTACAGAATAAATAACCTTTAATAAACTTAATAATAATCAATAAGTGTAAAATTACGTTGATTACAAGGATAAGTTTTCCAAAAAAAAATATTGATTAAACATATATCTTCATTTGGAACTGTTGTAATGATACTGCCCCTATCCAAGTGTACAGGTATTACATCAGAGAAAGTTGGAAGGCACTGGAATATTATAAAATAAACTCAAGAGTCAAGACAAATAAACCTTTACCTCAATGTTCAAAATGTACCACCATTAAATTCATATGGCAAACCACCAATGAGGTATGAGTTCATAAAACACTTTTAAGTTAATATTTAGTTAATATGCAAGGCATTTTCTGATGACTGTCTACCATTGTCACAATTAAATAAAAATTTTTTAAAAATGTTGTCAGAAACCTGAACTCTCCAGTGACATATTTATCCCTGTCCTTGAAAACAAGGATGGAGGTCTTGTAAATTTTAATGGCTCTATCTTCACCCTCCTTGCCTGTTGCGTGGTACACATTTGCCTCCTTGCCTGTGGAGATGCAACCGTTTATCTCACGGATTGTGCCTCTGTTGAGCATCTTGAAGAGGATCATCCTGGTGCGTGGGTCCATCACTTGCTCTGCAGTTGCCCGGTCATGTTTGTCTTTCACCCTCATTCTGGAAACAGTATGCCAGCAGGGATAGGACATTAGCAATACATAAGCTGACACTAGAATATCTGCTCATTTAAAAACACTGATATAGTTTTGTTTGTGTCTAAAATAATGAGAGGAAGGAAAACCTTGGAGTAACCTTTCAGTGTAAGATGTATTATATAAAAACATATTAATTCAGTAAGCATTAAAAATTATTTTTCAATATTAGTGATTTCACAGACCTTAAATCATTTCATATAAATGCAGTAAACTTGATTATTTTCCTTGCATTATGCAAATCAGTTATGGCACACCTGCAATGAATCGCTTATGAGCAATGATGGTAAAGACTACAACATTTAACTTTGGACTGTGTAACTACTAAAACAGGACCTTCAATTAACTTCTAAATTGATTCCACAATTAAATAGTAGAGAACCCTATAACAACAATGTCTATGGTAATAAGATGCCATCACTTAATCCTGAAACATATCAGTAATAGGAAGTTGTATTATTATATGTACAATTTTCCCTTACACAAAGCA
This sequence comes from Dryococelus australis, assembly GCA_029891345.1. Classification (NCBI taxonomy): domain Eukaryota; kingdom Metazoa; phylum Arthropoda; class Insecta; order Phasmatodea; family Phasmatidae; genus Dryococelus; species Dryococelus australis. The sequence goes on from CM056993.1 coordinate 103,150,542, forward strand.
GACATTTTTGCATAAGTTCAGAACTGTTATAACACCAAGTTCGGTGGTAAAACATCAACAATTTCTATTTCTTTATTCGGTTGCGTATGCATGTAGAACTAAAAGGCCACAGACTTTACTTTAGGGCAAAAGGATATGCAACCAAAGTGGAACTGGCAAAAAGGGAGATGAGAAGATGTGGCCAAAGGAGTTTTGGTAATATCCCCTCAAATTGGAGCAATTCATTAACCACTGCATCAATCCAAGTGTAAAATTTTAATTTTAATATTGTACAAATGTAAACTAAAATAATTTCCAGTTTGGAACACATCTTTTGGGGGTTTAAAAACTGAATAACATATCATTCCTTTTTCCCTAAGTTATAGAAGAAACGCTGAGATCCTATTTTACCCCAGGTCACAGAAATTCCAATAAGTAACCGAGAATAACAAAAGCATTTGCCACTCACTGCAATAACAAATGATATTTCTGAAAACACCCAAACAAACATTACAAGTCTACATCCATTAAAACTAAACAGGCTGAAAACTAGCAGATTTTTCAAATAAAAAAACATATGGAATAGTTAACAAACCCTCAACAAGATGCTATATGATTGCTACTGTGTTCACCACTCAAACATAACTTTACCTGTCTGCCTCCAGCTTCCTGTCCGTCTGTATGAGAGCATTTTCTGCGTGGTTACACAGATACGGCCCCTCGTACTTTTCCATGTTTATTTTGTTGACATATCGGCGGAACAACTTGTCGGGTGGTTGATAGCTGGACAACCTATCTGTGCTGATTCGGCATGTGGAGTCTGGGAGTGAAGAGTCAAGTTCATAAGTTCTGTTCTTCTGGCCTGCTGACCCTGTAGTGACATACCAATAAAATTAAACACAACTGATTCCTGAATATACTAGTAAAAATAACAGCTCCAGATATCACTCAGTTGAAGCCCTGCACATAGTTGAGATCTAAAATATTTTCACACTGCAGTTGGATAAATAACATTAAGTTTGATTACAAAACAAATCTACATTGGTTAACATGTCTTGATAACAAAATGGATATCTCTCTCAGAGAGATATAGATAGATAGATAGATAGAGATAGATAGATAGAGAGAGATAGATATAGATAGAGAGATAGATAGATAGAGATAGAGAGAGATAGATAGATAGAGAGAGAGATAGAGAGAGAGATAGAGAGAGAGAGATAGAGAGAGATAGAGATAGAGATAGAGAGAGAGAGAGAGAGACACATATATACAGTGGAAAAAGTCTAATACTATTGCACCTCATCCCCAAAGAAAAAGTTCTCCTATAGTCCTTTAGGCAGCTGATAATACATAGTAGACAAAACAGTACCAAATTATAAACCAAATATAGTCTTGTTAAATCTGGACTTGTCACATTCCCCCCCCCCCCCCCCCCCCAAATGATTTTTGAATATGAGAACAAGCAAAAAGCCTAGTAGATGTTTTGACAGAGGATTTAGAACCCTTAAAATTGTGGTTGGTAAAATTATCTCTGTTAGTTAATAAAATAGGTGACAGATTAATGATGACTTTGTAGATATTTAAAAATAGTAAACCATATGTACCAAAACATCTAACTGATTACATTTGAAGTTGATGCACCAAATCCTACCTCTGTAATGCAGTTGATTGCATGCTGGCTTATGGAACAAGGTTTTCCGAGTTTCAGTCTTGGGTAAGGCACCTGTGTATTTGTAATTGTATCTCTACTGCATGTTTTCTTGTTCCATCTATAATGATATTGCTGTCAATGAGATGTCAAGGCTCACCTACCATCTACGCTTAGGCACTTCATTAAAAGTGACTTGTTTTTTATTTTCACACAAAACTGAATTTTTTCATCATACTCAAATTTTTCTCTTTTCTGGTACACTTTTCCACTGCAACAAACAAACTTAATTTTCTATGTCTTTCTACAAAAAGTACTTTCTTTCCTTTACATTTCTTTACATACATTAAGCCCCTAGCACAATAGGCAGTTCAAGTTGGTGGTTAGTGTTGGTGGCTGTTGAAGGACAGTGCAGTATTTGTTAGAAGGCACAATTTCCGGTTGGTGGTTGGTCCTAAATTCATTTCAACTTGCGGTTGGTGTTGGTGATGTAGTGAGTTGGGATATATTGAACTTTTAACACAAACCAACTAATCAGAGAGCATTCTCATGGTTCTGAATGAGTGACAATGGAAAAGCATTGAAGCTGGGTAAAATAAATGTGAAAATAAAAATATTTATATCAAGTTCATAATACATACTGTTACAGGCTGTTCACGGTAAAATGAGCACTTTTGAAAACCCTGCTCAAGATCTACTTGTATACACGTTGTGTATTCTTCTGCCTCATGTAAAATTAACATTGCCATGGGCCTCATCACTTTATTTATGTGTCGGTTAAGAGAAAATGTGAAATTATTATAAACGTAAATATTTACAAATCTGCTCATTTTTCCACTTCGATGCATCAAAAATACAGAAAGCGAAAGAAATAATTAAAGTTATCACAAATGGTTACCTAAAACTTTGTAATCGACGTTATGATATGGAACTACTTTCACTCCATCATTACAAACTTTACTGGGCGCATGTCATTCAGCACGCCCGTAAAAATATATGCAAGTAGGAGTAGTGACTTTTTTTTAAAGGTTGATTTCAAAAGTGCTCACTTTATCGTGAACAGCCTTTACTCAACAACCATCAATATTTAATATTAAAAATTCTATACATAGCAACATAAAAGCTAAAGCTGAAGTGATTGCATATTTACAACCTAATTTATGTTAGATATGCGAATATTATTTTTTTTATAGAATGCAATATATTTAATTCTTAACATAAGGAAATCACTTAATGTTACAAATATGGCTTACTTTAGTGTGCTTTATTTTACAAAAAGTTAAAATCTCAGTTATCATTTTAATGTTAACAATTCAAATTCCATCAATAGCCAATCAAAATAATTTATACACCTTTCTCAGACTTTAGATGCTATCTGTCAGCACAGCCGCAAAACAATTTACACCAACACCAACCCTGACTACTGTGCCACTGCATACCAACCATCCACACCAACTGTTAATTGTGCCAGGGCCTTTAGATTTTTTTTATCCCATGAAACTAGATTTATCATCTCATAAATGTTCTGAATAGTTAACATTTTTAAAGCAAATATTTTCTTTATTTTAAATTAGAAATTGATGCAAACTTCACAAACACATGTATCATTGTCTTCTGAATCTGGCTTCAAGAGACAGAATGGATGACTGCGTGTGTAAGAAGTGTATAAAATCGGTGAAGCTGCTTCTGTGGTAAATTTCTTGCACAATTTTTTTATACACTGCATTAGATTATTTTCTTCTGCAAGTGCTTCCTTCTTTCTCACAGTTTCTCTACAAACATATCACATAAAAACTTCTTTGCATTTATACATTTCTTTGATATGCTTAACTGATCTTATTTATCACCTTTCTTATCACCACATACACACATTGATTTTCCCCGCTTTATGTGTCATTGAATTTTGAATGCACACCCCCCCCCCCCCTCCTTAATCTTTGATGACATGGCTAAAGGTAATACTTGCTTTGTCATATTTTAATTTACAAATGGATGTTTTGATTCCAGTGTTTCTCTAATAGTGTTTTGAAACAGAAGCACTTCAGGTAGTAGTGTGTGTTTGACATTAGGGGATACCCAACATTAAACGTCCTTTAGTTTTTGATATAGAAGAAAAGTTGTAGAACAGATTTTCCTTCAGAATGTCGTCCTCTTTTCATTTTTTATATCACTGTAATTTTTTCTTATAATTTGCTACTCTTTTCTAATTTCTTTTCCGCTGTTTTTAATTGTCTGATATTTATGTTCATCTGTGATCTGTTCTACAGAAAAAAGAACAATTTCGCTTATTCTCAATTTACTTCTTGAGCTAGAGTCGTCAGGCTGTACATTGTTAAGCCCATCACCCTCATCAATGATAGCTATCAGGAGATATAAGCAATAAGCAAGCTTGGAAAGAGCTGATTTTAGCTTACTTCCCAAAGGAAAAAAGAAAGGCTTACGAGATCACTTTCATCTCTCCCTCATGCTCTATGTGCATGCACGTCGGAACACGCATGTGCGAGTCCCTACAAACATTTAAACCCATTAACCATATTTCAATAAAATAAGTATACATATAGTACTTATCGAGGACATCTGACTCATAGTTTTCGACCACATAAAAGCGTAATTTCAAAATACCGGTAATGACAATATTAAAATTTAGGGAACGTTGTCAAACCTCTGCAACCATTGAAATTATATAAGAACGTTACTATTGGTCCACCATTTTGGAAGATAGCACCACATGAAGAAATAAAGTTTTTATGCTTTTATCTCGAGAACAAATCAATTGATTTCTACCAACTTTGGCATACTAGTAGTACTAAACCATATCATTCAAATTAATATATTTTAAATAAGTCGGACACCTATTTTAAAGTGGTGGCCATATAATAATTTTAGTATAGTATACTATATCTATTAACAAATGCAATCAATTTCAACCCAGCTTTGTATGTTGGCAGTATCTGTTACAAAAATCAAATATGTCTACAACAGACCCTCATGCTACATCATTTTATAAAGTAGGGACACATGAAAAAATAAAGCTTTTATATCATATATCAGGAAAAAAATTCACCGATTCGTGGGGCAGCGGTGGCTGAGCAGTTAGCCTGCTCGCCTCCCACCAGGGTGAACTGGGTTAAATTTCTGGCCGGATCACTCCCGGATTTTTGCATTGTGCAAGACAATGCTTAGTGTGGCATATTTATGAAACCATGTAAATAATTTCATGTAAACTTGGTATGCTGCCAGTATTTATTACAAACATAAAACATGTTTATAAGGAGCCTCTTTTCTCTTCCATTTTATAAGTGCGTGTCACATGAAACAAAAAAAACCTTTTTGTCATCTCGGGAAACAATCAAATAATTACTACCAAATTTGGCAAACAAGTAGTACTACAGCACACCATGTAAGTTGGTATTTTTAAATAAGTCAGATACTAAATTAAAAAATGGTGGCCATATAAACATTTTAGCTTTGTATGCTATATCTACAAACCAATGCAACCAACTTTGTAAGTTGGCACATAATTTTCTGCAAATATTCTTAATTCCTTCTGACACAAGCCTAGTCAAAATTACAAAGTAAATTTTCCATAAAACTTTTCAATAACATCAGTTTTATTCTTATTATATATCAAAATTTTACATACTGTAATGTGACAACTGACAGAGCAAACACAACATACACAACGTGTGAGGTGTAACACTAAAACGTAATGCTAAATGAGAGACAGAGAGAGAAAAGGGTTCTGTATACCTTTGTTTATATGAGGGTGACATTTTAATGTCTAAAGAACGTGTAACAAAGTTTCTGGGTAGAGTGCTAACCCTAGCTGCGCAGTCACGATCATCCAAAATGGGTACAAGTTTAATGTACTTGTTGAAAACCAGAATTATTGGCCCTTTAACACCTTAGTAACTAAAAAACGGTGTGAAAACTGGATATCAAATTGTCTGTAGTGATGCTTTAGAGGCAGTCTGATAAGTTGCTATTCCCTGCCCCGTCCAGACTGTAAATAAGAATACCCACACACTTGGACTTACCAATCTGATGTAACGTGTACTATTTGTACACCCAGCAAAACAGCAGTATGGTAGCAAAATACTTGTGGACAGAACAAAGACACACACAAATTGGAACACTACAAGAAAACTTGCTACTACTATGAAACGACAAAAATGGTCGACTGTGTTAAAAATAATTCTGGAGGTTTAATTGAGCTCAGAATTACTTGACTTTTACCAGAAAAACTAAATACCTCACCCAGATGGCTTTAATTTAGTAAATAATTTGTTGCTCCGAAAATATTGACAATATAATTTAAATATTTCTGCTTGGGGTAATGGCCTTTGAAACACTAGTGCCCTCAAGATGGTGGAAAATTAAATACTGTATTTAAAATGCGCAAAAATCATGCAGGTGCAATGTTGCTCCTCTTCGTGTTTTGTTGGGATGGCTCGGCTTGCCTCGGTTCCCCACTTTAACACCGCTAGTGACAACATGCTGAATTTTCTCTCCAGTTGGAGAGCGTTACTTCAGGGTACCAGGCTAATCTCGTGGCACGTGTATTCTCTCTGCTGCATCAACGACTCGGGAAATATACAGTAACTAAAACTGCATACATATAGCTCAGTCATATTGCAGATGCACTAGGAAATGCAGCACTGCTGATTCTCTAGAGCTGTAACTGTCCTAGTTCGCAGCTATTGAGGATTGTTAGCATCTAGCATCTTTGTCGTGTTTGTGTGCTTGTATAGCATCTATCGGCTATTACACGGTAAAGTGAGCACTTTTTAAGACCCTGCAAATTTTTTCCTTTCAGCATATTTTTATCTTTCCACCACTTCTTAATATAAACATTGCCATGTGACTAATAAACACAGTGTATACACTGCACTAATCTCAAAAGTTAACATCCAAGGCTGCAATAAAACATATTTATTAGTGGTTGATGCCTGTTGCGAGGACCTTAAAAAGTGCTCACTTTACCGTTAAAAGCCTATATATACACATGTGAAGTGCGTTGTTCACTGGATCACTACTGTTTCCAGTTCATAAGGGGGAAAGCACCTCATGACTTATGGTGACATCCTCATACACATGCAGAAGCACTCAATACAAAACTCTCACTTTCTAACCAGTTCAGTGTTTAAGAATCCATCAGTTATGTTTCACTTAAAAGTGCTTAATCACCTAGTGTTACAGACCTTAAAATATTACCAAGTGATACTGAACCCTGATATAATACAATATACAACAATAAACACTCAGGAAGATACATCATATACCTGGAAAACCACTTTCCTGCCTGAAATCAATCTAGGTGTCCTTGAAGACAGTTGTACAACTAATTGCTATACCCTATAGCAATATATCAAACAAGACATGAAAACACTTTGTGCTGAACACATAATTTTACAAAATCAACACTGTTGTAAAGAAATATATATGTTTTCAGAAATGTACAATAAATTAGCAGCACTTTCCAATCTGATATAAATGATGAACAAAGTTTAAAATAACAATCCTTCACTGAGAAGATGACTAGAAATTAAACAATTCTCATTATATTTAACCATTGATGCTCTAAAAACCAAGTTAATCTTAAATTCAGGTACTTGAGACTTAGAATACTCAATAACATTAAATTCAGGTACTCATGAATGCAGTATTTAAAAATAATATCAATTAAATTTCATGATTGCTAATAACAATAAATTACAGCTTTACTACACTTTAAATGCACTATAAAAATTACATGAATGTAATGACAAATCCTTACATCATCATGTAAAGTAGTATACTTTTCACAATACTTATCAATATACGTTACGTAAAAGACGTTCAAGCCTCATGATTCAAACCGGTTACAAAATGTTGCAGTATTTCAAAATATTACGTGGTTCCAGTTAATCAACAAATGTTAACAATCCCACAAAACATTACGTAATTACAAGGTAATGAAATATGTCAAAATGTTACGTGCTTCAACTTAATTACCAAAATTTAGCAATTTCTCAAACATTACGTTATTGCAAATTCTAGGAGGGATGCTGTGTGAGCCCGGTAAGCCTCCTAATTAAAAAGTACCAAAAGATGCAAATCACTATTTTAATTAAATGCAATGATCAAAAAGGGGAGGGAAGATGCGTAGGCCCCTTAAGGCCTCACCTTTTATAAAATACACATTAAAAATATACAGTGAAACCTCAAATTAAAATTATTTAGTACTTGATGGTGCAGTCAAATGACCTAGTACAGCCCTGCCGATATAAAAGAGCACACAATGGACTAAATTAAAATATACATGGATTCTAGGCCCCAATTCATGAGTCGTCGGACAAGGCAACTACGAATAAATTTCAAACGAAGGGCAGCTTGCATACAAATACAAAACACATTAAAATATTGGGAAAACAGCCAACAAGACAATTAAGTTTAGCCAAAATCAAAATTTAAAAAGGCGCTACAAAACAACAATTTAGAATATTTATCTAACTTTACTGCAAGCCCTCAACTACACAAAACGCCACACCATATTAAAAGAATTTAACTAACCCAACTATTACACCACTGCTCCATGACTCACCATTTCAACTAATTCATGATGCCAGCTGCTCTGGCACAAAAGGTGCTAGATTTGACGTGATTCAAACTAACATTGTAAATACATACTAGTGCCTCTCCAGGACCGTCACAGTCGATAAATGGCCATAGACTAGAAGGATTTACAGGTGTGCATAGACTTACATAAACTATTCACAAGCAGAAAAAAAGTGTGACACAAAGGGAAGGGAATTCAGGAGAGGGAGACCAGGGAGGAATATGGAGGGGAGCCGAGCCAACATGGAGTAAGCCACTTCTACGAGTAAATACACAGTTCCAGCAGACACCGCGGGTGCTGGCATCACAACTTCAAAAAGAAAAGAAAGAAAAAACAGACAAATATATACAATGTAGCATACCAGCTACAATACCAGAAGTCCAACACAAACTCAAGAATAACAGCACCGCCTAAACGGATTACACATGAAGACTTTGACAGCTGGATACAAAAACCTCATTACAAAAGTCGCAATACATAAACTTTCTAGTTTAAATGTCCAAGTGCGTAATAAAAGAACAAATGCTTTATAGTTAAATTGGGCTTGTCCCACTCTTCTAATGCTTTCAGATCAACAGTTTGTGCCAATGGACCACGCAACTATGAGTATTCTCATCATGTAACAAGAGCAGGTAGGCAGAAAATATTTCACTCGTCAGACTTTAGCTTATTCCCCTTGCAGGTTCTGGTAGGTTGATAGGCAAATTATCAAACTACTAGCACGTAAGTAACTTAACACCCATCTACTTCTCATTTGTATGTAGTTCACTAATAGTGTTGATTTCATTCACTTAGCAATGCCGATGTTACAGCGGACTTTAAAATAGGACAAGGGTGTGGCGTCTAATATTACTTGGGAGTGACATAACACTTCAACGATGCATGGAAACACTGGGGTATCTACTCTTTCCTAGCACTCACCATCATCATGCTGAAAACTCCCCAAAAAATATCATATTCTGTCATTGCGTACAAAATCATCCAAAGTGTTTAGCTTCACCTGTTCATCGCATCTTGCTCAATCAACTTCTGTACAAAATCACTTTAACAGTAAGACGGACATAGGCTATGTTTGATTCTAAAAAAAAAGTCCTTGAGAAATTTTAAAATTTGTAAACTAAGTCGGAGAAAAATGAGCCACTTGGATGCTTTCTAAGAGTGCACTTACAATATTATTAAAGATAAATTGAAACAATGTTAGAAGGAAAAGTAGAGGGGTAGGGGCTTTACTTTACACACCCTTGGACCTTTGGCTATCGAACCTCCCCCTCCATCCACTCCCTCCTTACTCTCCCCTGGGAGGAGTTGCAGAGACCGGAAGGGTGTGTTTTTCATCTTCCTTTCGGCCTGGAAGACGCATGTTTTGACAGATTTTCTTGGGATTTGGGGGAGGGTTGTCTTTTTATGCCCCACCCTCTCCCAATGAGAAATTAGGCCCTTTGGACCAAGTCTTAAGTCTTACCTCTGAAGTCTTATGTCTTAAGTCTAACGATTCAAATATTACATCTTATGCATTACATATTAATTTTTAAATCTTTATGTTCTGAATGCAACTGCAGGACGGGATGTGCGAGTAAGCATAGATAGGCGCGAGCAAGCATGTGCTGAAGTTCCCAGACGAAGTTGTGGGTAGTCGGTTGGGATGTGCAAGCGAACCCCGATAGGTGTGAGCAAGCACATCCCAAAGTTCAAAGACAAAGCCAGGCTGTGCAAGCGAGCACCCATAGATGTGAGCGAGCACGTGCCAAAGTTCTCATAGTTGCGGGTAGTCACAGGTAGTCGCGGATAGTTGCAAATTGCTGAAACAACATAGAAAAAGGTACATTAGTTTTTGGAAAAACATAGTAAAAATACATTTTACCGGAAAACTCAGTAACACCTGAGCGAAGCAATGGCGGGCTGCATATTCTGAAGTTTCCATAGTCGCAAGTAGTCGCAGACAGTTGCGGGTAGTCGCAAGTTATCGCAGGTAGTCGGAAGTAGTCATGGATAGTCTCAAATAGCCACGGGTAGTCACAAGTTGTCGCAGATAGTCGCAGATAGCCATGGGTAGGCACAAGTTGTCACAGATAGTCGCAGGTAGCCATGGGTAGTCACAAGTTGTCGCAGATAGTCACAGGTATTCAGAAGTAGTTGCAGGTAGTCACAGGTTGTTGCAAGTTGTTGAAGGTTGACATGGGTAGTTGCAAGTTGTCGCAAGTAGTTTCAGGTTGTCAAGGGTAGACGCAGGTTGTCGTAAATTGCAGCGGGTAGTCGCAAGTAGTCACCAATTTTCGCAGGCTCTCCCAAGTTGTCGCGGGTCGTCAGGTTGTTGCAAGTAGTCGCAGATAGTCAAAAGTACTCACAGGTAGTAGCGGGTAGTTGCAAGTTGTCACATGTTGTTGCAAGTTGTTACAGGTTGTCGCAAGTTGTCGTAGGTAGTCGGAAGTAGTCACGGGTAGTCGCAGGTAGTCATTGGTAGTTGCAGGTAATCACAGGTAGTTGCATATATACGTATGTATTTCAATAACCCCATAAAACCTGAGCGAAGCAATGGCAGGCTGCTATTATCCAATAAATCCATTGTGTTTCTGCTTACAATATTATACATTATACCAGCTTACCTCTATAAAAATTCTCAACCTTTGATTACACATTCCTAGATTGCTAAATAGTTACAGCAGTCATGCTGGGTTCTGAAGCCTGGATCTCAAAGCCGCTGTCGTAGTACAATTTGTCAGAGTTCAGTCTTCTGGTACAATGAAATCCCGAAATAATTAGTTTTTTAACTATGCACATTTATTTTTTCATTATCATGAAGAAATAAAGTATTTATCAACCAATTAGTAAAATTTACTGATGTCATTGACGCCAGCTAACAGCCAGCAGCGTTCAGATCATGACGGCGGTCACCACTCACATGACACTTGGGCACGCACGTGCGCAAGAAGGCCATGACCTGAACTTTCCCGTAACGGGGTATCTATTTTAAAGTGTAAACCATGTCTTTAGTTTTATTTCAGGGTCCAAGTGTTTTTAACTTTTAAAAATGTATGTTCCAAAAATGTTGTACAATGTTTGGTTGAAATTCAAAACATGCGCCACGCAAAGAATAAGGAAGTTATTATTCTAGCATACACGCCTCCATAAATAACAATCAATGAACACAGAAAATTCACAATTTAAAAGTTTATTTGTGATCATGTACGCAAATTAATTATGTGCCACTTCTTTTTGATATTGAAAGTTTTACTCGGCGTGCATAGCACTTCTGCTTGTGTGAACCCCGTACGCAGCCATGGTAGGTCAGAGCGACCCTTGCCTATGGGCAGTCCGTCAAGGAGAACTGGCGAGGTAAGACCAGCATATGCACTTCAAACCTTTTGCACTGATGGAGATTACCATAGCTCACTTTTAGTATACCGGTTAACCTTTGTCTTGAGTACGTTTTGCCAGACATATCCCAGCATTATGATTCCGCTTAACCTAATAATTTGCACCCATGTGGCTTTTTAAACTTAATTGAGGAAGAAGGAGGAAGATGTTGGAGAGGCCATGCGGCCTGCGCAACTTTGGAATCCGGCACCATCCGCCTATGTGAAAGGCTTTTCATTGCAATTTGTGTTTAATTGCTGCATGCAATATTAAGGGCCTTATTATTTCTATGTATGTATTTTAGAGTTTTGTCATGTTAAATTGTTTTATGGCCACATCATTTGCGACCACGGGGTTAACAGCCACCAAGTCAGTATCTGCCCCATCCATGCACTTTAAGTGTATTTGTGTAATATCACGTGCACCATAGTTAATTTCAGGTTTCTATGCAATATTTTATTCAGGGTTCCGTGTATTTTCATGCGATTGATGCTTTGTATGTATGACCACGCTGTCTTTTTCATGTTTGATTTTCCCACCATCAGGCATGCTACAAGTCTCTAAATACCTAAATCTTCAGAGAAATAATTTCCCCAATATTGATATCACTTTGTCCGATGCCAATTTGACGAATTTCATGAAAACTATTGCAGTTCCATCTGCACCATGTGGTCCGCTACGCAGTGTATCCAGCGGCATCCGCGCCACCTACACATACTTTCACGCATATGTGAGTTTATTGTGCCCATTCATGTTGTGTGCCATACTGTATCATCCATATTTGTGTGATTTGTACAGTGACATTTTTTCCGTCCCAGCCGGCTATGTGTAAAAACCGTCATGCTGGGAGACACGTCCCGATGAATCCGCGTTAGCGATGCCAAGTAATCACACGTGTTCACTTCTCACTTTGTAATTCTCCGTGTCCTGTCTCCAGGTAAAACCTACAGTCCACCCTAGCAGCTGTAGATCTCTTTTCTTGTGGGGGCTGTGTTTTCAAACACTCCGGAAAAATCATCCACCTAGGAGTGCGCTAGAGTAATTACGAGATGGGGGCAAGAGCCCAACGGAATTCACCACACACGCCCGAGTTTTAATCACTAACTCATTTTTCTGGCATGACTGTGTAATTGGAGAGCAATAAATGGTATGTATTCAGTGCAAATCTGTGCGTTTACTTGTAGCATCAGAATAGCAAATTTCCCACCTATTTTTCAGTGATAAAATGTTTAGTATTGATCAGTGTTTTGTAAAGATGCTCTGGTGAGACAGCCACAAAGAACCTACAGCATCCCTGAGAATCCTGAGTCTCGAAGTGCGGTGTCTGGGAAGCACCGCTGGCATCCACCTACCGTAAGTAAATTGTGTCCTCGTCCGTCTCGTGTCTCACCTAACGACATCAACATAAATCACACATGAAACACAGTTTCAACTCCTAAAAGTGTACGCAACACTTCCAGTGACAACAGGCAGTGCTGAGAGTTCGTTCTCTACATTGCACAGGTTGAAAACATGTCTCAAGAACAGTGTGTATATGTATATATTTGCCCACTAGTTTTTTGCTCTACAAGGTCATTGTTACAGTGAGATAACTTAACATTAGAAGAAATATATTGTGTCTTTCTTGGTAATTACTGAATTAATTAAACTATTATATACTAACGCTTTCAACAAAAAAGTTAAATAAATTGTAATATTTATACTATGAAAGAATTTCATCCTTTCACACACTGCTTGGAATGATGAAAGAAATGGGACTTAAATTTTACTTTCATTTAGTTGGTTATAACGTTTCCTCCTTTTATGAACTGTGGTACTTACTAGATGAGAGATGGCTTATGCAATATAATCTTTAAAATACATGCTGAGATGGGACAGCATCCCATAACCTCTGGGTTTAGAGCCAGGTATGCTGACTCTACACAACAGAAGCATACAGGACTTAAAGATATTGGTAATTGTTTAATAAGAAATTATAATGGTCATGTTTCTGTATTCTGGTACCTGGCTAATTTTTAACAATAAATTTATTTGGAAGAGGTGGGTTTGGATAAGTGGGCCCCCTCCTTGGTAAATTTCTAGGTGGTCCCCTGCCCCTCCTCCCAGAACCTTGCCTCTCAACACAATGCTTGCCTTTGCTACACAGGAGTACTTGATAGTGAAAATGAACAGCAATAATTCTTGACACCCCAGCACATGCAACTAAAATTCTCGCAGGAGATTGATGCAGAGTTGCTGCAAAGGAAATCCATGCTAGCACAAAATAAGGAAAAAAATCATGCCACAGAGCTGGGTGTCTCTCTCTCTCTCATAAGCATCTTCCTGCTTCTTACAGTACAGTGAAATAATGCTATGGAAGCATCCAATAGCTGCCAGATACAACCAACAATAAAAACTCAAAAACAATCAAATAGATACAGAATAACTTTATGATGTGTTTAGTTAGGTCATCTCATATAGAAATCAGTACATATTATACAACTTCAAATGGATGTTATCTACCCAGAAAAGTATTACATACTTGACTTGATGGTATAGTCAAAATATTCATCCTCTGACCAGTCACACTGACTGTCTTCTGAAACTTCTTCTACATACTTGGATATGTCATAGTCATTTTTTATATTTATCTTCTCAATTCCACATACCAAACTTGGATCTGCCACATGATTCTCTGGAGAACTAAACACAAATCCACACTTTATTAGCATACAACAAATAAAAGGTTAACCAATATGAGGTTTTTTAATTTTTAAAATTAATGTACAACATAACGGTTATGAACTGTACGGACAATATAAAAAAACATTAACTACAACAAAAATAATGGGGAAAAGATTATTAATTTAGACCTACATACTTATACATTATAGTACATCATTTATTTAACATTAAATTTTACGTGTTAGAATATATGAGGTCATCAGCAGTCCAGAAGATATATAGAAAGAACCTAAATTTACCACAGTTTACAATGTGACCACAGTAGAATACAAAAGTATGTTATGGAACAATGTATTTTAAATGGGTCACAGAGGAAACAGGCCACCACCCGGCCCCATATTGTGATGGCATGAGACCATAATCTTGAGTACGGGCGACCTTCACCTTACATCAAATAACCTTGACCCTGTGCCCATGACCATATATGACCTTCAAATTAAATTAAAACTCCCTAAAAACCCAGAACATTATTTTTATCTGGAGAAAATTACATACTACATTTTGACAGATATGTTGGATTCTCATGAGCTTAACTTTGACCCAGGGTGACCTTGACTTTCACACCATTTAACTATACATAGTAGAAAAATAAAAAATCACAAAACTTTATTAAAATTTTAAAGAGTCTAGTAAAATTAAATAATGAACATGATTATCACGTTTTATTTGCTGTGATATTGACCTTTAGATAACCTTAAAGACGAAAGAGGAGAAAAATCGCAAAAGATTTGTAAAATATAGTAAAAATTGGAAGAGAAATTACATTATATGTCCCAATGGCCATGTTGGATATCCGGTACTTTAA
Source organism: Dryococelus australis (assembly GCA_029891345.1). Classification (NCBI taxonomy): domain Eukaryota; kingdom Metazoa; phylum Arthropoda; class Insecta; order Phasmatodea; family Phasmatidae; genus Dryococelus; species Dryococelus australis. The sequence continues at coordinate 103,165,650 of CM056993.1, forward strand.
ACCTTGACTTAGGAGACAACCAAAAAACTAAGAATTGAGAATAAAAAACTATCAAATCCCAACAGAGGAAAATTGCATTATCATCTGCGACCACCATCTTGGATATCTATGACACTGACACTAATTCCAAGCAAACATGAACCCAAAAAAAACTGAGAACAATTAAAAAAATCTGGAAATATTTCTAAAAATTAATAATAATTGTGAAATATGAAAAATTATGAAAATCACTTTTCAAACACTTACATGCAGGTGGTCCAGGGTTTTAAAGAAAGATTGCAGAAAACACATCCTCTTGGCAAGACCAGCAGATTAATGATGATCCCCACCACCAACCCTACCAAATTGTTATGTTTTATTTAATCAACCCCCTCCACCATACCACTATACCCAATTGACTATCTAGTCGGCCTGCCACCCATTCAACTACCCCTCCTATGAATCATGGGCTCACATCACACCCTCTAATTACTCATGTTTGCATGAATCTCCACACATCCCTCATCACCCTCCCGCCATTTACTGGCTACTGCTCAACCCTCACCACTACCACCATGACTGTGCTTGTGATTTCACAATGACATCACATTGCTTGCTCGTGATTGGGTGATGGTCACATGCTAACTCGTCCTCTGCAGATAAATCATGTAGCCAAAGGCACAACACATCACAGTTCTTTGTCTGATGCGAGAGGCAACAAATCCCTCTCTCTTCCCTGGTGTTTTCAGAATTCAGTATGGTAAGTTATTTTGCATTCATCTCTTCCATCAAATTCTGCAAAGTATTATCTAACATGCTTGCAATTACTCATACATTTCGCCAACAAAGTAAAAACTCTACCTAAAATTTTGAATACCAGTTCAGACCAGAGAGCTATTGGAGTGTAGATAAAAATATGAGATGTTTGTTTAATGGTATGCCTACAAACAACATAAATTTGTCTTTGGTGGTGCATTCGTTGGCTCCAGCTCGACTGCCAACATTGTCATTGATGCTATTTGCAAACTGTTAAGGTAAGACCCTTGAAATTTGGAATGTATGAGCCCAAATCTGGTAATAGTCAGTCTTATCTTCTGTGCTCTTCTCAACTATCAATCCACAATTCCATTAATATTTCAATATTTTAATCAATCTCACCAAACAAGCATCCAAGCCAGCCAACCAAATGTCCCAAACACCCAAGTCAATGGAACATACCAACCAACCAGATGTCAAACATACTTCTAAATATAATCATACCTTCAAAACATACCTCAATAACATGCCTCAATAAACATACGTCAGAAAGTATAACTAAAAAAAAACCTATGTAAAAAATAATTCATTCATCAAAAATATTCCTCGTTAACCCCAAAAGCATTATCAGGATTTGATACGATAATTAGCATAATTTTAAAGAATTGTTTAGATCTAGTCTGTGTTCCCCAATGCCAAATATTTCATTCTTTATTTGAAACGTGCATATTTCTTGATCAGCTGTAACTCACAATTGTGAGGCCTTTACATCAAAAAATTATAAAAGCTCACCATATACGTATTGACCCCATTCATCTTACTTAAACTTTTGGGAAAATTCTGGAAAAACTTGTGCATAATAGACTCTTGCAATATTTTGAACATAATCGAATCTTCAATAATTTTCAATTTGGTTTCCGAAAGGGGAAAATCTGTTGATGCAACTGTATTTAAATTATTGACATATATTCTTCAAGCCACGTCAACGCTTGCATGAGCTATCTGTACCACAATGTCATATGTGCTCATGATACACCCATCTGATAATAAGGCAACCCAATCTGTATCACTTACCTCTATTTTCTACACATAGCAGTGAGTTTTCCACTCACAGTTTCACATCATCTGATGTGCGAGTGTAGTGACAATGTCTAACCAGCTGGAGTTGGCTGCTGCTAGCTGCTACATTTCCATTGTTATGCATTAAGAAATAAGTTGAGGTCATGGAAATGGTGGATGAAAAGTTTGTTAACAGAGAAAGTTATTGGGGTTCAAGTATATTGAACAACTTAAACTTTACAGTCACAAATATACTATCTGGGATGTTGCAACATACCAATTTTTGTGCATACCTGTACAAGTTATCAGTATAATGCTATGTTATGTGTTGGGGCAAATAAAAATGTGTTTGTGTTTGAAGTTAATAACAACAGTTGTTTATGAGACTGCAGAATATACGTAACAACGAATTATATCTCTCACAAGAGGGACTTGCCCTACAGGACACTGCTATCTGCTGTGAACAGTGTAGAATGTAGAGCATTTTAGGCTATTCACAGTAAAGTGAGTAATTTTGTAAGTCCTCTCATTTGGAATAATAGTCAATAAACATATTTTATTGTGGCATCAGATGTTAACATTTGAGTCTGGTGAAAGGATGTAAAATGGCTGATAGGAAAAAAGTAACTAGGACTACAAAAGTGCTCACTTTACCATGAACAGCTTATAAATACACTTCCCATGCAATGGTCCCACATGTAGGACACTGAATAAATGGGTTAAACTTCCAGCCTGTTAATGGAAAGTATAGTCTATTTTCAGTATCTTCACACATTTTGAATCAAACTTTTGAAACGTCACCCCAAGTATGATGTATTTGGTTGCTTTCTACATATGTCACGTATCACAAACGTTTCATACTTTTGTTAGCTTAAAAATAACTTAATTTTGTTTAATTGAAGTGTTACTTACATTTTCTACAAACTTTAAATAATTGATTAATTTTATTATACTCAATTAGAAATAGTTCTCATGCAAAATATAATTAAACTGAGTGCACACAAATACAGTGCATTGTCCCTTTGGTGTAATTTTCTAGACTTGGTTAAGCTATGTTTGCACAAAGTGGAGGAATATCCTGAAAGTATAACTCTAGCAGGCTTGGCTTCAGAAAAGTTGGAAGTAACAATGAATGGAGTATATAAAAACTTCACCGGCTTGTAACATAAGGTCCTATTCTGTGGTATAGGCTGTTCATGGTAAAGTGAGCACTTTTGAGGTCCTAGTTACTTATTTTATTTCTGCCACTTTTTACCTTATAACCACATTTTTTAAACAAATATTGCCATGTAAGTAATAAACACAGTGTGTAGATTCCAGCGAACTCGAAAGTTAACGTCTAACGCTAAAATATAATATATTTATTGACTATTATTCCAAATGAGAGAATTTCAAAAGTGCTCACTTTACCATGAATAGCCTATAACATTGTAGAATCTGGAACGAGCAGTGTGGTGCAGTGTTGACATTTTGCTGTCGTGGGTAATGACCTTGCTACTTTCAGTTGCAGATACTACAGCGACACACAACATACAGGTGTCACAGAGACAATGTCTCAGCAACTTTAAAAAATATATCTCATTCTCATACCAAGAGTGAAATTGAACAACGTTTCAAGAAGAGACACGACCTTGTCCATTTAATCATCGCCTACAATGGGCTTGATCCAGGGATACGTCTGTGGACATCTAATTCTGATTGGCGTGCATGACCCTCTGACTTTGCAGCATTTGGCCCTAATGTCCAAAGTCCTAAGTTTAGTCCCAAACTTGAACTTTTGTTTCCGGATCATGTCCGAAAGTCGGCCTTATGTTATAAAAAGAAAAATAAATAATGTTTCTGTATGGTTTTTCATGCACAAAAGTCATGGCATAAATAAACCAATGTCTAAAAGACTAACCAATTAAAATGAGTACAAAGTAACATATCTAAACATTTTTACCTAACATTATAGAAATCTGAAAATAATCAGTGCAACAAATGACTGCAGAGAGATATACTTATGATTGTTTATGTGTGTTTCAATTTTGCTGACATAAATTTTTTACATTCTGTTTGGAATAATTTGCAATGCCTTTTAAACGAACAGAGACAATGTTTTCATCTTTTCATGTAGACGGACATGTTACGTCACACTCCACAAGAAATTTTATTCCTAGTCATAATTAGACTAGGAATATTTCATTTTCTGTGGAAGAAACAAATCAAGACAAAGAACAGTCTTCAACAAAAAGGAATGTTTTAAATATTAAATAAATAAGTTTCTTTTAAGTGAGTTGCATTATCAGCTGCAGTAAGTGTTGTGTTTTTATTGATATATGAAATATTAAACCAACACATTGAATTTAAATTTTATAAACTTAGTATGTTAGATATTTTATACTGAACTTTGTAATATTTTCTTTAGTTTTTTTCCTCTGCATTACATAAATACTATGTTCATTTTCTCAATGGTAGGATTTATCAATATCTATTGATTGTATAAATATATTAAAATCTCCCATGTTTAAAAGGAGTATTTCAGAATTTTAGTAATATTTACGGCTTGAATTATATGAATTAAATTTTGAAAGATGAAAATTAATTAAGTACGTAACTTAGCAATCATCAATATGAGAAAGATATCATGTACAACATAGACTTTAAGATATTTGGGTTCTTGTCTTCTTCTTTCTGATCATTTCATTTGAAAGTTTATTGGCAGTATATTTTGTGGTTCGGAGACCGCAATTTCGTCCTCTGGAAGCTGGTTCGGATACAACAGTGCGATCTTCATGATTCATAGGTACATTTACTCTAAAAGGAGGAAACTTTACCACAAGTCTTTGGACTGGAACATTTTGAGTTATCTTCAGCAGTTGGTCAATGTGACACTTAATTTTGTGGTTGTTGTCGAGTTGAACTAGGTAATGAAGCTTCCCATATTTATTGATTATTATTCCAAATTTCCAAGATAATTTGTTACCTGAATACCATCTCAACTGTACCCTACTATCTCCCACGCTTAAATTCCTGTGTAGTTTCCCTGGGTGTTTTAATAGATCTAATTTAGTTCTTAGTTTCTTATTAAAAATTCAGCAGAGAATTTTCCACATTTCAGGGGTAAAGAAACAAAATTTCATGCACTCTTAACACTGGAGATATTTGTGATGATTTCACGGCTTTTAACTTTTGTTTTAGAATTTGAACGTTTCATTCAGCAATCCTGTTCATTTTCGGATGACCTGGAGCTATTAATCTTTTGTTGAATTAAAATTGTTTAAAAAAGAGGAAATTAAATCTCAACAATGGACCATCGAATACGGCTAAATTATATTCACTATGGTTTAAATGTAACTTCTATATGGCCAAGCATATGCATATTACCACTAGAACCAATCAACTTTCGATACAACCAAATCTTATCACCAATATCAAATTTAATATACATACTAATAACGGCTGTGTTATTAACACCACCTTCATGAACTGGAACAGTCTTCCAAACAACAAAAATCTCGTGGATCTATGTCGTTCAAATCCTGAGCTTTAGGGTTCTTTGCATTAAATGTTCTTCTGAAGAAACATTACCATTACCAGCCTTAGCTGTTGTATCTTGAAGTCCAAAACGAAACAAAAACAAGAGCAAAATATAACTCTCTTCACAGCTTACAACTTTAACACACCATTCTCTATCTTCCTTGTCAACATCATAACTAACAGACAAAACCTTACTTACTATAAATATCTTCCATAATTTTATCATTATACACTAACTTTATAATATCTCCATCTGTTACCACACTACCATCATCAAATATAATTTTTTTAGCTGGATGTTTCCTATCCTTCATAGGTTGTGCTACACTTTGCTTAGCTTTTTCTTCATTCCCAGCTTTATGATGTATTGAATATGAATTTAAAAAAAAACCAGCAGCTAACACAAAGCAACATACAACTATTAAACCTCCTAGCAAACTCATAAAGCTCCGACTTATCAGGAAAACTACAATTGTTACATACATATACATTATTGATACATATTCACAACATTCACATTCCCCTAACCTATGCCTTGCACCAGCATGGTAAAGGTGAATATAAGGACATACTGTGATGACATATTGTCTATAGGTAGTTAGAATCTTATATTCATGTAATTTGTGGATTTTACAGGTTGACGCCAGCTAACAGCCAGCAGAGTCAAGCCCATGACTGAGCTCAACACACACGGGACACGTGTGAAGCACATGTGCAAAGAAGTCTTAAACTGGACTTCCCATAACGGGAAATAGTGTATTTTCAAGTGTTAAATATGTTTTCTTTTATTCCAGGTTCATAGCGTTATGTTTAATATTTGTATGTTCATTAAGTGTTGCACCATACTTGGTTATAAATTCAAACTACGCGCTGCACGGAGATTAAGACCAGTTCTACTCCAGCCAGAATGCCGTAACAAAAGACATTAAAAGAAGACAAGAAATTAAAAATTAAAATGTACAATGTCAATCCATATTTTAATTGCTAAAGTGCCTTTTACTTCCCAATATAAAATATTTTACTCGGCGTGCATAGCACTTCCACTGTGAACCCTGTAGGCGGCCACGGTAGGTCCGCGCAATGCTTGCCTCTGGGCAGTCCATCTAGGACAGCTGGCAAGGTGAGATGCTGTCACGTATGCACTACAATTTTTGAGCACTGATGTGGATTACAATAGTTTCATTTCAGTATACTGGTCAACCTTTGCTTTGCGTACGTTAGAATTTTCCCCAGCATTATGCTTCTGCTTAACTAAATAATTTGTGCCCTTGCAGCTTTTTGAAACTTAAACGAGGAGAGAGGGAGAAAGATGTCAGAGAGGCCCTGAGGCACACGCAACTTGAATCAGGCATCATCCGCCTACGCTAAAGGCATTTCATTGTAATTTCTATATTATTGCTGCGTGCAATTTTAAGGGCTTTAATTCTATGTATGTATTTCGGGTAATTTTCATGTTTAATCATTTTACGGCCACATCATGTATGACCACGCGGTCAGATAACGCCAAGTCAATATCAGCGCCATCCTTGTGACTTAAGGGCTTATTTGTGTAAAATCATGTGTGCCATAATTTATATTTCAGGGTTCTATGTAATTTTCACACAAATGGATGGTTTTTATGTATGACCACGCTGTCATTTTCATGTTTGCTTTTTCCGCCATCTGGCATGCTATAAGCCTGTAAATGTCTCAATCGTCAGGGGAATATTATTTCCAAATGAAATACTAATTTGTCTGAATTTAATTTGCCGTTTTTACAGAGAGATATTGCAATTTCACCTGCACTACGTGGTCCGCTACGAACTTTATCCAGCAGCATCCGCACCATCTAAGCTTGCTTTCACGCATATGCATGTTTATTGTAACTACTCATATTGTGCCCCATCTTGTTTCATTGATATTTGTGTAATCTTGTAATTTTGTATGGTGATATTATTTCCATCCTAGCCGGCTAGGTGTATAGGCTGTCACCACACTAACCATATGCTGGATGGTGAGAGCCCCGACGAGTCCGCGCTAATAATGCCAAATAATCACACATGTTTATGTATTGATTCATCTTGTAATTCTCAGTGTCCAATCTTCAGGGAAAATCATCAGTCCACCCTAGCGGCTGTCGACCCCCTTCCCTTGTGAAGATTGTGTTTTCAAACACCACGGTAGAAGTCATCCATCTTGGAGCCCGCTAGAATAATTGTGGGCTAGGGAGCACCCAAACGGAGTTAGCTAGACATGTCAGAGTTCATCACCATTAAATTTCTTAGCACATTATTTGCATGAGCGGTAAAATAAAAAGTCTCTCTTTTATTTGTAGTGACAGTGTCCTCGCCACATATGTTTTAGTGCTAAAAGTTTAGTATTGATGTTTAGTAATGCAAAGTGTTTCGAAAGTAAGCTCGGGTGAGATAGACACACAGAATCCACAGCATCCCTGAGAACCCTGAGTTTCAACAGTGCTGTGATTGGGAGGCACCACTGGCACCCATCATCAGTAAGTAATTTGTGTCTTCGTTCGTCTCGTGTCTCACCTGATGGCATCAATTGGTGTTCCCAAGTGGAGCCAGTGTGTTCATGCACATCGTGTCATCCACAAGAAAATGGCGAACACCATGCTAGATCATCCGCGAGAAGGCCTCAAGAATTCCGCATCGGCGATCGCGAACGACATGGTCAAGCCAGCCGAACATTGTGTATATTGTAACAGGGTATATAAAATAAATATGTTTGCAGAAAATTCATGGGACTAACCGTTATGCCAGTGTACGTCCGATACTGCATCTACGCAGTCAGGGCAAAGCCTGTGTACGCACACCAGATGTGACGAGGCAGGAGTAAAGTGGACGCAGTGCCAACAGTATAAAAGGAACTCACATTTACAATGCATACGGCCTGTGGAACTTAACACCTTCCGCGATGGTGTAATAAACTGTGACAAGTGCCGTAAGACGAACTGTGCAGGTTATTTGCATGGGTGGTAAAATAAAAAGTAAGTCTCACAGTGTTCCAATCTTTTATCTGTAGTGACAGTGTCCTCGCCACATGTGTTTTAGTGCTAAAAGTTTAGTATTGATGTTTAGTAATGCAAAGTACACTTGGGTGAGATGGACACACAGAACCCACAGCATCCCTGAGAACCCCAAGTCTCAACAATTCGGGGATTAGGAAGCACTGCTGGTGTCCATCATCAGTAAGTAATTTGTGTCTTCGTTAAACTTGTATCTCACCCGACGGCATAAAGGTATTGTATGATGTAAATATAATTATTTGTTTAAATTATAAATTTGCCACGTATCAATTCTGCCATGAATGTGACATAATGATGTTTGAATTTTGAAAATTGGTTGATTATTTAAGAGATATGAATATTTGAAGTTTCGAGGTGTGTGACATAACCTCAAAATTCTGAATAATCCGTGGACTGCGAATATTTTCCTTAGATGTCGAATGGTGGATTCCAAGGTGGGTGCCCTTTTTGAAATTTCTACTTCTACCCATATTGCTTTTACATCAACCAAGACCAGGAAGTGGTGATCTATGTAAGGTCTAGCATGGTCAATATGACCCTTTCAATGTTTTCTGTAGGCTCTATCCCAAGAATGGATAGGAACCTTAGGCAGGCTCTTTTTCACAACAGCATGGTCGGGGCAAGATTTGACTAATTTCTCAATATCTCAATCAAAGTTTCTCTATAAATATTGTTGACCCAGCTGATTCATTTTTACGATTCCCGGGTGGGTGACATGTAATTCATTTAACACAGGTTCTTGCAGGGATTTTGGAATTAATTTATTCTCACCCTTGAAGACGATCCCTTCATGTAAATAGCATTCCAAGAGGGTAGCCAGCAAAGAATGAGTTGCTAATGAAGGTTGAGCTGCCAACGAAGGTTGAGTAAGATGCCAACGAAGGTTGAGTAAGATGCCAACGAAGGTTGAGTAAGATGCCAACGAAGGTTGAGTAAGATGCCGACAAAAGTTGAGGTGCCAATGAAAGTTGAGGTGGCAACGAAAGTTGAGGTGCCAACGAAAGTTGAGGTGCCAACGAAAGTTGAGGTGCCAACGAAAGTTGAGGTACTGACAAAGGTTGAGCGAGCTGTCGAAGAAGAAGAAAGCATTAACAAAGGACGAGACACTGATTTTCTTTATATGATAAAATATTGTTGTAAGCTATATGCAGCAACGTATTGAAAATATGATTTTTAAGGGAGTGAAAAATAGTTTACCTGGAATATTGGTGTGGAGTTACACTTAAGATAATTTGTTGCTCTATATAGAACACTTCATTTTACTGTTTGTTTCTATCCATTTGCTTAACTGCTTTAATCTCATTGCCAATTTGTTGTGTTTTTATTGATACACATAATATTAAACTAGCACAATAAATGAAAATTTTATAAACTTAGAATGTTAGATATTTTAAATTGAAATTCTTCATGTACTCTTTTGTTTTTTTTTTCTCTACATTATATAAATATGTTAAATGTATTGATGGTATGATTAATTAATATCCATAGGTTGTAAATATATTAGTTTTTTTTTGTACGAGTTCTCAGTCGTGGTAAGCGATGTCTTTTTCAGTAACTCAGTATTTGAACTGAAACAGAATTTCTTCAATAATGTTTAAGTGTTTTCATTTGTTTGACAGATACCAAAAGTTGTTTCATGCTCACAAATGCCCATGAGAAAGAGTCAAATATTTTATTGGGAGAGCACAACTGGAAAATCTGTTTTATTTTCAGTTACAAACTTATACCTGAACTAGTAATAGTTATTAAATAAAATGTTTGAACCGAAATGAGATAATTAAACAAACAAATAAAGATAATGAATGTTGTTCTAATTTTTTATTTTCCTAATAAAAGCACAGACATCCTCAGTTACAATATACATTTGTGCAGTTCGTATGCTCATACCTATTCCAATGAATCTTTTTATCCCCTACATTATTTCAACAGGTCATGTGCAATTTTTTTTCTTTCATTTCTATTTTATTCATCCAAAAGACCATACATGATGGTATAGGACATGTCATAGTTGCTTTAAAACAAAATCAATGTTCTGAATGATCCTGCATGCGGAGTTTCTGGTGTCACACAAGAGAACTATACACATATTTACTGTGTATACAGATGCTAGATTACCTATACATGGTAATTGTCTAGAATAGGGTATTTTCTGAAGAAGAGGTAGTAGAGCAACAAAATAAATTTTTGTGAGTTTTGCATGGCTAACCTAAACAATATTTGCAGGGGGTTGACGCTATGTTAACTAAAACATCAAAAATAAAAATGTTAAAATACGAGGAGTTATGTTGCTTAGTTTACATCGGGCAACATGTTAGATGTACTATTTTCATGGTACTTGTATTATTATTTGGCATGATTAAGTAGTAATGGTACAGAATGAACCATAGTGTTGTGTCGATGTACCATTATTTTGAATATCCTGTAGTATGAGAGAGCACTAACGTCTTTTCTTACGATTACGTCACAGTTGGATTGTACAAAAATTGTGAATGACGTCTGATGTTTTACCAGTCGCATGTTTGCAAAAGAGTGCTTGAATGCATGTTTTATTGTAATTAATGCAGTTATGTGTTAAATCAAATAATTGTTTGAAGATACAAGTATTTCAATGCTAATATATGCATGGGAAAAGTGAAAATATAATATTTGTGCAGTAATTTGAGTGTGTATGGAGTATCGTCAAATAGAATACACCACAGTGTATCGAGCTTAATGATATACGATGTATGAGCAATAATTGAATGGGTGAGTAACGCAATTAATTCTTTTGTAGTATTGAAATTTATTATATGCCAATGATTTAACATGTATGTTAATTGCAGCGAGTAATGTCAAATGTCGAAGTTAATTTCACGATAGTTGATATGTAAAAATCATCATGAAGTGTAGCCCTATTTATTATATTCCAATGATTTTACCTGTGCAATATTATGTGTGAGTGTGCTAATTGTTGCGAGTAATGTCAAATGTGGAAGACCTAACCAAATTAAAGTTACTTCACAATAGTTGATAGGCCTATGTATAAATTACATTGATGTGTAGCTTCTTCGCACTGAAACATACTGTTCAAGCGAAGCCAAACATTATACACCGAGCCAGAGTCCCAGCACCAGCAGGGGTGTAAATCCCTAAAACAGTGATTCAATGCTGGCTTTCTTCTTTAAGTACCTAATAACTACAAAGTGGTCACACATCAGCTAAGCTTGGAGTTTCCCAACAAACAATTTTCAAGCGTAGCCAATTTGCACTGAAAAATGGCTGTATATATTTTGCAATTTAACGTATTTTCGTGCTATTTGTGATATAATCGTAATATTGTATCATGAAAATTTGTTTGATTGCACCTAGATATAACAGAAACAATACCAAAATTGACAATATTATCAATACAAGTTACAAATACGATAGTGGGGAGGGCTATGAACTGAAGAGAAATTGTGGGATAAGATTTTATAATGAAAACGTAACCCTGCCAACTATCGTATTTGTAGCTCTTATTGGTAATATTGTCAATTTAGGTATTGTTCGGTTAGGTCTTTTTGCAATTTAACATATTTTCATGAAAATTTTTTATGATTATGTACATATTTTTCACTCGTTTTACCCTACATTTTCTGATGTTTATAGCCCTCCCCACAACCGTTTTTAGGGTTTCTATAGGTCATATCTTGACACCACTAGCAAATTCACGTTCTGTGTAATTAGTAGAGTGGAATAATACCACTTTTTGCAAAAAAAAAATTAATATTTATGAAAAGCCCCTATTCTGAACATTTACCATATTCACAAGAATTTATTAAAGCTGAAGTCACAATAACCAGATGGACACGACACAACAGACGGATAAGATGTCAAGCGCTCAGTGGAATTTTATATTACATTTTTTCAGGGCTCTCAATACCCCAAAGTAATCTGCGCGACAGGTATGTTAGTTGGCTGTTAGAAAATTCTAAAACTGCAAGTTACCCTTTTAATATCCAATACTTACGTTTTAAAACTCATGATAAAGTGAATGATTACTTTGCTTTTGAGAATATTTGAATTTATACAAGAGATAATAAGAGTTTAGAAACAAATCGGAACATTAATTTGGCAGCAAGTTAGTTTATTATTTACTACAGTGGAGAAATACACACAAAATTTTATTTTCTAATATTGTATTTACATTTTTGCATGCCCCGACGAATTACACACGACGGCCGTGCAGAAATAGAATATATAACGTAAAGAATGTACAAACTTTGTATACTGTAATCTGACTTATCCAATATCTTTGTACAGCTATGTAGTGAAAAATAGATCTTACAAATGCAATAAAACAAAATAAAAATTGTTATCTGGGGCTGTCGGGGCTGCGATTTGGTCGGACGCATCACAGTGACCTTGCTTTTCATTGGCTAAAACTCAAATTATGACACGTCGGGGATGTCGTTTCGGATTCGTCTGGGTTTTGAGACTCCAGCTTAAGGCCGGGCTACAATTGATTTAGTACACGCACAGCACGTGTGATAGTACAGAACACACGCACAGCTCGAATATGAAAGCTACAATCAAGTTGCACACACACAGAAACGGCGGATGTTTACAGAAGACAGTCGTGAAAATGAAAGGAAACGATGCTTGGTAAATTTCACGTACAGGTCATATTGGAATGAAATAATACTGTTGATAGCAATGTTTTCTTTGATGCTCGTGTCGTAATTTGTAGAAACATAATATGTTATACCATTTTTCTTCACATACTTTGCTTGGACAATAAAGATTACAATCAAAATAAACTTCTGTTTATATGGCGCCAAACTCTTCAAGCACTAGTCAAATTTACTACTTTTGTAGCCATTTTATCGTCACACGAACTCGGTGGTATAGACGTTCTGATTGGACACGCACGGCACAAAGTGCACGCACGTGGGAATTATAGGATATAGCTCTACTATCTGTGCACTTACCCTGTGCTGTTTCTTTGTGCGTGTGCTGTGCGTGATTATTGCGAGTGTCATAATAACACATGTATTCTATTATTTAATACATATATACACTCGCAATTTGTCTACCGCCCGGTGGCGAGCTCTCTCAACTCTCCTTCACCCAACCAACTCCTTTTCCACTCCCTTCCTGAATATACCAACCCCTCTCACAGATACCAATTTCTCCCTCAACACATTCCACTCCCTCACAGACCTCACGAGCATGGACTGCCTACCCTGCTCCGTTCTCCTCCACACCCTCTGAAGCTTCTCACTGTTGTTTCCTCTTCCTCTATACAGCTCCTTACTTAGCTTGCAGTGTAGCCCTCCCCATCCTCCCTCTTCATTCACCATTCTGTACATCCTGACTGACCGTTCAACTTTCCTCCTGTCCTTCAATGAGCTCCACCCCATTTCTTTCATCATCACTGATGGCCTATAGTTCCCTTCTTCCTCACCATCTTGCCCCTGCCTTCTCCACCTACCCCTCACCCATCTTGCTGCCTTTCGCTGCACCTTTTCCAGTTCTCGCACCTCCACCTCCACATACGGGTCCCATACAGCTGCAGCATATTCTAACATTGGCCATACCATTGTGCCATACGCCTTCTCCTTCACCTCACAGCTGACTCCATTCAGCACTTCCCAGCATATCCAGAGCCCTTCTTCCATTTGCAACCACCCTCTATACCTGTTTTTTCCACCTGAGGTCTCCCTGCAGTACAATCCCTAGATACTTATATTCTGCTGCTTCTTCTATCTCTTGTCCCTCCCATCTGTACATGCCCCTGTTTATCATCTTCTTCCTTGTGAACCTCACTACCTTAGTTTTTCTTACATTTATCTTAATTTTATTTTTTCTGGTCCACACCCATATCTTATCAATGTCCGCCTGCAAATTTCCGCCCCCCTCTCCCACCTAAGCATATACAACACAATTGTCTGCAAATAATCTGATTTTTCCCCTAATCACCAAACCCATGTCATTTACCATTATGGTAAATAACAAAGGACCCAGCGCGCTTCCTTGTGGTACCCCTGACGTAACCTCCTCTTCCTCCGATATTGCCTCCCCGACTTTCACCCTCTGCCTTCGCCCCCTGAGAAAGTCCCCTATCCATTCCACTACTCTCCTGTCTGGTATCAGCGCCTCCACTTTCCTCAGCAATGTCCCATGGTGCATCTTATCAAATGCCTTCTCAAAATCTATGAAACAAGCATCCACCTGCTTCCCCTCAACTACCTGCACCAGATCCTCTAATAACCCAGCGAGCTGAGTCTCACATGAGTATCCCCTCCTGAAACCATGGTGGGACTCCTCCAACCAATTCCTATTGTTCATAACCCTCACCACATACTGCACCACCAGCCTCTCCATTACTCACCAGTCTGTAGCTGCCAGGCCTCCCCCTATCCTCTCTCTGCTTGTGTATAGGTACCACCATAGCATCCTTCCAATCTTGTGGTAACTTACCCTCTCCTAAGGACTTTTTAAACAGCACTTCTAAATATTTCGCCAACTCGTTGCCACCAAACTTTAGTGCTGCGTTTCCTATCCCATCTGGTCCCCCTACCTTACTGCTCTCCAAACCCCTAATTACCTTTTCTATCTCCCACTCCCTCATCTTAAACTCACTGAACACACCCCCAAACCCTACTACTTTTTATGCATGTGATGTTTTCTGTGCTAAATCAATTGTAACTCAGCCTCTAGCAGCGTTAAGTCATCAACCACTCCGTAAATGAAAAAAACAAACCAATTGACGATTACAGATGGGGCAAACTTACACAAATTCTTCTTCGGCATCACTAAACTGACCCTCCACTGGTTCAACGCGAAAACTCATGTTAAAAAGTTCTGCTACAAAAACCCGAAAAGAAATGACATATATTTTCAAAACTACACGTTTGAGGTTAAGTATAAAGTAAAAGCCAGAACAAGACAGCCAACATCGCACAAGTCACTTCAAATATAAATAAATAAAATTACTTGGGCTTCCACATAGTCACAACAGAAAGAGATTCTAATTAGAAACACAAACAATTTAATAATTTTTCTATTTTACTATTAAGTATGTTTCTAAGTGCTTGCGCTCTCACACAGAAACTGTTAAAGTATATATAAAATGCTGGTGGGGTCCAGCAGACGGCAAGTGAGTGGAGAGAATTAGTTGTAAGTTGGTTCTACCCGAAGAAACAGGATAATTGTAATAATCGTAAATCGAACATACAATAACTAAGAAAAATCTTTCTCTTTAGTTATTCATGTTGCCCTCAGAGATTCAGTTCACATCTTCCATTACCGTCGCACCAAAGCAGTATGGGATATGGCGCTTTTGTGACGACTTTCGCTGACTCAATCAAGTCACGAAAAGCACGCCCTCAGCACCTTCGTTTGTGCGAATGTACTAACAACAATCAACCTACACAGCGGACATTGGATCGTCACAAAACAGCGTTCACAGCCCCCGACAGCTGCAATTTTCAATTCCGTACGATGCCGTTTGGGTTGAAGTGTTCTCCAGCTACATTCCAGTCAATGATGGTATGCATCCTGGACGGATTAATTGGGAGTTCGCATTGGCCTACCTCGACGACCTAGTAATTTGGTCCAAATCGTGGGAAATGCACGTTTACTACTTGTCACTTGTGTTGGAATGGCTCGCCTTTAATGGCCTCATATGTGAGCGAATAAGAAATGCCAATTTTAAAAAAATCAACTTGCAATGCCCATGCCATATGATGGACGAGAATTGGAGCCGTCTAAATGCAGAACAATTCCCGCCCATAAAAGATTACCCAGTCCCAACCACCTGAAAACAGCTAGGGAAAATTTTTGTGTTAGTGAATTGGTTGCCTGATTACATAATGGAATTTGATATTCTGACCGCACCACTCACATACCTGATGTCTCCAAATGTTCATTAGAAGTGGCAGACCGAACAGCAAGTCAGGTTTGACGAGATATAATGCCATTTCCGGGAGGAGTGCCCTACACTGGTCCGACATGATCCGCTGCATCACTTATACATCCAAACAAACACCAGTGAGAAGAGGATTAGAGTTGTAGTTTTTCAGCTTGAAAGATGATGGGCGCCACTGCATTGAAGCATTTGGAAGTGCGAAGTTTGGCCTAGAAGAGCAGCAGTATGATGTGAACGAAAGGGAATGCCTCGCAGTAGTGCGAAGCTTCAAAAAGTATCGTAGACTTCTGGAATACCAATGTTTCACACTGCACATGGATAACCACTGCCTAATGTGGTTGCATAGTGTGCGAGTAATGTTAGTCAATGTGCCGGAAGGCTGGCAACAAGGATATTGGTTAGGCGAGGAACAGTGAATACAGTTTTGGAATGTCGGTGGAGACCCAGGGCACCAGATACTGTCAGGTTGACAAGATCGTGAAGTCGGAGAGCACCTGTTGACTCGTTCCTAAGGGTCGTTCGGCCGACGACTACGGCAGATCTTCCAAATTAAGTATATTGTCTCCTAGTAGAATAAAGCTAATACTGACTGAATAACTCCCTTACTTGATGCATTATGGGATATCTGGGCCCCCACACCCCCATACGAAGCACTATTACTGGTTATACCGAACTATGATCATTTCAAACATACTTGCACAATAAGTTACACTTTTAGAAAATTGGTGGGGGAATGCCCGAACCTTAAATACCTTGCAGCGAACTGGAAATAAACCGCAAGTGGTAACTTATCACTGCTGCGATTTATTCAGTTACATGATTACATTCCTGGTGGGAAAAGTTTACATTTGGTGCTGCATTCGAACCAGTAAGATTGGGTAATACTGGGAAAAGACACGTCATCACATGAATTAACAAAGTATAATTTAAGACTACCCAGGCGATGCAAGCAGTGGGCATGTGCGAGGGGTGGTAAAGTCTCGCGCAGCTGAAATACTAAAAGGTTCCAGTATGCTAAATAACTATTGCTTTGAAATGATTAGTCCAACATGTTGATGGCTGCCCGAGCATGCGAAACAAGAGCCCCAATGTGACGTGGAACACCCTTCCAAAGACAAACGACTAATGACTCTCTTCGCAAGGCATTCCAACCTGCTTGCCGGGCTGGCACCCCGCACTCCACTAATTCCTTGCATACAACATTTGCAAATCGGACACATACCCAGTGTGCCTGTTGCTCCTAAAATTAACCCTGTAAATATGACAATTATCCCAAAACATTGCACTGGGTGGATTATGTGGAGATGAAAGACACGTTAATGAACATTACATAAAATTACAAAAAGACACTTTGATAACACAGAGGGCTTTAGAGCTGTGAAGGCAGGGGTCTTTATTAGCTGTGTCGTCTTGCGTAAACTTACTTTGCCCTTTAATTGCACAAATTAAATACCAGAAATTTCAAATAGTCTAATTTGGGATTCCTGCGTCACACACATGAGGTCGTGCTCACTCTGCTCTGCACCTGAGTTGTTCCTTGTGACACTGCACTGCACTTTCACTCATAGAGCATGTGCACACACACTGCATAATGAAACCTGGTGCGGCGAGTAAACGGGCTTAGGAGAAGGGGTAAACATGGGCACACGTTGTGAGAGAGCTGCAGCAAGTTGACCCACTGGACCCTCTTCCTGCAATCGTACGAATTTGAGTTCCAGCACATCGCCGGGGAAGGCAATCAGCTGGCTGACCAGCTGTCCTGTTCACACGGCGAAAAAACGACACGTGATGAGGACAAGTGGGACATAATTCTCAACCCCCTCCCACCAACACCAAGAGTGTCAATAATTTCCCTACATATGAAGTGCAATACACCAACATCGCAGCACTACCAACTGCCACGACCTTGGCCACCCTGCGGTAGAAAATCGTCCAAAAACAACACTGCTTGGTAGCAAGTAAGTGGAAGTGTTTGTGTGCATAAAAAATTGTCGCGAACTGGCAGGTCATTGATAATAATGTAGAATCACGCATCAATGCCAACAGTGATGTGAAATACTTTTATGCCGGTCGAGGCACGAGACTCAGGATTACCCTATACTCACACTAGCCATCTGTCAGGACATCCCGGGGCAGCTCAGATAAAAAGAAATGTGTGCCAATACTTTAATTGGCCTGACATGTCATTGCAAGTGAGAGCGTTTGTAAGCGAGTGTATAACCTGCAATCTCTATAAAAGCCACCGCAGTGACAACCAGCAGCAACAACAGCCACATGAACCAAAGTAACTGTTCGAAACTGTTGCATTAAACACTATGGTATCCTACCCCAGAACACCCAATGAAGAGTGGTTTATGCTTGTGGTAACCAACTTTTTTCAAGATGGGTAGTGGCCTATGCTATTTCCAGTGCATGGTCTTGGGGAATAGGAAAAACTTTGGAAAAAAAGTTCTTCACCAGCTGGAGTTATCCACGGATTGTGTTGAGTAACAATAGCACACATTTTACACGACGTGTTTGGTAGGAGTTCTGTATGCACTGGGGCATACAGCTCCATACAACAGCTGCCTACCACCCACGTTCCTATCCTACAGAAATGCATACTCAAGATGTAAAGACACAACTGCGCCTGCACGAGGGGAATGATAAAGCATTGTGTGTAGAACCTTTCCCCATCGCGCTATTTACTTTGAGAACACACGCGAACGAGGCAACAAGAAAAATGTGAGCACAGCTGCTTCAAAGCTGCGACCTTCCCCTCCACGACGAATTCTCCAGCAGCATGAGAGAGCGTGTCATGCGCCATGGAGAAGGAGAAACGATGGAGGGAGAGGGAGAGAGAGAACTGCAGGAAGCAAGAGAGTGCCAATGCCGTTACACTCCACAGCAGACACTAGACACTGCCCGCACTTCCCCGCCATTGCAGCCTGGCCAGTTTGTTTACTTCCGCACTTACCCCCTCCCTTGCCGGCGCTGCTCAGATCCGTGGACCGCCCTGACACTGTCAAAATGGAGGCAGGGAGATCTCGATTGCCCCCTGGTGCATGTGATGTCGGAGTACCGCTGATCTTGTGTGTTGGTGATGTCGCGACATTGGGTGTCGTGGCAATGACAGGTTGGTGTGCTAATGGAAGTAATGGTTCCTGTGTGGATTCTGGTGCTAGTACGGATCGCTCATTTGTGCTCGATGGCTCTGCGCCATTGACAACACTTGGGTCGGCCATTGGAAGCTTCCTACAAAGGCACTGATGTGCCAGGCACTTCCGGGTATTCTACTCCAGGTGGTAGCGTGTTGTTCTGAGGTGCTGCTGTTACTTCTACTGTAACAACCCCCTGGGTCTGCTCATCGGAGCCATTGCCATTCAGGCTCACCAGGTGTGGTTCTCCTTCCTCATTACAGAGTTGTGAGTCTGTTAGAGACTTTACTATGTGAGGTGTTGTGACATCTGTTTCCTCTATTGCTGCTACTGAGAGCTCGGCATCGCTGTATCTGTCGTGGGTATCCGAGGCATTTGGGGTGACCTCATTGGCGACATCACCTGGCATGAGCCCAATGTTGTCCCGATGCACCCGTACCTTCCTCTGGCCAATCCGGACCATATATGTGGATCTGTGGCATCCTAGGTCTCTGGCAAGCCCACTCCACTTAGCAACAATCCTTGAGCAGAAGTCCTCGTGAATGGAAAATTGTGGGTGGGCCTGCATGTAGACCTGTTGACCTGTTGATAAAGTTGATGGTGACAATGTGGTGTTCAGCAGCCATTTTTCCGAATATTGCTTTCGATGTTTACAGACATCACACAGTCATTCATGCCATCATCCCTGCTGTGTTTCACCCTGGGTGACTCACTACTCTTTCTCCCCATTGACACTGCGCCTCACCTGGTAGTCATAAATTATGTCCTAGTAAATTATGTCCAGTGATATATTTCTTCTTCACAGTACCGACACGGCCACCTTGATGGTTATATCTTCGCCACTTTACCCGTGCACTCGGATTTCCTGCACTTTTATCGTAGTGCTGTTCGCAAGGCAGAAATATGTCCTGATTCGCCTGATTTTTATTTTGGACTGAATTCTCTAAAAAATGTTCCATTATTGTCAAAACTATGCACTTATCTGTCTTCACTTGTCGTTCGTTCACATTCCTGATGTTGCTCATGACAATATCATGCTGCATTTAAATTATAGCACGTCTGACAAGGTTCTTGCTCCAGCATTGTAGCTGCTTGCATAACATCCTTTAACATCCCATTCAATTGGGGTATTAATGCCATACGAAATCCGACAGTGCAGTTTCGGCCACAATTTCAAGAATTTCCCATTCAGGTAATTCCGGGTAGAACCTACGGGTGATGTGCGCCTTGTGAGTAATGAATGTCGTGAGTCGTTCACTTACTGATTGCTCATACATGGTAAGCCTTGTTTTCATGCTTAGTGAAGCTTGGAATGCTTGCAATAATACTGACCACTTCACCCAATAGTGATTGAATGATTCCTACTAAGAGCGGGCGCCCCCGGGGAGCTGCTCTTAGACACAACCAGCCCATTCTTCTTCCCAGATGCCATACCGAGCGGTAGGGTCGTCTGTCGGTGTGCCAGTTAAAGTTGGTAGGGTCTGGAACTTAGACGGTGTTTTGGTTACAATTGACCTTGGTGGTTGTTAAGTGTTTGCTAGTGCAATGGCTTCATCTTCCCTTCAGTCCTCTCGCAATGGCTAACTGACAAATTAATTTTCACTTTTGCTGTTGAGGTAGGTTGGTACTGATTGCAAGCAAGGGCAAGGTGTGGCTACAGGTGGTAGCGTGGTTTGGTACATAAGGGTTTGAAACAGTGGTAATTATGGGTAGAATGGAGTGGTTGGCATAAACATGACAGGAGTGGCTACATGATGCAATGGTGTGGACTGGGTGGGTGGTGCCAGTTCGCTGCTGGCCAGCTGAATGCCATTTTCGTGTGACAGCTGTGTGTTGCTTGCTGCCACGATACAGTCCTTGCCCTTAGATCCGTTCCTCTCGCCGTTGTTTACACATATCTCAGTCTCCTAGCTTCCACAATTCTGTCATGTCGGTTACAACTTTACTTCCATTTTATAATCTTTGTGGTTACCAGTGTCTATCTACAATTCGCATCATATCAAGTAGTCCTGTACTATATTGCATGTGTTTTGAATGCTTTCATTAAAGCTGCATTGCTGATATGAAAATTCAAATCCTGTCACTGTCACAAGTTCTGTTTCATTTAGGCAATCCCTGTGATATGTTGCATTCCACTGTTTACATTTTAACTGAATTATGCCTTGCCTGGTGCATTAGAGGTTATTATAGCAGTTGGGCAGACGGTAATTTAGGAATTCTGGATTTTCCAGAATTTTCAGTATCTACTGTAGTGGTTTCACTACCACACTTTTACTGTTCGTCCCACAGTTGCTTGCAGTGCATTTGACAGTTAAGCTGGTCTTTCGGCTGCATCAGCTGTAAGATGTGACAGGTTCGCATTTATCGATGGTGTACTGCAGTATCGGGCACAAACACTGCCAAAAACAGAGGGGGAGGGAGCGCCACTCTCCATTCGGCCAGCCATTGTTTATTCATAGCCGACCACTTGCACTGTGTATACGGAGTATCATGGCTGCACAGCATTGGAAAGGAGGCAGAACCTAGCCATCTCATGGCCGCCCATCGCACCTCCCATCAGAGGTTAGTGACTGGCCAGTGGTGTAGCAGGAGGATAGCAGGCCAGCTCCCGCCGATCAATTTGTGCTCAGCTTGCTGGTGCCGGGTGGGCAGTGGGTGGCTTGACTTCACATGCTGCTCCAAAATGGACTATCTCTGTGCATGCCCATCTTTTCCGAAGAATGGAGACCACCTTAATGTTCTGACATGCTTTCTTCCTCAACCACGTGTCGCACTTTTCCGGCAACCCGACGGCATGAATAGCATCGCAGCGTTGTAGTTGACTCTGTCTTACTCCACTGATGTCCCTATTGTGGGTATGTAGGGAATATTGCGGGAGTTTTAGGCAGCAGGAACTCCTTAAGGCAAAAAAAAAAACCTTCCAAAAATAAATTAGCAGATTTTGGATATTTGATGAGGTAAGTGACGGGATGGATATGACGAGTCTTGCTCCTCCCTTTATGCCATTTGTCATGCCGACTGCTTCTATGGCCAAGCATGCACCCACACTCAGCGTGTGATCGGCGGCGAATGTGAATAGTGATGTGCAGTGCAGGAGCCGTGCAAGTAAGTGCAAATGTATGAAAGTGTATGTTGTGATGCACCATGTGCATTGTGCAGCCTGGGACAAGGGCAGATGATCGTGCATATAAAGTGCTTTTAAAATTCTGAGGGGATTTCTGGATATGGGATAACGATACGTGTGCAGGAATTAAAGATGATATGCTTGGAAACCCTCATGCTGCCAATTGTTTTGTTTTGCAATGTTGTGTTTTTTATAAATGTTGATTTTCACCACCATCAGTATTTTGTACACTTCATTCTATCATGTTAGCGAGATAGGCCTACATGTGTGTTTGTTCCATTTAATTCTGCAGTGTTTCGAGTGTAATTTTCCATAATGTAACAGCAAAAGTTCTTCTGTGTGTGCAAGTAGAGCCTTCCATGATGTGTGAGCCCAGGTTCGTCAGCCATCGTGCCATGGCGGCAAGTCAGTCAGGTTCTTGCGTTTAAAAAGGGAGGTTGTGTGTGATTGCAGTCGCTTTTTCCCACCTGGATGGAGCTTAACTACATCTCCTGGAATTATTCAGCAATAGTGTATTATTTTGGAACCTCATTGTTTTATGTGGTCTGGGACACTCCCCCTTGCCACCACAAGTATGAGTTTGTAAACTTTACTGCAAATGTATTTTTCATGTAACTCAAGATCTCTTTTATCAGTGTAACCTTCGCCACAGGCAAAAGTGAGCAATCTATGTCAGTTTTTCTCCTGGAGTGAACTGTATAGCCACTGAATAAATTGTGAATAGGTTCACTGAAGTGGTTCGCGTCAACAGAATATGTAGAAACTCATGCCCTATTGAAAACCCTATTAATTTTAAGCCAATAAAATCAAGAGTTTTTTTTTTGTTTGTATTGCATCACATTTGTTTTCACCGATTACACCATCCATTGGAGGTGTTACGTGTTTTATATTTGTAGCTGAAAATGTCTCATTAATTTATAATATTTTATTTTTACCAGGTAAACCATAATTCATGAAAACCACAAGTGTTATGTTGTGTACTGTAAGAAATAGTTCTTGCTTGGCATGCTCCCTCCCTCCGGGTGGTGAAGGCGCAAAACATGCCATATAAGTGGCATTCAACCTTGTAAATCATTTTCACTGCAATAAACATAATTTTCATCGGAATGTTATTTTTTTTAGCCGCAGGAACACCTGCCATTTACCCTGTGTTTTACATTGACAAGGGGGACTTAAGAATCACCGTAAACCTTGTTGACTGTATGTCATTTTTATCTGTGTAGCCCTACTGACAGGCAGAGCGAAGTGAAATGTAAGTTTTCTCAAATGGGAAGTTAATAAACTGCACTGAAATACATGTGGAACAGTCATTCAGTGAATTAAAGTTGGTCTAACTGCAAAAATATACAGGGAAAGTGCCCTCAGAATTCCTGCTTGGTATTATGCAAGTGTGAAGTGTGTTAAATATGTCATTTTGTAAATATAGCAAGGTATAGTGTTGGCATGTGGTCTGCCGATAGTCCAGGCAGCAGTACCGGTAAATATTATGTAATTTGGTATAGCACATGCCGAGAGATTGCCGAAGCGAAACTCTATACAAGTAATACTCTTAATTATTTACATCAGGAAAGCAGCAGATCAGCATGGGGATTTTAATGTCCTGGGTGAACTATGTGTGACCCAGAGAACAGAAGAGTCAGTTCTACCAACATTGATACTGCTGAGATAATGTCTGGTTCTCTTGGTAACAACATCAACATACTAAACTCAACCTTGCCGCCAGCCAAATTTCTCGTCACCTGTCCATGTTCCTGCCACATGGCATCAAATTGTCGCCCTTCCGTGGGATGCAAAAATCCCTCACTTTGATTCCAGAAAATTTTATCACGCCAAAAATATGTTCTTTGCAAATTTATCCTTGCATATCCTCATTCTAACCATTGGAAACCAGCAATTATAGCAACAGTGAAGGAAGGAGCCAAAAGCAGCATCATGACGCCTTCCAGATGCCTAGAAGATGCCGACGAACATGCAATGTGGATACGTGGAAAGCATGAAAAGTACTGACGATGGTCGCCATTGCTGTGGACTCAGTGAACACGTGCTAAAGAGGGACAAAGGTGAGCATGTAACATCACCCCACCCACCACCAACTCTATGCAGTACAGTTGCAGTATCAATCGGGCAGACTCACTTCACTCCTCAGCGTGCATGACAGAGACAGCTGTGGAAGGGGAAGGCACTTCCCCTCATCTACTGAACTGCTCTTCGCTACCATTGAACCGTGCCACACACCACATGAGATTGTGTTTACAAATATGTTATGCCAGACCCAGTGTAGTGTTTCGGCACCACTGTGTCTGCAATGCTTGTGTACACTACAGTGGGAAGCAATAACAAAATACGAACTTGACACAGCACACTGCCAATTTAGCCACGAAACCTGACCTTCCAGCTGCTCTGCGGACAGTATAACAGTGCAGCCACATCCACAGTGGAACGCAACTGTGGAAATGCAATATAGATTTGATTAATAATACAAACAGTGCAAATTTCAGGCCAAATAGAAATGGCAACACCAGTGACTCAAATTTATCAACTGGAAAATTACAACCAACAAGGTGTGTGCAGTAATTTATGGTACACAGGACATGATGTACCGGCACTCCAGTGTATCCTGTGCCTGCAAACAAACCATGAAGTCCGTCTAAACCCAGAAGAAATGGCAACTGTGTGTGGATGGACTTTCTCAGTGCTATGAATATCATCACCACGACAAACCAGCAAACATTTCAGCAGTAACAATAAATATGTTGCGACCAACTACACCATCCACACCACAAATGTTGTCGGTAGTATTACTCTTGTCACTGAAGGGAGAGCAGGACGAAATGCAAGTATTAGAATGAGTCATAGCAGCCGCAGCATATGTTGAGGATGGAGGAAGGGATCTGTCATGGCCTACCATCTGCCATGTGGCTAGACAGCTGGATCGATACCATCGGACGAGCCGTGGATGTGCGCGCCTGAGTACAACAGTGATCTAATTCGCCACACACTGTACTACAGCAGGACGCCGATGCAAATGTTGTGTCTGCCTCATCCTTGCAAGTACTGCCTGGTTTCACATCACCACTGGTGCAGTGGGTGCCATAACTGACCAAGAGCAGTTCGTCAGACCCTCACAGTCGCCAAGGTCACAGCAACACAGACAGTAACACAGGTTGTAGGAGAGTGACTACAATGAAAAAAAATTCTGTAATTTTGTTCCCTGCATACCAATTGCTCATCTGTGGACCAACACCAATTCAGCCTACACGCACTGCGTGTGAAACAACCGTGTGTGATACCATGCTAGTGCCAAGTGTGGACAGAACGAGGGAGGAAAAATTAATATGCTGCTTTCTCACAAAGTCTTAACAACATTGTATTTATTTGTAAACACTGCTCCCACTATGTCACACAGACACAATACGTGCCCGAGTGTAAAGTTTAAACAGGTATTCCGACAAGTGAGGCCAAGCATAGTGCAAGAATGTCAAACTTTCAAGGTAAAAATTATCATTTTGCAAGTGTAACTAATGTGTAACAAGTAAACTCTCAAATTTAGACATTGTGATATTCGTCCCAATAAAATGTTTACATGCATGGCTAAGTAGTACATTTCTAGATTCATTTGTGCATGTTTGCTTTGTTTTGGTCTAGCAATGCGCACATAGACAGCCACATATGTTTGAAGACATTCATCTGCTCATCGATTGGTGTATGCAGCTCGATGCGGACAGCGAGTTACCTCCTCCCCCCATTATCACATGAACCCATATCATCACAGTTTCGTCATGGTGTGATGGACTGGGGAGAACACAACCCGCCCTCAACCCCTCTTCCTCTGTTCAGGACGATGGCCCAAGCACTTGTCAATCATCATGCCAAAGGTCATAACGTCGTGCACTGGGATTGTAGTGCCACACAGAGAGCAGCACGTACTTCGTTCATCATCTCATCCAAAGGCAGTTAGCAGAGGAGTACATCGGGGACCATCAAGGGCTACTGGATCCGCATCACACTGCTACAGGGTACTGTCACCAACACAATATCACGAAGCACCCCAGTGACCCACATAGGATACCTTGATGTCTCACTCTCCGACATTGGCAACAAGAAACCAAGTGGCAAGGGCCTCTAACATATCTGTCGCATAACGTGGAGATCGGCGACCCACCCTAGCACCCTGGACGGTATCGTCAACGAGCAATCCAGGTGGGGCAGTGAAGTGGAAGTTGCGACAGCACCTCCAGTAAGTGATCCACTAGCTGGGGCCGAAAGCCCAGAATCACCCAGCGCAACCACACCTTGCAGAGAGCCACCGATTGCTTGCATGGATATGATTAATGGCCCACCGGCAGTGAGCTCTTCATGTGGCACAACAGCATATGTGCGCCACGTTGCACGACGTCGTTTTGTCAAACATGAAGTTGAGAGAAGACATTTGAATGACAGCTGCACCAGGTGACTACCAAAGGTCCCCATGCCATAAAGTCGACAGTGTCAGGGTGGCACATGGGTACAAGCATCGTGAGAGAAGTGATGTGCAACTTGGGCAAGCAGCAAGGAACAGAGGAGTCACATAGATGCTATCCCTAGGGGCTGTCTGCACAGGTTGCTCCTGGTAATGTCGTAGTGCAAACAGCAGTGATGGCAGAGAGGAAGAAAGTACAAGCTATGGAAGCAACAGCAACGAGTCGGTCGGCTCGTTCTGCCCACACCGAACATGTAGAAGTGTGCAGCCAACACCATTGTGCATCAAGAGCAGGTGCTTCCCAATGCCCTGCGCTGTAACAAGGCAGCGACAACAGCATGAACATCGGTTCGCATAGCCATGTACTGCTCTACAGGGTCAGCCATACATGCTGCGACCAAGGGCGCAGGCAAGAAGACATTTGTGCTGCCAGTAGCGACACCTGGTCAGCAATTGTACTCCGGAAGTTGGTGGCACATTTGATGTGTGCTGCATCTCCATCCTCACGTCTCATAGACCGTTCGGCCGGCCTTACACTGAGGCCCACACCACAAGGAAACACACAGTGTAAGTGATGTGTTTGCAGTTTTGCGCCTATGAGAAAGTTAAGTCATCGAGAGTAAGGTACAGAGGAGTGCAGCACCTGGCACTACAGTGCAATAAAAATTGAGTTAATTAAAAGGGCTTAATGGCAAGTGTCATGAGACATTCTTGATGGAATAAGTAGAAACTCATATCTTAGTGAAAAACCTATTAATTTTAAGTCAAAAAAGGCAAGAGTTATTAATGTATGTATTTCATCACATTCGTTTACACCGCGTGCATCATCTATTGCAAGTGTAATATATTTTGTTTTGTAGCTGAAAATGTCTCGTCAATTAATTATATTTTATATTGAGCAGGTAAGCTATGATTCATGAAAACCAGAGTGTTATGCTATGTACTGCAGAATATCATTCCTACGTGGCGCACTCGCCCTTACCCACTCTGGATGGTAAAAGCACAAATTCAGCCATGTTGGTAGCGCGTGAGACTCACGAGGGTACGCCTGTATCATGTGCATCCAGTGGTATTCAACTTTGTAACTAATCATCTTTACTGCAATAGGCCTAATTTTCATCGGAACTGTTTTATTTTAGCCGCCAGAAAGGCTGCCCGCCTTCGATGTGCCCAGGGGTACTAAAGAACCCCCATAAACCTTGTTGACTGTATGTCGTTTTTATATGTGTAGCCATACTGGTGGGCAGAGTGCAGTGAAATGTAAGTTTTCTCCAATGGGTAAGTTAATAAACTACATTGAGATATGTGTGGAACAGTCATTCAGTGTATTCTTATTTGTCTATCCGCAAGGATCTTCAGATCACGTGCCCTCAGAATACTCGCTCGCTATTACGCTAATGTGAAGTGTGTTAAAAATGTCAAATGGTGCAAATATTGCAAAAAATAGTGTTGGCGTGTGGTCAGCCGATAGTAACCTGGCAGTGCCAGTAAATATCACATAATTTCGCATGGCACACGCTGAGAGGTTGTCGAAGAGAAATTCAGTAAATGTAATACTCTTAATTATCTACATAAGGAAAGCTGCGGATCAGCGTGGAGATTTTTATGCCCTGGGTGAACAGTCCACAGCCCAGAGGACAGAAGAGTCAGTTCTACCAACATTGACACTGTTGGGGCAATGTCTGGAGCTGGGCAACAGTGTCAATATCCTAACCTCAACCTTACCACCATCCAAATTTCCCTTCACCAGTCCATGATCCTGCTAAACGGCGTCAGTGTATAGCATTTATGGACGGGTGGTTGACACGAACAATCCACAATTAGCGTGTCTGATCGTGGCGATCAAAGTCATTTTAATTAATTTGAAATATGTATTTTTGGATGAATCAATGTAGTACGCAATAAGAATTTTGCATGTGAATCATGGCTATGCTGGGTCTCACTGCCTGGTAAGTATCGAAGCTGGTATAAAAATAAATCTGAGAATCCAAATGTAACTTGAGAATGTTAGCACCACCTATTGTATGGCACACTGTAACCTAGTCTCCTAGTTTGGCATTTTATCCTAGTTATGTAACACAGAGTAAAATTATTTGATTCGGTTAATTTGTGTGAATTTGAAATTAAAATACCTTATTTTATTGCATATAGGTCGCACATTTTAATTTGAAAATTTAATTGAAAACTTGGTGTACGATCCATATGCTAAGTGAGAAAATTATTTTAAGGTTCTGGAAAAAAAAATCAGTAAGATCCCGATTAACTGTGTTAATCGATACCAGAGAAAACACGAATAATTTCTTAATAAAAATCCCCGATAATCGAGTTTACACATTTTTATTATTAATGGAACAGTGATATTGTCTCCGAAAAAAGTGATAAAACATAGTACTTGTTATACATATAAAAGGAAACGCAAATCACTTACTGTATGTGCAGGATTTAGAGTACACAATACTTAAACTGATATTTATGTTGCACCGAGTGTAGTCAATTTACAGAGCATGAGTATATATAGCCTTTTGCCAGCGACAAGCGAGAAAATTGGGTGCCACTTTTTTTTTTACTAGCTATGCATGCAGCTAATGGCTAAGATATTTTTTTAAAGGTTGATGTTCACAAGCCTGTTACAGTCGTGAATGGACTATAGTTGTGTCTGTGTCGTTTTCTCAACATAATGTAATATATTAAAGACTAGATAATAATGGGACTCTAAATGAGGCAACCGGCATATAAACAATACAGTACAATCCCCAATTCAAAAAAATAATCCTTGGAATACAATAGCTTATTAAAATTTTACCGACTGACAAAGCAACACAAAAGTTTTAAATTTCTGAAATGTGTAGTTTTTTGTAAATATTTAAACACTTGACATGAAAAAATGTAAGAAAAGTTGAACCATGCCTTTTCATTTACTCCGAATTCATGGCCTGAGGCTCGACTTCCATTCTCTTCAGCGAACAAAATCACTTTCAATTTGAAACCTGCGGTGTTGGTACTTCGTCTTCCCTTTGCATTAAAAAATGAATTGAAATGGAAGCCCGCCGGTCGCGTGCATCTGCCATCCTTGATGCAGGATATGTTGTACAGATGTACAAGCACAAAAATGAGTGCAACTTATAACCGATAAATATTATTTTTTTAACACCCCTGGAAAATCAGGGTGTGTGCTATATGCGATAAAATATGGTAAATAATTATAAATAGCTAATAATTAAATTTAACTTACCTGTTGTATGTGTTATTTCGTTTTCTTTAGCATGTTTCTTGTTAAAGAAAGTAGTTTTCTTCCCTTGGGAGGCTGCCCGCTTTATTGTTGCGGAAGTATCCCTCGTGCCTGTCCGAATACTAGTACCATGGCTCAATGGCAAGATCCCTCGCCTGCTCGTCCTTATTCCGTCATTAGTCAGGGCCATCCAAGCTTCTCCACCGTGTCAAACTCTTCCCTCTATTACAGACAGCATTCTTGACCTGCTGAAGTTATAATGCAGTGGAGTTGGCCATATCATTCGCTGTATAGCCAACAGTCACAAGTAGCCTTCTGTTATAATTTGTTTCTAACACAGAGAATCTCGAAAATCTCCTGTGCATATTTTATAACGAAATTAAATATAGTAAGTTGAGTAAATTATTGGGTGTGGTTTTGATTGGTTGGTTGGGGTGGGGATAATAAAATTCCAAAAATATTTGGGAATTTCGAGGGGGAGGGGGGGACATGTACAAACCCCTTCTCCCAACGCTTGTGGCGCCCATATTTCATATTAGACATAAAACATGTTACTTTCTCTCTTGGAAAATTTGGTGCGAAATATTGAAGGGATGAAGTTAAGGAAAGCCGCTGACTGATTTGGGGTTAGATTTAATACACTAATCTATCATGTGAAGAAACATTGAGAAAACCCTTTGCAGGAAAATAATAATTCTTCAATGTATCCTGTGTGTCAAGTATTCACCAGGGAACAAGAAGTCATGCTGCAAGAATACATAATTAAATGTGCAAAACTTAATTATGGACTTTTTTCACCCAGGTCCGTCAGTTTTCATTCTCCTATGCAAAAAAAATTAGAATACTGCCCTAAAAAAAACGGGAATAAAAAGTTATTGAAGGCATAGAGCGTGTTAAGGGTTTTACCAAAAGACACCATAACCTATCACTATGGAAGACTTAAAATACAAGCCTGGCAAGAGCAATCAGCTTCAATAAGGCAAATGTTACAGAGTTCCAAGGTAATAATATAGAACTGCTTGAAATGTATAGATTTACAGGTGAGCACATCTATAACCTAGATGAAACTTGTGTGACAACAGTTTCGCAGACAGCACACATTGTGGCCCAAACATGGGTAAAACAATTCTATCACCAGCACTAATAATTCTCCATGCCAAAATGCATGTTGCTCTAATGACCAATGCACCAAAAGGGAGTTTAGGATTGCCTTACTGTCCAACACGTGGATAAATGACTAGACCTCTTTATATATATAGTTCTGGAGCATATTAAAAAGCACGCTCACTGCAATCAAGGCGATCCCATATTACTGCTTCTTCACAACCATGGAAGCCAATGCACATTGGAAGCCATACTGTATTGCAAAGAGAATGGAATTGTTATGTGTGCTTTCCCACCTCACTGCACGCAACATCTTGTGCTCTCTCCTGAAAATGCTGGTGCCCCCGGTCAAACATGGTAGTATTTTTAAATTCCATCCACATAACCTTTTTCTCCTCGATGATTCAGTCTTAGAAACCCGATAACATTATACAGTAACTGTAGCAATTGATGCATGTGCATCCCCCATCCTAAGACCATTTGTCCGGCCATAGCCTGTGCTGTCCGCAGCAGGGTTGTGCACTGTACTGGATGTGGGGTGTGCGGCCTGTCACCGGAGCAACCAGGTGCAGTACAAGAGCAAGGCATGCCTGTGCAAGTGCAGCTGGTGTTTGCCATGGCGACGTGAGTTGCCGCAGAAGAAAAATTAGCCCAGTGGATGGAACTGGAACATTTGAGGCCTAATTAAAAGGCTTTTATTATGTAGTTCATTAAAATGTTTATTTTTGTTTTGCTGGTGTTATATTTTGTTGTGTTGCAAGGTTACATGTTATTAATTTAGTTTCATCCTCCACAGAGTGTTTTGTCCATTCCATTTCACCAGTGTTTATATTCTAAGATTATTTGTATTATTTTCACATGTTTAATTACTTTATTCCATTAATGCCAAGATCAGTCGTGGAAGTCTTCTCAGAAAGTAGTCCGGTTTCGGCACGAGGGCAAGACACGGCGAGTCGCCGGGTCGGCCAAGAGAGTCAGTCACAGAGGTGGTTTGCGTGTGTTAGACTTCAGAATTTGCCGTTCATTCCTAACGACCGTCAACTTTCTTGCAACTAGACATGTAATTTCAATATACTTCTTCATCAAGTGGAACATTCTTTTATTTCGTCGCCCAGTACACCACCTCCTCACCCCTGTGGATTAGCATCGCCCCGGTTAGGGCCACAGGTAGTAGGCTTAATGTGTACATGTTTGTTTAATGTCATCAGACTTTTTTCTGCTTCACCGCATGGCCAGTTAAAATAGATGAGTGGGTTTTGTGTAAAGTTCCCTCGGATAAGGGGTGCAAGATTAACGTAATAAATAACTTTGTTTTCAAGTCAGTTGTTTATTTACGACTGCGTAAGCATTTAAGTGGATGGGCCCTAATAATCCTGCTCAATCAGCACATAAGTCTCATTCTCGGTGTAATAAGTTTTGTTCCGTTCTGTATCGGCGTATGGGAGGCCCCTAGAGCCCACATATTCAAGTGTTATGGTTAATAGGTTTTCCCGCCAGCAGCAACAATGTTGCATAGCCAACGGACGGGCTATCGGGAGAAATAATCTACAGGCAGTTGACAACAATTCAACAACTATGGCGAGGAGATTGGTCCAGGGTGGACAGCCCACAACCCTGAGGTTAAGAGGAGCAACATCATCTTTGACATCTCCTGATGGTATGTGGCGCCCTGGGTATATTTATTCCTTCCCTTTCACCATCCATCTCACCAAAATTTTTGACTTTTGCTAATTGATGGCCTATTGGCTGACCACACACCTCAGATACTCCAGACATGCAATATTTACACATAAATACTTGACATAATTAATATTCCCTTAATGAGACATTGCACTAGAACACATATTTAAGAGCCTGTGCCCTGACAAACCTTGTGGTTAAACATATAAATAATACACAGTCACTTTTCACATGTATATTCCGTGGCTTTATTAACATTCCAAGTGTGGAATAGCTTACATTTGTTTACCGGCCACAGACCGTCGGTAAGGCTACACTGCAAAAATGGCCAATGGCTTGACAATTGTTTTAAGTGCTAAATATTCTCAGTGTGGCAATGCAAACAACCGAGGATAGGGGCAGGAATTTCTGGCTGCAGTTAGGAAACAGTTGATTAATTTAGTAACTATTGCAATAATGTGATTGATACAAAGATGTAGGCAACCGGAGTGCACATGATCGCAGCCTTGCCCCCGGAATTTCTCAGACGCTACTACTATGACTGGCTTGGTGCCTAACTATTCGTAGAGGGGTGAGCACGCCAAGTGAGCACTACTTTCTTGGAACTTTGCAAACAAATTTTATTATACAGAAATACTTGTTGAATACACAAAATTACCCTTGCATAAAATGGAACACATTAAAACACTAAAACTGCGATGTACCAAATGGGGATGAACAAATGTGAGGTGAAACAACACAAGCAATAATGACTCTTCTACAAAATATTGCATGACAGACTTTCTTTCAGGGAATCCTCTTATACATTTTTTTGTTAAGGTTTTTTACGGCATCTGCTGTTACACACTTTTGCCTCTTAGGACTATTTGAATGCCCTTGCTGACACTGATGTGCACCACCCTGCACTGGGGTTCCCAAGTGTTCTCCGTTCCTACTCCTCACAAATTGCATGGGCGCATTATGTATCACATTCATCCCACACATGTAGAATGGCTTGCTAACTGTGCTGGACTCTGTACTCTGCCAGGAAAAAAGTCTTAGGAGGCGAGAGACGCTAGCACATGTCAACACTTCAAGACAAATACACATGCAGCATTGAAGAACTTACATGGTTGTAAACATATGGTATGCATTTGGTAGGCCAGTACTCGGCCTTAAAACTCTTGTGCAAATGAGAATAAATATACTCAAACCTTATATTCAATAAAATTAATAATTATTTAACACTGACGATGTGATGATACATAATTTAAAATGTAGGCAGGGATGCATCACAAAGCCCCGCACAGGCCTGAGCTGCTAAAACATTGTAGACATAATGAATAATATTTAAGTATTAAATATGCTTGAGGGGCCCTGAGTCTGCTGTGGAAGGGAGGTATACCCGAAGGTGCACGATAGTAGTAAAATGTTGCAGTAAAATTTAAGTCTATTGCAATTATATGAAGAGTGCTCAGATGTTTCACCTCAGAGTTGCATGGACACGACCTGTCCTGACGCCCATTAAACCAAGACTAAAAGGTTGGCGATGGAAATGCTTGTAATCGACATAATGCAAGAACAAAAATGGCCCGAGATAAATATTTTATATGACCGTTGTGAAACATAAAACTGGATGAAACACAAATTATTTTGCCCGTCATTCAAGGCACTTGAACAGAACATCAATGCAATATATAAAAATTTGTGCGCCTAATTTTTACATATAAAATAATTTTTTCATCTTAAGATTTTTTTGAGCTGTGAGAAAAAACATATATGGATACCTTTGAATTTTGCAATTAAATATATTGCATTAATTTGACACCTTACAAATTGATGTACAATTTTTACGAAATATTTTTAAGAAATTTTGTGTTGTTCAGTTTGCATGGTGCACATTAGGCTAGAGACATCAAGAAGGCAATTTAAAATATTTATTATATTGCTATAATAAAAGTGCTCACTTGTATTCCTAATATTATGTTATTTTTATGATTCTAAAGCACTAGGACCTTTGCATAATAATGCAGTATGGCGAAGTTTATTATTAACAAATGGTCGTCACTTTACACCTTAATGCTACGTGAGTTTAATTGGAATTACATCAAATTCATTAATTGGGAGCTACTTTATTATTGGGCTAAATTTACTTATGTGTAGCACTACAATTTACACACACTATAAAAAGTTATTCCATGTGGCACCAATAGACGTTGCACTGATTCACTCAATGGTAGGGTTGATGGTGGCTCCAGTATGGCGAGCATGGTAGTAACTTTGGCCCGTCATAGGCATGACATGTCGTTGCTGTGATACTTCATGTGAAAAAGCGAGCATGAAACGAATTTTAGCGAATCGTCGGGCATCATAACTAAGATGGACCTTTCTTTCGTGTAGCGCCATATATTAGCCGTCGTAACTGCAACGCGCTGTGCGACAGACAAGATGGCAGACGTTTTGAATAATTTTCTCATATAGTTTATGTCCTTTTACGAAAAAATTACGGGTTCTATAAAACATATTTATGTACAAATTGAAACTTATTGTAAGTATAAGTAATGGGAAATGTTTAGATTTGCGCCTAAGTTCACAATAAAACAATTAACACAACTTAAAAATAACTGATAACTATGGACTTTTACATTTAATTTAATTTTTACGGGGGACACTTCACAAGTTGCGTGTTTTAGAGTTCAAATCTCCGTTTACCGAAATTTTGTTACTTATTTTATGTGATACATTATTGATTTTTATAATTTATGTTATTGACAGAAAATGCTTATTTCTAATATATATTTGTCTAAAAAAATAATACAACCTAAGATAAATAAAAAAAAACACAGGCATCCAATGGCACAGTATGTACAGGTATACACTGTCCATTGTAAAGTCATCATTTTTTAAGGCCCTCCCTAAATACATTAAACCCTCATAAATATGTTTTATTTCAGTCTCAGACATTACATTTTGAGAATGATGAAATGTTTACACTGTGTTTATTAGTCACATTGCAAAGGTTTGGGAAAAGGTGGCAGAAAGGTAGAAATTAATTGAAAGGAAATATTTAGCAGGGCCTTCAAATCTGCTCACTTTACTGTAAACAGCCTATACTTGCATATAATTTTTGTTATACAAAGAAATTCTAGGAATATACATTCTCATACAATAATATTAATTAAATACAATATGGTATCACACAAAATAACTAATATTATGGCAATTCTAATACTTACCCTTCTTTTGATAAAAGGTAAATAAGCTGATCACAGTGGGGAATTAAATATTATTTTGATTTAGTGTAGCAAAATAATGACGCGAAATAAACATATTTACTACAGTTTACTATTTATATTGTGCAATTTAGCATAATTTAGAGAAGCAAAAATTCTTTCAGGGGAATGGGATTGAACTCGCACACCTTTCCACTGGAGGCCGATACCTTGCCTTCTGCACTACCAAGCCAGGATTGTAAAATAGGAGGAACGTATATAACTTACTATTTCACTTCGAAATTCGTGAAGATTTAATTTGCATGTACTTACTTTTGGATTTTTGTTTAATGGGTGCCGCTAATATCGTCAAAACAAAGTGTATATGAGTGCATGTCTTCATCGCATTATATACAGTTTAAACCTTCAAACATATCGCTGCGATGATTTCATGAAAATGTAATAAAAGATGTACAAATGGAGTGATTTTATTTTGAAAATCATTAGAGAGGGAGCAAGTTCCTAGAGATGTACACTGAAGTGACTGTTGTATCAGATACTTTTGACAGATTGAAACACTGAAATTCTCATTGAAACAGATTTAGAGTTTAAATACAACAAATGCTTGCACTGTGGAGATTGCTTTGTATCTGTTTGTTGCCTATGTTATTACGTAGTCTATGATCTGTCGCACTGGAGGAAAAATCCAAAATATAACGCGTTATCCATTTAATTTTCTTATTTTTGGCAGACGTCTTCTATTGGCTGACAATTGCCAATATATTATCCAAATTCAAAAAACAACACATCTGAGTCGTCATAATTACGACGTCTTAGTGAACTACTGGGGAGTTATGACAACACGATCCGTACTCGTATTTTTGTGAGGCCGTCACCACATAGCTGTCGTCCGTATGACATGTCATAAGTTTGACAGTGTCATGTAAAAGAACCATACTGCTGCCTTTCTGTTGCATTTGATGGTCAGCTCTCTACTGCAGGAAGTTCTCTCTACTGCACGAAGTTCTTACTTGGACTGCTAAATATTGCATCCGGGTCGACAAGGGTTGGACTAATAGCTGCGAACGGTGTCACATTGCTAAAGTGATTTTCACAATAGAGCATTGCGAAGCGTCGGTTTGAGCATCAGCCAATGTGAGCCTTCACGCTATTATCGTAAGTCGAGAACATTGCACGAACGACGAAAATTGGTTTTGTCATTCATCGCCAGCATTGGAGGATAAGAAGAATACCATTTCTGTACTTCACAATAAACTGGCCAGAAGCTGGGATAAAGGTCTGGAAACATACATAAACAATCTGCAGAGATAGTAATTGAAATCAAAATTTGTATCAATTTTACTTACCTTTAGGAAAACTGAAGTAGCTTTATCCGATGTCTGAAGAGTTACCTGTGCCACATTCCCTCACCCCCAAGACAGTTTGTTCGGCCACGTTCTGCTATATCACTGCAGCTGGGATGTGCGTTCTACTGACGTCAGAGTGTGTACCTGCTAGTGGGTTCACCATCAGGAGCATTGCAGTCCAGTGCAGTTAGTGAAGCATGAGTGCAGTTAGTGAAGCATGAGTGCACGCCAGTTTGGTGCAGCTGGTGGTTGCCAAGAACGACTGTGGCAGAGACTCCGCGAGGTGGAGTGGTATAAAAACGTAGACCCTAATAACTACTGGACCACAGATACCAGGGCCTACACCAATTATTCTTGTTACATGTATTAAAGGATTTATTGCATGTTATCTTTCCTTGTTTCCAAAGTATATTGTTGTGCTTGTTCGCATGTATAATTCTTTCATTACACATTCAGTGATACATCCATTATCAATCATCAGTGTTTTGTATTACAGAGCCTTTTGATGTGTGCCACGTTCCGACCTCTAGAACGTTCACCACGTCTGGGGAGAAACCCACTAATCCATCCCATCGCCACTGTCTGCACATGAGTGCAGCCAGTGTTACGTGTGTGCAATTTGAGTATGCATATAATAGGTGTGCTGAGTATATGTACTTATTGTTTTGTTTTTATGTTCCTTGCGCAGTCCTTTTGTTTTCTGCTTTGTTTTTATTGTTATTTCAGTGTTAAAGTGTAGAAGTATATTCTCGTTTTTTTTTCTTGCCATTTTTAAGTCAATATTATTGTATACTTCATGTGATCATGTGGTCTTGGAAACGCCGCACTGGGTGCACTAGTGCGACATCTTCGGAACACGTGTTATTGGGTTGCCAATCTGTATTACACCTGTCCAATCCAGTGTTATGTGTATTATTATTAACTAAGGGTTTTTAATAGTGTTTATGTTTGTTGTAAATTTTATTTGTTAATGTATGTTAATGTGTGCAGCAGGAACATAAGTAAAACAATCAGCGCAGCCACTTGTAAGACACTACACACGTGAATTATTCACCTCAGATTTTTCCGAATTGTTTTGTTAACTGTGCTGACTTGTATGTATTTTATTTTATATATTTACAAACTGAACAGTACCAGGAACAGTACAAATATTGGTCAGAGCCAGCATTTATGTTATATCCATTACAAACTGTGAACCCCAATTACTTAGCGTATTGACCACGTGCCAAAAAGGGTCCTAATATTAAAAACAGTTCCTTTTATGTGAAATTTGTTAAGTAGAATATTTTAATTATGTTGTGTATAATAATAGAGTGTTGTGTACATAAATGCAAGGAC
Source organism: Dryococelus australis (assembly GCA_029891345.1). Classification (NCBI taxonomy): domain Eukaryota; kingdom Metazoa; phylum Arthropoda; class Insecta; order Phasmatodea; family Phasmatidae; genus Dryococelus; species Dryococelus australis. Next base: position 103,204,508 of record CM056993.1, read on the forward strand.
ATAACGGCACCATCAGGGTTGTGCATGGGAATATCGTAGCGCACCAGAGTGAGGTTAAGTTATCCTATGTGGTAAGTTTGTGTTACGTTTTTATATATTTTATTTTTCTCTCATTATTCAATTGTGATTTATAGTTTTATTTTTTGTGTATCATGTAACCAATTAATTTAATTAAATTTAAGTTTAATATAAATTAGTTGTTAATGTGACACAGCTGTGGGAGTTGGCACCAGTAATCAGGCAGCCTGCTGCCATGGTAGACAGTAGAGTTTCACCTGCCATGTGAGACGGACGTGCGTCGTGATCACCATTTGTACCAATAATATAATCTTCAATAGTTTATTATAATTTTCAGGAATCTTTGTTTTGTTTTAGCCCAGGGAGCAAGCCGTCTCACAACCCTGTTCATCTTTTATATCACCGGGACATAATTCACATAATTTTATGTAGGCACTCTTCCATCTTTTTGTAGTTGTAGCAAGCACCCTCTTTAATGGAGCTAATTGTATCAGTTCTTCTTTGGAAGGTAGATGAAATAAATAAGCATATCATGTGAGCAGATGGGTTATTGCTTATTTCACCACTCACTTCATGGCCATTTCAATCACAATGCTAATTTTTCTTAAGGCATAAGACAGCATATAACAGCCCAGGAGTGAGCACAAGCGTATAAGAGGAGTTCAAATAACTCTCACTTGACCAGGCATTTTGGATATATTCAGGATAAATTTCACAATTTCCTACAACTTCTACAATGAGACATCGGACATCGAGGAAGCAATATGCAGGATTCGGCCACATGACCCACCTGTACTTGTGCTCTCCGTTGAGAATGATGGCGCCCATACTTATAACCTGCTACTCCTCGATGGTCCAGCCTAAGAACTCTCACTTTTATGTATTTTTCAATATAAGTGTTGGTAAGCAGCATGATCTAAAGCAGGAGATATATGTTTTGTGGCAGGAAGTAGTTCCGTTCTGGCACATGGTTCAGTCGAGGCCCACTGGCACATCAGGCGGGAGAATCAATCAGCAAGTAGCATTGTACGAGGGTATTATGTTTCCGTGGTGCACATACAGTATGACATCAACACAAGAGTATTATTTGCGATAAGTGGTTTATATAAGTATGAAAAAGAATATTGAATTTTAAAAAATAGGTAAAACTTTTCAATACTAAAACAGAAAATACGAACCAACTAACAAATTGAGTTTACAAATTATTGATGTGTGCCCACTTCGACCCCTTCTTCTTAGCCCATTTGTCCGCTGCAGCAGGTTCTGTAATGCAGTGTGTTTGCATGCTGTATGAGCGCAAGTGCATTGCTGTGTGTCAAGGAATGACGCAGGTGCAGAGTGAACTGTGCATGACAACGTGCATGTGGTGCAAGAATCCGAAAATAGATCCTGTGAAATATCTGTTATTTAATTTGTGCAATTAAAGGGCAAGGTAAGTATATGCAAGGTGATGCAACTAATAAAGATGCTTGCCTTCGCATCCCTAAAGGCTTCAGTGTTTTCAAAGTGTCTTTTTGCAATTTTTTGTAATGTTCATTTACATGACTTTTATATCAACATAATCTACACAGTGCAATGTTTTTAGTATAATGAATAATATTTACAGGGTTAATTTTATCAGCAATTTGTAACAATCGGCATGCAGGGTACGTGTTGTATGCAAGGAAGTAGTGCAAAGTGGTGCGCCAGCTCGCCAAGGTTGCCGGTACGCCGTGTGGAGAAAGTCAGTAGTAGTTCGTCTTTGTGAGGGTTGTGCCATGTCACTTCGGGGTTCGTGTTTCGCGCGCTCATGCAGTCATCACCATGTTGGACTAATAATTTCACAGCAATAGTTATTTGGCATACCAGAACCTTTACGTATTTCAGCTGCCTGAGACTTGCTCTCCTACACCTACCCAGTGATTGCATCGTCTGGGTAGGCCAAAATTATACTTGAGTTATTTCATGTGACCACATGCCTTTTCATACTATTACCTGAGCTGATGGGTTCGTATACAGCACCAAATGTAAGCGTTTCCCGACGGGAATGTAATCATGTAACTTAATAAATCGCAGAAGTGATGAGTTACCACGTGTGGTTTATTTCTTCGGGTTCACTGCATGGCATTTAAGGTACAGGCCTTCTCCCACCAATTTTCTCAAAGTAAAACTTACTTTGCAATTATGTTTGAAATGGTTACGAGTATAATAAGTGACGGTGTTTCGTATGGGTGTGTGGAGAGCCCATATATCCCACAATGCAACAAGTAAGGGAGTTATTCAATCAGTATTAATTTTATTCTATGAGGTGACAATTGTACTTGGAGAGTTTACCATGGTCGTCGGCCGAATGACCATGAGGAACGAATGAACAGCTGCTCTCCGACTTCACGATATTGTCAAGCCAACAATATGTGGCAACCTGGGTAATTAGCTCCACTGAGATTCCAAAACTGTATTCACTGTGCTCACCCAACCAATATTCTTATTGTCTTTTGACCCCTGCTCGTGCCATGCAGGACTCCGGCTCCCACAATATTTTCGCACTGTACAACTGTTCTATCGTGCTTCTGCATACTGCACTTATGCATTTGTGTGGTAGTGGTGTGAAATCACCATGGCTGGCCAGATGCAGAAGGTGTGCCTGCATCACTGTGTCTGCATCAAAAACCACTGGATGTGGTAGAGAGATCCGAAATATGGAACCGGTTTATGCAAGTGCGATCGAAAGACCAGCCCTTCAAGAAAATGCGACGCATGCAATCGCGGAGAAGAGCAAGTTACAGAACATTCGGACAGTATCAACTTAATTCAAAATTTACCCCAGTTACATTTGTGAGGAAGATTGATATGTACAGGATTGGGAACTGCACCGAACACGTGTGCACAGTTTCATATGCATGTGCCACAAGAATGAATGAGTCCCACCGAGTTACACACCACAACTGGATTGTGGTTCATTTGCAACTAGTGCATTGGACAAATGAAACCGACCATGATCACTAACATTTCAACCGACTTACTCATGGGCAACCAGCCCGGTGATTCAGGGTGCCAGACAGAAGACAGCACAGGAAACAATATACAAGTAATGCAAATGGACGGAGAATGCTTCACCACGATAAACGCGGTATGTTACGTCGAGAGTGGAGGAACAGACGAAAAGGGAGCACAATCCGTGTAAGTACACTGCCCTAACGATCCACGTACGCGAGTGTTAAAATTTTGTAAGTTTCTTGCCAAGGTTGAACAGCATGAAACGTAGTCGACCCACCGGCTACCGTGTAGTAAACAACTATAATGCAAGTTAATTTGGAATAATAATTAAAGGGGCAGAGGTCAATAGCAGCATCTGCGAAGAGATTTAGTCTAGGCGTACAGACAGCAATCTTGGGATCATCAAGAGTCGTTGTGCTACAGCAATCATCTCGGCGTCGCCTTGACGACGTCTGGTGCCTAGTCGGGTAAATCACATCCTAGACCTGTCTTTCACCGCCTTCAAAAACCAATTCAACTCTTTTTTTTATTCCATTCCACCCCATCATTAGTTCAAGTTCTACACCTCTCTAACTTTTATCATAATACTTTTATTAAAGTAATGCCAATACCACAAAAAAAAACAGCATTTTTTCTAACAAAATAGCAAGAATTTTCATTGCATTTTTTTTTTCTTTTAGCATTTCATTACGAACGTCCTTGCAGGGTAATTCATGGTTTAGGAAAGGAATAAAAAAAACTCCCGACAGTTCTTACGGTTAAAATGATTAGGAAAAAGCAAGCTTTTAGCTGTTTGCTTGGCTAGTCAAATATTTAATATTAACAACTATAGAGCGAGGGAAGAACTGAGAGAAATTCCTATTTCGGAAATAAGCCGACAAAAATTACACATCGTCACCTATTACACGAAATAAATATGAATAATAATAAGTTTCTGAATAGGATACCATTGTCATATGCTATGTCGACTACAGAAAAAAGGTCCATAGAGATTCGTAAGCTTTCGTGTTTTTTTTCTGTCCGCTAGATGTCGCGAGTCATTGTGGTATTGTATGTTTATAAACAATAATGACACATTTGCACCGTGCAGTGATGTTAGGTTAGATGGAAGTTGATTGTACCTGCTTTGATTGTGCAGTTTTAGGACTATTACAGTATGACAGCGAATCCTAAGAGAACAGTTTATGTTGGTGAGTTACATTGAAATTTTTGTATATTTGGCTTATAATTTGGTTGTAGGGGATATTGTTGAATGCAGAGATGGTTGTGGAGAGCAACTTATAAAGTGATTAGGCTACTGCCCGGTGGCGAACTCTCTCTCACCCTTCCACTCCTGACCAAATTCCTCTTCCACATCCTTCCTGAACTTTCCAAACCGCTCCCCTCAGAGATACTAATTCCTCCCACAATACATTAAGTATAGACTGCCTACCCCGCTCCGTACTCCTCCACACTCCTTAAAGCTTCTCCCTATAGTGTACTCCTCCACACTCCTTAAAGCTTCTCCCTATAGTTTCCTCTCCCAAACACCCTCTTACATAGCTTACAGCATATACTTCCCCACCCTCCATTCACCATCCTGTACATCCTGACCAGCCTTTCAACTTTCTTCCTGTCCTTAAACGAGCTCCACCAGTTTACCTTTAATACCTTGGCATCGTGCAGCATGCCATCAGTGGTGCCAGGTATTTCAACATTGGACAGATTAATGGCAATGGATTATTTTCTCTGATGAGTCCTGCTTCAATCTTAAGGCATATCATGGTCGGATCAAGGTTTGATATTACTGTGGGCATCACAACAATACTGCACTCATTCATGAACGCCATACGTCCTGGAAACCAGGCATTATGATATAGCATGTCATCAGTTACCACTCCCAGTTACATCTCATGGTTTTTCGAGGTATGGAGACAGCACATCGGTAATGGCAGTGAGGTTCTGTGGCTCCAGTTTCTGCCATTTTTGCATAGCATACTCAACGCTATCATGCTGCAAGATAATGCTAGTTCCCACCCAGTTTGCATCACCCAACAGGCTCTACAAGATGTGGACACCATTCCTTGGCTTGCCAGGTCTTCAGATTTGTCCCCTATTAAACATGTATAGGTTGATGCATGACGTCTTCTCTAAGATAATAAACGACTGCTACTCATCAGTCAACTATACTCCTGGCAGCTTGTCCACGAGTCACGTCGCTGCCGCCGACATCTGCAAGACTATATTACCTCCCGGGCCGGGACAGGCGTCCCAATGATAATTATTATTTCGCCAGATGAGTCACCGAGACTATTCAAGAGGTCCATGGAGAGTACCGCAGCGCGACGCTAGATGCCGCCACAGACCAGAGACGTAGATTCTGGCGCTCTTCACTATGCCGCCCCGCTCAGAGGATCCAGATGCCGGGCTCGCACATGTTGTGCCCCCACCCCAAACGCACTATGCCAGCCGAAGAAGGGATGGCCGAGAAATATAAAAGGGCTGGCTGCCAAGCCTCCTGATCGCAGTTCTTCTCAGTACTCGATCACTTCCTTAGCTCTCACCGCCACAATTACTGGTGCCAAGGCTCTAACCTCTCCTAAGTTTCATCGCTCTCTTCGTAGGGCCGAAGTTTTTCTCCAGTGGAATCCTAAGGAAGATCCAGCGGCCATTAAGAAGTTACAATTAGACACGTTCGGTCCCTTATGGACAGTCACCTGAGAGTAGAGCTCACCTCGAGGAAACACACATTAAGTAACTGCCTAATCCACCCAACTTTGCACAGGGTGCCTTCCCCTGTTTAACGATATGGTGTTTAACCTTCCGTATACTCCGTGGGGGAATTAGGAGTTAGTACCTCTGCCATCAGTGTTTATTTCACTACGGTAAATAAACACAGTTCTTACCAGTCATCTTAGCTTTCACTCCAAGCTCCTTCCTTTGTCACATCAGGGCTGCAGGACTTGGCAGGAGACCTGGTTTTGATACAGCTGAACGCACACTGCTCAACTGAACAAGTACATCTTTGGAAGGCCACCCGTTCCTTGTACGTTGTAGGAGGAATGGTAGAGTCACGACATTAGGATACTGTCCTGTGGAAATTGGCTTGTCAACTCGAAGTCGCCCCTTCCTCATCGCTCCCTCCAAGGTGCCGAGGAGGGGTTCTTCTTTGAGTTTGGGGAGACCAGTGACCTCGGGACCCTCACCACACCACCACTGGAAGGCCACCCGTTCCTTGCACCACGTAGAAGGAACAGCAGAGCCACAACATTAGGTACACATTCCAGGGGATTGGACTTGCCAAACAGGTGCCCAACTCTCATCGCTTCTATAGTGGTGCAGAGAGGGCTGCAGTCTGGTGCAGGGAAGTCTACTCCCACGGAACGCCCGCATTCTGTTAAACACTGACACGTCAACTGCCCTACTCCTGCTGCTCAGATCTATACCTCATGCCGTACACCCACAGGGGTGGAGTAGAGAGATGGGCCAGAAAGGCGAGGGCAATTGCAAAGCTGGTCCAGGGAGTAATTCTTCCTAGTGAGTTTGAGTTACTCAGTCCACGGGAACAAACTGCGCTTCAACAACACCTCAGCATACCAGTTTCAGACATTTTCCCGTCGGATTGTTTGAGCCACCCACCAGGATCGCGGAGGGATGCCATCCTGTAGTGCAGGAGGCACTCTTTGGCATCAGACAGCTAGACGAACCCGAACCACAGTCAGAATCACCCGTACTGGAGCAGATCACACCCCAGTCAAGCGAAACACCAGTCAGTGCGAATACACCGGTACCCACCAACACCACGCCACCTCGTCGAACTACGGCACCGCTACCCAAACTGATACCTCGTAGGGGGTCAAGGTCGTAGGGCCTGACTTCGTGCCAAGCCATTGACCCACGAGGACTGTACATCGGGCGGGCACCTGCGCCCCGGACCGAATAAAGTAGATTAGACGCGACTTGCCTAGCATCGCCCAAGTTACCTAGGGGCGGGGGCAGTCTGACAGCCGGGACTTTCACACGTCAAGGTTATGATGGGGCAACATTTTCACCACTGTCAACCACCTGCAGAAAAACTGGGTGACTGATGTACGTGTGCAGTTGCAGGAAGCTTTTGTTTTGTTTTATTGCTTCTGTAAGATCTTTTTTTAATACATAGCTGTACAAAGATATTGGACAAGTAAATTACAGTATACAAAGTTTATACACTGAACATAGTAAACACACACATATATATGTCAGACTGCACGTACACGCATCACATCTTTTCCTCATAATTTGACTAATCCTCCTCCAACATTCTGTGGGTCGTCGTCATGTTGCTGAAACAGGAGAAAAGGTAAACGAGTAAAACCAAAACAAGAAATGCGTTACAAAGACATGTTATGCAATAATTTTTAAACTTTTGTAGTTTAGGTATTCATCTACAGTATAAAAGATATGTTTAGAAAAAAATTCTTTTAGCTGTTTTTTTTTTAAAGTTTTTGGTTAGAGAAGCCAATTTCTTGAAGGTGTTGTGGTTACTTATTGAAAAGTTGGCTACCAAGGTAGGATGGCCCTTTCTGGATAAGTTTTAAGTTAACTGAAGCCACGTGTGTTTTTTTTTATTCTCGTGTCTTGCTTATGAAAGGACACATTTTTCTGAAATAAATGACTGTTTTTGGACATGAATATAATTACTGAAAACATGTGCTCACATGAAAATGTTAAAATCTCTGAGCTCTTGAAAAGAGGTCTACATGAGTCTGCCTTTCTTTTGCCATTGATTATTCTTACAGCTCTCTATTGCATGTGAAACACTTTTTTTGCTGTCAGTGGAATTAACCCAAAAAGTTATACCATAACACATGATGGAATGAAAATATGCAAATTGTACCATTTTTACTGTATTTTCGTTTAAGACCTCTGTAACACTCCGCAGGGTGAAACATGCTGAACTTAGTTTAGATCAAATATACGCAATGTGACATATCCAGTTAAGTAAATTGTCTACTTTAAAGCCAAAAAACTTAATCACTGCAGTTTCATTAATTTTGTCTCTGTTACTGCTAACATATGAATTAATGTTTTTTTCTGTTCTTTATGAGAAAATTCATAAGATACGTTTTATCTAGGTTGTGATTTAATATGTTTGCAGTAAACCATACATTTAGATCTATAAATGTTGTGTCCATTTTTTGTGTAAGATCATTTACTAGTCTCCAGAGACTAAGATGCTAGTATAATCTGCAAATTAAATTGGGAGTAGTTTCTGGAGTTAAGGCCTAGGAAGAGTAGGGGGCCTAATATTGATCCTTGTGGGACCCCATGCTTGATTATTCCTAGTTCAGAATACAATAAAGTGGTTTTTCCTTTGATCCACACTTGTTGTCTGTATGACAGGTATGAACTTAGTTTATTTGATGTACCTGAGACTCCATAAATTTTGATTTTTCTATAAGTATATTGTGGTTTACACAGTCAAGTGCTTTAGTGAGGTCGCAAAATATTCCATTAGAGGGCATCTTTTTTATCAAGTGCATTAAGAATGCTATTTGTTAGTTTGAAAATTGCATCATTTGTTGACGTGTTTTTCATAAAGCCAAACTGGAAATTTTATAAGATTTTGTGATTCTCAAAATGTTGCAGAAACCTCCTGTAAATTAGTTTTTCAATTACGTTTGAAAAGGAAGTAAGAAGTGAGATGGGTCTATAATTGTTTACTTCGGTCTTGTCTCCTTTCTTGAACATGTTACCATAGCCCATTTGAGTCTGTCTGGAAACAATCCTGTATTGAAGATGATATTACAGATATGGCTTAATGGAACACTGAATTCAAAAGCGCATTGCTTTAATAACCTACAGCTAATGCCATCATAGCCACTAGATAATTTTGATTGCAAAGAATTTATTGTTTTCTCCACGTCTTTTGGAGTTCTGTTTGTAAAAGATATAGCAGGGTATTCTATACCCTGTAGTGTAGGAATATGGTTTATATCTTGCTTAATGTTTTTTAAATTATGTTTCCTATGACATTTAAGTAGCATGAATCAAATGTATCTGCGACTAATTTAGGGTCTGAGTATATGTAGTCATTTACTTTTATGTTTACAACTGGACATTGCTCTGTTGTTCTTCCTGTTGTGTTTTTTTACAATATTCCGTGTAGTTTTTATTTTGTTTTGAGAATTCTTAATGAGGTTACAGAAAAAATCCTTTTTTGCAGATTTTATGACCTTACTCAAAGTTTTGCAGTATTTCCTGTAGTGATTCATTGTGTCAGGATTGCTGCTGGTTCTGGTGGCCTTGTAGAGTTTTCTTTTGTTTTTGCAGGAAATTTTTATTCGTTTGTTGAGCCATAACTTTTTCTTAGGGTTTGTAATACTTTTTTTCAGTCGGGATGGGAAACATTTTTCAAAACAATGAAGAACTTGGTTAAGAAAAGAGTTAAATTTTTCATTTGCTGGGTACAAGTATACAATGTTGACCATTACTCCCTGCTGAGCTCGCTTTTGAATTGTAAGACATTTTCCAGTGAAAAATTTTGTATTTTCGTATAAGAAGTGCTTTTGAAGGGCATTTTTATGGAAGGCATAACTAATATTTGTGCATCATGATCTGATAAGCCATTTATTATTGGGAGAGAGTGGCACTCTGCAACTGCGTTACTATAATTGAAAATGTTACAATTGCATGGCGGTATGTGCCTCAGGACATAATCCACCACCTGAATGTGAACTTTGCAAATGCTAAATAACATTCCCTCTTTGCATGAAAGAATAATCACTACTCATTTGTACACTGTTTATGGTATAGTGAGCACTATTTAAGACAATGCTTAAAAATTCCTTTCTGCTTATTTGTATCTTTTTGCCAGTTGTTAATATAAAAAATTACTGTGTAAAAACACAGTTAGGCTAATTAATTTTATAGGTCTTGAAAGTTAACATCTGAGGCTACAATAAAATATAATTTTTTGGTTATTGTGTCTACTGGGTAGGCATGTATAATTTTAAAATGCTCACTTTACATTGGATCACCTTTTCTATCATATATCATCCTGTGATAGTTTGATAAAGTTTCACATAAAAGTAGAGGGTGTAGTGATTTCCATGTATTTCAGTGTATACTTACTGACATTTTTAAAAGTCTTGTGATTAGATGATTCTGTGTGACATCATATTATTCACAACATTCCTCCATGCTCTTCAAGGTTGACTGTATATTATTCTATAATTAGCAATAAATTATAAATTATTGTCAAGCAATTTAATATTTTTTTATTAGCTTGTAACACTGGTATCAGTTTTTGTTGTAAAGATTTAGTACATTCTGTAGACCCCAGAATTACTTAACTTGATAATTACTGCTGCTGTTAAAATTACTGTAGTCCAGTGAACAAGTGGTTAGTTTGCTGACCTCCCACTGATAAAATTTAAACTTAATTCTTGGTGGGTTCACTCCAGATTTTCACATGTAGGAAATGTAGGCGTATAATACAAAATGTTTGGTTTGGAGTGTGTGGTTTTTTTTTTTTTACAGCTTTTAAACATTTGGTAATACATGCTTACATTTCGCATTACAGGTGGGTTGGCGGAAGAAGTAGATGACAAAGTGCTTCATGCTGCTTTCATCCCATTTGGGGACATTTTAGACATACAGATACCTCTAGATTATGAAAGTGAAAAACATAGAGGATTTGCATTTGTGGAGTTTGAGGCTGCAGAGGATGCAGCAGCTGCCATTGACAACATGGTAGGTAACTTCCATTGAGCCAGTAAAATGTAGAGTAATTATTTATTTCAAATAAATTAGAAAAATAATGAAAAATTACGCTACACTGGTGGCATCTTATTTTCTTGAAAGACCCAAGAACAAGTAAATATTTAATTTAGCTCTTTGAACCTCTTCAAAAATTGCCTTTGTGTCATGCCATAATATACTCCCCATAGGTACAATGGCCAAAAAAATTAATGTTGATGTAGCAATAAGGTAATTAAGGCTGCTTCCAAACACTCCTGAAACGTATACTTGTGTGTACCTATCCCAGGAAGTGAGATTACTATGTATATACTAGCGCTGTCCAAATTCTCAGTATAGTACATACAGGTTGCAGTCTCCACTGTAAGTACTGAATAAGTATGAACTCGTATGGGTATGGTACTTCAATTGCAACAAACTGTTATACATGTGCGCAGTAATTATTTTTGAATATTATAGTCTTCAAAATTATTTTCATTCAAGAGAGGCTCAGAATTCTTGATGACGGACGTAATTATTTTAATGAACATTAACCAGAAGCCAGTAGATGATGTTGCATGTTCTACAGCCGAGTAAAGTTGAATTTTTGTACAAAGATTAATTGACTGAGTCTAATTTTGAGCCAGTTATATACTGTAATTACTCACGCAAATTGCTAATTTTGCTTGATAATTTTTAGTAATGTAATTTAGTTTTTGAGATATCTCACAGTTAATTTTTCATTTAATGACAGCAATTTTTCTGATTTGGTAATTTTTCTGAGCAAGTTAATTTGGCTTCATCATTGATCTCAATTGTTCACATAATTCTTTCTGCAAATAAAACTTCATTTCTTGCACACTAATAATAAGAGACTTACGCTTTGTGTAAGTATAGTAGTTTGATTTTCTTCCTTTTCAAGGGTATTTTCTGTTGTGTTTTTCATACAAATGATAAAAATTTAAATGTCTTGTTTTTGTCTACATGTCTGAAGTGCAATGTGACTGAACGTAATGGAGATTTTGTTAATTGTTACTGTTAGTGTGTTTAAACATCCATCTTAATTACTTACCTGGTTTGAATATAAATATTCTGACACTGTTTCATTGTATTTATAAGGTAAAAGTATTTTTCCCATGCTAAGTATTACACAAAGGGTAGCCGCTTTGTTTGGTGTCACCTCTCAACAGCTTGCCACAGCGAGCAAGGAGAAAATAAGAGGCGTCTTAGTAATTCTGCTTTGCATCACACATATGCCCGACAAAACCCTACATATTTTAATCTCAAACAAAAACTCATTTCTTTCACAACATATGTTTATATTAATTTCACACAAATAGAATTCCCACAGAATTCCAGACAGACAAAGGGTAACGGGACTCTACTTCCGGGTGACGAGCAAGTTAAATTATGTTCTGATTAAAGATATTATACTATTGTGAGTTACATTGATCTTAATAAAACATGAAGCATCCACGAGTTGCGTGGCTTGCAGCCTCCGTCTCTCCTTGCCTGAATTCAACTAATTAACATTGCAGCAACTCGCTCGGGACTCAAACGAGCATGCCCTAATTCAATTAAACAAAGCATCTGTCATTACAGAATAAAAACGATTACATAGAAAACACAAGAATCACATAAAGATAATACAAGACACTTGAAGTGAATTTACATAACAAATTCAACACAGTTAAAATACACGAGTTGGCATCAGAAGTCAGAAACAGGTGTCACTGATATTAAATGTGAATTAGTTTTTCCGAGTTTCTTGTGACCTGGATAAGAAAACGTACTTATTATATGAATAAAAACATAAAAACTTGGCATGAGACAAAATATTATTGTATTTACTTGTGTATAGCGCACACCATGAGTTTTGCAACAAGTTCCAGGTGAAAAAATTTTTAAAATAATATTGCTCCAACAATTTGTGGCACCTTGTTAGTAAGTATGGAACAAATTGTTCTTTTTTATATTAATGTTTGGTGATTGTGATATGTTTTAAAAATACTTTAATTAGAGGTGCATCGAAACCCCATTTTGGAGTTATTTCTGATACTGATACTTTGTGGCTGATCCTACAGATAGTGCAGATACAGATCATTTTATTTGTAATTTTTACTGTGTCCAAGAGTAACAAAAGACTTTTACCACATCAGGAAATATGTGCTTTACACAGTTTGCAAATTACTTTGTGGGGAGCCATTTTAACATTAAAATACTCCCAACCTTCACTTCTTCTGTTTCTTTCCACATCAGATTAAATATTAGCCTACAAATAAGTATGCAGACTTAGAGGCAATTTTTTCCATATTTTGCCACCAGGTCCAATTCAAGTTCATGCATCCATTATTTGTACTAGATGCACAGAGAAATTGTGAGGTATTTTTTTTACAGGTAGCATATGCAATTATAGAGTTTTATTAACACATTTGCACTTTTAACAGTTTTTAAAATAGACACCTGAGTAGTATGAGTTTTAATCATTGTAATATTATAATGTCTACATTGTATGAGGAAGTGTATGCAATTCTTTTGTATCTATTGACATGTTATTCCACATCCTGGAAACTTTGTGCTCATATATCAGGATTCATGGAAAACTATACATCACGTAAATGAATAAACACGTTTTCCTGGTATTTTTATCGCAATGCAATACTATTTCACATTTATTTCTTAAAAACATTTCTATACCTTACCATAATGAATGACCATGTAAAAAGATGTTAATTATGCCCAAGAGATTTGTCTTATAAATAAAACAATCTCTCTTGTTCCAGTAACCACCGGTAAATTAAAAAAAGAAATTGGATTTTTAATTCCTTTAATTGCGTATTCAGATGGGATCATTAAGCTAAACATAATAAAAGTTGTTTACAAATTGTATAAAAACTTCACTTTGTAACATTCTGCAGTAGTGCCAACCTGCTACAGTGTAGAAAACTGTGGAATTTTATGGCACCAATGTGATCAAGATGGCACCGCAACTTCAATCATGAGCATCTATTTTGTGCTACATGAGCTCAGTTGCTTCGATGACCATTCACTGGTAATATTTTGTTCACGATGAAAAAAATATATGTGTTTGACATCCGCATAAAACATGTACGTGTTTGACGTTCGCATAAAACATGTCCGTGTTTGACAATGGAAATATGTGGTTCACAATGAATTCTACCTGTCTTAGATCCAGACAATCATATACTGCTCTTAATAAATTACATTTTTATCATAATAATTTAGAAAAAGAAAATAAAACACAACTATTAGACGTGTCACTCTGCGAGTGATAGATCAATATATGATGGTATTGTCTGGTGAGACACGAGATGAACAAAGACACTAATTACTTACTGGTTGATGGGTGCCAGCTGTGTTTCTCAGACACCGCACTTTGAGACTCAGGGTTCTCATGGATGCTGTGGGTTCTGTGCGTCCATCTCACCCAAGCATCTTTATAAACACTTTTGCATTACTAAACATTTATGAAAAACACTGTGTGAAGTAGGAGTTTGCTGGTTTTTGATGCTACAAATAAACACATTTTGTACACTGAGAGAATTACTTTTATTTTACCACTTATTACACATCGTGTCAATACTGAGATGCTTAACCTCGGGCATGACTAGCTAACTCCGGTGGGTGATTCCCCCAGCTCCTGATTCAACTAGCACACTCCGTGATGAATGATTTCTCCGTAGTGCGTGAGAGCACAATCTCCACAGGGTAAGGGGCCTACAGCCACTGTGATGGACTGCAGATTTCACCCGAAGACAGGACATGGAGTATGAACATGAACACGAAAACGTGTGATTACCTACGTCACTAACGCATACTCGTTGAGACACATCTTCTAACTCGTGATGTGTGGTGGGGGTCTGTACACTTAGCAGGCTAGGACGAAAATAATACAGCCGTACAAATTACATAAATATCAATTACAAAATATGGGACACAATAAACACGCAGGTGCGTGAAAGCATTCTTAGATGGCGCTAATGCCGCTGGATAAAGTTTGTGGCAGATCATTACTGGACGAAATACTAGCAGTGTTGGGGAAATTATTCACCTTGTGATTCAAGCATACAAAAGCTGGCAGCGAACCTGATGGCGGGAAACTCAAACATGTGCCAAGACAGCATGGTTGTTTACAAACAAAGCATCAATCATGGAAAAATTATAAGAACCCTTAGATGAAACAATACATATTACCCTGAGAAAATTATGGCGCACAAGAAATTACAAGAAAGAACACTTTTAAGTGCAAGGATGGCGCAGATACGGCCTTGGCGGCTGTTAACCACGTGGTCGCAAATGATGTGGCCTTAACACAACTTAACATGACAAAACCCTAAAAATACACACATAACATGATTACCCTTAATATTGCATGCAGCAATTATGCAGAAATTACAATCAAAAGCCTTTAACATAGGTGGATGGCACCTGATTCAGAAGTTGTGCGGGCCGCATGGCCTCTCCGACATCTTTCCTCTTTCCCTCGATTTAAGTTTTAAAAAGCCACAAGGGCTGCAAAATATTTATTTAAGCGGAAACATTATGCTGGGGATGTCTGGAAAAATGTACACAAAGTAAAGGTTAACCGGTAAATTAAAGTGAACTATGGAAATCTAATTCAGTGCAAAAATATGATGTGCGTTCGTGACAGCATCTTACCTCGCCAGCTCTCCTAGGACGACTGCCCAGAGGCAGGGGTCATGCGGACATACCATAACTGCCTACGGGGCAGTAAAACTTTTATTATGAAAAATAAATGGCACACAAGAGATTGAAATACATCATAACAAGAACAATTTAAATTGTTAAATATAGATGATAGATGACTGTTCTTTGTAGGCGTTTATGCCGGAATATTAATATACTTGCTTTTTGCGCCATGTGCAGTTTGAATTTGAAAGTAACATTGCACAATATTTTAAGGAAAGGCATATTACAATTTTAGAACACTTTTGACCTAAAAATAAGCATACATGGCGCTGAAAAATTACTTATCCCGTTTTGGTAAAGTCCGTGGTTGTTGCGTCTACATGCACGTGCTTACCCACATGTCATGTGAGCTGTGAGGGCCGTCATGGTCTGACTGCCACTGGCTGTTAGCAGGCGTCAGTGGTTGTATTTTTTCTTGCAGTTTGTTGACATTAACTTGACAGAAAACTTGAGACAATGACTATTATAGCAGAACAGTGCTCATTTTTACAAATGAAATTTAACTTCTACGAAAGCAGATACCAGTGTTATAAGTTGAATTACATTTTATTTTACGAATTTCACCCAGATACAGCTTATATCGAGTTAAAAATGTAGCAGCACCAAGGCAGCCATATCTGTATCCATCAAGTAATTTCAAATTACATGTTACCAAAAGATAAAAATAAAATCAAGAAACTAGTTTTTCGGTTGCAAAAATAGCAAGAAGTTACTGATAACTAATTAGCCTACTTTCCTCTACGTGGGTGCAAATATATTTTAGTGAAGTTCTTAAAAGCTTAGATGTAATGTAGGTGTTAACAACTTATTGGCAACAATATCAGTAGAGGTGAATTCAGAAACATGTGAAACAGTACTAAGACAATTAAAATACACAAGTGATTTACCCGGGATTTGAATTCAGAAAAACTCTTAAAATTAAGCTACCTTGCAATCAGCGTATCACGGAGGTTGGATTTGGAGCATCAACTTTGGATGTAATCAGTCTAATGTTTTGAATGATAGGGTTTACTAACCTGAAATATGTATTTGCACAGCCATCTCTTTGAAAATAAGTGTCTAAGCCACTAAACACAGATAGGTTTACATGACCTACCATAGCGTTACTTGTGTGAAAAATTTAGTGGAATTCGGTTGAGAGGTCTCCGAAATATGGCTTAAAAACATTTTTTCTTAAATAGGGCTATCTCACAAAATTGCTTAAAAAGAGGCTCTATACATGATGTTTCTAATAGTTACTGACAGCATAAAAAGTTTGATTGAAATTGTTAAATAGATATGCCAAACATATCAAATAATTATATGGCCTTCATTTTGAAAATCATTGTCTAGCCCCATTTAAACCATGTAACTTTACGTGGCCTTCTGCAGGGCTCATAAGAAGTTGTGGTTTTTTACCAGGTATAAATTATTGCTACTGATTATAAAAATACTTTCAGTAGAATATTAATCATGGCCCAATGAGCATATTGTAATGGACATATTTCATGCTCCACGCTGTTTTAACCCAGCATGTAGCATTTTTATTGCAGGAGAATTTCATTGAATCATTTTTGGAAAATTTCTGCACCTGTTACAATTAACTTTAAAATTATGGAAGCAAAAAAAGTTAATGTTTATATAGTAAATTTATTTTGTATATGTGTACTAGAGATATTTTGATTTTAAAAATGATTCATCTGATTATCAGAGTCTAGATTATGATTACATACTTGTAAAGACTGATTGCTGTTGAGACATACAAGCATAATCATTTTACTCCTAGTACTTTGTTATGAATAACAATTTTGTATAGTTCCAATAATGTCAGTTCGTATAGGGTTTTGACAAGTGCATGTAAATTCCAAAAAATACTCACTTTATATTAGTAACATGATTGGATTTCTCTCTTGACTGAAGCATGTTTTCTCTAATTTCTTAAAGTGTTTCTTTTGTTTTCAAGTTTTTGTTTTGTTGTTACAGTGAAGATAATTTTAGGTTTTTAGCAGGGTTGTCATTTATGTAAATTATCATTTGCATTCTTTATGTTTTAGAGTTTCAAGTGAAACATGGGGAAGTGTAAATTTAGTGAAATGTGGTTAGATAGAGAGGTCACAAAGTCTCAGGGTCACAAAGTGAGGCTATGGGGGAAAAAAAAAAAATGACGAAGTTTTCTGTTTGGTTTGACAAAAGTAGCCCATCTCAATAAATAATCAGCTTTTAGTATGTAGAAGGAAACCTTTGATAGATATTGGAACATGTAATGTTCATGTTGTTCATAATGCATTTTTAAAAGGACTTGAATAACTTTGAGATGATGTTTCTGATCTGGTTTTTGCAATTTACCATTTTTTTCACAGCTGGTTAGCTTGCTGGGGTAGTTACTGCAATGTTCAAGTCAGTTTGAACATTCCACCACATCAATTCATTAACCATGTCCCTAGCAGGTGGCTCACTTTGCAGGCATCAGCAGAATGATAACTTGAACAGTGGGATGCAGTGATAAAATATTTTCTTGACGTTATCCCAAAAAAGAAGTCTGATTTGACTACAAAACCAAGCTACACAAAAATTAAGAGACTTCCGAAGAAACCTGCAGTAAAGGCTGAAGTCATGTTTTTTTTATCTCCAGTACTGCTGTTTTTAGCCAAGTGACAGAATTTTTCCAGAAGGAAGAGCCCCTATTACACATGTTGAACCACAGTCTAAATTCACTAGCAAGAACTTTACTTGGTAGAATATGCAAACACAATTCCCTCAGAACACTAAAACTTGAAAACTGTGAGAGTTTTTTCAGCTCAGAACATTTACTTCCTGTTACTAAAATTGTATGTAATGATGACATCTCTAAAGTTTTTCAGGCTCTCACAGAAAAAGACAAAACAGTTTTTTGTTTCCAAGCTCAGAATCATTATTCTGAAGGTGTCAAGCACATGATGAAAAATTCTTGTCTGTCTTCTCCATTGCTCAAGAGTTTTTCGTGCTTCCATCCAAATGAGAGGCTTTCCGCAAATGGCTGCCACAACATTGTTGAAGTTGCATGAAGCAATGCCATGGGAGGTGCCTACCAACGTTTTGTTAGATGAGTGGAAATTGTTGCAACTTGAGCATGATAAAGTGATCACAAAATAAGCATGTTGATTTGTACTGGCTCCAGTTTATGGAAATGTAAGATTTCAACAGCAGCTCTAAATACCCAACAGTGACAAGAATTTTAAAAGCTGCCCTTTCACTGTCACATGGAAGTGCAGATGCTGAAAGGAGCTTCTCCTCATCATGTAGGGCACTAACACTTGCCAGGTCTACAATTTCAGAAAGGACACTGAATGCGCTGATGACTGTTAAAAGTATTCTGTTAACATATGACAACAAGCCACACTTAATTCCTATAAGCAAGGAAAATCTTGACTTGGGACGTGTAGCATATAAGAGCTACAATTCTTACTAATGGCCGGTTTCATCATGCGAGATAACAATAGTTTATCTAGATTATGTGCCAAATTATCTTGATTATCTGTATTTTATGTTTCACCATGCACTGTATCTTGAATGTCTCTGTATATCTAGATAAAATATTTGAACTGCCAATTTTGGTGGATGAAAGTCTTGTTTATTAGGAAAAACTATTAAACATAAACAAATACATTAGACTACTCGCAAAGAAATTTGGAAAGTGATAGAGATATTATTTGTAGATTATTAGCATAACAGTAATAAACACTTAATCTGGGAATGGTAGCAAAATTAATGCAAGAGTATTCAGGAAAATGTTGATGTAATTGCAGTGTTATATATTTTCTATATAAAATACTTTTATTAAATTTTTATATGTATTTAATATTGACAGATTTTTGCAGTTTTAAGTTTATTCGCTGCATATGATGCGATAAACAGTAATGTACTCAATCTGAGATTATGAATTCAGGCCTGGATTTAAAACAGTAAATGTTCAAAAATCCCAAAAATAATCAAATCTATGAGCTATGCAATAAACTATAATTTGGCCACTACACTAACAGTAACTTATGAAAAATATTATTATTCAAGCCTTCATTTTCAGAGGTTTATCTTTCACTGTATGGCAATTATTCCAGCATGTTTGCCTGAATAAGTATATTTCTTTAAATAAGTACTATTCACCCTTTATAAAAGTATGTTGTAAGGAAAATAACATTTAAATCATCAATAACTTTACATATTGTGTTGATAGAACATTTCTAAAAGTGCAGCTTTCCATGTATTTTAGATTATGCTGATAATTTCCATTATTACCTCTAATGAACAGTTTTTTCTTTGCAATACATGTCTATTTTGTTACTTTTTTTTTCTTCTTCGTAGAAATGCCATCTTAACTATTAAAAAATATTCACTTTATTAAATGTAAAATACTAAACATATTCTGTTGACTGAGCCAGTAGAACATCATGATTAAGTCAGAATATCGAGATAATTTTAACGAGATATTCTTGTCGGTGGATAATACGTGGCGAAATATGCTCAACATTATAGAGATAAAAACTGAAGTTAAACCCATCATCTGGATAAAATTATCTAGATGTTGTTGGTAAAACCTGCCCTTAGAAGAAAGACAAAGACAGGAAGAAAAAAAAGAATGAGGAAGATTGAAGAGTATCTGAAGAAGAAAGTAGGAAGAAGTTAGATTTGAAAAGAAAATCTATCGCCAAAGATAAGAAACATTCATAAAAATGTGAAAAGAACAAGACGAGACTCTTGACAGTGATTCGAAGCTGCTGACTGAAGCTAATGAAAGATTGAAGAAGGTTTTGAGGAACAAGAATCTTAAAGAAGCTGCATTAGCTTCAGCTGTGGAAAGAGTTGCCAAAGTACAAGAAGAAGCTGAGAAGCAAAGACACACTGTGAAAAGTATAGAAAATTCTGTAGAAAGAAAGAAATCAAAGATGGTTTCTGAATTTTTTGTAGGACATAAGTTGTGAAAATTATTGAACAATTTCAACTGACATATTTTATAGAGTACTAAATTTTTAAAATTTCTTTAGTTAAATGTTATGTTTTATTTTTCGTTGTTTTAGTTTTGTAAGCATTGGAACTATTTGTATTTAATGATTGTGGACATTGCATTGACTGTATTGATAATTTGTAGTAAATAATAAGATACAGTTGATAATAGAAAGAAAAAGTGGTGGTTGGCGCGGATCTTTTCTCTTTCTATTTACTTTATGTCTTTCTTATCTTTTTAGCATTAATTCCAGTGTAAAAACAATAAAGCATTTAACTTGTTACAAGCCCTGTCTTCTTTAGGTGTACAAAATTTGGTGGAAATTAATTTAATTGTTCTGGAAATATGGAAAAATGTTCATTTTACTCATCTGACAAAAAATCCAGCAAAAGAGGATCTCTGTATGCATAAATGATGAGTCTAATGCATACTGTTTGACAAAATTCAGATGAATTTTGCTGAAACGTTTCATATATATAACAAATTTATGTAAATGATATATATAAACCCCATTAAAATATGCCTGCCAGACACAACACATGTTAATTTTCATACCCTACTGTAGCAATACTTGCGTAAAATTTGGGTATGAATGTGTTGATTGGTACTTGAGATATGGCATAAAACCTCCATTGTTGTTGTGACTATCTTCGTAAATGGAGAACAAAAAGTTTATGTGTTAAAACATGCAATGATTATCATAGATACAATATACAAAGTTAAATTTAAATCTTTCACATAGTTTCTTAAATATAGCACACTAAGCTAAGATATTTGTATAGGTGCCATTCAGAAAATAAGGGACTTGCACACACAAAACGTATGTCAATTAATATGGCCTACCACAGCAACTTATTTGCCAAATTTGAAAGAAATCGGTAGATTGTTTCACTTGATATGGCATAAAAACTGTATTTGTTCATGTAGGGCTATCTTACAGAAAGGCGGAGAAATTAGGTTTTGCATAGAAAATTTGATAGATATAATTGATACTGTTAGCATACAAAGATCTGTTGAAATTTGTTTTGTAATTTCGTAGAAAAAAAATTCTGGGCTAAAATGTTTATATGGTCGCCATTTTGAAAATATGTGCCTGACCTTTTCAAAGTTTATAAATTTACATGGCCTGCCACAGTGCTACGTCATTGCCAAATTTGGTAGAAATTGGTTATTTTTTCATAGATATAAAGTAATTTTAATTTATCATGAATACTGTTTTACAAAATGGCAGACAAAAGAGATTTTGTGTGGATACACTTGATGGTTATAATATATACAGCCAACATACAAAGTTTGATTGGAATTAATTACACTGTGCTGATTATATAACGTACAAAACTATAATAGCTATGTTGCTGCCATTTTGATAATATGTGTCCGACATACCTAAAACATATGTTTTACATCACCTGCTGCAGTACTACGTGTTTGCCATATTTGGTAGGAATCTAACTATTCTTTTTGGAGATATGACATAAAAACTTTATTTATTTGTGTGGCACTATCTTACAAGATGGAGGAGAAAAGAAGCTCCATGTAGACATTTTTGATGTGTATATACTGCCAGTATACAAAGTTTAGATGGAACTGATTAAATGATTTAGAAGATATAGCATACTATCCTAAAATAGAGTGCCACCATTTTCAAAATAAGTGTCTGACATACTTGAAACATATTTGTACATATCAAGTGCCACAGTACTACTTGTTTGCCAAACTTGGTAGGAATCTGTCAATTGTTTACTGAGATATTACACAAAAATTTTATTAATTTATATAGCGTTATTTTACGAAATGGTGGGCCAAAGTGATTGTTTTTGCCATACATGTTGCTTGTAATAAATACTGTCAGCATACGAAATTTGGTTGGAACTAGTCAAACTGTGTGGTAGTTATACAAAATATACTTAAAATATTTACATGGCTACCATTTTAAACATAAGTGCGTGATAAAGTTCAGTTATATATATTTACTTGGCCTATCATAGTATTCTTACATGCCAAATTTGGCAAAAATTGGTTGAGTAGTTTTAGAGATATAATGCAAGAGCTTTATTTATTATGTGGTGCTATTTTACAAAATGGCGGACATACAACAGTATTCACTACTGAACTCAATGCTTACACTTTGTGATGTCAGTATACAAAATTTGGTTTAAATTGGTTGAATAGTCTCAGATATGACAGATCACTCTAAATTTTAGAATGGCCACCATTTTGAGAGTAAGTGCTCGGTGTGGTCAAAAACTACAAAAGTCAAATGTTATTACTTAGTACTATATGTGTACCGAGTTTGGTGAAATTCAGTTAACATGTTCAGAAATATAATAATAAAATCACTATGTATGATGAAACAATTTGGTTGAACCATTGCTGATTGTAACAGATACCGATTTTGGGTTAATCGGCCGAAGTATCTGTATTGGCCAAGCCATAACTTTAATTAAATAATTCACGAGACGCTAAAAACCAAAACATTGTGGCATGCTGTTTGATCACAGTAACCTAGGGTCTTTAAAAGAATCCATTGACAAGTGGATGGCAGGCTTCCTTGTTTATTTTTGCCACTTTTACACCCTGGCTTGCCCTGGCTTCATTTTCTTTTTGCTTCTTTTAGGAGTGGCATGCTGTCTTTATTTTTTTTTTTGCTGTGCTGGAATGTGACATTACCCTTCTCTCAAAAGAAAATGTATCGCCGCTTCTGTTCGCCTCCTCCCGCTGATCATAGGTGGCTATCCTGTGCCATACAGGGAAACAGAGAGGGCTTGGAAGAATGTATCGATTGGCAACATCTTTGGAAAGAGGAGAGAAGCAACGTAAACACATGCGGCGAGACAGGATTCAAGGTTCTGGATGGAGGAGCGGTGCTGTGAGTGCTGTGACGTACACTTATTTAACTTTGATACGAGGACTGAATAGTCACATAGTTTCTGCGTGCAGTTCAGATTACATTAATGCTTGTTAACTTTTTTAAGGGGACACAAAGTGAAATGCTGCAAGCAGCGTGTACTAATTAAACATCAATAGTGCATCATCACTGTTAAGAGAAATATTTACTTGCAAGTAATGTTATAAATTTTTCTAGTAAACGTTTTGTCACTGATTTTTTTTCCCAATAAAAATAGTCCAGCTACTGGAAGTAATATTTAGTTTTGAATTTGACATATTTTACTGCACTCACAAAAAGAAAATAACTTTTGTGGAAATGTTTAAAGATACTTTTTATTCTACTTCCTACAACACACAATATCTACAAAAGCTTTTCTTCACAAACAAAGTGATAGAAACAGTGGATCACAATCACATTACTGGTGGAGAAAAAAAAATTAGTTATCATTGTCACTCTCAGACGACATATTTTATGACTGACAGCTTAAACTTCACATTGTAAGGAACTTCCAGCTTTTATCTTTACACTTTTATTGCCTGTGTATTGTGAAGCAAGAGATGAGACAACAGACAGTTCCACTACACTTCCCTCTAAACATCTCCAGACAATTTATGACTACCACTCTCCCTACCATTTTTTTTTTTCTTCGTGTATAGTGCTCACCCCAGAAAATTTTCCCTTTATTTTGGGAAAAAAGGGTGCGCTATAGCTATACGCTAGTAAATACGGTATATCAATTTGCCTCTAGTAAATCTGTCATTGGACAAATCAATATTTGGAAAAGGGGTTTAGGTTTACTAGCCTAAATGTGGGAAAAAAACAAAGGTTTCAATACAAATTTCCCTTTTTTCAAGTATTGAATTGTGTAACACAATTAATGAAAAATTACTGAGAGTACCAACACTATCACACTTCACACGCACTCACATGCATGGGTCACAAATGTGAAATGAAGACAGAATGTCCAAAAATCACTTGTGCTACTTCCTTACAGCATTGGTAGTACATAAAAGAAAATAACAGAAAAATTTGATATGTTCTGTATATACATTGCTTTATTATAGAGTCCTCTACTATAAATATTTGTTTCTCACATATATTTGTTTCTTATATCTATAATATAGTACACAAGTAATATTTTATATTACTGTTCACTACATCTTACATCCTCCAGGTACACAATGCCAGATCCATCAAAATTTCTTTAGTGTATTCCTTTTTTTCTCTGTACAGAATGATTCAGAATTATTTGGAAGAACCATTCGTGTGAACTTGGCCAAACCACAGAAGATCAAGGAAGGTTCATCGAAGCCAGTTTGGTCAGATGACACATGGCTGCAGCAGCATGCAGGAGAAACACTGGATAAAGACAAAGACCAAGAAACTTCCACAAAAAGGACGGGAGAAACTACGGAAACGGTCAGTGATGTAACACAATTATGTTCTGTTGAAATGTTGCTTTTATAACACATTGCAAGTCAAGAGAACAGGGTTTGCATGTGTGCACAATGTAAAATCATTCAGTTATAAATTGAATATCTTTTCATTTATAGCTCAGGTTACTAGTATTTTAATAAGACTGTATTCTTTGTTGCTCATGTTGCCAACTGTGGTTTTCCAGAATGGGCTTCTCTATTACTACTAGTGGAAGAAAAATCTACGTTTTTTCTTGCCATTTCAGTATATGATCTTTTTAGGGTTATTTGAGGAAGGATGCGACACCTCTGATACCTGACTAAGTTGACCACATGAAGCACACAGTTGTTTATGTTTTGATGTTTGCAGACTATCAAACATTGTACGTAAAAGAACATTCTCGTCCTTCAGATCTTTGACTTCTTCAGTTATATCATCTTATCATCTATTTTAGTACACAATATCTCAAACATGGATTGAATGTTGTTGGAGTCCATCTTTGCCGCTGAGTTGGCAGATGTTCCTTGTTGAATACTACTGTTATCCAAAGATAACGTAACCGCAACGTCCTTTAAATTACATGTAGATTGTTTATTTGCACTGGTTGTTTTTCTTTTCGAAGAAAAATCAAACATATTTAGTCTCCTCACATTTCCACAGCTGTATTCTTCTTCAGTAGTTACACCAGTACATTGCAGATGGAAGCGTAAGCTACATGAACCAATGCACGTGAGAAACTTCTGTCTACCAAAAACGGTTCACCGTATAGAGAACACTGATCCGAACTAGAGGTCATATAAAAGCCCCTTACATCTAATTGCACCAGTGTTTCTGACACTTACTCACTAAAGATAGTAGATAAACAACTATAATTTTGGAGCAGGCATTACACACATCCTTGTAATAATAATAATTTTTGTTTTATTAATTTTATTACAATACTTTGTATGCCATCCAAAAATGTGAGCCAATTACAGGGTGGCACAATACATGCACACAACATTAAACACTCACTGGACAGTAACGTGTACATGGACAAAATAACATAAAAAACAAATAAACAAGAAATTATAAGTAATATATAAAAAAGAACATGAATATATTAATTTGATCTTAGTGAGAGGTGAGTAGTCTGACCATTACACAACTGCAGCCTAACTGTCATGAGAACACCAAGTGACAGAAAATTTGATTCTTGCTAAGAAACAGTTCAACCTGTACATCCTTGAGGACAAGTTGTATCACAACTTCCCATAAATATTATGTGAAGACTTGATATGTTTGCTGCTTGGAGCAGTTATCTTGTAACATTTGTCATCACAGACTGTTCAGACGTCCATTTCTGGAAGAACAATGTGTGCTGAACAAGCAAATGAAATCTCATAAGTTCATGGAAGCAATGCAAATCTATTTAAATTCTGCATCATTGTGGTACATACTAAAAAAATATAGAGAGCTTAAATTCTGTCTTGATTCTCAGGAAACACTGTCCTCCCTGTAGTGAATTGTTGCTACTATGATGTTTATAAAGTTCCCAGTAGGTAAGTTTCCTATCCAGAAAGGGATCTAAATCTGAAAAATGTTTATTAAAGTCTATTTACTAATTTTTTTTTGGATAGGCAAAGCAGAAAAAGTGTACTTAGTTCTGTGTGCATACACTGGAATCTTAAGACCCATTTTATTATTTACAGCTGTACAGGATGAAAAGGCAAGAAAGGAGTTAATTAAGAATAATGCATCATAAATACAGAGGCGTAGCTAGAAGTTTCTCAAGGTGGGGGTTGCACTAACTGAAGGAAAATGGGAGCGTTTGTAATAGTGTTGGTGATGCATGTGTTAAGTAGGACATATACGGTGGATTCTCTATTCATCTTTTCTCAGCGGACTAACAAAATATTTCAAAACATGTGGACTTTCAATGAATGTGGTCTTTGAAATGCAGATAAATCAAAACTGAGATCACAGAATATGTTCCATGAATGCAGGCATTCAATCCATCTGGGTTCAATACATAGAGAGGTTCCATTGTAGTGGGAGAAAAATTACATCTCAGTGTAATAAAATGCATCATAGTTTACACCAATTACATTTTTGTATCACAATTAAATGCTAATTAATAAGTTTAACATCAAGTTTAAACTAGTGTCAAAGGAGGGGTTACAACCCTCCATATCCCCCTCTTGACTACGTCACTGCATAAATATCACTGCGTTCTTTTAGAGACAATGTTTTGAATTTGACAAGAATGTTACTGTAGTTAAACTCAACATCATATGAAAATATGCTACAAATTAGTTGAAATACCTTTTTCTAAATACCTTCTAATCTATTAGAATTAGTCAAAGTGATATAAATAAATATTACTGAGCAGTAATCTAATCTAGATCTTACTTGGCTAAAATATATACATAGTAATGAATCAGGAGATGAGTCAGAGAAAGTAATATATTTGATTGGGCCTGTCATGCAATTAATATTATTGATTAGACTTTCTACATGAAAATGAAAATAAAGTTTGGATATTTCACATATTCAACTCTTTTTACAGTGGTCTCATTATTATTAGCGTGATATTAGTGAAAAATTGGATTAGTTTTCCTAGCGAAAGATATTGATAGCGTCTTTTTTATATTAAGTTTCATCTCGTTCGTACTACACCAATTGTTGATAGCTAGAATATCTTCTTGTAACAAAGAGCAGTCCTTGCTATCTTTAATATTTTTATCAACCTTTAAATTGTCGACATAAAGAAGTACACCAAATACAAAGGAAAACACAAAAATAGCAGTCTCTCTCCAAATAAATACAAATTATGTGGGTTAGCTGGAAGTGTGCGCTAGACAAAAATTGCGGTGATGCTCATGCGAGGTCCTCCCTGGCCAGGATATTAAATTATTAGAAAGTTCTGCCAGAATTGGTCAGTCCTTTATGTGTAAATGTCCTTGCACACGGTCACGTAGTGCAGGAATGGAAAATAATAAAGTGAAACGAGTTTGCTGAGTGCGAGGTATGCGGTGGCTTAAAAAATGTTTTCTGTAAATTTACAGGTTGAACAGCACTACTTGGTCAGCGGATCACTAAGTTGAAGGACCCCATGCAACACACACATCTTCCTTTGACCGTGGCTACTTCCAGACTGCCTGTCGTGGCAGGCGGATAGAAGGGGGTCAGCGACGCTCCTTCTATATGCTGCATATCAAAATATGCAAACCCTAAGTACAATAATTTAACAAATGCTGGCAGAAAGACCAATTAATTATTCCCTTAATTGTTACGTTGGGCTTTTAGTTCTGCAAAGTTCTCCCCTATTATTTTAATGCTCCACCAGTCTTAGCCCTGGAGGTTCAGGAGTATGGGGGGCAGCGTGATGTCATGGTCAGCGCCTGCTTGGTTTACTGTAACCCTGTTGCCACGGCCTCGGTTGGCGAGCTGGCCAGCCTGCTGATAAACCACCATATCTATTTCCTGCAGTGCCTTGCACTACTGCCACATTTGCTACATTGGGGGTTACTCCACTATAAAGGGGGGGGGGGGGGATCACGACACTTACACTGTCAAGGTTTTCTTCATCTGCTCCTGTCGCTGCCATTGGGACTGGGCTAAAGGTCAGGGCCCGAAGGTCTCCGATGACAATACATTATGTGTCCTATCCCAAATGGTTTCCAGTGTAAAGCTACACTAATTATTACCATTTGCAGTGATGAGTGTGTAACAGTTTAAAGTAGATTTTCTTTCATTTCTCCGTCTAATGTAATGTTCTGGAACTTCTGAGAACAGTGTGTTGCTTGTCGGAGTGCATCTGCACATTACTTTAGCAACAGCATTCATAATGTGAGCTAGCAGTTCGTCACGTGTAACAACTCTTCATTGTACATTTCACTCTTCATCCAACTCCATAAACAATAGTGTAACGGGGTTCAGTTTGGAGATTGTGGTGGCAGTTAATGGGTCGACCATGACCAATCCACCAATTAGGAAGCATACAGTTGATATATTGCTCCACAAGACTGGTAGAATGCAGATTAGCCTCATCTTGCCGAAAGTACATACAGTAGCTGTCCAAGTGGCTAAAGAAACATCCTCAAGTTGTTCCTGTAATGTACACTGCAAAAATAAAAAATAGCTGTGTCCTGTTGTGGAATGATTTAAAATAACAGTATAGAATATGCCATTAATCATACTGCACCACATATTGATGGAAAAAAAACTTGGAAATTTGTGTCCTCTGTATCATTGGATTCTCTCTCTTACAATTATATCATTGGATTCTCTTGCAACCATCAGTGACTACTGTTATGTGTATTGTTGATGCCACCCCAGGTAAATGTGACTTCATCAGTAAACTACAATGTAGAAAACACTTCACAATTACTAATTAACTAGTTACGGAATTCAAGGCTAATAGCATTGTGAGAATGTTGCACAGGCTGTGGTTGAAAAGTGTACAAGCCCTCATTATGCAGTATTCGCCATACATATGTTCATGAAACACTGAGATGTGCAGGAACCATGTCAAGAATGTGTTTGGCATGCTGCACATTGTGTTGATGGCCTCATTGTGATGCCAAATAAGCACTGGAAACTTAACTATTTTCACATATTGTATTTTACATTTTGAAAAACACTTAACAATCTGGAAGTCAGTGTGTAGGAAAGCACTGACATTATTCTTCAACAGTAGCAATCGTTTACTATCGTAGAAGCTGTAAACACACAACATATCTGCATAGTCAACGTGTGAATATATGTATGACATTTTTAGAAAACAAATCTATGTTTAAGATAGACAACTATATCACTTATTAATGATATACACAACTAACAGCTGACTATCAAACCATGCAGCATGATGGGAGGGGGGACATATTGTGTGCTGTATGGCAGAAAATGTGATCTAATGAGGACTGGGAGAAACTGAAAGTATTGCGTACCAATTTCAAAACACTTGTAATTTAAACCATCTCTACTTTGGAAACCGTTTTGGATAGAACATATATGTTTATAAACTGCATATTTTGTTTAAAATGACCTCTCCTTTTACCTGCCAGAATAATGAACTTTCCTCCTGGTACATTATTCTGTATACGCTGACCAGTAGTTGCAGGCCTGGGGAATGCTAAGTTTCACATGGTCCTACATATAATTGCCATAATGTGTGATCTTGCAGCACTGTCTCTACTTCCATTGCCTTATATCCTTTGCTATAGCCAACTCACAATGAATTGCAACTGTCCACAATTCCTAAACCCTGACTTGTAGGTTCTTTGGTACCCCTACTATTTGACACTGGAGTGGCGGCACAGCATGCAACATTAATAGGCAAACATCATTGTGCTATAGCATGATTATTTTTTTGTAGAACATGGTTGACAAAATCTACATTTTATTTAAAAAATGTGTAGTTGTTAATGTTTCTTCAAAGAATTCTCACAGATGTTCCCATTATTCACTTTATTATATACAGTGTTTACTTCTGCTAATGTATTCCTGGTTTTTTTTTTCTTTTCTTTTTTTTCTTCTCTTCTTCCTGAAAACTTGTTGAATATTGAAATTGGTCTACACCTGTTAGCATAAGTTTATCATCTTTAATTTTAGCATCTTTCCACTAGAGCGGTGATTATTATAGGTCAGGCTAATGGTTAGACATATGCTTTATTGTACAGTGGCACAACCCTTACAAGGGCCAAATGATAATTAGATTCAAGCAATTTTGAGTTCCAGAGAAATTATTGAATGCAAGAGTTATTTAGGGGATTATTAATTTTACTTGCCTTTTACACACAACAGTAAAGTGATGAAATACTTAATCAGCTACCATTTTGAGGCGATTGGTTATTTCTCCAATTATAATTAATATCCAATTTTAATACTGCTCCATAAGTTTTTATTTTTATATATTTTTTTAATCGGACAGTAATTTTCCTCTAGTTTTGTTAGGTTTTTAATTTACTTCTGTACAGTAAAAAGTTTCAAAACCTGTCTTCAATGTTTATTTTGTAATTCATTGTTGTAGTTTTAATTTTTATTGATAAATTCTTACATTCATGTCAGTAAACATAAGGAAACTTTACTTTTCGTTTTGTTTTCAGGAAAGTGAACCAGAGGCAAAGAAGTCAAAAAAGAACCCACAGGTATACTTTGATATCAAGATTGGCAAGAACAGTATAGGAAGAATAATTATAATGTTGAGGGCAGATGTGGTACCAAAGACAGCAGAGAACTTCCGTTGCCTGTGCACCCATGAGAAGGGCTACGGTTATCAGGGTAGCACTTTCCACAGAATAATTCCAGACTTTGTATCCTTTGCTGAAAATCTTATCTATGAAAAGAATAGAAAAATTTTAATTTTAATGCCAGTGAAATGTGACAACACAAAGCCTTCATCTCACTGGTGGTACCCCAGCCAAAACCTTGGTTATCCTCTATTAAGGACTTGGTGTTGCCTGAACCTGTGAACTGTGATACATGGAATTGTGGTGCACAAAGCTTTGTGTGTAGATAAGATTAAAACTAGTTAACAACTTCTCCAATAACTATGTGCACCTAGAGAGTTACCTCAGTTCACAATACACTCTATATTTAAAACCAAGAATGCTACCCATTGAAAAGTAAAATGATTCACTTTCTCTCTGACAAATTAACCAGAGCCATTCTACCATCACTGTAAACTTTGACTTCACACATCAGCTGTTTCGTTTGTGTTCTTCCATATCTTTATTCCTAGTTCAATACATTATTATCACAACGATCTTACAACACCATTCTGCCCCGCCATCTTGTTGCCTACCTCCTGCCAACCTCTGTCTCTCAACTTCCTCCACAATATTAACTTTTACCAGTTACATACCACCTTCCCTTCTCTAAAACCTCATATTGTTATATACAAAGCCCCAGCCACACAAGCATACACAACACCTTCCCTTCATTAAACTCTCCACCAATGCCACCTAGAACAATTTACCCTGCTAGGTATTATTTATGTTCTCCAAGTTGTTACAACACACAAAACACTACCAGTTACATATTACCCATTATTTAAACAGTGTATCTCCAAGATACACATACAATATTGTCAATTACACAAAACATTATCAGTTACATATCACCCATTATTTACACACTGTATCTCTAAGGTACATACTCCATCATAACTCCTCCAAGCATACAGTATACAACTTAACTCCTACACAACATTTTTATGTCTTTACTAATATCTTAGGGGTTTACTAATTGTGCGGCCTGCTCTGGTTATATACAAAGACTCTGAGGGACTGCTCTGTGTGTCAGGAATTAAATTACTTTCTACATGGTCCCCAACATAGCCTGTGCATTTTCCATTGTGAAATCCCCTGAAATCTGGTGACCTACTGCCCCTTGTTACCCCATAGTCAGAATTTTGAGACATTTTCCTACATTCCTCAGTACTCTCTCTGTCTCTACCCAATGTCTCGTACATCTTAACAGCTCTGTGTGGGATTTGAGCTTCCAACTGTTTGTATGATGGTCTCAAGTGTTTTGTGTTTCATCAAAGCTCTTTGCCTGACATGTCCCTCATTATGTATGAACGTGGGGTTTCATATTTTTCCACAATCGTGGGTGGTTCCCATACACGACCCTTCAGAACTACTACTGCCTGACCTTTTGAATACTCTATGGGTTTTCTCTGTGCCTGCCTATCATAGTGGTTTCTCACCTTTGCCTGTTTTGAAAGTAATTGTGATCTGATTTGTGGATGTACTTTTTGAGTCAGGTAATTCTTAGTTACTGGTATCCTTGTTCTAACTGGCCTGCTCATTAATATTTGTGCTGGTGTGGGCGGTCTCTGCAGGTGATGTAATGCCTGGGCTTGTTCCCTAGGTGAGAGATGTGCGAGTGCAGCAAGGAAGCGGTTAAGTTCCTGTTGGCGCCTAGAGGCAGTAAGCACCTGTTTGACCCTCTCTTGGATACCACTCTGACAGGAGTAGGACATTAATCACACTATCACGTCCCCAGAAGAGGGAGCAGGTGATATGTTGTCCTATATGGGTGTATAGCCACATACAGTTTCTGCCAGCCGAGAGCAGTATCCCTATCCCAGTACTCTGCATCGAAACACTGTTAATACCGAGAGTCTCGTCTTACCAGTGGACAGTCCCAGCACGTGGGTGTGTGTCTCAGGAGGATCAGTCTCCCCCCAACTCAAGGAACACTAACTCCGGAACAAGGAGCATGGTGGAGAGAGTACTCACTGAGCCGCCAAACTGACCTAAAGAGACGGAGTACCTAGTGTCGGAGCTTTACCGTTCTGTACTCTATGGTGTACAGAAAGAGTGGCCATCCAGAATGTGTAGGGGTACCCTATTGGTGTACTGTGTTTTTGAGTAAAATCCCCGTTCATGTGCTATCCCTTGAATGTGCCTGAAGTCCACTGGGAGAGGAAATACACTACGGGAAAAATACCCTTGTGTTGGTCAAATATCTGTTTATTCTTGTACAGAATTAAACAAGGTGATGTTTTATTACCTCCTTACATCAGCAAGAGCTTATGGAAGCTTAACCTACACTGAGCCAGGTGAAGGCAACCTGGTACTAGGCTAACATTTTCAGGGGTAGTCGAGCGTTATGTAACTAACTTGAAGTGGTACTACTGTACTGTGTTGCCCCGAGGGGGCTGCAGTGTCTGGTGTGTAGGTGATGGCGAAGGTAAGGATCTTCGGCATAAGTGCGGTGAAGATAGTATAAGGCTGGTTTTGATGGCAAGGTAGTAGGAGATGATCTCCGGCAACGAGTTGCAGTGGAGACCAGGGAGCTGATGGTTCTTTCGGCACGAGCGTGTGGTGAAGGAACAGAACAGACTGATGCTACAGACTTGCAGCCCGCTATTTATACTCAGGCCGGCGCACCCTGGCTGGAGTAGGGGAGGGGGTAAACAAGGCATAGAATCTCTTGGCGTGAGACGGCCATGGCCAGCGCTGCTTCAGAAGTATGACTGCAATCGTACTGGTGGTGCATCTGGTGGCACGCTGGAGTACTTGGATGATCTTGATGCATAAATTTGGTGGCTGAGCCGGTGAATAATACAATGTTCAGGCTGGAACGTCCATTCTTGCTGTCAGCAGACAGTACAATTCCTGACGTCTTGTGATGCATGTTAACAATGAAAACTCAGTGGAATTGAATGGCAAGGCTTGCACACTGATGGGACAAAATTGTTTTATCATTGTTGAAAAGACTTAGTGCGTCAATTCACCCGCCCTCTGGCGATGGAGGCTCATCTGCATGAAGAAATGAGGCTAGAAAGAAATTCTTTGAGGGAATGTAGGACTGTCCCATCAAGAACATGGGTTGGACACCCCTGGTTTAGTGAGTCTCTTTTATTTGTGAATTCTTGAGGGATTCTACACAATGCAAAGTATGTTAATTAGAAAAAGACTTGCAATTATTATAACATAATCAGTAAGGCTTGATGCTGCTTGAAGTGAATCTACACAAAAAAAAAGAAAGATTTACGAAAATGCAAAAGTATATGTACAACATAAAATGGGCTTAAGTTTGCTCTGAATTAGTAAATTGAAAATTGATTACACAATGTTAAGAAAATTTTAATGTTTCTTGAGGTGACACTTTACAGAACAACGTATGTTATTTTAAAAATTAATTTTATTAAAGTCTTTAAAAATTGCTCTCAACAACATTAGAAATGTAACGATTTCAGTCCATTTTCTCTTTGACAAGAATTCAGTGATTTCCAATGTTTTTACACATGTGGCATCTTCTGACACATGATGTGTGGCACTGGGGGTGTCCAAAGTGTTCACGTAAAACAATTTTATGAATGGCAGTTGACGAGCCATTATCATTCTGGCAAGTTACATAAGAGAATTCACTGAAGTTAGTGAGAAGAATGATAAGAACAGTTGATATGGCTACCAGAAGGTGAGTCGCCTTAGAGTATTGTGCTAGGGTAAGCTTCCAGAAAGAGTTTAGCACTACGCTACTACACTGTTTACTGGATAACGTACATGGTGGTACGTGATTACTGGTTTGACAAGAGAGATAGTATATGGACAGTCTTTAGTTCTGTTGGTGCATGGCACTTTTGCTCACTGTCTTCGGCGTTTTCTTTGTCTCCTGTGGTCACCCTCGCTTCCGAAGTGCCGTATGTTGTGGATACAACCAGGTGAAGTAGGTGGTTGGACTCCAGGGAGCCTCTCAATACTGATCTGGCACCAAGCTGGCCTGGCAGGCGCAGGGTGGCTGCACTCGACGTGGAAGTTCGGCCATCATGGTGTGACCATCCCTGGCAGTGGTCGAGGGCTGACCTCTAGGTGCGGGGGGATGAGCTGCAGCTGTGTCGTCGTGCTCAGTGGCATTCGGTGTTGTCATCAGGGGTAGTCTGGAGGCTGCATCGCCTACCCCCTCGGTTGTTGGGGCCAAAGCTGAGCCTCAGACAGTGACCTGCAGCTCGGCCCTCTTGGTCCCGGTGTTGGGTGTCTCCTTTGCCATCAGGGGTAGTCTGGAAGCTGCGTCACCTACCCCTTCATTTCCTGGGGCCAGAGCTGAGGTTCGAGCAGTGACCTATGGCTCTATGGCATTGCTTTGCTGCTCCCCTTCTCGCGTCCAAGGTTAGGGGCCTGGGTCTTGGTCACATTGTTAGGTGGCTCCGTTGTAGTCAGGGGTGGTCTGGAGGCTGCTTTGCCTACCTCTTCGGTTGCTGTCACCCAAGTTGCTCTCTGCATTGTTGGTGGAAGTGGTGGTTCTGTTGGTGCTACCACCTCCTCGGAAGCAGGTGCCAGATTCAGAAACCCAGGGATGGCCTCAAGCTCGATGGCAGGTTCACTGTGCATCCTCTTCCTTCATAGCTGCACTTACGGTTCAGCTCATGTGTCAGGTGACACCAGCCCTTCGTAGACCATCTGGGGCAGACTTGTCATCTGACTATCTTGTGCTGCTCCTCTCGCTGTAGACTTGTCGATGGTTTCCTCTTGTTACGGGAGTATGGCCATGAAAACGGCAGTGGCGTTGGGCAACGCTGAAGTCTTGTTGACCATCTGGGGCAGGTTTGTCATCTGACCTTCTTCTTCTGCCCTTCAGTTGGTGGCTAGAACACAGTTTTCCTTCATCCAGGAACTGTCTCTCGGTGTTGATCTTGACGTTGGGCGACATCGGGACGATAGTCATGTGGAGAAGTGGATGGACCTCTTCTCCTACTCCTTGAACTGTAGATGCCTGAGTCAGAGGTCAGGTGGTGACCTCCATATAGCAGGCTCTTCCATGTCGTCTGACATTTTGGAGATAATCAAGGCGGCGGTGTGTACTTCTGACTTGGGGGCGTCCCTAGGGTAGGGCTTCCTTTATCCCCTTGTGGCTTTTCGGATATGTTCGCTGTGTTCCTCAATCCAGTACACATTTTCCTGGTGTCCGATACTCGGGTAACCTCTGTATAGGGGTTAGCAAAAGAGGGAAACTCCCGGGCGTTCCCTATGCCTTGTTTACTAAAAGGGTAACTGCCTGTCATGATAAACTTGAAACATGGGCAATCATGTTGGTGGTTCATGCTGGCAGGCCGGTCGACTCCTTTATGGTCAAAGGGGCCCAAAAGCTGAAATTCAATGTGAAGAAATTCAAACTATGGAAATGGACCACTTTGGATTAGGGTATCAGTCCACCGAGGTGGAGAACCCTTAGAAAAGTAAGGAGTAGCACGGGCTGACCTCACTTTCCCCGAGAGGTTTCCTCAGCTAGCGGGGCCATGGGCGTAATCCCGAAGAAAGGGGTTGCGTCCATAACCACATGCCTCATCTAGTGCCCTGATGTTAGATTGACATCAGTAGGTTCTCCCATCACTGGAAAATGGGAATGGCTAGATGACAGATGGCCAAAATTGAGAACGTGCCTAAGCAGTGAGAGGGGAGGCGGGGCCCAAGGGCAAGCTTAGCTGATTTGCTCGTTCAAGGGGCCTGCAACCCTGAACCCGCAAATTAGCTTCAACACCTGAGAAAGCAAAATCCCCAGGATGGCTTAAGCTGAGAGGGGTAGATATATGTTTAAATGTATTAATAATAGTATGCAATAACCTTGTAGGGGCCCTCCCACTTTCCAGCTAGAGCCACACTGAACTGATTGTTGCCTCTGCTCAGGAGGTGGCTGTGTAGTATGATAGCTTTGCCCATCCCAAAGGCTTGTATGCCAGTACTTGGTTGCTGGTACTTCCGCCTGATGTACGACTCTTTTGTGTCCCTTGCATTCACAATCCGGGCCAAGGCAGCTAATCGGATGTCTTCAGAATGAGGAAATTTGGTTGGTTTGTTCTCCCATTGCCAATCCCCTGGACGTCGCAGTTTCTGGCCCAGAAGGAGTTGTCTGGGGCTGGAGTTGATCGCCTCGTTCGGGCGTTGTTGCAGAGCGAAGAGAATTCTGGGAATGTGGTTGTCCCAGTGCTTGTGATCATTGTCCACACTGAGACGGAGGCTTTCCTTGAGCTCCTGGTTCCTCCGCTCAGTTGGGTTTGCTTATGGGTGATATGGCGGATTTGTCCAGGTCTCAACTCTCCATTCTTGGCAGGCTATGTAATCCACTCCCTGCTTGAGAATTGGGTCCCATTGTCAGTAAGGATACTTTGTGGGGAACCCTAGTGTGGAAAAATATCTGTGTTAAATTTTCCAATAATATGGTGGGTCTCTTGGCTCGGCAGGGGAAAGGCTTCCACCCACCTGAAAACAGGTCCATTATGACTAATAGGTACCGTTTTCCCTTGTTGCTGCAGGGATAGGGTTCCATTAAGTTGGCGGCTTTGTGCGTCTATGGGGTATGCAGTCAGCAAGGTTTGGCCATTGGTTGTCGCATTGGATAAGCTTTGCTTCTGTAGCACATTGTGCAGCCGTGGACATGTTGGCAGACATTTCCTGCTCATACCATCCCTTGTGTAATGCGTGCTTATGTCTGCAAGCATTTCCAGAATGTCTGGGTGGCCCGCTTCGGGGTGGTCATGGTGGTGCCGGCAGATATCGGCACGCAGATCCTTCGGTATCCAAATCCTCCACTTGGCTTCGGGTTGATTGTTGCATGACCAAACTGTGTTGTCTCGTAACTCAAATAACTGAGGGTACTTTCATAAGAGGTCTTTTACTTTGGGATCTTGTGCTTGTAGCGCTCGATCTGGTCTCAGCTAATCTGGAGCTGTAAAAGCCTGATTTGTTCTTCTGGGCTGTGGTCCAGTGGTTGAGGTGGCGTTATGCATTCCCATTCTTCGTCTGACTTGACGTCATCTTCCAAGTTTGATCAATGAGATAGGGCATCTGAAAGGTTGTTGTCTTTGCCTGGGCAATGTTGCATTTCGAATCAAACTCAGAGAGAAACAGGTCCCATCGTCCAAGCTTGGCTTTGTTGCTTCTGGATTCCTGCAGTCACTGATGAACTTTGCTGTCGGTTCTCAGAATGAAGTGGGTGCCTTCCAGGTAATAGCGATATTTCCGGATAGTCCATATGACCGCGAGGCATTCTTGCTCATTGATATGGTATTTTTGTTTGGTTGTGTTGAGCTGCTTACTTGTGTATGCTATTACCAGAACTTGGCCATCTGTGTTCTCTTGGTGTAAGACAGCGCCGAGGCCATTCTGACAAATGTCTGTCTGTAGGATCAGGGATCCTTCTCCTTGTAGCCGATGAAGTTGCTTGATGTCTTAGAAACTGGTCTTGAGAGCTTGAAAGGCAGCGCAATGTTCATGTCCCCATCGCCACCGGGCTTCCTTCTCTAACAATGGGTGTAGTTGGGCCATGTGTCTGGTAATGTGAGACACAAAGTCCTGGAGTCAGTTGCATAGGCCTAAGAAGCAGCGTAGTTGCTTCTTGGTGCAAGGTTACTCTGCTTCTTGGATAGCCTGTATTGACTCGGCTTGAGGAGCATTTTTGAGTCCAAGGGGCATGACTCTAAACTGGAGGGTTTCTCCTTCTGGTGAAGTGAACGCAGTATATTTTCTGCTGTCGGGGTGAACTGCGAATTGCCAGTACCCGGACTGCATGACTAGAGTTCTGAAAACTTTGGCCTCCCTAATGTCACGCAAAGTATGCGTCAGGTTGAGGGCTGATGGAGGGATGGGAAGAGTGACATAGTTCAGATCTTTGTAGTTCACACAAAATCACAGTTGTCCATTCTTTTTAGCAACTACGTGCGAGTTGTATGGTGAGTCTGAAGGCTTGACGATACCTTGTTGCTTCATGTCTTCTAGCTGTTCCATAACGAGGCAGTGTCGCCTGGCAGATACCCTGTAGTGTCTGTTGTAGACTGGTGCAGTTGTATTCAGCAGTATTTCTTGCTGGATGGGTCTTTACTGCCGAAGTATTCCTCCATATCCAAAAGGGCTGATGTGTTCGTCGAGAACTTTCTGCAATCGTCGGAAGTAGATATATAATGCCAATCCTAGACCACCCCATATTTTCATCCAAAAATCAAGCTTTTTAACCCAAAATTAAAGCAGTTTTCCAGTTTTCAAGCAACTTTTTCATGTTTCTAGAAGCTCCATTTCTCACCTATTTTCAATTTAAAAAAACAGGCAATTTTCAGTGAAAATCAAACATTTTTACGCCAAAACTAAGCAATTTTATTAGTTTTTCAAAAAACCTGAGCAGGATTTTTCATACTATAAAATCAAGCAATTTTACCTCAAAATCAAGCTTTTTCCGTAGAATTTCAGACCCCAAAAATCCTGCACGAATAGTGAACGCATAAAATCAATCAAATTTAAACCAAAAAATGCAAGCAATTAGCAAAAAAAATGAAGTAAATTTTATCCAAAATATGCTGAATAAACTAAAATCAAGTAAAATAGAGTCAAATCAATAGAATTTATACATTTTGATATTCTAGAAATTTATCTTTTTCGTAATAAATTTTTTTCTACATAAACAAAATGTAATTGATGATCAAAATGGAAATTAACACCATATGTAAGCAAAGCAAAAAGTGTGGTGAAGTATTAAACATTGAATGTTTTTACTACCAGAAAGGCACAAAAGATAGGCTTAGACCAACATGTAAAAAATGTAAGAGTATGCTTGTAATCTATATCTCAAAAAATACATATAAATACTAAAACACACAATACAACATTAGATATTCCAAGTAAAATTCAAAATGGTAATCATCAAACAAAAACATGTACAGTTTGTTGTGAGAATAAATATATAAAATTATTTTCTCTTAGTAAAAATACTAACGACAACCCCAAAACAATATGTAAAAAATATTGTAGTGAGTGAGAAATATAATTATAACAAGAAGATAAAAAGTTAAAAAAAATTTGTTATCATTAATTTAAACACATTTTCCATATATTTTTTTATTACTGTTATATTTCTAAATCATCTTTATATTTTTTGAAGTCTTCAATAATTTGTATTTTCATAAATTAATCAATTATAAATTTTTCATTATAAATAAAGAAATAAAAATGACATTGCGCAGTATCGAAGTTGAGTTGGGTGAGAAGAGGTTGAGAGAGTTGAGAATTACAGGTAGAGATTTCAAAATTAAACATTGGTACAGGCTACGGAAAGCTGATCTAATTTCATTTATTATAAATCAACAAAGAAAAAGAAATTTTGCAAATTTACCTATTTCATCTCACAAAATAGCATATAAAAAAAAGATAAAAAGAAATTAAAGGAAATATTTCCTTTTTTAATAATATATTTGTAAAACCAAGAGATAAGAGTAAGAGAATATCTGAATGGATAACAAAGAATAATTTCACTAATTTACCTTTAGTTGATTCTAATATCAATGAATTATATAAACGAGATAAAAACGAACTAACAGAAATATTCCCCTATTCTACTAATGTATTTGTAAGCGAAAGAAATAGAAGAACCAATAAAAATGACAGAGTTAATACAGCTTTTAAAACCAGATATCAACGTATAACATTGAAAATTCCTTTAATTCCTAATCAATTTTTAACTTCAGTAAAATAATGAGGTTTTTGAGACAATACGCGATCATCTTAGGAACTTTAGAGGGGTGAAAACTAGCATTAAGTTATGTACCTATTGTTGCTAACAGGAGAACAATCAAGTAGAATTATTTTAATTTCAGTCATATAATCACACAATATTAAACAAAGGAGAAATTATAAAGATTTATAAAATTATAAAACAGGAATTACTTACACAGTTATCTGAATTTCAAATAAGAGGTTCAGGATGGACTTTAGATAGATTAACTGGACTGCAATTAGCAATAAATAAGTATAATCCATTAAATGGATCATCATATATTGAACTACCAGAAGTGATTAATAATAAAAATACATGTATTAATGTGAAGAATGAAGATCAAAAATGTTTTCTTTGGGCAATAAAACCTGCATTATTTCCAGCAGACAGTCATTTTGTTAGAGTATCTAAACATAAAAATGTGGGGCTTAATATTGGTGAAGTAATAGATCAATATGAATATCCAATAAAAATTGATGACATTCCAAAAATAGAAAATCAAATTGATACATGTATAAATGTATACTCTTTTGATGACAAGTTCAATGTATATGCACTAAAGCTTATAAAAAATAAAACAGATAAGCATATAAATTTATTTTATTTCAAAGATGATAAAAATTCACACTATTGTTGGATAAAAGATTTATCTGAGCTGCTTTCAGAACAAAAAAATAACCACCATAAAACTTATATATGCGATATGTCTCTTCAATTCTTTTATTCTCAAGAGAAATTAAATATGCACACAGAAGATTGTTCAAAAAATTAATAGGTAAGAATAATTTTACCTTTGAAAGACCAACAAATAAAATTAAAAAATATTAATCGATGCTAAAGGAAATTTCAACCACCAAATCAAACCCAAGCGAAATAAAAAAATTAAAATTAATACAAAAATATCCAATTTTAACAGAGGATGATATTGATAATGGCCTTTATAAGGAGGTACTTAAATAAACATATAATCTTACTGATGATCAAATAAATACCATTTATTTAAAGTTGAATGACGAATCACATACTATGTAATATCAATTACATGAAGCATCTGGTATTTGTTATTATATTGTATCTAGTTATGGTGATTATAAGCCTCCAGTAGTATATCGAGGTCCAAATGCTCATAAGATGTTTATACAATCAATATAAAGGGAAGTAGAAGAAATTGGGGAAATATATTCACAAATTG
Organism: Dryococelus australis; assembly: GCA_029891345.1. NCBI lineage: Eukaryota > Metazoa > Arthropoda > Insecta > Phasmatodea > Phasmatidae > Dryococelus > Dryococelus australis. The sequence goes on from CM056993.1 coordinate 103,246,358, forward strand.
AAACAATGCACCCACTAACAAAAGAAGAAAAATGTGCTGTATGCAAATGTGAATATACGGAGGACATAAAAAAGTACATCATGATCATATAAGTGGAAAATTCATTATTCCAGTATGCAATAATGGTAATCTACAACTAAAATTACCCAATTTTGTTCCAATTTATTTTCATAATTTAGCCAGGTATGATGCTCATTTATTTATTACAGAGTTAGGATATAATAATAAAAATATAGATTTTATTGCGAATAATGAAGGAAAGTTTATTACTTTTGGGAAACAAACAGAGAATTTAAGAATGAGATTTATAGACACATTTAAATTTATGACCAGTAGTTTAGATAAATTTAAGTAAAGATCAAATAAAACATACCCAAAAACATTTTCCAAAAGATCGAGTAGATTTAGTAATTAGAAAAGTGTTTTATCTATATGATTATATTGATAGTTGAAAGAAATTCAAAGAAACTGAACTTCCATCAAAGAACGAATTTTACAATAAATTAAATGATAGTGATGTAAGTGATGATGATTATGAACATGCAAAATGTGTATGGAATCAATTTAATATAAAAAATCTTGGGGAATATCATGATTTATATTTTAAAAGTGATGTATTATTGTTAGCAGATGTATTCAAAAATTTCAGAAATACGTGTATAAATGCATATGATTAAGACCCTGCATGGTATTTTACAGCACCAGGATTATTTTGGGATGCAATGTTAAAAATGACTAAACAACTGTGATATGATTTTAATGATTGAAAAAGGAATTTGAGTTGGAATATCGCAATGTTGTAAGTGATATGTTAAAGCCAATTTATCAAAAGTCGGAAAACACTACCCTTCACATTCTCATCCGCAAACAGCCTTGTAGATTTAATATTTTCTATGTGATTAAATTCATATTAAATGGGTATAGTTATTAAAAAAGTTGAATTCTGTGAAATTATGTTATGTAAATACTTTAATGTAATATATTTAATACATAGCAAATATAATAGGCCCTACTGCAATGTTTCGTACCTTTTAAAAGTTATTAAAATGTTAAATTATGTTCTCTTTAGGAAAGAATTTGATGTACTATATTAAATACATGGTAAACATAATACTGCATCTTTAGTATTACACGTTTTGTGTTCGGAAAAATAAAACCAATAACACAGAAATCTTAATTTTTATAACACCAAAATCTTAGTTTTAAAATACAGAAATTTGGTTAAAAATTAAACCATAAAATCTCGTCTCCATAGTATTGTGTTTTTTAGTATTTATATGTGTTTTGAGATATAGATTACAAGTATATTTCCCACATTCACATACCAATTTATTTAATGTATAGTGATTTTTAGAATATTCATTCTTACATTATTTACATGTTGGTCTAAGCGTATCTTTTGTGCCTTTCTGGTAGTAAAAACATTCAATGTTTAATACTTCACCACACTTTTTGCGTTGCATACATATGGTGTTATTTTCCATTTCAAGCATCAATTTCATTTTATTTATGTAGAAATAAATTTATTATGAAAAAGATAAATTTTTAGAGTATCAAAATGTATAAATTCTATTGATTTGAATCCATTTTACTTGATTTTAGCTTATTTTGCATATTTTTGTACTACTTGTAATTGTACTACTATACTTGTGTTGCCCTGAAGGAGCCGCAGTGTCCAGGGTGTAGATGACGACGATGGAAAGGATCTTCTGCGCAAGTGCAGTGAAGGAACAAAACAGACTGATGCTACAGCGTTGCGGCCCGCTTTTTATACTCTGGCCGGCGCACCCTGCCTGGAGTAGTGGAGCGAGGTTAGAATCTCTTGGCGTGTGACGTCAGTGGCAGACACTGGTTCTGAAACATGACTCTGTGATCGTATTGGTGGTGCCATCTGGCGGCATGCTGGAGTACTTGGATGATCCCAGTGCATAACTTTGGTGGCTCAACCGGTGAATAATACAATCTTCAGGCTGGAACATTCATTCTTGCCATCAACAGAGTACAATTCCTGATGTCTTGTGATGCGTGGTAACAATGAGAACTCAGTGGAATCAAGTGGCAAGACTTGCACACTGATGAGACCAAGTTGTTTTATCATTGTTGAAAAGATGTCATGCATCAAAGTTCAGGTTAATGGAATATGCTAGAACCTGACTATTATGACCACCTTACCTTTGCAACCTGGTCTTTGGGGAACTGTAAAAAATTTGAATTAAAAAAATGGAAAATTTGAAGGAAATTGGTTAAAAATATAAGTTTTTCATGTTTTTTTTTGGTTGCTGGGCATTGCTTTTCTCTGGGTGAGGCTGTATTGCAAACAGTGCATATGTAAAAATAGATATCACCTCCCTGAGCTGTCAGCGCTAGCCAGTACCCCAGTGGCGTAGCGTAGTGGGGGCGGCAGGGGCGGCAAAATTTCACAATAAATAATAATAATATCTTGAAAATGAGTTGAGACGGAAGCTGTTTTCTTCGTTAGATAGAATCATTGTAGAAATTCATGAGCATTTTCAGCAGCTACAGAATTTGGCGGATAAGTTAGCTTATCTAACGCCGGCTATATTACTAGATTTGGACGACACTAAATGTAATCTAGACTACGCATCTGCCGAAATTGACGAGCAGGACTTCAAGTTGGAACGACTTCGACTGCGGACTTTCATTGCTGCCACATGCAACGAAAATAAATAAATTAATGCGGACTCACTTGAATTATTAAAATTTATTGTGAAATCCAAGCTGGAAGATACTCTGCCCAATATTATAATAATGCTCCGAATATTCTTCACAATTGCCATAAGCAATGCCAGCTGTGAGAGAAGTTTTTCAAAATTGAAATTGATGAAAAATTATTTAAGATCAACAATGAATACTGTAAGGCTAACCAATCTGGCTATCTTGTCTATTGAGCAAGAGGTGTGTGATGCTATAGACATTGATAGTGCAATAAAAGATTTTGCTCTTAAAAAAAGTAGACGAATAAAGTTTTAGTTTAAGACAGAAGTTTTGTTTTTAATTCTAACAAATAATATTTATATTTTTATTGAAAAATAATATAACAGTATCATTCTAGTTCTAATTTGGAAGTCGATTTGTGTTTTATATTCAATTCGCTAATAACTTAATCTTGTCGATCGTCAAGGTATAATCATAAGTATTCTATACCTGTTATATCAATGTAAGTGGCATACGTGTAAGAATTTTTGTAATAAATGTGATCATTATATTGTAAAAAACACACACACGCGCGCACGCACGCACACATATATAACTTTTTTATTTGTAACCTGTACAATACACAATAATGATGACTGTTCTTGCCGAAAAGTTCTTTAGAATTACTGTATATTATAGTCTTTTAAATTGAAATTCCTAAATAAGAGGGCGGCAAAATTTTCTTCCGCCCCCGGGCGGCTGACACCCACACTACGCCACTGCAGTACCCATAGACTCTGCCTACCTCCTCCCCCATCAAAGTGTTCCTGCTCATGATGCGACTATCATATATGTCTCAAGCTCATCTTGCCATTGTTTTCTTGCTTGCTTATGGATACACTACCTTCTCTCTTTGCTTCTTGTTGCGACTTGGATTTGTATGAAGTTTTTGTATTTATCTTGGTTTTGATTACTCTATGTTGATGATTTGCCAAGCTTAGTTGTTTAGGACTTCAATTTGGTAAGGTTTTTCATTTTATTTTGTAAACGATTATTGATGACCCATACATTTATTTTTGGATTTTGGTTTGGTAAAATTTTTGGCTTGATTTTGTTAACAATTGTTAACAATCTATGTTGATTTTTATTTTGTATGGGCTTGTGATTTTGTCACAATGAACAGCAAAATAATTTGAGGTGCATAATACACATAAATCTGGAGGAAGGTATGCTGGAGTAGTTTGGCCAGCTTGGAGCACAATATTTGCCTGTAACTGGACCAGTTATGCAAAGGAAGACCTATGAATTTGTCTTTAGGTAGGTATAGAAAATTTGAAGTGTTCTAATGTTGACTGGATCATTTCAAAGTGTGCCACGGAATATTTCTGCAACATACAGACTTTGTGCTATACATAGACTGTTTATGGTAAAGTGAGCACATTTGCATGTCCTGCCACAAATCAATATAAGTTTTGCCATACAATTTCTTTTAATATTTACATTCACTACACCAGAGTTTGCTGTGTTTACTCAGTAAACAAAAAAGCACCGTGTGATGATGGGTATGGTGAGCAACATAATTAATCAAATTATAGAACACTTAATTTTAATAATATGCTGTATTTACTCGTGTGAGTGCCTTAAATTTTAAATAAATGTTGTTGAAAATCGGAGGTTGGGGAGAGAGCGTATACACACAATAAATACAAAAAAAATGCTGAGTTTACTTTGCACAAATGTCAAACAGTGAATCAGCACTACCACCAAGTCATCAAAGAATCCTCCCAACACTGTAAATTTGTTTGGAAGTTACAGAAATAAATAGCATCCAGCATGGCTTGTTTTGTTCATTTACTGGCAGTCCCAAGCTGAAAATACCCATAATGGCTCAGCAAGGTGATGGGGCAGGAGCTTGAGTAAGGAAAAAGTTGCTAGAATGAAGTATTTGTAAATGCAGTGGTGATAACGACGAGAAGTGATGGCTGGAACTGTAATGTTGATCATCTTGTCTTCCCATGCTGCATAACTGTATCTGCCCCTCTGTTTTCACAAAACCTTGACCCCAAGGTGTGGGAGCTGTCAGGGAGGAACATAGAATAAAACGGAGGAGTAGTAATGAAATGGTTTTTGTTCCTGGTGTGTGGTATGGTGCTGCAGCAGTGTGTTGCCAGATATATTGTTGCCATTTCCCTGCAGCAGTTTTCCAACTGTCCACTGAAGCCTTGCTAATACAGTTTCATTTTTGGCAATGATTGTTTACGTGAATAAACAGAATTCTATAGTTACAGCAAGTGAGAAACAAAATGTACCTTTTTTATTAAATTAATACTTATATTTACATGTAATGTATTAAAATAGTTCGTCATGACACATTAATAAATCATCACTGTAGCTAAAGTACTGTAATAAACAATTCAGTATAGTGTGTTTCACTGTAATATTTATCTGGGCAATGCTAAGATAATATGATATGCCTTGACTCGCAGCACTTAAGTTGTGACTGCTTATTCCTATTTTCTTGTGTCACTGACATATCTATAAAACTCTTATCAGTGTCAGGGTATTCACATTTCTTTCAATGGAAAGCATGTTTATTTTTTGATTGCTTTTCTAATTTCTCCCTCTTGGTACACCATTATCTGACACATTTCAGATGTTCATATTTTCTCCGTGTTTTCCATTTTGTGTGGCAAAATTAATTACTATTTAATTTGAACTTGACAGTAACTACTACACTTTTTTTCCACCCACCACTTTCGCTAGTGTTACCATTGTATCACTCTCATACAAGAAAGCAAGTTAACTTGTGCAGTGTAGTTGTAGTGTGGCAACACTATTGAGAAGGCGATCAACGGCCACCAGCCAAAGTCAACCAAAGTACTCACTAGCTATAGTCATGCCATGCTCACTTCTCCTCACATTTCCTGTGCATTTCCCACCCCTCATCCTCCTGTGTGTAAGTGCCAAAAAGTTAAAAATCTTTGCATCATAATTCCACGTAAATAATTACTTCAATGCAAATTTTGCAAGATCCATCCAGACATTTAGCTTTCACACGTTAGCATGAGTCTGTAAATATACATTACCCACTGGTCAATAAATGCAAGCAGCCCATGGGTGTGGTCTGTAAGCGCCATGCAAGTGGTATTGATTGCGTTCACAACCCAGCTGTTGGAGTGTGGCAAGTGGGCCGTCCTTCCCTGACCAGAGCAAGAGTGGCCATGCGTGCTCATAATGGCACGCAACCTTCTCACCCTGTACTTTGTGGGTCTGTACAGCCTGCGAGACCTGTGTAATAGATCTCTAATAATAAATTAATGTTTTAATAAGAAATCATTTGAATTTCCTGTATGAAGTTAATGAAAATGGACTTCACACTCACTAAAAGTTACATGTTGCAGTCTGTTGAGAGGATATTTTTGGTGACAAGGGGACGTCCGATATGTCTTTCTAAGGTATAATTTTTTTCAGAATGTCTATTAAAATAAATTTATATTTAAGTGACAAACTTGTTATTTTCACATGAGAAATGGTTAAACATGAACTTCATGTGAAAAATAGCAAATTTTGATATAAAAGGGTTAGGGGTGTGAAAGTCATTCAAGAATTTTCCAACATTTCTGCTGAAACAGCCCCTAACCAATTACTCTATTCCCAGAAACCATGAGGCAGATGTAAGGCAGTATTAGTCCATTTCTAGTGTAGGTGCTAAAATCAAGGGATGTTGTTTATTACAGAAACCTGGAATATCAGTCTGTCAATACTTTAGTTTGACTAGAAATATCCGTCATGTTAACTACCATCATCATATTTTTATTGTATTGTTACATGCTTCTGCTATGTACCAATTGTCTTGACCCATCCAATTGAGGGAGTGAAGGAGTTTTCCAAGGCCAGGCAAGCAATAATGCGAGAAGTACGTAGCAATTTACAAAGGTGAGCAGCCTCATATGCAAGGAGATAAGCCTTTCGGGACTTGTGCACTCCTCACCTTCAGTGTATAGAATTTCTGAGGCCATGTTTGAAATAATGTTCTGGTCATCTCTCTTGCCTCTCTCAGCATGACTCCGGGTGCGGAGAACCTTTTAGATTGGGCCAGCAAGAGTATTTATACATAAGCTGCAAGAGGCATCCGATCTAACAGTTTAAGTGTTTAAAGGATCGTGAGACCTTAGGTGCCAGGTGTGCAAAGACAGTGAAGCAACAAGCTAGCAAAGTGATGAGTGGTGGTGAGAGTGATCAGCGGGAGTTAAGTCTGCAGACTGCGAGCATTGACACTGTAGGGAGAAGAGACTGACAGGCGAGGCTATTGAACTGGATGCGTGAGAGACAGACATTTGGAACTGTGGCAATAGATTGAACATGTGTCAATAATGAATGTGAATTAAGTGAATGTAACAAATATAGACACATTGATAAGGACTTTTAATTAGAATTGTGATAGACGTTAAATATTGTGCTCACTGAAAATAACACGACTATTGGTGGAGATAGGTGGTGTAATGTAGTAAATAATAGCTGTGTGAATAAATTAAAAATTCATTTTTAATTTCTTTTATTTTTATTAATACCACCATTCCTCACAAGATTTGATACACTCCTGGTATCTTCTAACACTGTTGTCAAAAGTGGGATGGAGGCAATTATTGATTAATGAATTGTAAATCAGTGATATTAAGAAAATTAAGTTAGTTGTTTTATTAGTATGCAGAAATATTAAGACTGTTTTCTGCAAGCATCAAAGTGAAATATAACGAGAAAAGTGTGTGCAGACCTGGATGCACTGCAAGCATTGAAGGATTAAGTAGTCAAGTGAGCAAACACAAATGTTAATAGCGAAAAATAATAGTATGAACTAAACATAAACACCCAAATTAGTAGTGTAATAGAAAGTATTGAGAATAATGTAAATATCCAGATAACTAATGTGAGAGAGTTAGTAGATAGTAAAATGGACACATTAAAAGAACAAAAAATTAGAAACGAAAATAGACAGTAAATGAAAATGTAGACAGGAAAACAAGAAGGCATTTGCGAGTTAGTGAATACAAGAATTGATGTGCAGACAAGAAAATTGACAAAGAAAATGAAAAAAATGGTCAGTCTCGGTGGTAGAGTAGATAGTGTGGAGAATGGCTAGTGCATTGAAGAAATAATGGCAGGGATTTCTTCAGCAATGGAGGGGTCCATGGGGGCTGTGCAGTTAAGACTGCTCACCTCCTACCTAGGGGAACCAGGTTCAATCCCCAGCCAGGCCACTCCAAGATTTTTGCAAGTGGGAATCATGCCGGACGATGCTACTGGTCGATAGGTTTTCTCTGGGATCTCCTGATTCCCACCCTTACATTCTGGCACTGCTCCATTCTCACCTCGTTTCACCCACCATAATCGGCTCTCTAGACTTCGTTGTTAAGAGTCACTCTAATCTTTCAACGCAATTCATTCAGCAGCTGAGTTTCACTGTTACTGCAACAGCAGCTAAGAAAAGTTGGGAATCATTGCAATTTGTAACCAATCAGCAAACTCCGAGGATAGCCAGCACCTCTGCAGCATTGTTGTCATGCATCCAGAAGTGGGAAAGGGGGTTGCAATGAAGCCCACCCCTTATGGCAAGACTTCTTGGCAGTAGTACTAACACCAGTTTGAAATAGTCATCACACTTAATGGCTGGTCAGACCAAACAGCTGGCTCGCTACTTTGCTGCTGTGCTGAGAGGCCCTGCACTTAGCATACTACATACAAACTCTGCCAGAGTGACATCAATTGGAGTACTCTACACTGGTGTGTGTCTTGGAGCTACGTTTTGGTGATTGATGCTTGCAACATACCCTCCATGCCCTACTGCGAAGCCACACGCAGTGACCAGGGGAGCCACTGCAGGATCTATGGCATGACATAATGAGGCTGTCCCACCTATCTCTGGACGTCTGCCTCGAAGAGTTGCCAGACATCATCACAGTCTGCTTCTTCATCGATGCCATCGCTGACAGAGAGGCACGGCAAGCGGTACACCTAGCTGCATCTCACACCATGTAGAATGCCCTGGTCTGAGCACTTGAGGTGGAATCAGCAAGACAGTGGTTCACACCCCTATGTCTGGTATGGACAATGAAGATAGCATGAAAAAGACACTGAAGGAATTTACAGATGGCTGTGAGGGACATCGCTTCCAGGGTACATGCTACAGAGCTTCTCCCCCCCCCCCCCCCCCAATCCTAACGACCTGAGTGTTGATCATGTGGAGACAGATGGGGCATCTGATAGTCTACTGCCCACAACAGCAGCAGCAGAAACAGAAGTAGCAGCAAGAAAACGGGCAGCAAGATGAACAACAAATGGCTTCGATGAATGCAGTCAAGCACTTGCGTAAAGAAAATTGTGTGCTTCGTGCATATGCCCAACAACTAAAGATGGTAGTTCCACAGAGGATGTGCTTTGAGAGGCAAAGAACAGGCTGCATGAGCTCAAAAAGGAGAGTAAAGCAGTCGACAGGAGCTACCTGTGCTTCAGGGTACGTCAGTCAAGGATCCTGCCACAGCTCCAGACATCTACAAGCTGTAGTCTAGGAATAACATCTGCCATTCCTCGCAGAGAGTATTTTTGGCAAGCATGTACTGTGCCAGCGAGAAATAACCGTCTTCAGCCACAACCTGTAGCATCCACCACAAGTACCATCGTATTTCAGATTGGTAGATAAAGTTTAAAAGAAGATGCAAGGGGAAATACTATAGTTGCTTCATTTCAAACAGATAATGAAAGGATTAGTATTTCTGTAAGGCACCAATGACCATATTCTAATAGAGTGAGAGACTATAGCACTACTGCAAGGAGGGGAATGCTAAAACTTGGCATATCATGAGCCACTTGGCATATCATGAGGCATGCAGCAAAAACCATTTGAATTGATATGCTTAACTTGACCTAAGGTCACGAGGTCAACACAGCAGCAATGGAACCTATAGAGAGTTTCCAAAATTCTTCTTTGGTTGTTCATACACAGCAAGAGCCTCTAAGATGTAGTGACAGGATGAAGACCCCGTATGACAGGAGAGTGAATGTTGGGTGAGGTAGTTCAAGGAGAACTGGATTGGCTGTACAACCCACAAAGGCGAAAAGGGACTGCCTGAAACTACAGAAAGGTTGGGCAGTTCCCTACAGGATTCAGAAGATCAGTGATGTGGCCTTTTGAATTGTCATCAAGGCTCTCAGGCGAAGCCAAAGGCTGTCCACATTGACCTACTAGCACTATACGAAGGTTCAGATGTTGCAGAGTCTGTTTGGGATGAACAGATTTGGGAGGGGGGGGGGGGTGTTACATGCTTCTGCTCTGCATCACTTCTCTTGCCCTGTCCACTCGAGCAAGTGAAGGAGTGTGCCAAGGCCAGGTGAGCGGTAATACAAGAAGTGCATGGCGATTTATAAAGGTGAGCCACCTCATGTGCCAGATAAGCCTATTTGGAGTTGTGTGCTCCTGACCTTCAATGGATTGAATTTCTGGGCTTACCTTTAAGAGAATGTTCTGATCATCATCCTTGCCTCTCAGCGTGACTCGGGGTACGGGAAACCTTCTAGATTGGGCCGACGAGACTACTTAAGCTACAGCGGGCCTTCGATCGTACGTTTTTTATCTTGGAGGATTGTACAACCTTAAGCACCAGGTGTGCGAAGACAGTGGAGAGACGAGCCAGCAAAGTATCAAGTGGCGGCGAGAGTGACCACCAGCATGAATGAAGTCTGTGGACTGCTAGCATCAGTACAGTGGTGAGAGAGGGACTGGCGGGCATGACTATTGAACTGTATGCTGAGTGACAGACATTTTGAATGATGGCAATAGACATATTGAATATGTGTAAACAATGAGTGTGAATTAACCAGTATAGTGGCATTGACAAGGACTTTAATAAGACATTAAATGTTGCGCTCATTGAGAATAATAAGCATAATAGTGAAATTATTTAGTTTAATTTTGCAAATAATAGCTGTGTTAAATTGAAAAAAATCTAATTAAATTATTTTAAGACTTCCGTCTCTCATGAACTTGGATACCCTCCTGGTGTCTTGTAATAGTATGATAATTGTAACTCTGTTGCAGCTACAGTAAAACCCCTCCATTACGACCCCATTTATTATGACCACCTCTCTATTACGACCCAATCCCGAGGAACTGTGAAAAGTGTTGAAAAAGTCAAAAATTTGTGGCACGTCTAAAAAAAAGATACAGTAATCCCTCGCCAACCTTGGTATCTTGAACTGTGGTTTCAGTTATGCATTTTTGTAGACATTTTCTCCAACCGCGGTACAAGTTTCTATTATCCACGGTTTTCATTCTATGGGAAACTAGCCTTTACTGATGTTAGTGGTCTCGCATTTCTCAAGCTGTGGTCATAGACTTTGACATTTGTTGTCCCAAGCAGCGTGAAGCAGTGAATTACTTCATGCCAGAAGGGGGCACTGTTGTATTGCCCGTGGAAATGTGTGGGGGGGGGGGGTGTTGCAGGCCGGGGTCAGTAAGGATTCTTTGTCCTAGTCACATGCCTCTGCCTTACCCTCCCTGTCTTTTTTTCACTTCCATTATCCCTCCTCTTTTGCTGTAAAAACAGCTACACATTACAGATGAGTTTCTTAATCAGTGTATGTATAACTTCAAATTTAATTCAATGTCCCTTTTTTAATGACTTTTTTAAATTTTAAGTTTATGTGTGCCCATGCCTATGTAATATGCTAATTTTTTTGGTGGGCATTTGTTTTTTTTTTCTTGTGAAGTCAATTTTATGTGCAAGGTGAATAAAGGTAGGTAAGTTTGTGCAAATAAAATGTGTTCGTATGTTACCATATTTTTGCGAGAAAGGTTGTGTGCTTACGTAGGTCACGTCAGAAGTTTTTGATGAAAATTTCGGGATAGTTAATATTTCAAGTAGACCGCACTAAATTTTTATATTCCCATAAACATTACGGGCCTCATTGTGCAGTGCAGAGGCCAACACGCCGCCTACATTTAGTATAAATTCAACACAGTGACGTGAATTGCATCTATCAGCATGTTTTGTCAACACCAGGCTGCTGTTATGAAACGAACCAGCACTGGCGGCGACCGGCTGGCCCCCGCCTGCCATAATAATCTTGTAGCGGGCGGCAGCCGGCTAACCGGCGCCTGCCAGCTTGTAGGGACCGACAGACAGCTGCCCAGCCCCGAGGATCTAGAACCGATCGACAGATGCGAATCACCACGCCCGGCCGTGCTGCAGAGGATCTAGGCGCTCACCAAGCTATGTGTGCATGGCAATGTATTCGCTGCTAGCCCCAGCACACGAGTTATACAATGTATCTTCATATATATTGTCAATAAATAAAGTTCTGTGTTTTGCTTAAAAAATAAGGCATCTCCAACAGTGTTAAGTTATTTTTTAATAATACATAGTCTAATCTTTTCACACACTTTCAATAGCCATGTTATATTGTGTTTAGGCGTTCTTCTTTATGACAAGTGGTGGTCCAATATGCCTTTCTTGGGTACAAAATTAATCAGGAGACGTCCAGCTATTAAAATATATATACGTATTTATATTTAATTTAAAAAGTGGTTTTTTATGCAATAGAGACAATTGAACATGAACTTCGTGCAAAAAATTGCAAGTTTGGGGCCATGAGGGTTAGGGGTAGGTCAAAATTGGCCCAAAATTTTCCAAATTTTTTATTATGACCCCCCCCCCCCCCCCTATAATGACCCTATTCTCGGGAACTGCGCGAGGGGTCGTAATAGAGAGGTTCTACTATATATAGAATGTGATTTGGATGTTCCCACAATGCAGTTGTATCATATGCACAAAGTTGTAAACATCTTTAGACATATGACAAAACTTAAGAATGTCATTGATGTCAAGCTGATGAATATTCGTACCTTAATAAGGTTCAAAGAAATCATTGGAAAAAACTTTAATTCCTTGTTGTGTTCATTGTTGCTTAACATATTTTTATTGTTCCCGTTTCTTGATTGTGTGACAAACAATGCAGCTGAAATTAAACCTTAACAGTCGGTTCAGATGTGTCAAGGAGGAGATTTCACCAACCATAATGGTACTGGTGGCAGGTCAATCTATGGTAAAAAGTTCGAAGATGAGAACTTCATCCTGAAACACACTGGGGCCGGTGTGCTGTCCATGGCCAACTCGGGTCCCAACACAAATGGCTCACAGTTCTTCCTTTGCACCACACGCACAGATTGGTACATAATAGACTTCAAACATTGAAAATTTTTAACTGTTGGTATAAAAATGGAAGAAAAAATACCCTAAATCATATTTATGGGGTAATATAACACCCAAGGAGAACTCCCACCATAAATAAAGTGTATGATTAAAAACCTTATAATAATATAGTTTCTATTTTAAAATAGTAATTGATTTTTATAAAAAAATTAATTCTTTAGCAACAGTAACTGCAGATAAGTAAACAATAAAAATCATTATTTGATGAGCGATTAGCCGAAGCTATTATGAGACAGTAATACTTGGTACTATTAGTTTACTACTTAAATTGATTGCAATCATATTGTATGTAGAAAAATGATCAAAGTGTATGTACAGAATGTTTCATAATTTGTGACCATTACGATTGTTGCACATATAGTACCTTTCCATAAAGCATGTTCCTGTACATATGCAAAATAATACCTGGTGTGTGCTGAATCTCTTCTGCCACAGCTACATGTGCAAGCAGATCTTCTCAAATGCTACAGGAGGATCACACAAAAAAGTTGAGAGGAATTAAATAAAGGCATTTTGACAGTCAAGCAATCGTTCCACCCTGACCTATCCACCTTTCCCCGAATATTCAGTCAAGATGTTGTGGGACGGCACATGAAAAGTGTGCTGGTGTGTAATCATATTGGAACTATGTTTGCAGTTCATTATATTAGATACGTTTAATGTATGACAGACACCTTAATTGGTAATATTCATTTATACTACTTGATAGATATCATTTTTACCATAAATTTGTCAGCTAACATAATAATGCATTATTTTTAACATTGTGTCAAGGATTTTGGTAAGTATACTCCATGTAGTTAAAAGTGTATCCGGCTAAGAGTCAGCAACAGATAGTCCATGAAGGCACTCGCCGCCCTCACTGACACGTGGGTAGCATGTGCGTTTAGCCCGCCATGATAACGAACTTTCCCGATGGGAAACTATTTTAGTGCTATGTATTTTCTTATTTGCAGGGTTAAATTTGTGCCAATGTAACATGTCTTTCTTTCAGGGTAAAATGTGTGTAAAAATGTTCTTTTCATAATATTGCACCATGTTGGCTTTCGAACTTTAAAGTGTGTGCTGTGCAGAAAAGCTGGACACTGATATACAGGTGTGAACACCTTCAAAAGACAATTTCTTGGTAATGATATATCTGATTTAAAATTGCTTTAATAATTTTGTATTTAAAATAATTTAAGTGCCACTTCTTTTCATGTAATAACATTTTCACTCAGTGTGCATAGCACTTCCACTTGTGTGAACCCCGTAGGCAGCCATGGTAGGTCCTCGTGATCCCTACCCCTGGGCAGTCGTCCAAGGAGAGCTGGCGAAGTAAGACGCTGTCACGTACGCACTTCATATTTTTGCACTGAGTTAGATTTCCATAGTTCACTTTAGTTTACTGGTTAACCTTTGCTTTGCATACATTTTGTCAGACATCCCCAGCATTATGCTTCCACTTAAATAAATCTTTTGCAGCCCTTGTGGCTTTTTGAACTTAAATCGAGGGAAAGAGGAAAGATGTCGGCGAGGCCATGCTGCCCGCGCAACCTTGAATCAGGCGCCATCTGCCTATGTTAAAGGCTTTTGCATTGTAATTTCTGCTTCACTGCCATTAGCAATATTAAGGGTAGATTTGTATGTACAGTCGACTCTCGATTATCCGCGATAATGGAGGGGACAATTGCCACGGATAACTCTAAATTGTGGATAATCCGCATACTAAGAGATAAATACAGTTTTTCTAACACTAAGTTTTGTATGGTCGTAACTGAATACTGGGTGTTTCAGTGTGTAAACCTAGCCTATCATTGATATACTACTGTATTTACCCGCATATTTGATGGCCTCGCATAATTTCCGTACCCTATTATTTATTAACAAACCAAGAAATAAAAAATATGCATAATTTATGCACCTCTGATTTCTAACTTACAAAACCAGAATATAAAGTGTGTAAAATATGTGAGTAATCATGGTAGTTCTCTCATGAACATTACAATAAATACGCAGCGACAGTTAATACAAACAACACAGCAGGATGCGTATGGTGTTTATTGCCGAGTGATACTGGAATCTGAAGTTGCGGAAGAGGGAAGGCAGGCTGACGTCACTCAGTTGCTAGGCAACACGCCACTTCCCCCCTCCCCAGAGAGGGGAAACAAAGACGTGCAAAGCGAACTGCATGTCACCCATGTCATACACATACCTCCCACACTGTCCAGTGCGTGCGACATACAGCCGGCTGTTGCAGCGTGTGGAAAACAGTGTATAATGTAGGAAACAAGTTTCGCCTTTCATTCCCAGTTCTTCAAAAAAATATTGGGCTTATTTCACACACACTAAGCCCGACACTGGCGTTCCCGTGGTACGTTTCTGGTTAAACCACTCCAGCATAGCCTTATCTAGTTCCGCGTACGTTGATGGTTTCATAGTTTTCCTATTCGCCAATCCACTTGTCGAGTCCACACTGTTCGCAAACTCAATAAGTTTGGATTTATTGTTTCGTAAATCCTGAATTGTTGTTTCTCCCACTCCATACATAAATGAAAGCTGTTTTATTACACTTCCTCCTTCAAGTTTATTAATAATCTCCATCTTCTGCTGTAAATTTAAAACCACACGTTTACGTTTTGCAGACTTTTTTGGCTGAAAATGAGCAAAAACAAAACCGATCATAACTACTGACTGGCGAGATAAAACTGACACTGACCGTGGGAATGCGATGCGTGGGAGGAAGTGGCGGTCACGCCGGCTTCCAGCTATACCTGACAGGCAGCAGCTAGGCTAGCGAGTTGTGTGGTGGTGTCAGCTCGCTGTCTTATGACGTAACTAAGCTCATCGCACCATCAGGAACACATTTTGATGTGCGTTTCCATCGATAAACAAACATATTTCATTCTACAGTTATTTTCAGAGAGTTCCTGTTATGAATTTCATTAGTTAAGATGGGCGTTTTATTAAATAACTTCGTTCTGGCAGTGTTTGAGTTAATTTCCAAAATTTATTTTATCTTTCTGAATATGCAGCGGTTAAGCTGCAAAGAGAATAATCGAGAGTCTGTTGTACGTAATTTAGGGTTTTGTCATGCTAAATGGTTTTACGGCCACATCATTGGCGACCACGTGGTTAACAGCCGCTAAGTCCATGTTTGTGCCATCCTCGTGCTTAAAGTGTTCTTGTTTGTAATTTCTTGTGCGCCATAATTTTCTCAGAGTAATATGTGTTGTTTCATTAAAGAGTTCTTGTAATTTTTGTCAGGATTGATGTTTTGTAAGCAACCACGCTGTCGTCACACATGTTTGATCTTCTGCCATCAGGCTCTTCAGACACATTTGCATATTTGACAGGCAATCGGAATAATTTTCTGAAGAGCACCGTAATTTTGTCCGACATGATTTCCATGGATTTCACTGAAAATATTGCAATTCCACCTGCACCACGTGGCCCGCTAAGAACTTCATTCAGTGGCATCTGCATCATGTAAGAATGCTTTCACGCATCTGCGTGTTTATTGTGCCTGTTCATATTGTGTCCCATGTTCTCTCATCTATATTTGTGTAGTACGGTGACATTGTTTTCGTTCTAGCGTGCTAAGTGTAAAGACCGTCACCACACACACCACATTGTTGGGGGACGCGTCCCGACGAGTGTACGTTAGTGATGTAGGTGATCACACGTGTTAGTGTTCATTTGTAATTCTCCATGCCCTGCCTCCTGGAAGAATCTACAGTCCACCCTAGCAACTATAGGCTGTAGACCCTTTTCCTTGTGGAGACTGTGTTTTCCAACACCATGTTAAGTGGCGAGCTGGGGGAATCACCCAACAGAGTTAGCTAGTCATGCCCGAGTTTGTCATTAATTCATATTCTGGCATGGTATGTACTTGGAAATCAATAAATGCATACCTCAGTGACAAATTTATGCCTTTCTATTTAGCATCAACCAGCAAACTCCTGCCTTTTCCAGTGTTAAATGTTTAGTAATGCAAAGTGTTTTGTAAAGACGCTCGGGTGAGATGAACACACAGAACCCACAGCATCCCTGAGAACCCTGAGTCTCAAAGTGCAGTGTCTGGGAAGCACCGCTGGCACCCACCCACCAGTAAGTAAAAGAGTATTTGATCATCTTGTGTCTCACCCTACTGTGTCAAAAGTCATGTGGCAAAACAGGCCCAGTGGGCATCCTCCTCTTCATATATATATATATATATATATATATATGAGAACAATATGTCAATCAGTACAGGTTTTATCGGATGCTAGGCCAGGTGCATCCTATTCTGGTAGCGCTTGGAGCTACCTAGTCCTGGTGAGGCTCTAGATCGTATCCAATGTGCAGGACTGGCCTGGTAACTTTGTGGCACGGCACAAATTCAGGTTCTGGCAGTGAGATCTTATGTTTCACGTTACATGCTGCGGTTGGTATACCTGGAGACACGTCTGTACTGTACTAGCATGTGGCGGAGGCTTAACAGTTGTGCATGTGGACGCTGCAGGTATGTGAGTGTTTTGACTGTGGACATTGGGGGTAGAGCAACATCGTCGAGTCATAGGTAGGCGAAGGGAATTGTCTGCGGCTGTTCTGGTCAGTTGAGGAACTCGCTGACCCACAGGTGTACCTCTCTACTACAACGAACTGGGGCCATGAACATTTCCTTCGGAATAGCTGGTGTTATAGGTACTAGTAGCTGGCACATGGCCTGTGCCTGTTCTCGTGGAGCAAGTCTGTCGATGAAGGCTATGAAGGAGTGGGTCAACTCTTGTAGGTGCCTGGAGGCAATGAGTGTTTGTTTAACTTTCTCTCTTATGCCACTGCATTTGGATAAAGACATCTGGATTCACACAAAGACATGCTCATGTCCGTGAGGCGAAATTAAGGGAATGTGTTTCCTGTGCAGTGTGTCTGCCTTTGCCGAGTCTTGCCAATCCAGAGAATTTATGAGTGAGGTAATGTGGGCCACGTGTTACATTTTTAAGTGTCACCATGTGTATTTAGTGGTCAAGATGATAACTTAACACGAGATGCTATTTTAACATTTTCCTAAATGCTATATTGCTATTACAGGTAACAGCGGGAACTGCATTCCTTCTTTTATCTCGTTGTTACATACTTCAATTTCCCCGCTGGTGTAGCACCATGTCGTTTCACCCACACACTTCCCCTTCAAGTAGTCTCTTTGTTCACCCCTCCCACTCATTCAGCATTCTGATGCCTTCCATCCTCTGCCTTATGTGCACCTAGAACACACTGTCTGATTAACAACCTCTCCACACGCTCTCAGCTGATTGAGTATGTGCGGAACTTTAAAAATTTGTTGCTTGCATTTGGTGTCGGCTTACAATCAATTATATACGGTAAAACTACTTTTGTTTATTTATGTAAGCCTCTGTTTACATAACTTTCTTGATAATAGTATGAAACGCAATACATTATTTTTCTTTAAATACTTTGAAATTAAAATACTACATTACCATTAAATTAAAAATTGTGCATTGAAAAAATAAATTAAATTTGTCTCTACAAATATGAACAAATAACATAATAAAAAAATTAAAAAATACGTGATTTAATTTAAAAGCTTCAAAATTCTAGAATAATATATTATTCAATTCAAAATCTTATTAAATTTCAAAAATGCTGATTCACAGGCCTATAAAGTCAGTACTCTTTGCAGCTTCCCTTTTAGTCATAGCACTTAGCTCACACCCCGGTGTCAATGATATTGCTTATTATAGGTTGTTCATGGTAAAGTGAGCACTTTAAGTCCCTGAAAAATTTTTCCTCTTAGTCAATTTCTATCTTTCCGCCACTTTTTAATATAAACATTGTCATGTGACTAATAAACGGAGTGTATACATTTTACCTCTCTCAAAAATTAACGCCTGAGGCTGCAATAGAATACATTTATAAAGGGTTAATGCCTGGTGGGAGGGTCTTTAAAAGTGCTCACTTTATCTTGAACAGCCTATAATTATTTTAATGTCTATTGTCTAGGCGGGTAATGCCTTGGCTAACTTGAACAGTCAATACTTATATAGTATAGGCTATTCACTGTGAAGTGAGCACTTTTAAAAGCCCTCTCATATGGAATAATAGTCAATAAATATATTTTATCCCTTGTTAACTTCCGAGTGTGGTGGTATATACACACTGTGTTTATTACTTACATGGCAATATTTATTTTATAAAGTGGTTTAAAGGATAAAAAATGGCTGCAAGGGAAAAGTAACTAGGGCCTCAAAAGTGAACAGCCTATAGTTTGATTGTCCTGTATTGCCTAGTACTAACAAACCCATGCAACATGACTGAGTATGCTTTTTTGTAATTTTGTGACAGAGAAATTGTTGATTTACTACGGATTCAGAAACTGCTAATTTCATGTGGCTGCGGTTCACAATAAACATTTGCTTCATGGTGCTTTACCGGGCCACCATACACTTTATCGTCATGACATATATTTAATTTACTTAACATGTAACATTGGCCATGACCACAGTACCTCTCTCGCTCCTCAGAGATGGCTGGGCCACCATCCACCATGACCTTTTGCGCAAGTACCCCTCTATGCTGCCAACGAAAAACCTCTGACCTTCACTTTGATGTGGGAAGATCACCTCACCCTCTCCAGGATGGGTCATTGCTCCCTTCCATGTGTTACTTAGTTTTTCAGTGCTCCAAGAATGTTGCTTAGGCCTGCACGTACTCAATATGCATTTATTGTCGTTGAATTGCATTTACAATAAACATGTTCCAGATTACATTAAAATAGTGCTTACACATATATTATGAATTAGGTACTACAGTTACATTTTCTTTGTTCTAATTTATAAAACATAATCCTCCCTCAATGGCAGCTGGTTAGGAGCAAGAGAAATGGCAGGGGGACAAGTGTCTCCCTTTCTGTCTGTAACACACTTGTGATGGAAATGGTTAGCTGCTTCTTTCAGCTGTATCAGTTGTTTGATACATGACAGGATCTTATAATGAATACAGTTGATACGTTATGGAAACTAATCCAATATTCTGACACGTAGAAGATGACAAAAATGATATCAAACTACAAGCACTTAAAATGAACATTATCAAGTAAGGTGACTGCCATACATTAAACATACCTTATAACAATGTAGGATCATCACAAAACGCTCAAAAGTTATTGTAAAACTTTCCGTCATTAATTATTGATTTATTCCCAAATCCCTATCAATACAAACAAATACAAGATTTCTAACTGTATTATGATTTTTAATGCAGGCTTCTATCCACTTGTAATCATGGTTCCTAAATATTCAGATGCTGTTACAAAAAGCTTTTATTTCGCCACTCATTTTGTCTCTAACATATAACCTACCTCATATTAAATTATTACGATACGTATAAAATGATATTAAAAAATTGCCTTTATCACAATATGCTAAATTTACATTACAGGTTCCTTAATTCATCAACTTGGCTTAAAAACATCTGTGTCCTTATTTTTTGCAGTGCCCTATAATTTACAAAACATAGTAAGATGTCGTAGGATTAAAATTTTTTTCCATTATATTGTCTTTGTTATGTAATGACCACACTGATATTACATAACTATAGCATTTTTGTTTTATTTTGTACATTAGCAGCAACATGTGTTACATCCTGGATTTTCTGACCCCTTCAACTGAGTTTTTCCCATCACACTTCCATTCTCTACCTAGCCATAAGCTGAAACCCTACCCGGTGTATTTTTTTCCGAACTGAGGGAATGTTTGGGCATTTAACAAACTTTAACTCCTGCTTTGGACAGTTCAGTTTAAAGATTCTCTTGCTTCCACTGCTTGTCACTTTTCTTGACAGTAGAAACCAACTCTCGGCCTACATCTGGATGGTGTCCCAAACCATTTCTTACAGACCCATTTCTCACGGTCATAATATGCCTGCTATGGCCTCAAAGGAGGTGCGGTTGTTGAGCAGTTAGCCTGCTCGCCTTCTACCAAGGCAAATATGGGTCACCTCCGGATCTACGCATGTGGAAATCATGCCGGATGATGCCGCTGGTTGGCCGTTTTTCTTTTGAATCTCCTGTTTCCCCCGCCCTTTCATCTTGACGCTGCTCCATACTCACCTCAATCACCCTCATTGACTCTGAAGACCTCGCTGTTAAAAGCCGCCCAAATCTCTTCACTCACTCACTTACTCATTCCACCCTCAAAGACCGTTTTACTGCTGCTGTACTCACTTCCGTAGACACCCTCCATCAAGCACCCAGCTGGGCACATGCCGCACCTGATATTTCAGCTTGTTGGCCAGTCCTACTTTTCATGCGACTACATGTTCCCCTTATCTCTGCTTTTTCCCTCAATGGCTCACACACTACCGCAGTTTTTTCTGTGCATATGGCCACTTTTCTATCCACCTTGTCTTCAATACAATTTATAACTAATTGCAGCGCACTTACTTTTGTTCCTGACAGCTCATGTGCTACAGTCTCTTTTCCTACTATGCGTGTGGCTGCTTGTCTGTCTACCAGCTCAGAATCAAAATTTATTTTGGGTTGCAATCTGGCCCTGCTACTAGATACCTTTTATAGCATTTCTCCTACGCATGTTCTTGTCTCTTTTATGCTCGCAGTATTCACCTCTAACTTCTTACACAATGCCACATCTTTTCCCATGCCTGTGGCCCCTTGGCTATATATAACTAAGCTATATCATTACTCACCTCTTACCCCTTCTACTATGTACACCTTATTGTCTGCCCTGTTTGCGTACTCCTTAGATTTGTGAATTGTTTACTCAATTGATCTTCCAACTGCTCCATTTGTATTTGAAAGACTGAAGTGATTTGCTTGTTAGCCACTGGAATTGACCGTTTAGTGCCGACTGCAGAGTAGATACTCCAGTGAATGGACTACTGTCTGCTGTGCCTGTCATTTTATGTTGATTGCCTCAGGCAAAAAAAGGTTTTCCAAACATCTGCATCCTCTCTTATCTTTATTCTATTTTCCTCGACATTCTCATGCTGTATAGGTACACCATGCAGTTTGCAACTATACTGTCAAGATATCTAATAAAATGAGACCTGCAATCTGCTGTACAACCCAACTGTAGGTGATGAAAACAGTAAATAATTGCAGTAATGCCTTTGTGTTTGCATTTTGTACCATTGTTTGTAAAGTATATTAAATTAATTGAGATGTCTGTTATTTTCAGGCTAGATGGCAAGCATGTTGTATTTGGGCATGTCATCAGTGGGATGGACGTTGTTAGGAAGATGGAGGTATGCTGAAAATCATTCATAAGTATGTATAGTCTATACAGAGCAAGCATTGTAACCATAGTTTTGTGTTTTTGAAATGCCTTACAAATATTTTCCATATGCTGTACCATCACAACCAACATAAATAATTTTCCCCTCTAGCCATCTTTTCCATTTGTGCTCCTCTGACCCTGTGCTTCCTCCATTTTATACATTTATTCTGTGTATGCGGAATCCTTTGAGGGGAAAAGATTACAGAGCAGATATTTTTTGGATATAGTAACATTTTCATTTGCCATTTCAAGATCGGTTTTGATTGCATGAGTGAGAGTTGACACATGCCCCATCTTCATTTTTCTACAGTCAGTATATGCAGAACAGACTGAAATTAGGTTTTAGTTGCAACTTTTTAACCATTGCAAATTTCAGGAAATTCTGATCATGTGTTTGGACTTTAAACATGGAATTTAGTGGAATTAAAAGCGAATCAGTATTTTCATCTTTCAGGGATATCTAAGAGTAAAAAGAAAATTCCAGTCATCATAATCTTCTAATCTGCCTTCTTCCATTAACAATTTTCCATCTTTAATTTTACACCATTTTGACAAATATCACTTTTGAAACTTAGGTTATTTTGTCCATGCCGTGTTTTCCTAAGTAGAAAATGTTCAGCTTAAATTTCACTTTAACATTATGTGTATGACTTTCTACATTTCATTAGCAAATCATTGATGATTGAGTCATATATACTACTGGCCTAGTCCCAAAATCCCTTGCCTCCAATATTCGTTTAAAGGTTTTTGAGTGTAATTGTATACACATATACATATAGAAAAATTTAATGTTGAGTGTGTTATTAGACAATGCAAATAATTTTTCTGGATTTTATATGAAATAGGTAAGTAAGTGTCAGTACAACTTAACAGTCTATACTGAATTCTGTGTGTACTCTCTAAACACATAACATCAAAGAGCAGAAATAACACACAATTAGTATCAATATAGCACATTAAAAGAAATTTTGACAGTTTGCCAAAACATAATATCCTTGAGAAACAAATATTACCATGGATATATCTTTACACCTGTAAGTTTTCCTACATTAAAACATGGGTAAAGTAATTAAAATCAGAAAAATACACACACACACTTTAGTTTAACAGAATGTAATTACAAAGAACAAAATTTTAAAGATGCTGGCTTGAGAGATTTAACTAGGAATTAATATGTTTAATGCAACAGGTTTTGCAAATAACTACCAAAGATGAAAAAGACTCAAACAAAAGTTTTCCAAATTGGGTAACATTTTCATAAGAAAATGGGCTTAAGGTGTCTGCCTGCGTGGCACTTGAACTACGTTTGAAATCTAGGTTTTTTTTTTTTTTTTAAAGAAATCCATACATGTGTGCCCAAATGCTTTCCTATGAAAAGAAAACTCATTTCAGACTACTTATATGGAACTTTCAGAACATCACGCACATCGGAAACATGATTTTAATGCCTTTCAAAATGGGTGGAAATGGTTTTTTCAGACTGCTGTTTCTCAAAATATACTACCAGGACTCACACTAAACTATGATTAGAGGAGTGCATTGGACTTTGCTTCCTATGAAATTACAGAGTCACTGCTCAAAGTCCCACAGTTTCAGTGGTGCAATGGGAACACTGCATGTGAGTTCATAACTTTGTGTATAGAAATAATATCGCTTTACATGTGCCGGCTGGTGTCCTCTATAACACTTCATAAATGTTTACCTTACACACACATGCATATGCAGCAGCCTAAAGAAAATGTTCCAGTTTAACAGCTAACACTGATGCAAATGCAGTTCATTAAGAGTCAAAAATGAAACCAGACTTGTTACAAAAAAATTTTAATTTATTGGAATATTTAGGAAACAAGCAAACACGTAAAATTTGGGGTGATTTTTCAATGGTTTGATTTAAAAAATGTAAAGAAACCGCGAATAGACTACACCTACACTTATGGTAAAATTACTGAAAACAAAGTGCAAGCACATGAAATTGCCCAGTCAGCTGGTCGCTGAACGGTTTATGAACTTACTTTCTGGCTATGCACACACACCTCAGCCAACCTGCTCCCTCCCCTGCTCTCCTTTCATACCTCCGCTTCTTCCCCTTCCTTCCCTGCCAGGTTTGCCACTACCCCTCCGGTTACTCTTGTCCAAGCCTTCGAACCTCCAGCACCTGACCATCCACCACTTCAATTTCTGCTTCACTGTCATGAGTAATCTTCTGATACACCCTTTTCAATGAGCAATATCCTGGTAAAGTTATGAGTACAAGTAGTTTAAAGCTAGTAGTAAGTTTGTTTGATCATATTTAATATTCTAGATAGTTTAGTGCTGTTAGTATTGGAATCTGGTGCGAGTTCGTCTAGCTTATTTAATGTTTTCACAAGCTAAGGAATTAGTTTGCTGTAATGATGGTAACGACTACAGCGATGGTAGAATTGGGCCAGCAAAACTCCAGCTCTGTTCAAAGCGGCTATGAAAGGGCACTTTGATGTCGCCCACTGTGGCAGGGTTG
Source organism: Dryococelus australis (assembly GCA_029891345.1). Classification (NCBI taxonomy): domain Eukaryota; kingdom Metazoa; phylum Arthropoda; class Insecta; order Phasmatodea; family Phasmatidae; genus Dryococelus; species Dryococelus australis. The sequence goes on from CM056993.1 coordinate 103,271,050, forward strand.
GGGTTTTGGCTTAGTGCTCTTGGAAGAGTTACCGCTGGAAACGTTTTTGATTTATTGGCCTTTAATGGCTGTGTTCCGTGAACACTTTATGACATAGAGAATGCATGATATTACAGAAATAACGAGCCACTTGTTTTCAGCATCACACATATTACTTCACACTTGACGCTATCTTTAATAAAACTCCTTGACAATAACAAAAACAATAACATACCACCAACTGACATGGCTTCCTTCAAAACAGTAACAAAAACTTATTACTACATAGTTACAATCATTACCCCAACATTTCCGCCTACCTTGTTAATGTCACTTAATAACCTGATGACAAAATTATACTTGCATTAGGATACAAGGCTACAATTTTTACAAACTTAAATTAACCACATTTTGCACCAGACACTTTGAGACAAGGCTATTTCCTTCATCATAATTATGCTTGAAATGGCAGTGGTGCCACCTTGGCACTGGTCTTTTGTATTTCCCATTGGCTGTTTTCACTGCAACTGTCCGAACAAGACCATCTTCATCAGGGAAAGTCTTGGTGATACAGTCAAGTTTCCACTGCTGTGTTGGTAGTTTGGTCATTTACACACAGGTTTGGCACCTTAACCCACCACTTGGGTCGATTCTGTAGCCATGAAAGATACTCTGCTGACCATCGTTGCCAGAAATACTGCACTAGTTGTTGCAACAGCTGCCACCTGGACAAATGGTTGACCATCTGTGCTGCAGCTTCTTGTTCAGGTACTGCCACGAGACAACCTCCTGTCAGGAAATGTCCTGGAGTCAGCATTGCAAAATCGCTTGGGTCACTGGAGAAGGCGGTAAGTGATCTAGAATTTAGACATGCCTCAACCAACGTCAGAACTGTGTACATTTCTTTAAATGTCAAGGTACTGCCACCAAGGACTCGGCGTAGGTGATATTTCATACTTTTAATCCCCGCCTTCCATAGGTCTCCCTGGTGGGTTAAAGTGCCAGGAAATGCCATGCTGTGTCAAGTGTGTCTGAACTGACAGGTGATGACTTTCACTCTGCACTAAAACACCCAACTCTTTCAATTCTCGAGCAGCCCCGACAAAAGTGGTCCCACAATCACTATAAATGTTGTTGGGCCTACCACGACGAGATACAAACCGCTTCAGAGCTGCAATGAATGCAGGGGTTGTTAGGTCGCTGACCAGTTCAAGATGAACTGCCTTGGTTGCAAAACATACAAACAAGGCAACATAGCACTTAAATCAGATGTTGCTTGTTCTCTTACAATTGTGACGAATCAATGGGCCTGCATAGTCCACCCCACAATGCAAGAAGGGTCAGGCAGGGCATACCCTTGCCACTGGAAGACTACCCATCACTTGTTTGGCTATCTCCGCTCTCTGATGACATGTCACACATATCTTGAGAATGCGCCGAATGGTATCTCTTGCTCTAAGAATCCAAAATCTCTCTTGTATAATCTTTTGTACCAACTGAGGGCCAGCATGGAGGTTGTTCAAATGAACCTGCAATATAATAAGCTCACTCAGCTTATTGTGTTTAGGAGGTACCGAAGGTTGCTTCTGTTCTTCTGGAATACTTACCCTAGTGAGGCGACCACCCACCCTGAGCACCCCATCTTCATCTAAGAATGGACACAGACATGCAATGCGGCTTTTGACAGGTACTGGCTTACCCGCTTTAACACTGTAGTTCTGAAGCAAAATTATCCTGTTGCACATTCCTCACCCAATGGAACAGTGCTTTGTGTAGTTCGTGTACAGTCAGAGACGGGGATCTTCTGCAGTTTTTGCAGTACCTAAAACACCACACAGTCGTCCTCTGAAGCTTACTCAGTGATGACCATTGCACTAACATAGATACATCTACCATGTTACAAGCTACATTAAGTAATACCTGTTTTTGATCTTGTCCAACAAGCTACATTAAGTAATTCCTGTTTTTGATCTTGCCCAACAAGCTCATAATTCATGTTTCCCATCATGTCACATGGAAGCACAGGGTCCTGTAACCATCCAGGACCAGACCACCAAAGTGGATGACTGGGTAGCTCTGTGGGAGCTATGCTACATGAGGCAAAACCTCTTGGATTTTCTGTACCATCCACATGATTCCACTGAGACGGACTAACAAGAGCCTGGATCATTGCTACTCGGTTCGCCACAAAGGTTTTCCAGTGCCTCAGTGGTGATGCTAGCCATACCATCACAATAGTTGAATCTGTATAGGCAACAACGTCTTTAACTGCAACAGTCAGTGCATCCTTCACAGTTTTCAGCAGCCGTGACAGCAGTACCGCCCTACACAGCTCCAACCATGAAATGGATACTTGTTTCACTAGTGCTACCCATGTTTTCCCAGCAACCATGCACACTAGTATACTGCCATCGTCATACTGGGAACGTAAATATACCACTGCTGCATAAGCAGCTTCAAATGCGACACAAAATCTAACAAGTTCTAATGATACTGGTTTGCACTCAGTCATGCATCTTCCAATTTTGATAGTTTTGAGAACCCCAAGTTCCTTGCTGTAGTGCTTCCGCACATCACACATGTTGTTTGGAAGAGGGTCGTTCCAGCCAAGATGCAACTCTCACAGGGACTGAAGCAACAGTTTTGCTCTAATTATTACTGGTGACAACCATCCAAGTGGGTCAAACACTTTTGCAATTTCTGAGAGTAAAGTCCGCTTGGTGATACTGCCATGCTGGATAGTTGGAGAGACTGATATTTCAAACTGATCAGTATATGGGTGCCATTCAAGCCCCAATGTCTTCACTGGTGAATTGTCAAACTTCAAAGGAGCCACTGCATGTCGCAGGGACATTGGCACGGCATCCACAATTTCAGCTGCACTAGACAACCACTGTCGCAGTTCAAATCCTCCTTTTCTCAACAACTAGATGAGTTCACTTTGCAGTGCGACAGCTTCATCAATATTACTTGCTTGTGACAGCAGATCATCAACATAAAAATCTCTCAGCACTACAGCGGATGCCGAAGGATATGTGACCTGTTCATCTACTGCTAGCTGTCTGAGACTTCATATGGCCAGGCAAGGTGCACAGCTCTCCCCATATGTGACGGTACACAACCTATAATCCTGTATAGGATCGCTTGGTGATGGCCTCCACACAATTCTCTGAAAGTCTATGTCTGAGTCATGCACGCGAATCTTGGTAATGTCTGCTACCAGTGGAACTTCATGCTCTGTGAATCGGGTCAGTAAGGCAAGTACGTAATCTTGTTGCTTGGGACCCACAGACAATTTGTCATTAAATGAAATTCCAGACAATGTTTTTGCTGATGCATCAAATACCACCCTAAGCTTGGTGGTACTGCTGCTTTCCTTCACTACTACCATATGAGGAATATAGTACATTTTATGCACTGGCCTCTTTAGTTCATCTACTGGAATTGGCTGCGTGTGACCTAACTCCAAATATTCATCCATAAACTCACGATAGAGATTGTATTTGTCTGGTTGTTGTTTCAACTGTCTCTCCAACTTGTGCAACCTTGACACAGCCAACGAGCGTGATTCTCCAATCTGTCAATCATCTTTAAATGGTAACTTCACTAGATATCACTCGCTTGCATCTCTTTCATGAGTGGAGTTAAAATGGTGTTCACAAAGCAGTTCTTCATCTGTCAGTATATTCAATGGTTAAATCTCTTCCAACTCCAAAAACCTTTATAATGTTTTATCAACATCGAGCTGTAGGTGTAACACAGTTGCCTCTGATTTCTGCTTGGATGTGTCAATGGGTCCAGACAGTACCCATCCAAATACCGTCTCAATCACAACTGCAGATCCTTCTGTTCAAGTACAGTGTCCTGGTTGGAGCAGGAATGGGTAAATATCTGCTCCCAGAAGTACATCTATATGACCTGGTGCACTGTATGTAGGTAGGATCTGCCAGTTCCAACCCCTCCAAATGCATCCAGTTATTTTTTGGTTTAATTGGTTCTTTTGGCAGTAGCCCAGTCAGCTTGGGAAGGACCAGTGCTTTGACTGTATATGACGGCCCTTCACTGAACATTAGCCTGATGTTCAGAAGAACCATGCTGACACTCTGACCCACTGTTTTTGATGTTAAGCCAGAAATTGTAACCTGTGAGTATTCCTTCTGTAACCTTAGCTTTTGAACACAGTTTTCACTGGCAGAACTTGCTTCTGAACCTAAGTCGAGCAATGCTTGACATGGAATGCACAAACTCTTGCTATCTTGAATGTTTACTATGGCTGATGCTAACAATGATTGCGATGAAGCTACTGGCCTGGCATGGTGATTGTTCACTTCTGTTTTCATCCTGTCCTGGGGATGATGTTCTGTGTTATCACTACGATGCAACAATGTATGATGATATCGATGAGACAGTCTGCATCTTGAGGATGTACACTAACTGCATGACCAGCCCCAAGGCAGTTAAAGCACAGCCCGCAGTATTTTACAAATGCATGTCGCTCTTCAACTGATGCATACCAAACTCAGGGCATTTACGTAAAGTATGTTCCCCCTTGCATCTTGCACAACCATATTCTACCTAGGTATCATTATGTAACACGGAAGTGTTCCTGTAGACTGCCACTTAGTAGTACTTGTGGTTGGGGTCTTGCTCTTCACAATGCCAGCAGAAGCAAGGGCCCGAGTACGATGTTCTAAAAATTGTGTCAACTGTGCAAATGTCGGCCATTCGTCTGATGTTAGTAACAGCTGCCACTGTTTTTTGGACTCAGTGTCAAGCTTGTCTGTTACCAGGAAAACAAGAATTGAATCCCAGTGTTTCACTGGCTGTCCAAGAACCTTCAATAGCCTAGTGCATTCTACCACATTGTCCAATAATAACATTTTCATACTGCACAGCTGGCTGTGAAAATAACTGCTTTAGTGTTGAGTCCACCAATTCTCGTTTGTTTTCATACTTGGCATTCAAAATGGCCCATACTTCACTGTAATTTGCACTACTAATTGGTATTGATTTTAATAGTACTGCGGCCTCACCTTGTAGTAATCTGCTTAAATGTTGAAACTTTTACGCCCCAGACAAGATTTTGTTGTTGTGAACCGCTGCTTCATACAAATCTTTAATAAATGTTATTCATTCTTGAAGATTTCCAATAAATACTGGTAACTGCAATTTTGGCAACCTAACCTTACTATTGCCCTTATTTTTTGTTTCTTCACTGTGCCCTTTGCCTACCTCTAGGTGTGCTAATTTTACGAGAAGTGTTGTTAATCTGTCTTGTACTTCCCCAATTCCGGTTCATTACTATTATATTCTTCCTCTATTTTTGCTTCAATGCATATGTTTGTCAAACTCATCCACCATTAACTCTATTTTCTGTGCACTGCAATTGCACCCACATCACCAACATTAATATCTTCAACTGCTTTATCAGCTCATCGCACATTTGTCTTGAATACCTTCTTTTTTGCCAGGAGGGATTCCATTTTGGTTTTCAAGTTGAGTAAGCAGCTCCATTTATAACACCATGTTCCCGATGACGATCACAGAGAATTTTATTCACACTGATTCCACACACATCCGTACCCGGAGGACCAATTAATGTTCCGTGAACACTTTGTGACACAGAGAAATTACGAGCCACTTGTTTTCAGCATCACACACATTACTTCATACTTGATGCCATCTTTAATAACACCCCTTGACCATAACAAAAACAATAACATACCACCAATTGACATGGCTTCCTTCAAAACAATAACAAAAACTTACTACTACATAATTACAACCATTACCCCAACAGGCTGGGATAGTTATCCATGTAAGTATTGACACTGCTTTGTCCGCTACTTTTGCGAAGTTCGTTCCTATTTAATGATATTTGCTTCTTGTACCAGATTCCATAGTGGTTTTCAGTTGATATTTTTCTTAAGCCTATATAATTTACAAAGGTGATGTGTTGCGTTCGACGTTGCTCGTTGGATGCTTACCGTTTTGCCCGTCCTATCTTGGTCAGCTTCTAAACGGTTCAGTAATTTTGGTAAAGCAGAATTATCAAGCAACTAAATTTTTCTAAATGTTGACAGTGTACTTCATGCAAGTAGTAACTGTCCACAGCATTGGTGAAACAGAATTCAATGAGAAAATAATTTGTAGCTAATACAATTGATGTTTTTGAGAGCTCGTGTTGCAAGAGCTTTAGAGGTGAGCAATGTTTTAAGGCACTTGCATTGATATGGAAGTGTTGGTGGAATTCGCTATTGCCCAGAGATATTTTATGTGGGCTGGAGATCCTATTGTTTTTTATACTAAAGCACTCGAAATGAGTGATCTATTGCCCCTTTTAAAACACGCTTTATGTTTTTAAATGTGTAGCACATTGGCGCTTGCTATCATTAGAGAATGGAGATCTTGTAAATTTAATAGGTTTGTCTTTGTGTTGACGGCCTTATTAGTTTCCATGATTTTTAGCATATTCAGTGGCCAGATATCTTATGCGGTAAATGTCAAAACTGCTAGTCACATTTTATGAAATATTTTTCTTTGCTTAATTGCTTGCTCATGAGAGAACAAGAATCTAGGTGTTGAATTGTACCTATTTTATAAGGGTAATTTATTGTAAAATGTTTATGAAAGGTTTAGTGTCATCACAATTAATCCTCTTGGAAATTTTCCTGAAGTTATAGCAATTTTTGTATCAACTAAAATTTTGTTGTTTACTCCACAGGGTCAAAAGCACCAGCCCATTAACTAATATGGTAGCTAGTGCCTAATATGAAGGCTGAGTATTGAGAGTTGTTAAGCATTGTGTATTGTCTTAGTGAACGGAATTTATGGAAATATTGTAGAATTTTGTGTTCACTCACAAAAGTGAAAGTACCTGTAAATTTGTACTTGGTGCGCACCTCTCTAGTACAAATATCAGCCTTCTTTGCTGGGTATTCAAGTCTTAAATATAATCAGTATTTATAAGTACAAATATGCACTTTGTGTTGTGCATTTGATTAGTAATCAATATTTACGAGTACAAATATCAGCCCTGTTGGCTGTGCATTTTAGCCTTAATATAATTAGTGTTGATTAAAAGTGTGAAGGCTCGCTGACACAAGTGGTCAATATTTAAGAGTCTAAAGTAGCAGCTCTGTTTTCTGTGGAGATTAGCCTTAACCCCTTTTGGCAGTTATTACATGTGTGAAAGGTTGTTCACTATAATCAGTATTATTTACTCAGTCATTTGTATCCATTTGTTACTTGATGTGGCCTTAGTGCATGGAAATTTTGTAAACATAATACACTGAGCATAATAAAATCTAACTTGGATTTGAAATCGTGTGTGTTGTGAATAAAAGCTCCCGTGTCTCCATAGTGTACAGCACAAAATGTCATTAAGAATTATTTTGTCTGTAAAAATAAATCTAATTAGCTTAGTGGGGGAAAAAAAAGACATCCCAGAATAATTGGAAATAATAGAAAAGTAAACACGCACACACACACACAAACACACACACACACACACACACAGATAGGGGGAGTTCATTCTGAAACTTTTAAATATGGTTGCATACAATTGTCTACTCTCACATTACATTATAAAATAATACAGATTGCATTATGTGTTCATGGCCCATCAGATACAAAGCTTTAAAAACTATTAGGTATTGGCCGTACAGTACAGTATCTGGTTTGGCTTACACAGCAGTAATCATTAAAGAATGCCAATTTTGTACCATGTTTTCCCATGGATCTTACCATTGAAACCATATTTTGTATATCTAATTTGACTTCGTACCCAAATGGCCAGCTCTCCATACATATATTGAAATATGCTTTCTCTTGGTTGATTTTTTTGATAGAAATGTTATTCTTTTTTAAATAATAGTAACATTCTTAACATGTATAATATAAATAAATAAATATAAATATATATATATATATATATATATTTATATATATATATATATATATATATATATAATATATATATATATATATATATATATATATATATATATATATATATATATATATATATTTAGACCAGATTTATGAGTTCACACAGTAAAGAATGATTAAGACATGCAATTCATTATTCTTTATTATGCTTGACAGATATTTTCAGAGGAATGTTTATCATTGTCAAGTGAAATATATCACAATTTTATAATTTTTTTAATGAGTTTATTATTGTTTTCAGTCTATACTAACTTAGTTGCACTGTTTGTACTTGGTTTTTTGTAAAAATATTTTCCTTATCTATTGGGTCACTTTTGTTAATGATGTTATGAGCAATTGTGTATGTGTACAAATTAAGTAAAATAATTTAACACTGTTGTTGTTTCAGAAATATGGCACAAAATCAGGCTCACCTACAGAGAAGATAGTCATTGCAACATGTGGAGAGCTGGTCTAAACTTTCTGGAATGTTGGCCACTATATGATGACAACTGCTAGTTGTGCAATTGCTAACTTACACTTTGATGCAAAATTCTGCTTTTGGCAGAATGGCCATTGTTCAGGCTGATATCCAGTATCTGGACAGAATTATATTATTGACAGGATAAGAGTAAACATGTACATTGTAGTATATGAAAAAAAAAAAAATTTTTTTATAATGATATGTTAACATAAATCCTGTTTTATAGTTAAAAACAAATTATAAGAAATTTAGTACTATCAGAAGAGCTTAAATTATATAACTATTGACAGTATATCTGCAGGCTTTGCAGTGTGGTATTTTTATTTTACACTGTATTACTTATGTTATTAATAGAGACATTCTGGGAGCAGTGTTATCAGATAAACTTGTACAGTAGACCCCTAATTTTGCGACTGTCCATGATTCCTGAGAATTCTGTCGTAAAATCAAAACTAAACAATTTTGACCCTTACTATTTTTTAAAAAGTTATGGTCTATGTGCATTTTTAATGTGAAGTTCGTGTTTAATCAACGCTGGTGTAAAATCGTCTATTTTGAATTAAATATTGATTTAATTTAATAGGTAGACATCTTCCGAATAAAGTAATGCCCCACACATGTATTTTACTTCCTCTCGTTGTCAAAAATGTTTAAATATTGTACAACACTTAAGTTTTACCAAGCGTGAAGTCTATTTTCAGTGGTTTCTTGTGGGAATGTTAGAGGATTTCTTATTAAGTAATTAATTTATTTTAAAAAGGCACATCTGAATAAAGAGATGTCCTGGATGGGTCTATAGAGACCTCTTCGTCACCAAATAATGAGTGAGCACCAAGCTCGAACGCCACATAAATCACGGCAAGCGCCAAGCGGCAGCTTACAGGAAAACCACCGAATGTAGTCTTTAATTATTTATTAACGACTGAAGGTCATAAAGAAACAAATCTGAATGACCAAATTTATTTACCTCACTTCCAAAAATCACAAGTTTTGAAATGAAATATTACAGTTGTTATCAGGTGAACTTGGAACAGTCTAGCATGACTCCTCCCTTTACATGGTAAACAAAATGGGAGATGATTGCTTAGCAACCAGTGAGACATCCTTGTACCCTCCTTCTCGTGACCAAAAAGGTGGAGGGGAGGTCACTGTATGGTCTGTTTCAGAATGTTCCCTCCCTTATGTGTCAATGCATGTTGCTCTCCAAATCACAGAAGGTAACCAATTTTCACCAAGTTAGTTTTTTAGTTTTTCATATTGTGGTGTACCAGTTAGTGGTAATGATATAATATTTTTAATATTGAACACATTAAAAAAAAAAAAAAAAGATAGATCAAGGCTTCTTTTATTTTTACCAAAATTTTTCTATTTTTTCTTAGTTTTGGAATTTTTTTTATGGTTATAGAGTATGAACAGTAAAATCCATATTCACAAAACTAGGGGGTGGCTAACACTGTTGTTATGCATGCAGCATCAAGCATAGCTGCACATTGATATGTTTGCATAACAATGAGTAGAGGCATACAGCCTAACTGAGTGCAGTTTGTCAAAGTAAGAGTTTCTGCTCACCGCGTGACATGTGTGAAATCTCTGCCAGGTGTCCTGGGATTAGAGCGGCACCTCTTCTTCCATCTACCACCTTACCAATTAACTTACCAATTAAAGTAGATAACACTTGTTGGAGTGGATTCTTCAAAATCTCAATATTGTTGCATACTGATGATGCCTGAGGCATGTATCTGAGTTTGTGCAGGATTGAGGTCTTATTAAAAAAGAAAATGAAACTAAATTTGAATTCTAATTTATTCTCTCTGCTATTATCTACAGCATTAAATTAGCTGTCACCATATTTACTCTTTATTTAATAGTGAGCCCAGTATTTAATGTCCATTTTCACTCTAATTGACGTCCTTCATAATTCTCTGTTGGTTACAGTCAGTTAACTCATACTCATTATCAACACATGTTCAGTCTATCTGTTGCCATCATTTACAATGTCTTTCACTTGTCTAGTCCAGTAGTCCAGCCTGCCAACAGTACACTTCACTGTGTGATACCCATAGTCGCAGACTTCCCTTCCACTGGTTCTCTTGCTGTTTGTCTTCTATCACTTGGAACTCGGCCACTCATTCATTCATCAACTTCAACACAACTCCTGTCCTGGAGGCCTGCCGCAATTTTTATAGGGCTGTCCTGACCATCTTGAAGGTTCAACGTACCCCAAGTTACGCTGAGAGAATGAGGTCAGTAATCCAGAGCATTCTTCAGATATCGGCCGAAACCAATACTGACAGGGTAAGCAGTATGTGTGAAAAATAGATTGAAGTGTCGGCACACTTTAAGGTAACTGATACATGGCCATTCGCCTGCTGCTATTACATAACAAATGTCTTTCCTTCTCTTCCACTTGTTAGCAGACAAAAGCGAAGCAGTGAATGTGCAACACTGCCCCTCCTCAAGTATTTTCATCCCAAACAGACTCTTCAATGTCAGGACCTTCGTAGAGTGCAATGTGGACAACCTTCGGCTTCGCCTGAGAGCCTTGGTGATAAATCTGAAAGCCCACATCATCAAGCTTATTCAGAATCGTGTAGGGGCCTTCCCAACATTTTTGTAGCTTCCAGCAATACCCTTTTCTCCTCTGTGGGTTGTACAGCCACACCAGTTGTCCTTCTCAAAATACCTCACCTGACATTCTTGTATCCTCAAAATACCTCACCTGACATTCTCGTATCATACCCCGTCTTCATCCTGTCACTATTTATTCTGAGGTGCTGTCGAGCAAAATAATGAAAGCCAACAAGTCTGTTAGGTAATTCGCTGGCATAATCAAGGACTGCAGCTTCGTCTTCCATCGGTCGATCAAACAGCGTGTTACTGGGGAGTCATAGTTCTCTTCCAAACAGCACCGTTTATGGTGTTACCCTTGTGGACGTGTGAACTACTGTGTAACATTCAGAGATAAAAGTTTTTTTCTACTTTGTTTGCAGTTTTCCAATCGTAAGCAGTTTTTGTTCTAGAAGTTAGCAGCGACATAGTTGGATCTAGCCAATAGGAAGAGTTTGTGCCTAGTATTTCCATATTTGGTGTGAGGAGTGGGGGATGGACATGGCATGTGGAAGGGATTTGAGCCCCAGCCAAATTATATTTTGGTAACGTAGCTCAAAGAGAAGTAGGAGAGGAGATAGGTACGTGTCTAGCTGTGCTCTGAGGGCCAGGGGCCAGTGAGCAAATATTGAACGGACTTTGAAGAAGCAAAATTGAGGAGTTCATTAGGGCGTCAGGAGGGAAAGTTCTTTCCCTCCTGCCTTCGTAAATTTTCCTCGCGATGTGAGCTTTGTAGTGATGTATTGTTTTTGGGCGGTCTTTTTGAACTGTGTGTGATTCTACAATCTCCTAAGACAGTGAACTTTTTATGTGGAATTAAAAAAATTAAAAGGGAATTACTACAGATCTTAAAAAAATCTTTTTTTAAAATTACAATGTGGTGCCTTGGTCTCATACTCTACCACAAAAGTGAATCCAAGGTGTAATGCTCAATTTGTCTTTTTTTTTACCAATTGTGGTGTTACATTTATGGTACTGCTGCCGGCAATTCAGGCTACCCATTTTACATGTATGACGTCCAACGTTTAGGCTTGAGCTTCTACATGTCCTGCGACACTGAAGATTACCGTCACGCAGTTCAGTAATAATTCGCTCTATGTTGAAGTGCATATCGTAAACAACTACAATTTCCACGCAGCAGTGTACCAGGATCCAGCATTCCATTCCAGTGTTCCAGAGAGTTACGAAGAATACCCAAGACAATAATTCTCCAGCTGCAGGATACAAAGGTAATTTACCATGTCGAAGAAGTCATCAGGCATCAGAGGAGCCAGCAGCCCAAGTAATCACAATTCAATTTTTTTTGTACAGTCTTATACAGGTTATGTTGTTTGTTAGTATTAAAAAATTCATATTTGGTTGACAAAAAAAAACTGAAACTTAAAAAAAGATGCCGAAAATTTTGCAAGTTTACACATTTGGAAATTCCTTGAAAATTAATAGGTTTTTTTTTAATTCTTGTTTCTCGTGTATTAAATTTTGCCAGACAGTGTGTTTATAATTAAAATAGTGTATTCATACAGATATTTTCGTAATGGCTGACCAAGGGAAAGGGCAAATGAATGAAGGTGATGATTTTAGAGGTTTCGAACAGGATGTAAATTTATCGGATATAGAAGTAAACACTTCAGGTTCAGGACTGGATAATACAAATGGGGACAGTCAGAGAAGAGAAATGCCTGACATAAGTGTGCAAATAAACTTGCTGATAAAATTAGTTACTGAACAAATGTTAGAATCTAAGACTGAGCTTAACAAGCTAAAACACGAGTTTAGAATTGAGTTTCAGGAATTTAGGGTGCAACAAAGGTAGGAAGCTGAGGATTTTCGGGGAAAATTCACAGATTTTGTGGCTGACATTTACAATTTGAAATTGACAGTAAACAATATGCAGAGTACATTAGATAATAATACGAAGGTTGTTTTAGAATTAAAGATTGACCTAAATGTCAAATTGACAGAGGTTAGGGAGGAATGTGTAACCAAAATAAATTATTTTGAAAATAAGGTTGTAGAATCTATTTCAGTGAATGAAAGTCAACTTGTAAAATGTCAAAACAATTAAGAAATTGTAGCACAAAATTACAAGGGTTTGGAAACAAATTTGACACATGCCACACTATTGTGCAGTGCGCCTGCGTACTCTACAGGTGAGTTCGCCCCATCAACGAGCGGTAAAGAGCTCGAGGCAAGTCACATCAGTGACATACAAAATTCACATGTCGACAGTTGATTCCATGAGCCTGGACAACCACAGTCACACTTACAATCAAATGATTAATTATAAAATTGTACTGCCCGCCCAAATTCTGACACCTCCTCAACCCAAGATTGTTTTGCCCAGCAAGCCACAGATAGCAGAGAAGAAAGTTATATGAGACACCACAGGATTGCAGCACCCCTGCGCCCAGTAACGTCACAGAAGCAAAGTCTTGAACAGAGGTAGTAAACCTGTCGTCAGCCTCAACCCAGGGTGATACGGAATGCGCGGTGCCGCCACTACCCTGAGATAAACAGCCTTGCGGAGAAAGGCTATCATCCCCCGCACCCCTGGAAGAGCTCTAAAGCAGAGATTTTCGGACTATATAAGGAGCAGAATCACCTCTAGCCAGAGTTCGTTGGCTCGCCGGCCACACTGGTCAGCAAGCTCTCCCTAGTCTGGGCAAGAACTACTCCTCTCCCAGCTTGCAAAAAATCTACCAGCTCCTACAGTTTAAGAAATCTCCACCTACAACAACTCATCCAGCAACTCTTGCAAGACTCTCCAGAGGTAACTTTGACGTCCTAACCCTGCACCTTGACACCGTCGGGTGAGACACGAGACAAATGATGACACAAATACTTGCTGGTAATTTGGGCACCAGCGGTGCTTCCCAATCACCGCACTATTGAGACTCAGGGTTCTCAGGGATGTTGGGGTCTGTGTGTCCGTCTCATCCATGTGTACTTACAAATATATTGCCAATACTAAACTTTTAATAAACATCACTAAAATAAACAATTGATAAAACATGTGTGGCTAGGACACTGTCACTACTGAATAAAAGAATTGAGTTCACTGTAGACTTGTTTTAATTGATATTGTTCGTACACATCACGTGCCAATGAAATGATTATCGCGGTCGTGACTAGCCAATTCTGCTTGGGTGCTCCCCAGCCCGTAATTAATCTAGCACACGCCTAAATGGATGATCTCACCGAGGTGCGCGAAAGCACAGCCTTTACAAGGGAAGAGGGCCGACAGCTGCTAGGGTGGACTGACGGTTTTTCCGTGAAGACAGGACACTGTGAATTACAAATGAAACCCTTAATATACATTAACACATGTGATTACTCGGCATCATTAACGCAAACTCGTCGGGGCTCACCCTCCAGCACGTGGGTAGTGTGGTGACGGCCTATACACAGAGCCAGCTAGGACGGGAATAATTGCACCGTACACTAATTACAAAATTACATAGACCCTTGAATGATACATGAAATAAGATGGGACATGAGATGAATATTCTCAATAAACACACACGTGTGAAAACAAGCTTAGATGGTGCAGATACTGCTGGATGAAGTTCGTAGGGGACCACGTGGTGCAGGTGAAATTGCAGTATTACTGGGTGGAAATGGCAAACTAAATTCAGATAAAATATTATTTGTGTTGAGCAAGTGATTCTCTTTATGATTAGCATTGTTACAGGCTTGTAACATGCCTGATGGCGGTGAAATCAAACATTACTGTGGCCGCGTGGCCAAGTACAAAAAGCATCAATTTACGTGAAAAATACATTGAACCCTAAAATAAATGATTGCACATACAATGTTACATAAATAAGTTATTAAAATGCAATGATGGCGTACACAAAGACTCTGTTTCAGTCGGCCACGTGGTTATACGTGATGTTACTGTAAAATATTCAAACATGAAAATTACCCTCAAATACATACATAAAAATAAAGCTCTTAAAATTGTGTGTAGCAGTTATGCAGAAGTTACAATGAAATGCAATACACATAGGCAGATGGCGCCTGATTCAAAATGCATGGGTTGCGTGATCTCTCCGACATCTTTCTCCTCCTTCTCCTTGATTAAGTTAAAAATGCCACAAGGGCGTAATAAATAGTAAAGCAGAAGCATAGTGCTGGGGAAAATGTCTGGCAAAAACGTACACAATTGTGAATTTTTCTCAGAGTAACTAATATCTTGTCAAGTTCGTCCACCTTCACCTAAGATAAAGTAACCAAGTAATTTAATTTAAGCATTTCAAACTGACTTAAAATACGACAACGAATAATATTGGCTATGACAACTTTTAATTACTATTTAAAGCCATTCTAAATACTTAAAACATTACCTACTCAATGAAAACGTTAATTTGAAATATTTATAGTATCTACTGTATATAAACTCATTACCTGGTGTGTGAATTGGTAGTACAGTGGTAAATTCGGCGCCCGCGAGTGATATGCGACTTTTGGGTGTAAGTTCAAAACTTGGTCGGACCCAAATTTTTTTGTCATTAAATTTAAATCTGGATAATATCCCAGTATGTGTACAAAACTACTATATTTTGCAACCGGTCAGTAATTTTCGTCAAAATTAAAAATAACACACTCATACTCTAGTAACTGCAAGTAATTTTCAAGAAAATGAATGAAACTATACTTGTAAGCAATCAATTTATGTACAAGGCGTACAGTAATATAGCAATATTAAGATGTGCTAGCTAGTTTTTTCATAGGCCTATGCAAGTTACTAACTGGTAGCAGTTCTATGAATGGGGTTCGTATTTACTACAAACCACATACTGCGCACCCACAGAGGGTGCCAAATGCTAGAATGCAAACTGCTGCCGTGTAATATGAATCTTCCATGGTGGTTCATATATCGGCTGGTATACCGGCTCGTGCACCGGGGCTTGTAGAAGCTTGTACAAGAATCAAGTACGGCTGCAGGTATCGTGTAATATCAGCTTTTTAGAGGAACGTGTAATTTCACTCTTATTAAAAGCTACATTGAGTGAGATCACGTGTGTTTTTATTTGGGTTGCCTTCGGGTATTTCAGGGTGTGGGCTCTCACCTTCCCGCCAAAAGTGTCAATGTTCTGTGAGTGTGTTATTTCAGTGTATTTAAGTGTTCATATGTTTTGCAACAAAATTATGTCAATTGTGGGTGTGTGGTCAGACCCAATAGGCCACCACGTAGCATGCACATAATTTAGTAATTTATCTCGAAGAGTACATAATCTATGCATTTGAAGGATTGCCGCCTTAGTTGTCGGCCAAAAGACCCTGAGAAGAAGAGTAAGTTCTCCAAGAACTTCATAGCTGAATAATGCCTGGCGCCCTGATTAACAACACATTTCCAACAATTAATATTTTACCGTTCCTCAAAATCACGTCAACCCCTTTTCAACCAATTCACCACCGTCAAATACTATCACCTTGGCCGCAATCTCACTTGCAGCTGAGTGTATTGATGTGTTTGTTGGTGTAAATGTGCCACTATACAACCCTCGCCCAAGTATCTTTGTTTCCCTAACCTACCCTAATTCTAAGTGTTAGATGTACATCCGAGTTAGGGATGGGAACTAGATACGTCTCAGGGCTGGGTTCCTTATGTCTACAGAGGACGGGATCTATGCAATGGGGCATGCATCATGGCGGAGAGGGATTGGGTAGCCATGGCTGCATTTGAGGCCATAACTACCTCCCTAAATGTACCTACAGTCATCTTATAACTAAGAGAAGAAAGGGAAAAAACCAACATAAACACTGTAAAAACCCTTTCGGCTAGGGATGTTGCGATACTACTGATATGATACTGTTGTTGATACTATTTTTTTATTTTTAATGATGAGCCCCCAAATTCCACTATGCCAGCGTTAGCACCTTCTCTGTTCTGTGTGCCCTTCGGCATGCATGTTAGTAGCTAAGACGGTTAGAGAATGGGATGTGTTTCAGGGTAAGCCTTACACATCTTAGGTCAGGTTGAAATTAGGTACATGCATCGCAGCTGAGCAGGGTTATCTGGTGCCATGACCACAATTGTAGCCATGGACATACCCTGAAAGGAGAAGGGTCTAGATGGAAGAGCATAGCAAACCATGCAAAGTGAGAGAGGGCCTGGAAAAATCTATGTGACAGCCGTAGGAAAATTTACCGTATTTTGGTGTGTGTAGGCCGCATCGGAAGTTTTTGATAAAAAAAATTAGGAATAATAAATATTTTATGTATAGGCTGCACTGAATTTTTGTATTCCTGTAAATACTGTTAAGTCACTATTTCATACAAACATAATAAATTCCGACTTAAGTTTCCCCTACAAAACATTTGAGACAGAAAATTTGTATTAATAATTGCATTTTTCCCCCCTCCTCCATTCCCTTTCCTTTATTCCTTCCAACTTCCTTCAAAACTAAGTTAAAACATTAAAATGTAGTATGTTGACAAATTTCTAAACATGTTTTGGGGTGAAATTTTTTTTTGCTAATATATTGTATGTATGCCGTACCCCACTTTTTGTAGTCATTTTTTTGGTTAAAATTTGAGGCCTATACACGCCGAAATATGGTATTTCATTTTATTGGATTAGGGCTGGAGAAAGTAGGCTGTTTGTTAGTTAGCGAAGATAAACTTTGTGAGGTTAATGTTAATAGTGATATGAAACGTGTCGAGCTGCTGCTGGAATGTATTCAGGGTAGCACAACCTTAGAGGCGGAGGACAGAACTGTGCCACCCACCCGCAGATGCCAGTTATCTCTCTGGAAGCAGAAAAAAAGGTTAGTTTCCAGGCATAAAAAATAGGAGTATTTAGGAAGAGGATCAATACCGGGTGTTTTGGAATCAATACTTTTATTTTGATACTTTACCAATATCATATCTGTAAATGATTGATACATACACTTTTTTTTTTCGGAAATACTTCAAACTGTTAATTTTGAAGCTTTGTAATCAAAGAGCCTCAAAAATATAAACATGAGTTTTCCTCTATAATTTAAAAAGGTGTACAAGTCAGTATTTTACTTGTCCTCTAAATACAATGATGCCCAAAATGTGCTGCACTCTGTATTTTTTCAAAGTAAAATAAAAGATATGAAAACAATACCAATTCTGTAGAAACCTCGAAATGAGAGAACAATCTGAGGCTGTTTCCAAATTGTCAATGTATGTATGTAGGTACGTATATTTGCGTACAAGCTGTGATGTGTACCAGTTTCTGGTGGAAAAATCAGAAACTATGGGACAAAAGAAAAATGTGGTGCAATATGGTGTTATATATGTGTTACAACTTCTATGGTTATGCATTAAGAAGACACACGTAACCTTATAAACATTTGTTATTTATTTTTGTGTCATGGTTTTTACGTGTACCAGATGTTCACGCTATGCCTTTGTGCCCGTTTGTACCACCTCCGTCGCATTACCACAACAGCTGCACCAGACTGATCAACATTAGATTTTGATCATGTCAGTAGACTGAGAAGAACTGCGTGTTTACACTTTTCTTGCCAGCCTGCAGCGGGTCATTGGAGGGAACACGTAGGTAAGCGGCGCCTTACGCCCCTCCAATTTGTGCTACGTCAACAGGTTTGTTGGCTGTATTAGGAGTGCTACGTGGCCCCAGGGGGTGTCATTCAGTGGGGAATCAAATTAACAAGGTGTGCGTAAATTGACTGGGTGCTCCCTTTTACCATTAAGCCGTAATTAATTTAACAGTGTATATTTCTTTATGTTGCACCATATCTTACTAGGGAGGCCACCCGGTATTGCACAGAGGGTTCAAATAATCCCAGAGAGAGAGCATGCTTAAATCACGCTATCAGAAGTGAAATAAAACTGACCTCACAGAAGTGAAATACAGTGCAGATACCCCATTATTCTGTGTATTTCATGAAAGGGTAATGTTTGTGCTAATTATAAGAGAGCAAATGTAGTCATTCATCCATAATCAGCCGACTGAGGCTTCCTTTCATTATATATTATTGTTTGAAAGTTTTGTACATAGTTGTGTAAACAATTGTGAATAGAATGAAGAGGTGGGGGGAATGTTGCTACTATTTTTGATTGGTTTCGATGGTAGCCCTCACTCTCTGCAATATATACACTGACTTACCAACTGTAGACAACCTGATGAAATCTCCACTAACTTTGTTACACTGGCTGGAGAAGAATTATTCTCGCCACCAAAAGTTGTACTCGGCAACTCTCCACTCATTCAAATGAAAATTACTCACAAACAAGTATTTGCACAGTACATCAATAATGATATGCAGACCTTTAGGAGTGTAAAGGGTAAGCGACTACCAAGAAAGAAAACTATTACAGTTCTCATTAAGTTGTTTATTTAATAATTCTTAGAATATATTTGGTAGTTGGTGCAAACATAACCCAAGTAACGTACAAATTAATATTCAAATGCGTAGATGAAAATGCAATATAAATTACCAATGTAAACACTGTGAGATGGCACACCACACATTTTTTTGGACAATAAACTTATACAATGGTCAGCAAGGTACAGCACTGCTTAGTACATACACATCATACATTCCTCTACAGCAAATTTTATAAATTTGGCCACAGGCTACAGCCAGTTTAATAAACCAATATGTAATCGTTGTACGAGCAATTACAGACGTAGGCCTATGCCTAAATATGAAAGCAACTATTTAGAAGCAATTAATCAATTTTATCCCTAACTCAACTTGCTTAAGTATACACACACTTCAACAAGAGACTCCAGCGAGTTGAATAGACGAATATTGAATTTGTAAACATTGTTTACATTTATTTTTTGAAGGTGTCGCTCCAGTAAAAACAAACCTGCACCTTTCTCGTTAAGGGCTCTCAAATGTTCCACGACCCTTCTGTGTACAAGATTAGAAATAGCAGCTGTGACTAACTGACTGTGTTCTTGTCCCAATGAATGCAAATTCTGGTAGCGAAAAGCCTCCTTTCTGAAATAGTTGAAACACACTGTTCGGGTGTATAAACAGCCAGGCCCTTTATTCTTTATTACATCGAAGTCTGCTCTCTTACATTTCTGTACCCATTGCTTGCACCTACGAAATGACAAAACAGTATTTAAGTAAATTAAGGTATTGTGTGATTGGAATTTGCAAAAACACACTGACAATAATAAGACAATTTAAAAATATTCTACTACAGCTTGTGTACTTACCGAATTGCATCATTTGGAATTCTAAAAAGAACTTGCTGCAGTTCCCAACATTGTAATTATTGCAACCAAAAACTGCTCAAATCTTTCCTGTCATAATAAACAATTACGCGAGCGAGAAAATTTGAATTAAAACGCATCCTAAATACACGAACTACCAAATCAATGCACAGCTTATCATCATACGAACAGCACAAACCGCTAGGAGTGCTGACAAAGGTGTCTCGCGATTTTTTCTGCTACTATCCGATATTGTCCTTCTACCATGTTTGGTTAAGGCGCCAAGCCGGACAAAGTAGCAGCGTCTGAGACTTGCAAAGGCAAGACCAAGTCGTGCGAATCCAGTAACATTAAACTTTGCAACCAACCATTTTCACTTCAATAGACTTTATTTATATCGGAACCGTTTTGTATTAGCCACCGAAATGCCTGCACACTTCCCATGTGGTTTTGCATTGCCTAGGGGGACTTATACTACCGTAACCATTGTGTTACTGTAGGTCGTTCTGTCTGTATAGCCCTAATGGTGGGCAGAGTCCAGTGCAATGTATAAGTTTTCCCAGATGGAGAAGGTAATAAACGTCACTGAGATATGTGTGGAACAGTAATTCACCATATTCTTATTTGTCTAAACGCAAGGTTCATCAGGGCACGGGCCCTCAGAATACCCGCTCTTTATTATGCAAGTGTTCAGTGTTTCAAATAGGTATTCTCATTAATATTGCAATTTCATAGTGTTTTGGTGTGTGGTCAGCTGATAAGTCCACCTGGTAGTACCAGTTAAATACTACGTAATGTGGCGTGGCACCCGCCGAGAGGTACAAATAATATTATTAAATTATCTACATGAGGAAAGTAGAGAATCAGTGTGCAGATTTTTACGCCCTGGGTGAATGACCTGTGGCCCAGAGAAAATTAAAGTCAGCTCTAACATCATTGACACTGCTGGGACAGTGTCTGGCGCCCTGGGTAATTACATCAATGACTTAACCTCAACCCTGTCGCCAGCCAATTTCCCTTCACCCATCCATGGTCCCACCACACTGCGTAAAAATGATGCCCTCCCATGTCGTGCAAAAATCTATCATGCTGATTCCAGGAATTTTATCCAACCAAAATGTGTTTTTTTTACCAGATTCGTCCTTGTATATCCTCGTTCTGACCCTTAGACACGAGTAATGGGAGCAACAGTGTCGTGACGCCACCCAGATGCTTAGGAGATGCCAGGAAGACCGCAATGTGAGATACAAGGAAAGTGCAAAAAGTACAGAAAATGGCCACCATTGCTGCAAAGTTGGTGAGCACGTGAAGAAGAGAGACAAAGGGAGCATGTGACGTCACCCCATCCATCACCCACTCCACGCAGGACAGCTGGAAGTATTAATCAGGCGGACTCGCTCTACCCCCCAGAGT
Organism: Dryococelus australis; assembly: GCA_029891345.1. Classification (NCBI taxonomy): domain Eukaryota; kingdom Metazoa; phylum Arthropoda; class Insecta; order Phasmatodea; family Phasmatidae; genus Dryococelus; species Dryococelus australis. The sequence continues at coordinate 103,292,634 of CM056993.1, forward strand.
GCACGAGGACAGCTGCGGGAAGGGAAGGCGCTTCTCATCTGCCGCATCGTGCTTCGGTACCGCGCATCTGCACCGCGCACCATATGGAATTGTGTTTACAAACATGTCGGACCAGAGCCAGTGTAGTGCCCCGGCACTGCTGTGTCTGCAATGCTTGCGTCTGCTACCACAAGACGCAATAGCAAAGTACGAAGTTGGCACATCACACTGCCAGTGCAGCTGCAAGACCCCACTAACCAGTCGTACCGCGGAACCAGCAAGTACAGTATAACAGTGCAGCCACCATCACAGTTAGACTCAATGGTGGAGATGCAAAACAGTACCCAGAACTGCCACGCCAAATACTGTGCAGCACTGATTCCCTGTTGACAACTGCTCCGCGAGACAGGTGCTGCACGATGGTGAGACGAGCAGCTGCGCAACCGTGAAAAAGCCGTGAGGGGTGATATGTGACAGGACACTAATAAACCATTCGGACAATACCGGATAAAAATTCAAAACACACAGCAACTGAGAAGAGAACAAGTGAAAAGTGACTGGTTCCAGCCATGGGAAAGGAATTCCGGGAAAAGTGCGGGAACTACTAGTGCAAATGTAAAGTGGGGCAAGAGCAAACCACCCCCATGGCCGTGCCAGTATTGCCAGGGATGGCAATTTCACTGACATACACAGTGTGCCTATAATCCCCACTTGAACCGGAAAGAGCAAGAAACCAGACAGCTGCAAGCAAACACGAACTGATGGTGAGGTGGTTGGACGCTCCGGCCACCCTGCTCCCCCACAATGTAAACAACGGGAGCCCACACCACAACTACTAGTAAACCAGGTTAGTAGCACATCTGCAAAATTTATTTGCATCTTGGTAACTGTCAACAACTGTTTGTGTCATGTGTTGATCAATACAGTGGCCACGCACAACTTTTTGCAACCCCGTTTTAACAAAGATGCCAAAGTTGTGCCTACAAGCCAGGTTATCAGGTTAGCCAAGAATCAATATAGCAGTAAAGCTGTAGGAGAAGCAGTAGTGACTGTACGCGTGAGGGATATAGAGATGATGACAACAGCTGTCATTACCCCAGATATTCGTGAAGACGCAGTATTGCGTATTCCCTGGTTAATGGAAAAGAAAACTATTGTTGAGCCTGCCACTCGACGCATACATTTCGGTGCTAAAGAGTGACTCACAGTTTATAACGTAGGTAGATAGAACACCCGTAATTGCTCTCAGTGAGATTGATAATGATATTCTGCCACAACACTGGGCAACTTTCCAACACCTGCTAGACGAACTTAGGGAAGTTTTCGCTCAGCATGACGCCCTGCATCGCACTACAGTGCCCGAGCACGAAATACCACTAGAGAAAGAAGAACCTATCCAAACTCTGCCTCGGAGCTACTACCAGCATCTGGCAAAAAATAATCAGACAACCAGTACAGGAGATGCTTAATAAGGGTTTGATTGAGCCAACGAATAGCACCTACGACACAGCAATTATGTTAGCACCTAAAAATGATGGTTTGTGGAGATTCTGTGTAGACTTCCGATCGCTTAATTAGGTTACACGCAGTTCATTACCCCCGTAGATATAAGCGATGCACTCAGCTTGCTCGGACAAGCCAAAGTGTTCACGTCGTTAGATCTGAAAAGCAGTTACTGGCAGGTACCCGTCAAAGTTGCGGACCATGAGAAGACAGCCTTCACTATGCCGGACAGGCAATACCAGTTCTGCGCGATGCCCTTCGGATTGAAGTGTTCGCCCGCTACATTTCAGGCAATGATAATCCATGTCCTCGACGGTGGAAAACTCACACTGGCATATTTGGATGATGTTATTGTATGGTCTAATAGCTGGGAAGAACATATAGAGAATTTGTCACTTGTTTTGGAGCGCTTAGCATTGAATGGACTTACCTGTGCACAAGAGAAGTGTCACATAGGAAAAGTCATGGTTGATTTTTGCAGGCCATGTGGTGAGCGAGGAAGGGAACAAGCCGAATCTTGAACAACTCAAGTTAATAACGGACTATCGTCCCCATGCACTAGAAAATAGTCACTGTAACTTTTCGGACTAGCAAACTGATTGTGAGAACACGTGGAAGGATTCGCAATAATAACAGCTCAGCTGACCAACCTGCTGTCACTGCAGCACCGATTCCAGTGGACACGTGAAGCCGAACAAGCATTCCAGGAAATCAAAGATAAATTTCAGACGTACCCGACACTCGCCAGATCGGATGCCAGTAAACACTTGTATATACAGACCGATGCTAGTCAGAAGGGATGGGAGTAGTGTTGTACCAGTACAATAAGGGAAACAGACAAAGAATCAATTTTGCTAGTGCTAAGCTTGGCATTACTGAACAGTGTTTTGATGTGAATGTGCAAGATTGCCTAGCGGTCGGGGGGCTGTTCAGAAGTATCGTGGATATTTAGAATACCAGAGGTTCATGCTTCGTACAGACAACAAATGTCTAGTATGGCTCCATTCTATGTGCAAGCCGCGCAGCAAACTAGTATGGTAGGTCTTAATGTTGCAGGCGTATGATTTTGTTGTACTTACAAAGGACAACCAGCTGGCCAATACGCTTTCCACAGAGCGCCCAGTGCAAGTAGTGTTGCAAGAGATGAAACGGAATGGGATGACCTTTCCCCGCGGTCTCGCAAGGAACAGTACAGGAAATCAGATTATAAACAATGAATCCAAAAAATTGCAATGTTTTGATTTAATGAACTTTAGCGCGATGTAGTAAAGGCACAGCAATAATGTAAGGTTTGCCAGGGGAGGAGGGAAATGTGCTCGCAACAGAATGTAAACAACTGGCATGTTATGAACGGCCAGACTGAAACGTGTTCACCAACTGACTATTCAAAATGGAGGTTGTATGACCCCACGGGTACAAGGGAATGAGTGTTACCCTATGCACATCGTGGTAACATGGTGGGACACCCCGGTTGTGAACAGACAGTAAGGAACGTGCGCAAGCATTTTTTTTTTTGGCCAGGACTAACACGTGCCATGCACCACTTCATTTAGTGCTGCATTCTGTGCAACCTCTTCAAGGCAAGGCGGTCAGATGGGAGGCAACAACAGCCAGGACCACCCTGAAACCAATCGAAACAGTGTGTTTAGACCTTATGGGGGCCTTATCCTAGGACACCAAAAGGAAAGCGCTTTATAGTGATGGTAATGGTCAGTTCCTCCCAGAGGGTGGAGGCCTACCCCATCAGTTGCGCACAAGCAACAAATATCTCACAAGTTCTATGTGATGACTTTTTCCTCAGATGGGGGTTCCCAAAACACTTGCTGACCGACAATGTGCTGCAGTTTACGGGATGCAAGTGGGGAGCTTTGTGTGCAAAGTGAGGAGTGAGGCATTTAAAGATGGTGAATTACCACTTTAGGGCTAACCCAACAGAAAGGCGGAATCAAGAATTAAAAGTGCAACTCCATCTACGAGTAGGTGAACGACACACCACTTGGGCTAACCACCTGCTCGCCATCCTGTATACACTACGCCGCCAAGTGAATGCTGCTACATGAAAAACACCGGCAGATGACCTGCTGGGACATAACCTGCAACTGCCAGGTGAGGCGCAGCAAGAACCCAGGCAGCGATACGCTGCAAGGAAGACGTCTACAACGGCTTCGAGACATCCGACAGCACCAACAACAGTATACAGCAAAATTGCTGCCGATTACCACATGATGCGACCGCTCGTAAGAGCAGGACAGCAAGTATATGTGCGGGACCACCCACAATCCATCGCCCGCAAAGACTTTTGTGCAGGGTTTGTGGCAAAGTGGAGAGGGTCGCACAGAATCCTGGGAAGCCACGGAATAACCATGTACACAGTCCGGATGGGAAAAAGTAAAGTTCAGGTACATTGGGACATACGGCTAGCACAGAATCACTTCGCCGAGGAGATTGTGCCTGATGTCCTGATGACCCACGACGGAAATGCTCCTGTCGAGCTCCCAGAAGTCGGCAGTGAAGAATTAAGTGGTGAGGCACTTCTTCCGAGAGGGTCTCTATCAAATCCGCCACGAAGCGTGGAGATTGGCGACCTACCCCTGGCAAGCCTGGACGGCATCGCTGATGACGAGGCATCCAGGGGGGATGACGAAGTGGAAGCTGCGGCAGAACCTCCAGTAAGTGAGCCACCAGCTGGGGCAGAAAGCCTAGAATCATCCGGTGCAACCGTGCCTTGCAGGGAGCTTCCGATGGCTAGCAGCCCAGATGTGGTTGACGGCGCAGCAGCAATGAGTGCTCCCGTCACTCTATCAGCGCAACTAATGGTGCCAGTACTTCAAGTGGAGCAACCACGAGGGGATACCACGACACACGACATCGTGACACCAAGCGTGAAGGAGAGAGAAGCCATTTCGACGACAACTGCACCAGGTGACTACTAGGGTCCCCCTGCCATAAAATTGATAAAGTCAGGGCAGCCCGTGGGTATGAGCAACTCTGGTAAACAGCAAGGAAGAGAGGAGTCATCTAGGGGGTCACATGAATCTTTCCAACGGATCCTAGTGGCTGTCTGTTCTGGTCGCTCTCGGCGACGGCATGATCCAAGCAACAGTGATAGTGGAGAGGAAACAAGTGCAAGCAACGGGAGCAGCAGCTGCAGTGAGTCGGTCGGCTCGTTCTACCCATGCATAACACGTAGAAGAGTGCAGCCTACACCGTTGTGCAGCATGCACAAGGGGCATCACGATGCCCTGTGCTGCAACAAGGCAGTTGCAACAGCATGGACAATAGAAGTCACAGTCATGTGCGGCTCTGCAGGGGCACCCATACATGCTGCAACCCACGACATAGGCAAGAAGATGCTTGTGCTGCCAGTAGCAGCACCAGGCCTGCGGACGTTCTCCGGTGAAGGAGTGGTTTGGAAGGTGTTGGGGGGGGTAGGGGGGTTGGACATATACCGGCATCTCCTGCCTCATAGATTGTTTGCCCGGCCGTGCACGAAGGTCAACACTACAAAGGAACACCTCACCATGTAAGTGATGCGTGTGCAGTGATGTGTCCATGTGCACGGTGTGGCCAGTGCAGTGTGAAAGGTCAGTGCAAATGAAAATAGGGCCATCTAAAAAGGGCTTACCGGCAGGTGCCGTGTAACATTCCTAATGGAATATGTGGAAAGTTACGCCCTAGTGTAAACCCTGTTCATACTGAAGCAATAAAACAAGTGTTATTATGTTTGTATTTTCATCACATTTGTTTTCAACATTCACGTTATCCATTGTAAGTGTTATGTGTTTTGTTTTATAGCTGAAAATGCCTCTCCAAATTATAGTATTTTTCATATAGCAGGTAAGCCTTAATTGATGCAAGCAAGAGTGTTATGTTGTGTACGGTAAGAAATAGCTCCCACTTGGCACACTAACACCCACCCGGGCGGTCAAAGTGCCAAGCCGGACAAAGCAGTAGAATCTGAAACTTGCGAGGGCAAGGCTGTGTCGTGGGCATCCGGTGGCATTCAACTTTGCAACCAATCATATTCACGTCAATAGATTTTGTTTATATCGGAACCGTTTTTCATTAGCCGCTGTAATGCCTGCCACCTACCCCTGTGGTTTTGCATTGCCCAGGAGGACTTAAAACTACTGTAACTATTGTGTGACTGTAAGTCGTTTTGTCTGTATAGCCCTACTGGTATGCAGAGCCCAATGCAATGTATAAATTTTCTTGGATGGAGAAGATAATAAAGGGCACTGAGATACATTTGGAACAGTAATTCAGCATATTTTTTATTTTTGTCTGATCACAAGGTTCATCAGGTCTTGGGCCATCATAATACCCACTCTTTATTATGCAAGTGTTCAGTGTTTTAAATATGTCTTCTCGTTTCTATTGCATGTTCATAGTGTTTTGATGTGTGGTCAGCTGACAAGTCTGCTCGGTAGTTCCGGATAAATATTATGTATTGTGATGTGGCACTAGCCAAGAGGTTTGCCAAAGGGAAATTCAGTACAAATCATATACTTAAATTATCTACATGAGGAAAGCATAGAATCAGTGTGGAGATTTTTACGCCCTGGGTGAACGGTCTGCAGCCCAGAGAACATAAGTGTCTGCTCTACCAACATTGACACTGCTGGAACAGTGTCTGGTACCCTGGGTAGCTACATCGTCTTAACCTCAATCGTGCTGCCAGGCAATTTTACTTAACCCTTCCATGGTCCCACAACACTGCATCAATATACCTTACCATTGATAATGCAACTACCCTAAGCTAGGGCACATTAATTCAGCGCGAAGACACTTTTCCACTGTTTGTACAAGAAGGAGAGGAAATACCTTTGCATAATGGAGATGTCTGTACCTACAGAGAGGCTGTTCTCTAATGCTGTTTCTGGATTCTCAAGAAATGTGTGTACTTATCCCCTCCCCTTTTTTTTGACAAGCCCCCAAACCTCGCTACGCCAGCATGAGCACCTTCACAGGTCTGTGGGACCTCTGGCATGCATGTTAGTAGCTGTCTGTTGGAGAATGGAATGTGTCTCAGGGCAATCTCTGCACGCCTTAGGTCGGGTTATTATAATGGGCATCACAGCTGAGCAGGGTTGTAGTGCCATGTCCGTACTTGTAGCATACTGTAATGTTAGGAATTACAGCCCAATGCAAAGTTCTACTTTTTTATAAAATGACGTGTTTGTTTACATTTTTTTAAATTCACTTTGACTTCAAAATATTAATATTTACACTAGATTTATTCATTGTATTATTTGTGTCACAAACACGATAATATTGACGTCTGTAAACTATATTTCATGCATTGGAGACATTAAAAACTTTTGGTAACATTTATTTTCCCATCATCTAGCAAAGCAGTGGACCTTATGCCTGACGCCAGTAACGAAATAGATAGCGAGGTGATAGCGCCGACAGGAGAATTTAGTTTTGTTAAAATGCTTTCTTTCGAAGTATACAAATTTATTAGTCATATAAAACATTAGCAATTGGTGTAGATAAAATTGTTAAAAAAATGATTAGATTTTCTACCCCATATGGTATTCCAGTTATAAAACACATTATAAATCATTCTTTTCAATTGTCCACCTTCTCTACAACTTGGAAACATTCTAAAATAATATCTTGATGCCGGCTAATAGCCAGCGGCGCTAGAGCCAGGACGGCGCTCCCCACGCACGTGACATGTATCCCGCATATGCACAAAGAGGCCAATAATTTTGAACTTTAATATAAATAATATTTTTCAGTGTAAAACGTGTTTTATATTTGTCTTTGCAGAGTTTAATATGTATTGAAATGTGTTCAAGAGTTTGTTGCTACTTTTAAATTGTTTGGTTATGAAATTCAAATTGCCAGCGTCACCGGGTTAAGAATACTAATATTCCGGGATTAACGCTGTCATAAAGGGACACTAAACTAATATGAAAAATCATAAGAATATAATAAAAATGTAAAACCATATTTTATTTTATTTGTGCCATTTTATTTCTATAATAAAATAATATACTCGGCGTGCATAGCACTTCCACTTATGTGATCCACGTAGGAGGCCACGGTATGTCCGTGCGACACTTGTCTCTGTGTCAAGGAGAGATGGCGAGGTAAGACACTGTCACGTACACACTACAACCTTTTTTTACTGATGTAGATTTAAATAGTCAATTTAGTTTACCGGTCAACCTTTGCTTGCATACATTTTTGCCAGGCAATTCCCATGCATTATGCTTCTGCTTAAATATTTTATTTCGCCCTTGTGGCATTTTTTATCTTAATCGAGGAGAAGATCGGGAAAGATGTCGGAGAGGTCACGCAGCCTGCGTAACTTGAATCAGGTGCCATCCACCTATGTTTATGGGATTTAATTGTAATTTATGCATTATTGCTACGTGCAATTTTACGGGCTTTGTTTTTATGTATATATTTGAGGGAATTTTTTTGTTTGAATATTTTACGGCAACAGTACACATAACCACGTGTCGAGTGTCACAAAAAATTTGTATACGCCATCATTGGGTTTTGAGAGCTTATTTATGTAACATTGCATGTGCAATAATATATTCAAGATTTTATGTTAAATTTTTGTCAGGGTTCCATGTAATTTTACGTAAATTGATGCTTTTTGTACTTGGCCACACTGTCATGTTAATGTTTGATTTTTCCGCCATCAGGCATGTTATTAGCCTGTAATCATGTAAATCCTAAAGAGAATAATTTTCTCAACACGAATAACATTTTGTCTGAATTTAATTTACCGTTTCCATGAAGAAATATTCCAATTTCACCTGCACCACGTGGTTCGCTACGAACTTCATCCAGCGGCATCCGCGCCATCTAAACTTGTTTTCACACGTGTGTGTTTATTGTGAATACTCATTTCATGTCCCATCTTGTTTCATGTATCTTTGAGTCTTTATGTAATTTTGCAATTAGTGTATGGTGCAATTATTCCCATCCTAGCCGGCTCTGTGTATAGGCCGTCACCACACTACCCACATGCTGGAGGGCGAGCCCCGACGAGTTTGCGTTAGTGATGCCGAGTAATCACATGTGTTAATGTATCATCAGGGTTTAATTTTGTGATTCACAGATCCTTTCTTCAGGGAAACATCATCAGTCCACCCTAGAGGCTGTCGACTCTCTTCCTTTGTGAAGATTGTGTTTTCATACACCGCGGTGAGATCATCCATCTAGGCATGGTCTAGATTAATTGCAAGGTGAGGAGCACCCAAGGGAGCACGACGGAGTATTTCATTAATTTCATGGCACATTGATTTGTACGCAGAGTATCAATAAAAACAAGTCTCATAGTGTACTTACCTCTTTCATTTGCAGTGACGGTGTCCTAGCCACATGTGTTTTTCAAGTGATAAAAATGTTTAGTAAAAGTTTAGTATTGCCTACATGCTTGTAAGTACGCATGGGTGAGACGTACACACAGAACACCACAGCATCCCTGAGAACCCTGAGTCCCAATAGTGCGGTGATTAGGAAGCACCACTGGCATCTATATTACCATTAAGTATTTATTTCATCGTTTGGTTCGGGTCTCACCCGACGGCGTGAACCTCTAGGAAAGGTCAGTTATCCCACCAAATTTAAACATCTACGTCCAATCAGCATTTTACCTGTAATGTCCAAGATTATTGAAAAGATTGTACACACCCGATTATCAAACTATTTGAATACTAATAAACTGCTCTACAGTAGACAGGATTCCGACCATGTCACAGCACTTACATAGCTTTATTAGATATTACAGATTTTATTTACAAATCTATGGATGAGGGAAAAGTAAACCTTGCCATATTCATTGATTCATCAATGCCTTTGATATGATTAATCATAAGAAACTACTTGTAAAACTGGTGGCTGCTGGGTTTTCAAATTACTCCTGGAAGTGGTTTGAATATTACCTTCAAAACCGCACACAGCTGGTTGAAGTACAAACAAACCATGGAAAAATATATTCTGATTGGTAGCCAGTTATAAATGGAGTTCGACAGGGCTCAATTCTTGGCCCATTATTGCTCTCTCTCTCTACATCACGGCACTAGCATCCTACTTCAAACACGTTAAATGCTATCAGTATGCTGATGACACTCAACTACTGCTGTCCTATCGTGTAAATGAAATTGACAAGAGTATCGTAAAGATTAAGAGTGATTGACTAAATTTTTTAGAATGGTATGAATCAAACTTTTGAAACTTAATCTGTCAAAATGTTCTTACATTGTCATTGGCTGATAAAAAATATTACAGAAATTAAATCCTCTACAGTAATCTCTCTAAACTGAGAAAATATACCGGAAAAAAATTCATGCAAAAACCTGTATCATTTTTGACAAATACCTAAGCTGGGATAAACAGATATCGGCAACTATTCAGTCAGCATATTATCATCTCAAATATCTATATTGACTAAAAAAAAAAATGTTGACTACTGATATCAAACTTCATCTGTGCGAGACGCTAGTACTATCAGGTTTTAACTACTGCGAGGGGTTGTTTGTTAATATTAATAAAAAAAAAAATAATAAAAAAAAGAGCACAGGAAGTACAAACCGTGTGTCTTAGATATTATTTCAATCTTAAAAAGTGAGATCACGTCACCGACGCCCTTTTAAAATCCAAATGGCTGAATATGGAAAACATTTGTTTTTTTAACATTGAGCTACTCAAGTAAAAAGAATTATTGATACGCAAAAGTCAGAATATTTACTAGTCAAGCTTATTAACTTCGACTCTTTGTATCACCACAATAGTCGTAATAAAAATTAATTACAAGTTCCTTGATTTTCGAAGTCCATTTATCAAAAATCTTTCATATATATGGCAAGCAAAATTTGGAATGACTTGTCAGGAGATTTGAAAACCACTTCGCTGGACTAGTTCAGGGTTAAGTATAAGTCCTTTCTGTTTCAGAACCAGTTTAAATAGAGCTATCATACATAAGTTTATTTATGTCAACATTCACTAGGATTAAAATTAAAATTAATTAATTCATGTTAATATTAAATGAATAGTATAGTCTTCTGCTCTATGTATAATGTGTATTAATAATATCATTAAAAAATATTGTATAACATATGTAGAATATGCTAGGTTGTAAAAAGTACCAATTGTAAATCATACTTGGGCCGAATTTGGCCTCGAATAAATAAAATTAATGAACTAAAATTCTTAAATACAGATTTTCCTCTACAGATCAGTTCTGCAGCACTGTTTTTTATGGGATTTATCTGCGAGTGTCTAATTATGTTTATATATGTTCACACATAAGTTAATTTTATTCTTCTTGATTCAAAGATTTCTCATGTTGAAGGTTTTATTTTGTCTGAATATAAGTGTGTTCTTGTTGCTTAAACAAAATGTTTTATTTGAATCTTCACAAGTGCTTTCATATGTTTTAAGTTTTAGTAAAGAGTTGAATTTATTACCAGTGAAGTTGTCTTGTCCTTTGAGTACTGAATTGCTAATGTCTGTTGCTTGCAAACTTAAGAATTCTGATTTGGCTAACATAGCAAGCTAATGGCTACAATTTAAGATATTAGCTACACAATTTCTGAGTCAAATTACTGAAAAATGTTGGCATAACAGTCTGTATTCTGAGAAGTGTTAAGTTGATTTCTAACTTTACTGGAAAATTAAGTTTTCAGTAGCCACAATTGTGACTACTACCATATGTATGAGTTGTTTTTTATCACCATCCTACTAAGAATTTTCTCTACCAGCAAATGTACTGAAGATGTGGTGTCTTACGCTTACATTCTCCTACTCCTCCCCAGTGAAGTGCCGGGCACCTGATGCTTATGAAAGGGTTCCCACATCCTGTAACTCACACTTGTCTGTCACCCTGGGGCTCTCAAGAATCAACCACCAATTATTTTTGTTGTGTTTTCTGTAGTGTTAGCTAGGGTTTACACCATTCTCCCTGAAGTATATTCATCTACACATTTTACTTATTTTTTTATGTAAAAGTATAAGTACTTCTATAATAACAAACCAGGAGAAGTGGAGAATAAAAATAATTCCTTTTAAATTAAGTAGGCCTGGATAAAGTAGGGCATTAGTCCGTTTGAGAAGAAAGAAATGAAATGAGATAGCAGCTTGTGTGTATTGCGAGGGACACAACAGTCCCCACACCGAAGCCAGTCATTGCGTGGGCGCAGGCGCCCTTGAAGTTGAGCAACAATCAATAACGCCATGCAGACGAACCAGCACCATGGCATTGGCAGCAGCTGTTATTTTTAGGGACCCCTGCTTCTCGTTGTGTGGATCAGAAAACCATACAGCTCAGTCATGGCAACTACTCCATCTTCACTCTTCCACGGCGCCGATATCACAATCTTCAATCGGTGGGTGAAGGCGGGGAGAGTTCTTTGAGGAGTCACCCCCTCTCCATCCACCAAAAGAGGCCATATGTGTGGAAAACAAGGACATTTGTGTCCCACCAGTGATGGTGGAGAATCCACTGACGCAGGAGTGAAGGCTGACATCGGCGGTGCTTCCAAGGTCCAATACATTCCAATCCATTCATCACGCATCTGCAGTTGGCAACCTGCAGCATTCAGCAGTGAAGATCGCTATAATTCACATTTTTTCAGCACCAAGAGATCCCCTCACCACCTTGATCGTTGGGCCACCTCCAGCAGATGCACTTTGCCATCTCGTACTGAGCTGTCCAGGTTCCCGACGTCTATGATAACGGCGCTCTCGCACCGGCCAGTTGGTCCACAGGCTTGTATTTGAATATTCCCAGCCATCCCATAGCCTGAGGATCCCCTATCCGCCACCTGGGGATGCGACTCGTCGCGGAAATGGTCATCGCACCCAAACTGCCCTGGTTCCATAGTACTCGCAGAAGAACCTCGCTTTTGCTGGTCCTCAAGGCACTGGCTGATCTTGGAGAGAGCATACATGAGCCCGATATTCATCCCATGACAGCTCAGACTCATCTTGTCCCTCGAAGTGACATCACCATGTATATACTAGCACTGTCTGAATTCCCATTAACAGTACACACAGGCTCTATACTTGGAAAATATGTGAAATTGTATACTTGCTGGGCAAAATTGTATACTTACGAAAGTCGCTATATTGTATTTCAGGTGTAAAAAGTAACGTGTATAATCCATTCCCCATTGGAAGCGACTTTCTCGCAGCCCTGCTAAATATCTAATTGCAGGCCCGTTTCGTATCCTTCTGCCAGATGTAAACAAACATTGCCATGTGACTGTCATGTAACATCTGTAAAAATCAATGTTTACATTCCATTGTATGTGTACATATCTTCGTATACTTTCGCTACACCTTAAAATAAACATTTAAATGTGACTTCTACTTTTATACATGTCAACTGTGTTGTTTACTGCTTACAACTTTTCAAATAATTCTGTCATATTCCAAAAACCATTCGTATGAATAACAGTTTTGGCCTCTAACATTATTTAGGCAGGCTTTGTGACGTTTTAAAAATGTCTGAATTGACGACAGTTCTTACAGTTATTTTACATTAACCTATTTGTTTTCCACCACATGGCTTAATACATGTAATGCACGTTAGTATTTTGCTGCGACTGTGTTTAACACTGTTACAAATGTGTGGTAAAGGGCTGTACTAATTATCCTTTTGTTATTGATGTGTATTGGGTAATTTCTTTAGAAGGACGACCTCATTTGGAATTAATATTAAAACAAAGGAACCAGTCAAACGAAAAAGGCACATTAAATTTAAGGAAGCAACTCGTGTTGCTAATTTTTTTCATACAAAATGTAAAAGATAGCGGTGAACATGCAAACAAATAAGCCTACGATAACTTTTATTCTGCTCATATTTCTATGCATTGCTAGTACTGTCTATTAAGTTTATTGAAATTTATCGGGCTGGGCTTAGTATTTTTCTTCTGGGATTGTGGCAAATTACGTTACACGACTGTGTTTCAAACCCCGCCAGGCAAAGGTACAATGTTGTGATAAATAAACAGACGTGAATGTAAATTAATAACTTCGTCATAAAAACAGTTCACATTTAAAGTGTATAAATAGTGCTAATCAAATATTTGAAATCCCGTACACGCATGGCCAGCGTATCGACAACGATGCACAAAGGCATGCTATTTGACAGACGCAATGATTAACGAAACACACGTCACAGTATATTGATTACTGCCATGGAAAAACAGATTTAACATACCATCGTTACTTACATAGGTAGGTTTAAAAAAACACGTCTACAAACGTGATGTGGTAAGTTGAAGTTTTTTTCGGAATAAGAATAATTTACGTTTCATTTGGCAAAAAGCAACACGCCATGTCATGGCTCGCCACGTCTGCCAACTTCACTTGATAACTACCCCCGCCATCATATCAAAATATATTAAAATAAGTATCCAAACATTAAAATTTCTTTCCAGTTGTAAATTACTAATTCAAAAATCATTATTTTGCTTTAATAAGTATGAAATATGTTACAATTTAAAATATGTATAATTTATTACTTACTAGTGATGTGAAATTTCCGGGGTGTGAAAGATAAGAAGAAAGAGAAAGAGGGCGACAAACCTCGCTAGCAGGAAGTTTTTCAATTGCTTTCTCGTTTGATAAATAATACTGTACCATTACGGCCTACTCGCGATATTTTCCGTGGTTATTTAAAACTATAAAAATGAGATATGTTGTCATCGGGGCTACTTCCTAAATATTTCGATAGTCACCGTTTAATTTACAAATAGTATACAAAAAAACTTTGGTTAAAATAATGTTATAACTGTGAACTATTTCTTACCGGTCGTTGCCAACACGTTGCTGCACTCGCTATTATTAATTCATATAAAAAATATTACAAGCTATGGTAGATATTACAGTAAAGATTCATTTACTCGGTAATACAGTACTCTAAAGTTAACCACAGTGTTATATATTCGTGCAATACAGGTTATTGAAAAAACAGGTGACATGTTATGCCTAAGAGTGTTTTTTTCAAAGGTTGATTTTCATAAGTCGCTTCCAATTGGTGCATGGACTGCCTACCCCGCTGCGTTCTCCTCTACACCCTCTGAAGCTCCTCACTGTTGTTTCCTCTTCCTCTAAATATCCCCTTACTTAGCTTGCAGTGTAGCCCTCCCCATCATCCCTCTTCATTCACCATCCTGTACATCCTGACTAACCGTTCAACTTTCCTCCTGTCCTTCAATGAGCTCCACCCCATTTCTTTCATCATCACTGATGGCCTATAGTTCCCTTCTTCCTCACCATCTTGCCCCTGCCTTCTCCACCTACCCTTCATCCATCTTGCTGCCTTTCTCTGCACCTTTTCCAGTTCTTGCACCTCCACCTCCACATACGGGTCCCATATTGCTGCAGCATATTCTAACATTGGCCGTACCATAGTGCCATACGCCTTCTCCTTCACCTCACAGTTGACTCCCTTCAGCACCCTTCCCAGCATATCCAGAGCCCTTCTTCCCCTTGCAACCACCCTCTCTACATGTGTTTTCCACCTGAGGTCTCCCTGCAGTACAATCCCTAGATACTTATATTCTGCTGTTTCTTCTATCTCTTGTCCTCCCATCTGTACATGTCCCTGCTTATCATTTTATTTCTTGTACACCTCACTACCTTAATTTTTCTTACATTAATCTTCATTTTATTTTTCCTGGTCCACAACCATATCTTATCAATGTCCGCCTGCAAATTTCTCAAAATCTATGAAGCAGGCATCCACTTGTTTCCCCCCCCCCCCCTTTTTTGAACAATTACCTTCCTGCCATTTAGTACATGGCTTATTCTTATCACTACCTAATGACAAATTTTTAAACTAAGTTTATTTAAAAAAAAAAATTCATATTTCAAATAGATTTATTTCATCACTTAAAATTAGTATAGACCATTCACGGTAACGTGAGCACTTTTCGAAGTTGTTTGATTATACATTATAACCAATAAATACATTATATTGTGGCCTCGGACTTTTAGTTTTGGGTATAGGCGAATGTATATTGTGTTTATTACTCACATGGCAGGGTTTACGTTAACAAGTATTGGATGTGTATAAATAGATTGAAAGAAAAAGTTTACAAGGGCTTCAAATGTGCTCACTTTTACGTGAACATACTGTGATCTT
The DNA here is from genome assembly GCA_029891345.1 of Dryococelus australis. Taxonomy (NCBI): domain Eukaryota; kingdom Metazoa; phylum Arthropoda; class Insecta; order Phasmatodea; family Phasmatidae; genus Dryococelus; species Dryococelus australis. The sequence goes on from CM056993.1 coordinate 103,308,238, forward strand.
TCGCTCTAAATGTTATAAAACATTACTTTTTATATTGTCTTTGATTTTTACAAGTAGAATTGTTAGTATTTATTCCGTCCTGTGTAATTTGTAGTATTTTTAAAATGAGTTTCCGTACAAGAAACAGGAGAAAATATAATTATAAACACAAGAAACAATCGAATGTTGTTGTAGACAAACGTACATCGACAGCAAAAAATACCTCAATTTCTGCTTCCATCGGGCCTTTGCGACGCTAGATAAAAAAAAGAAACTATATCTTACAATCTAATAGCACTTGATAACACTAATTTGAAACTAATTTCAGCTTATTACGACTCAAGAACTGACTTTTAATTCGCATGCGTCTTAGCACTTGAAACTCATCTCTAGACTATATCACATGATGCGATCTCTAGACGAGATCTGAGAAACGACTATTAATAATGCTAGGTCCTTTTAGGTAAACAGTTGTAATAACGAATTGTTAATACATAAATAAAGACGAAACTCACTTTGGTTACCCCTGTGGACCATGTGTAGCAACATTCAGTTTTCATTTCGTGAGTCAGCGATTTGGAATATAAATTATTTTTCATGAGGTTTATTCTTGTGTGTAGCGTCATTCCTTATTCTTATTAGCATTTCTGTGTTGTTACCGAGATAAATTTGAAGTGTCATCGTCTGTCGTGCTGTGAACCTGAAGACAGTTTGCACTTTATACTAACTCCGTAGTGTGGTTTTTTGGTGTCCGCCGTCGTGTACGTTTCGTATTTTTGAACTTTGACGTCAGGGCGACGTAATTTTTGTGTTTGTGCCGTCTAGAATTTTCGCGAGGTTTCATGGTTTCGTTTTTTATTTAAATTGTTTTGATTGAATGACTGATATATTGTTAGTTTCAAATTGTTGCTTTTGGCCCTGGGAATTTTTGCTGTTGGCCATACCAATTCTTTTAAAAAAAACCAAACGCTAAAATTCTAGTATAATTGGTTGGTGCTGGTGGTACTGAAGAATGTAGTGCGTGGGTAAATTCATTGTGTGTTTGTTGATATTTTGTTTGGTCACGTTGGTTTTTTGCTGCCTTATTTTGTTTTTAGTTCATCATGGCGACTAAACGTCGGCCATTGCATCCAAATCGTAAGTTCAACTTTCGGCCGAATACTGATAATTTTAGGTTGACAACGGAAACGCCACAATGTGAAACAAAAGGAAAAAAACCGCTTCCGGACCCTTCATCCGTGAAACAAGTCTTACTAATAATGGTAATGCATGTTTGCAGGAAATCAATGTTTGTAGACACGAGTGTGAAGGTCGGGATATACGGTGGCAGCCTTTTCTTAGTTTCTTTCTTAGCAGACGTGTTACCTATGCCAAGGACTTACTTCGCCAGGTCAGATAATTTATTTAATCAATATTTTGTGAAGTTTGGTTGGGGCTGGACGCTATGTTTGACAGTGCCGTTCGTTGTTCTCTCAAGCCATACCTATTGCTGCGGCAAGCGCGAGAAAATCGCGCAACATGTCGTGAGACTAGGTATCGCCACGGCGGCGTGGTACTTCTGGACCAAACTTTTCAACTACGTAGAAAATAACTATGGCAGGTGCAATGTTGTCGATAAGAGGTTTCAGTCCAAAGAAGCATGTCTGGAAGGAGGATTTTTTTGGCATGGATTCGACATTTCTGGTCACGCCTTTATACTGATTTACAGTAGCCTGATAATAATTGAAGAGTGTAGGGCGATTAATGGTTGGGATGGCATCAAAGACATGATAAGAAATGAAACTCATTTGAGATCATCACGTGAAACAGCACCAGGTTCAAGTCCATTGCGTAGTTTAACGAATGAAGAATTTACCCTTTTACAGCTTTCATATGAAAAGTTCACTCCGTACATACGCTCTCTGTTCATTGCCATGACAATACTTTCAGTGCTGTGGGATGTCATGTTAATAAGCACAATGCTGTACTATCATATAATGATAGAAAAATTTATCAGTGGAGCTGTGGCAATTTTGACATGGTTTGTGACATACAGGTTTTGGTATGCCAAGCCAAATGTCTTACCAAATCTGCCTGGTGAAGGATTGTTCAAGTACAGGGACACTCGACAGTCCAGGGCACCATCGTTCAAAAGGAAACCGACTGTGAATAAAGGAGAGATACCCAAATTTATGGGTATGCCCCTGTATGGGCTGAAGAAACAAGATACAAAAGAAGATGATGATGAAAATTGTGAAAATGATCCTATTACTACTAGCTTGAGAGTGTGAGATTGATTTATGTTTGGTAGGCAAATTTTTGTCTTCTGAATGTTTGTCCATTGTGATTGATGGTAGGCCCCTTCTGTACAGAGCTCTCTAAATTTATTTTGCACCTTTGTTTATAGTGTGGTACAAATTATTTATTAAATTCACTTGTAACATATAATAGTTTTTTATATCTTGAAATATGTGTATATACAGTACTGAGGTAATTATGTACGTGGTGTTAGCAAGTGAAGTATTTATTATTGCTAAATTTTGTACATATTTTAATTAATTTATATCAAACATTTGTTATAATCATGAAATAATATAAAATACACATAGCTATAATAGTTGGGTCACTTAGTAGATTCTTATGCACTATTTTCCGAAAAATGAATTGGCTTATATTTATAACCCCAATTTTCCCATTCCCTTCATTGCATAAGAGTTGAATAGTATTTAACAATTCTATCTAAGCCAGTAGACAAAAACTAAGAATGAGAAACCCTACAGAATTATTTTTACTAGCAAACATTATAACAAACATTTTAACAAAGTGATGTGTTTCGGCCAACCTATTTCTGATGCTGTAGACTAACTTTGTGTGTTATTGTGGTGCAAGATAGTATTCAAAATACGTGCACCAATATTGTAAAACAGTTGATTATAAAGTTGACAAAATCAATTATCTAGGATTTCTCTTTTTTAGTTATTTTATGTTGGCCTCCAAAATCTGTAGTACTCATCTGACGTATTTGGAGGTAACATGTCCCACAACCCCTTAAAAGTTTTGCTTCTGTGGGATCCTAAGAGATAGAAACTAGCGATAAGTTATTGCTGTTTCATATCTTCCAGTTTCAATAAAAATCAGCAACATGTCTAAAATGTCATCACATGTAGTTAACAATTTGGAGTGTGAATGCAGAGGCAGAGTTGAATTCTACAAGTTTATTTGTAACTTTAGCTATTCAGTTGGCATAATTATGAAAGTGTTCTGTTGAATAACATATTCCTCTGTACATCAATACTACATATATGTGTTGTGTTCGTTAAATTCTTTGGCTGTATTTGGTAGGAAGGAATTGTTGCGGGGCTCTGCCAGTTTTTGTTTCTACAACAGCAGTGTACACTACTTACCAAAAAATATACTTTTTGTAGGGTTTAATATGTTTCATGTTGGCATGTAAGCAATTTGCCCTTATTGTCCCATGCAGACACGTATCCAGGAATTCTGCTTGGCGAGGGGTAGCCGAGGTGGAAACAGGCATTGGGACAGGGTAGTTTTTCCCTTTACAACAGAAAAAAATAGTGTAAAACTACAGAAATTATAGTTCTATTAAAAAAAAATTTGTTACATAATTATATTGTACTTTACATTACATAAATCTCATAGGCTGTTCACAGTAAAGTGAGCACTTTTGAAAGCCCTCTCATTTCAAATAATAGTCAATAAATATATTTTATTTTAACCTTAGATGTTAACTTTCGAGTGCGGTGGTTTATACACACTGTGATTATCATTTATCATGGCAATATTTATTTATAAAGATAGCTATAGGATAAACAATGACTGAAAGTGAAAAGTAACTAGAGTCTCAGAAGTGCTCACTTTACCTTGAACAGGCTATAAGTGTTGTTTCCTGTGAAAGTAAACCCAGTTAGGCCTAATAAATAAATATCTAACCGAAGTGTTAAAAAAAATTTCTGTCAAAATTAATGTTTGCCCCTGTCTGAAATTTTAACTACAGACTGTTCATGTTCATGGTAAAGTGCACTTTGGAAAGCTATCTCATTTGGAATAATACTCGAGTAATATATTTTATTTAAGCCGTAGACGTTAACTTCCGAGTGTGGTGGAATATACACACTGTATTTATTACTTAAGTAGCAATATTTATTTTAAAATGTGGTTAAATGTTAAAGAAATGGCTGAAACAAAACAATAACTAGGCTCTTAAAAGTGATCACTTTACTGTGAACAGACTATACTCCAATGGATGTCTGCTTTTATTCGGACAATGTAATTTTAAGTTTATCATCTCCTTGGCCACTGTTACGGGGTTTACACATTGAAACACTACACTAAGGTATGCAGTTTAAAAACAAAAATTTCTTTTAAAAAATCTGAAATTGACTGAGGAACAGAAATAAAAAGGGAGTCTCAGGGTGACCGCCTCAACTACCAATTCATGAGTACTTCAATAATTGTTCTCTTGAAATTTTGTAGGCTACCTCATAACTTTATTTCTGGTTGTTACTGTTCTTTTTACTCTACTCAAAGTGCATACTCTGGCCCCATATGTAAGGGCAACATTAGATATTTTTCAACTTGTGAGTGTTATCGTTTTGGTACATGTTAAGCCAGCCATGAGTTATTAGCAGCTAATAATGTGGTTGAATTGGAATTGGTGGTTGTATTCGAATTGAACGTGGTACAAATAATGATGGTTAAGGTTTTTTTTTGAGGACTAAGGATTATCATTTGTTTTATCAGACCACATTTTTTTATGCTATTTGCCAAATTTGTTTATTTTTTCATTTATCAACATTGTCAGTATTATTGGTTTGTATGATTTAGGCCTAAATTGAATTTCTGCAATTTGGAACAGTGTTTGTTAGAATTTATTTTTGTAAATGTTTGCTTTGAGTGTTTTTGTAAAGATGAATTTCATACACTGTTATATCATTTGTTTCCAGACTAGGGTGTATTAGTTTGATTTTACAGGGATGGGATCATTTTCATATTGCATTATTTTGTGTTCACGCACACTAGGTCAGGATACTTTGGTAGCTGGAAGATTGTTGTTGTATTTGCAGGCTGCATCTGTATTGTGCTGGAATTCATACAAATAGTTTCAGTAAGTTCTCCAAAAATGGTGTTGGGGGGGGGGGGGGGGGCACACCTGTTTCCATTAGAGACTGTCGTGTGATTTTGTATGTTGCAGACGAAAGTTAGTTGCACTGTGGTTGGCAGTAAGCATGATTTGAGGGGAGAGGGGGCATTCTTTTGGAAAACAGGGAGAATCTGGAAAATTAAGGGAATTTGCAACATTTATGAAAAGTCGGGGGTAATTTTTAAGAAAACCATTGAAGTGCAAATTGCTTATCAACAAAGAAACCATCGCTGTAAAGTTAATGTCCATCAATAATAAGTCAATAAAACTGTTACTATCACTAGTGCACTTCTTTATGAAGTTGTTAATATTTATCTTTGTATTTTCATAGGGAGTTGGACATCACGTCACAGGTTAAATGAAATATAAAATTATTTTTAAAACCAGTTGTATGAGTTGTGTGTATTTGGTAGATGCTTGTTACATATTAAAAATGTTTGTGTATGGTAATTTTAAATATATTTACTATTCAATTGCAGTTGTGTTACATGTAACGAGTTTTTTTACATTCATATGCTCAAATCTGTATGTATACTATAATCCATTCACGGTTACTTCACACATTTCTGACGTCCTTCTAAAGTTCTACTTCTACGATATTCCTCCGCCTCATGCAAAAAAAATCTAACCGTCTAAAACTTACACCAACAAAGGGACATTGCACCGCATTGCACTCGCATCGTATAATATTTAACATAAAAGTTATGTCTTACAAGGTATTACCATCACATACATACATACACACACACACTCGCAATTAGGCTACTGCCCAGTGGCAAGCTCTCTCACCTCTCCTTCATCCAACAACTCCTTTTCTACTTCCTGAATATACCAACCCCTCTCACAGATACCAATTCCTCCCTCAACACATTCCACTCCCTCAGACCTCACAAGCATGGACTGCCTACCCCGCTCTGTTCTCCTCCACACCCTCTGAAGCTTCTCACTGTTGTTTCCTCTTCCTCTAAACACCCCCTTACTTAGCTTGCAGTGTAGCCCTCCCCATCATCCCTCTTCATTCACCACCCTGTACATTCTGACTAACCGTTCAACTTTCCTCCTGTCCTTAATGAGCTCCACCCCATTTCTTTCATCATCACTGATGGCCTATAGTTCCCTTCTTCCTCACCATCTTGCCCCTGCCTTCTCTACCTACCCTTCACCCATCCTGCTGCCTTTCTCTGCACCTTTTCCAGTTCTAGCACCTCCACCTCCACATACGGGTCCCATATTGCTGCAGCATATTCTAACATTGGCCATACCATAGTGCCATACGCCTTCTCCTTCACCTCACAGTTGACTCCCTTCAGCACCCTTCCCAGCATATCCAGAGCCCTTCTTCCCCTTGCAACCACCCTCTCTACATGTGTTTTCCACCTGAGGTCTCCCTGCAGTACAATCCCTAGATACTTATATTCTGCTGCTTCTTCTATCTCTTGTCCCTCCCATCTGTACATGTCCCTGCTTATCAACTTCCTTGTGAACCTCACTACTTTAGTTTTTCTTACATTTATCTTCATTTTATTTTTTCTGGTCCACAACCATATCTTATCAATGTCCGCCTGCAAATTTCTGCCCCCTCTCCCACCTCAGCATATACAACACAATCATCTGCAAACAATCTGATTTTTCCTCATCCCCAAACCCATGTCATTTACCATTATGGTAAATAACAAAGGACCCAGCACACTTCCCTGTGGTACTTCTCTTCCTCCGATATTGTCTCCCCCACGTTCAACCTTTGCCTTCGCCCCCTGAGAAAGTCCCCTATTCATTCCACTACCCTCCTGTCTGGTATCAGTGCCTCCACTTTCCGCATCAATGTCCCATGGGGCACCTTATCAAATGCCTTCTCAAAATCTATGAAGTAGGCATCCATCTGCTTCCCCATATCAACTATCTGCACCAGATCCTCTAATAACCCAGCCAGCTGAGTCTCACATGAGTATCCCTTCCTGAAACCATGCTGGGACTCCTCCAACCAATTCCTATTGTTCATAACCCTCACCACATACTGCACCACCAGCCTCTCCATTACTTTTCCTGTATTTGATGTGAGACTCACCGTCCTGTAGCTGCCAGGCCTCCCCCTATCCTCTCCCTGCTTGTTTATAGGTACCACCATAGCATCCTTCCAATGTTGTGGTAACTTACCCTCTCCTAAGGACTTTTTAAACAGCACTTCTAAATATTTCGCCAACTCCCTGCCACCAAACTTTAGTGCGGTGTTTCCTATCCCATCTGGACCCCCTGCCTTACTGCTCGCCAAACCCCTAATTACCTTTTCCATCTCCCACTCCCTCATCTTAAACTCACTAAACACCCCCCAAACCCTGTTTGCCCCCCCCCCCCCAAACCCTGTTTGCCCCCCCCCCCCCCCCCCCCAAATTCCAACCCTTCTTTTTCCTCAAACACTGACAAGTACTGTCCTTGCAGCATCTTCGATTTTTCTTGGTCATTTGTCGCATGCCTACCATCCCTTCCTGTTAGCAGAGGGATCCCTTCCTCTCCTCCCCGTAACCTCCTAACATACCTAAACAATTTCCCCCATTCCTTGCTTTTTCCTTCTCCCCTGCTACAACAACCCACTGCCTGTCCTTTAGTCTATCGACCCTCTCCTTGATCATATTAATTGCTTGCCATCCCTGTCCTGGTGGTCTATACGCTGCCAGCAAAGTAATACTACTATTACTACTACCACTCAATTTAATTTCCATTACCTGGACATCCTCACTAACCCATTCTACCGCCCCTTTTAGCCCTTTCCTTACACACACCATTATTCCTCCTCCTCCTCCTCTCCCATCCCTGTCTCTTCTGAAGATGGTGAACTTATCCTGCCTACACTCAATGTCCAGTACTTCCTCAGTCAACCAAGTCTCCACAGCTACCACTATATCTGCCCCATGTCCTTCAACCTTTCCCTAGAAGCCCTCCAGCTTGTACACACTCCTACAGTTCACCACCATTATCTTTATACTAGTACTCTGATTTACCATCCTACATTGCGTACCTCCTATCTCCACCCCTGCGGCCTCATCAATGCTATCCTCTCCATTTCTCACCCCTTCCGTTTCCTTGCTTCCAATTGATTGCTATTTCAACAACTGCTGCTCTGCCCTGACCCTCTCCATGCAGCCAGCTTCTTCTCTACCTAGCAGGTCACCTAGAATCCTCTTTCCCTGTTCTGTTAGGTGACCCTGGTCCCTCCTTACACTTTCCCAGCCTACCCATTTCCTACTATCTATAAATGTAGCCCCCAAATCCCTACACACCCTCTCATATACCTCATTCGCAGCCACTGCCTTCCTATAGGATACTCCTTTCCTAACCAGCACGCCACTGACTACTGCTCTAGCTCCAGGGAACTTCTCCCGCACTTTCCTCAGCAATCCCCTGAGGTCCCGTTCTACCTCCTGCCCCACCTCCCTATGAGCCAGGTGATTTCCCCCTATATGAATGAGAACAACCTTTGCCACCCTGCTACCTCTCATACCACTAACCCTTTCCTCCAAATCCCTGGTATTTGCCCCCCCAAACGCTGCTTTATATGTAATTTCCTTCTTGATATTCCTCAGCTCCACCCCCTTTACAATAGAGCTGCCTAGAAAAACTACCTCTGGCTCCCTTCCTACAACCTGTTCCTACTTTGTGGCTCTTCCACCCACCTGCCTACCCTTGTCTCCGGCCTCCTGCAGCACCCTTGTTTCCCTCCTTTTGGCCAGCCCTCCTCTTTCCCCTCTGGACCTGAACTGTCCACTTTGTCCTGCTTGCTGGTCTTTGCTAATCCCACACTTGCAAGCCTCAGTATACTGCTTCTTACCTTCTACCACTGCCTGTTCCCTGCTTTCTGTTTCCCTTTCCTCTATTCCTGATTGCTTCGTGCCTACTACTATCACCTTATCCCTTGCTACTATATCTTGCTCCTCTAACCTTATTTGCTGTCTTATGTCTCCTACTGCCTTATCCCTTTCTACTGCCTCCAATTCATCTATCCTCCTTAATCTTACCACTTCTATCTCTGCCTCCTCCTCTGGCTTTCCTCGTGCAGTTCCTTCTGCAGCCCTACTTGCATTCTGTCTAACTCTTCCTCTCTACTCAGCTTTTCCTCCCGTGGACTGGCTTTCATTTTCCTTAGCACCCCCTTTACATCTTCCAACTCCTCCTCTAACTTATACACCCTCATTTCTACTCTACTCTTACCCATCTTATTCCTGACCTTTTTCTCCATCCTCTCAATCCTATGCATCATTTCCCTCTCTTTCCTGCTCATCAAATCTACCTTCTCCCCTTTCCACCTTTCCTCCTTAGCCATTTCCATTGGCACTGGCACATCCTCTACAAAGCTTCCCCTCAGAATATTACATCTATTTTCTCTGTTTTTATTTGTATTAATCATAAATGAAATATTATAATTGATCTATAAAATACAGTATAAGTTCTATCAAACCAAAAATAACGTAATTTTATGTTGACACAAAGTTTATAACAGTTGCGATACATGGAATATTTAGGGAACAACTAAATACGTAATTATTTGTTTGAAAAGTGCGAAGAAACTGCGAATTGACTATACAAGGCCTTCATGTTTATGTTCATTATGGCATATTTCAATTTTAAAAGTAATATTTCTGTACAATTCCTCTCAAGGAATGTGGTAACACCTGAGATGTGTTACAAATTAAATAAGAGATGTTTTAAGTTCAATATATTTGGAATAAAACTATCACCAACTCTTTTACGTTTCATCTGTTGTTAAACCCAACATATTTGTACATGAGCTGCTTGCTTCAGGAATTTTGTTTGCCAAGCAGCATTACAGATTGGTTTCATGGAAATTAAGTTGATGATCGCAAAATTCAATTAATAGACTGCTGCACAAATGTAATGTTTTTACTGTTCTCTGCACATTATACAATTTAGATAATAAATTATTTCATAGGCAGTGATTATGCTAAAATGAGCAGTCTGGGAAAAATGCAAATTTAGTTTTAGGAAGCATGAATAAGTCAGGGAATTTTGAAATGGAAATTGAGTGTTTATCCTGTAGCATTCACATGCGTGCCTTCTCAATTCTACTATGTGGATATTATTTTTTAATTACAAATGGATTATGCAGACTCGAGTGATTAGTGGGGATTATGCAGACTCGAGTGATTAGTGGTTGTGAATGGGTTGTGCTGAAGTTGTTCCATGAACAGTTACGAATTTTGTATGGTTTTTCAGTGGGTCCGTTTAAAACTGTGGTTATTACAAATCAAGCTTTGGGTTAATTAGTTGGCTCAAGATCTGAACTCATACACTTTGATATTAGGATATGCAGAAACTTGTGTTTGTCAAGAATCTGTATAAGTTACGTTAATTGTAGGTACTTAGTGTAGTGTAGCAATAGGACTTAAGGTGCTGCCTAACAGAATGGATTTTGTGTAATTGTGAGCTAGCATCTTACAGTGTAATATCAAATACAAAGATGTGCTGCATATCCACTTATGTACTACTATAAACATGTACACTGTACCAGTTTGTGCACCCTAAAAACTATTGTGAAAACATAAATTTACCTGTTTTCACTTTCCCCTGCATTAAAATACAAAATGGAAACTAAATTTGATATGTGAAATGAGTGCCATTTGAATTGTAAGCAGTTTTGAATAATTATTTATATGGAGGCAGCACACTTAGTACAGATTTAGGTTACAGTTAGCAAACCAGTAATATCATGCCGACTGTACTGATTAATCTTTAACATAACAGTTATATTGTTGTCTAAACTGTGTTCTGTTTTTTTTTTGTTTTTTTTTTTTTTTTTTTTTTTATGATATTGGATAATTTATGTGTAGTTATACATAGTTTCAAATTGTACTGCATGTGATAATGCTAATATACTCTGTTGACATCACAGTTTTGGCAGATTGGACATTTATACAAATTATTGTTTCAGTAATTGCTGTCAGTAGTAATTTGATAATTGAAGTTTTCTCTTTCCATATAATCAAAGTCATGCACTATTAGTACTTAATATGTAAGGTTCTCAAAGTATTTTTGTACACTTCTGTATCAACTTAGAGCTGTTATGTGAGCAGATAATTATTACAACACTGTATAATGTTTAGTAGAATGATAAAAGATTCCAACAGAACACTTCTGGTGTCAGATGTTACATTTCCAGTGCAGGGTGACATTAATAGTGTATTCCAATTATTTGCACTGGGTGTGCCTGGAAAACTAGAAAATTGCAAATATCATGTGATTGACAGAATCGAGTACTTGTTTGTCAGATATATTTGCACTCAAATGCCACACTATGGAGACAGTGACAAAAATTTGCAATTCGAAAGTGGAAAATGACTGCACTAAGTGCATGTGCAGACAAACTGGAACACACAGAACTTGAACAGTGTGCACTGAGTGCAGTGCAGTGCAGCAATTGGAATTTACCATTAGAAGATTGCCACTACTGGAAGCAGTACGCTCCTGACTGAATAATTGTGTCCAATGTAGGCCATATATGTTATTTTATTGCCGGTGAATGCTAGTGCTGCCATGATGCAAGAACTCTATGCTGAACATTATACATAATTTATTTTTAAGTTTTAAAATCTGTGAATTTCATATGTGAAAACAGTTTGTTTTAGTTTGTGGGCTTACGGGCTTAATTTTTTTAAAAGAATGCTCAGTTGGGATAGGCAAATATTATTAATTTTTTAAAAGAATGCTCAGTTGAGATAGGCAAAAAAATATTATTAATGTAGGCCTAGGTGAAACAATTATGAATTGTAACTTGATTTCTATGCACACTGCTAAATTGTCTTCATAGTTTACAAAAGTGTCGTGATCAGTTTGCAAGGTATATCACTTTGTGCTCTGAAATTTGAAGTATCGTTTTTGTGGTTATTTTCCCTTGTATTATTTGGTATTCCTTACTTGGGCAAATTTTGTGATGCATCGTGGCTGGTTGGTAAGTGATCCCTCAACTATATTTTGCATGGTTTGTTTCATTCTGTCACCTTCACTTCCCGCTTGAAAGTGGTGCAGGTGTGCCTGTAAAATAGTCCTTCAATCATCCAAATTATAAACAAACTAAAACTGTTAACCATACATAATCAGTTATGACGCCTGCCCGGTTTAGGGTCGATGGATTCAAATCCGTTTCACCAGGTTGGATCAAGTACAAGATAGAATTCTCGCCTAGGTATTAAGTTTTACACGTTGCGCTTACATAGGCTATGTAGGGTAGACTTTGACCAACGACTGGGGAGACTAAAGGCTATTCTAAACTTAGTGAAATGTGATTTAAGAAAGGAAGTCTTGGCAGTGGTTAATGTCACAGTTTTATGTTGCAATGCTAGTATCGTGAGGTTCATTGGGGTGCCCGGCCGGTAAGAGGATAGGCCTTGTGGGCCCCCTGGTTGGTACAAAATCGGGAACCACTTTCACTTCCCTTCGCCTTGGTTGAGACGGTACCTTAGGTTTGGCGGGAAGAGAGGTGCTCCTCTGCGGTGGTGAACTCGCACTGCTGACAGGTGGTTGGTCAGGTGTCGAATTTTGGAAGATGTTTCGGGGTGACGTCTTGGCTGTATGTGGCAACTGGATGAAGGGTTACCTGAAGTGGTTCCTTTAGCCAGGGTCAGTCAAGACCTAAGGGGATCTCTTCTCCACGTAATATTGCCCCTCTAATAAGGTGCTGTCTGTCAGATAACTTTATTAAGGGCGGGAACAATGACTTTGTAGAAGCTGTTTCAGAAGGGGGTTATTTAAACTTTCTCACCTACTAAAGCACATCAGGCCTTCTTTAATTTCCATCGTACACCACCCTGAAGTGTTTACTGCATTTAGAGACTGAAGAAAACAACCCGTTGATGATAAATCGGCACCTGATGTCCCTAACTTGTACTTCCAGATACAGACACTTGTGACATTAGACAACTTCTGTACTTTCGTCTGGCCCTTGCCAGCGATGAACAGAGCGTTGGGAAACACATGCTATTTCCTTGCTGAGATACCCAGTGCTATTTCCTTGCTGAGATACCCAGGAGTGGTATCCACAGGAGGTCGATGAAGCTGAGGTAATTCTAGCTCCTATCTGGCCACGTAAGCAGCGGTGGCAGAGTATGGACTATCCAGTCTGGTTGATTCTCCTGGAGGAGTACCTAGTGCTTTTGAGCACAGCCAAAGGTCTACCAGTTGGCAGAGCTCGGTTCGCCTCTTAAGTTGTGTGTGTATTTACCTTTATGGTTACTGACCTGCCGGCTTTTCCTCAAGGGAGTTATGTCAGTAGAAAGATAGCACGTAAAAGGGGTTGTTTGAAATTCAAAAAGGAAAAAATTAAACTCGCAGAAATACATTTTAATACATGTTATATTGAATGTATTGGAAAAAAGGAGGTTCTACACTAACTCCTATAAACTCTTAAGTAAATTGCGGAAGTAACCCAACCATGAAAATCCAGGTGAAGGCAACCTGGGCAAAATCTAAGTGTATAACTTGTTCGAATTAACTCTGGCAAGAGAAATTCCTAAATAGTTAACACATTTGACAGTGCCTAACTCCAAGGATTTTCTGAAGAAATGTCTGAGGATGACAGCTACCGGAAGGTTAGTTACTGTTATTGCCACACACTCCAGGTGGTGGGGGTAGTTTCAGAAGGGATGTCGATGTGACCTGCCACCAAGAGGTTCTGGGTGTTAACCAGGAGGTGTGTAGTAGGTGAGGAGCGACATTTTCAGGAACCTATAGTATGGTCTCCCAGAAATTGCAGGATCTGCAGAAGGCGGGTTAGCCGCTGCTGAAGAGGTGTTGAGCTTCTGGTCAGCTGTCTCTTCAGCTGGTTTGAGACCCTAGCCCTTTTATACTAATAATCAGTGAGAAGCTTGGTGAGGCTCTGAGGGTGGGGGAGTAGATAACTTTGATGTGGGGGGGGGGGGGCCTCTGAGACTTCTTGCTGCTGAGGAGGAGCTATTCATATGTTATTTCCTCTGTTGGAGGGGTGATTCTTTCTTAGTGTCTGTTTGTGAGGTGCTTGGAGGCTGGAGTAGACTGGGAGCTGCACTCCAGTGGCGAGCTGTGGTATTAGCTGGGCCTTCGTTGGAGGGGTGCCAATGTCTCAGCCAACAGTACAATTCTGCGACAGGGGATGGGTGTTGGTGTGACTGCTTCTTGGGTTTTCTGGATGAACAGTACAATCTAGGACCACGTGTCTGTAGTCGCTCATGACGTGTGCCAATTGTACCCTGTATGCATGTGTCCTGAAAGTACTCTTATGACTGGTAAACCTACCCCTGTTTGAATGTTGCGTTACAAGATGGGGAAAATCGTTGAGTACAGTATGCATCGTAAATGTGCAGGAATGTATTATGCGTGAGTTACAAAGTCCAAATATCCGTAATTCAAATACCCACTTCCTGTCTTGATTTCTTAAGAATTTACTGATGTGCAAGGTAATCCTTGTTTGCATTTACAATTTAATTTTGTGCTGAATTCATTGCATGTGCAGGGTTACATATAAAACTTACTGCCTTTTTTCCCATACTCATTTTTATAGGGTATTGTATCACACCGTTTCCTTTATTCTGGTTTACATGATGCAAAAAACTGCTTTACATTTTTCTCCCCTTCCATTGTCAAGATAAAAGTGCTGTATTTTCTTCTTTTATTATCCAGGAAAGTTTAATAGGGCTGAGGTTGAGCTCAAGTTGGCAAGCAGGTATTTTCAAAAGTTTCTTGCCATCATCCACACTAGCAAATTATCCCTCTATGCCACCTACCCCGCCTTGTCACCAAGCAAGTTATATTCCTGTATGGCTTAGCTGTAATCCTGTGTGACATTTCGATTGGCACCACGCCATTATACAGTCCTACTTTATTTTAAAAGTCCTGCTTGTGAATTGAATGTTGATATTGTTGCATATTTTTGTAAGTTTGTCAAGGATCTATGTATAAAAAAACATCACTATTTGTCATTAGTGTTCTTTTTTTTTTCTTTTTTTTTGTGCGAATCATGTATGAATCTCTTTAAAAAATGTTGGGTTGATTATTGATGTCTAGTGCAGTTTTGCTAATACTATATGCTGTTCACGGTAAAGTGAGCCTTTTTGAGGACCTAGTTACTTTCTCCTTTCAGCAATTTTTAACCACCTTTTTAAATAAATATTGCAGTGTAAGTAATGAACATACTGTGTATATTCCACCTCACTTGGAAGTTAACGTCTAAGGCTAAGACAAAATATAGTTATTGACTATTATTCCAAAAGAGAGGGCTTTCAAAAGTGCTCACTTTATTGTGAACAACGCATACCATAGCTCATGGTTTACTGTTTCATTTATTTATTATAGTTGAGTAACCAGCATATTGCCTAGTTTCTTTTGTGAATGTTATGAATTGTGTTGCACATAATTACTTCTGGTTTGTTAAGATTTTTAAATTTTAGATTTTGAATGTATGTATTACACCTAACTGCATGGTCCTTTTATTAGTACCAGTCACATTATAGATACGTTCATGGTTCCTAATTTCAGTTTGGGGTTAGAAGCATTTGTTATACCATATTTTGGTATGTATAGGCCTCACATTTTTACAAAAAAATATGACTACAAAAGTGGGGTGAAGCCTATTTCTGAAATACTGACAATCCTTTCCACCTCCCTCCTCTCCACTACTTGTTTGCTCCCATTATTTCTTTCTCCCTCCATGACCATTTTTTGTCACTCCCTTCTCTCTCTCTCCCCCCCCCCCCCCCCCCTTTTCACACTTTGTTACCACAGAGTCGTTTGGCTCTGCTCTTTTTAGAATGCCCCCTTCATCCTCTGTTGTTTCTTACTCGCTCTCTCTCTCTCGCCCTCTCCCCCTCTCTCCCCCCTCCTCCCCCTCCCCTCCCTCCCCCTCCTCGCCTCCCCTCCTCTCTCTCTCTCGCCCTCTCCCTCCCTCTCTCTCTCTCGCCCTCTCCCTCCCTCTCTCTCTCTCGCTCCCTCTCCCTCCCTCCCTCTCCCTCTCCTCTCTCTCTCTCTCTCTCTCTCTCTCTCTCTCGCCCTCTCGCCCTCTCGCCCTCTCTCCCTCTCTCTCTGTCTCTCTGGCCGGATGAGAGAAGCTGCAGCATGGCAAAGAAATAACAGACGTCAAACTATGCTCTAGTTTTCTGTTGCCGACAAAAATTCAGCGAGGTCTACACTTGAAATATTAATTATCCCTAATTTTTCATCAAAAACTTCTGGTGAGGTCTATACATACCAAAATACGGTAATTTTGATTTCTAATACTGTGTGTCTTGTTATTCATGGAGGCCTATTGTCTGCACAATTTTTGAATTAAATACTGTGTTGACTGTTGATTTTTTTATTTTTACAAATGTATTTGCCTGGAGTTTTGAACTGACGTTTTTGTCACACACTGATGGAGGCATCTTCGGAGTAGAATGGAAATTCTGCCTAGAATGAGTTCCACGTTGTTGCATTTATCAGTGTTCTATTGTTTTGCAAAATATGAGTGTTCTACATGAAATAATTGTTTTTGTTCCAAGCCAATTTTGTCAAATGACCAGGTACTACTTAGTGACAGCTTCAGAAGACTGTCAAAGGACACAAATTTAAGCAAGCATTTAAAAAGAAATTTAATTAACAAAAGAAACTAGTTCCTAATATTCTTATTGTGATACATATCATGAACAAATGTATACACACTTTTAGAGTTCTTAACAATTGTTAAAATCTGTTACTGTCTGATAGAAGTTGCCAGTGTGTCTGTATATAAACAAGTTGTAGATGATCACTTGTGCAGCCCAATATTTTGATATACACATTATAGAAAAATACCTAATGCAGAATGTAGATGCTGCAGGATGGGGGAGATCCAAGTTAACCTCCCCCCCTCCCCCCCCCCCCTCATTTTGTCAAAACAATTACACGTTAAAAAGAAAAAAGTTATCAGTGAAATGTGAGGTTAAATAAAACTGTATAACAGAACAGTAAAAATAAATGAAATAAAAAAATACAGGGTTCTGCATCTACTGTTCTTCAGGTATAAATTTGTTACACCACTGCTTTAATGCTTTGCATTTTACAATTGGGTCATTCCATGCCAAATCAACCAGAGGTCCCTTAATGTTTCAGATTTGAATGATACTATGTTTACTACTTGTACTTATGAAGTACTTCTAAAATACAAATTTAAAAAATATTTGCAACTGGTAATTTTTGTGTACAGCAATAAGTATCCAAAAATTGGAAAAAAGGCAAAAATTAATGTCTGTAACAGAAAACTGTGCAGGTCTGCAACCAATGGTGCTACAGAGTTCATTGGCTCATTTTAAACCCAATTTAAGGGACTTTAATTTGACATGCAACACATGATTTTAAAAAATTGTAACCATTTACTAAATTTGGGTTTTTGAAAATTACAAAAACGCCACCTTCAATTTTTTTCTTAAAACTATATGATATTTCTGCATGTATTGCCTATAGGTATACCAAGTTTCAGGATGGAGAAAAAATGGGTTCATGAGAACACAATGTACGTATAACATTTACAAATTATCACAACTCTCTCCCCCCTGATCAACATATTTTGTATTTACCCACTGCTGTGTTTACTGTGATGGATGTAGGCAAAAACTCGCCAAACAGTTTGCAAAAAGGTATGAACCAAAGTAACAAACCACTGATACAAATAGGACCTCAGAATGTGGAGGATAAAAAATCAGCAAGTGTTGAAGGCGAATCAGAAATGATAATCCTGTTATAAAATAAATTTTCCCAAAGTGCAAGTCGAAGTTAAAAAATGACTATCTGTTTTACCTTGTAGTTGGAGCCGCAAGAGAATTCAGAATTATATGTAGGGTTGCCAACTTTTTTTTGTAAAAATAAGTCAGTAGTAGGTATGACAGGATGAATGAATGAATATAACTCCCTAACCTTGCTTTTGTGTCCTTAAGTATTTGAATGCTGCACACAGTCTGAATTACCACCATGGCATATGCTGAACTCACGTTTACAAAGTGAACAATAAGTTTTATATTGGCTATTTTTAGAGGCTTACTCCAAGTATAGTTTCTGCCCACTTTTTCTGATACATGCACAAGTGTTTTCCCCTTTTTTCTTAGGTGGAGTTTTCGTTCTACCCATATTGTACAACCAATACAACTAAACGACGACCGCATTACAGAAGGTAAACATTGAAAACAAAATAACTGTTGAGCATAAGCTGCCTTATAGATTTCTATGTGCATTTTGTCAGTACAGTGTTATACAGTAATCCCTCGCCAACCGCGGGGGATAGGTTTTTTTTTTTTTTTTTAAACATCGTGGTTGAAAAAAACCGCAGTAGAAGAATACATGCTTTTATGGGGGAAATGGGTATAGGTTAAGTTGGCCAACTATTTAGCATTTCATTACTAGAAAATTGGATGTATTATGCACAAAACAGTAACTAAACACATTGTTGGATATTCCTTACGTTTGAAGCAAAAAACAGCACTTAATTTATTGATAATGGATATGAAGGTACGTATATTCAAAATTAAATCACTTGCGTGCTGGGGCTAGCAGTAAACATTGCTGTGTGCACGTAGCTGGGCGAATGCCTAGATCCTCTGCAGCGCGGCGGCTCATATTAGTCGCATGGTTCTAGATCCTCGGGCTGGGCAGCTGTTGGTTGGTCGCTACAAGGGAGACAGGAGAATATTAAAGATTTTGGTAACATACGGGAGAGTTGACATTCCTAATTTGGGGCTAGAGCGGTAAAAAATTAATTCAATAAAAGGGAATCATTTCAACTCCTAACCCCAAGCTGAAGAAACTTTAGATTCAACCACAGTTCAGCATGTGCTTGATTTCGATAGCAAGGATGATTTAAGCAGAATGATGCTAGGGGAAAAAGATGTTACTATTAGGGAAGGCAATAAACAGATCTTCACATGTAAAACGGCTGGTTTGAACAAATCTGAGTGAACTTTACAAAATGTTCAAAGCAGAGTACCCATTACATAATTTTGGTTTTCCTACATTTTGTGAGTAGATAACAGTGGAGCCCATACAGTTTCTGTGTGCATAACTAATCAGAATGTAAAATTAATGATGAATGGGTCTAAAATGGAAAATTTTGTATTTGATGGAGATGACACACCAATAAAAAACTACCAAACCTGTTTATATAGAATAATGTGTAATCCACCATTCATCAATTTTTGCTTGAATAACTATAAAGCGTGTCCTGGGGTAGGTACTTTTAAGGCATTATTGCGTCAAAAGTTTGAAGATGAAATTTTACATAGTGTAGCATATTAAAAGTGGATGTCTGTAGATGTACATTGGAAACTCGTCAAAGAAAATGAGTCTATAGAGGAGTTCACAGATGATCTGCTGAAGTTAATAACTTATTCATTTATAGCAAACATGCAAAAGGAGTTTTATAATTATGTGAAATACAATTTGAAGGCAGGATAAGTCGTCTGTGATTTTGCTGAAAATTATTGATTTGTGCTACAAGACGAAGTTCAATCTTACCATTGGACTAACAGCCAGACTACACACTATCCTTTTGTAATACTGAAACATCTCAATAAGGTCTTAATATCAGAATGTTCAGCTCACAATACTCTCGCATTCAACCTCTTCCAACTTCAAACACATCTGATGCCTCCTCTCATAGAAGCTATTCTTGCATACCAAAAATATTTTATTTCAGATGGCTGCACAGGTTACTATAAAAACCGAAAGAACATTTTTAAATATTTGTTTTCACCAAACAGATTTTGTAATCAATGCAGAGTGGCATTTCTTTGCCACATCACACGGTAATACTGTGATGGTCTCGGGGGAACTGCAAAACGACTAGCAACAAAGGCAAGTTTGCAACGGCCTTATGCCCAGTAAATAATGACACCTCAGCAGTTATTTGGATTTGCAAAAGCAAACGTTTCGCGTATCCAATGTAAAAATTGCGCCACAAAGGAATACAATGAAAGTGAAAAAAACAGATAGCACACTTTGGCAAAACAAAAAACTGTGAGAGGAACACACAAACTTCATGCAAAAATCCCAATATCAGAAGCATAAATTGAGACCAAACTTTATTCCCTAAGCACTGAAAAAACAGTAGATGAACCTGCAATATCAGATGGATTGTCAGCAGAGCTAGAAAAAACTTGAGTCTGGATTGGTGACTGTTATGTGCGAACTATTTTTGGTGGCTTGTATTCAAGCAAAAAATCATGAATCGAATGAAATTAAAGTAAGTTTCTTACATCTTAAAGGACCTGCAGCATCTTTTTACAATCCACAGGCAAGGCAAGATTTTTTGGATGTGTAAACTGACAACCTTCTGACAAAGGTGAACCAAAAACAGCAACAGGAAGAACATACACTTTGACTGAAGAAGAGCTGACAAGATCATTCCTTCTTTTAGAAAAAAAAAATGGAGAAATGAGAACCCTACATATGTATTATCAAATGTATAAATTTCACGTGTTACATCAGAAAACATTTAAGACATGTTAATGACATAATAGTATAGCTGTAATGGTTATTTCATTTGAAAAATTTATTGGTGATAATATTTTTGTTATAGTTTATTGTGTGCTTGAATTGATTAGCAGTGAAATTTCAAGGACTCTGTCACTGGATGAATTTCAGGTGTATTATTTGTATCATTCCAGTAGCCAGTAATATTATTCTGTAAAGGTAAATGTTAAAGGTTTTATGTTGCATGACTATTACTAAATAGGGGTTTAGCCCGTGACCATGCTTTCAGTATGGTCACAAGCCTAGACTATTTACAATGTTAAAACATTTGGTTATCATACAAAGACTGAAAAAAAAAAAATTCTATCCACTGGCCACTGCAGCCCCACTTGGAATCGTTCTAGCAACTTAACCACTATGGCCCCACTTAACTCAACATTGAAGCGAGACATTTAGAGCAAACAAAAATTATTTCTATTACCTTCATATCTCTGTGTAATAATTGCTGCATTAATACAAAACTTTCATAGCAAAAAGTAATTTAAACATGATTTTTAGTGTCCAATGATCTTGCTGAAATTCGAACTTGACCCTGAGGATGACGGCAGTTCGGTGGTTAGAAAGGTGGTAATGTGGTTTAAGAAAGGCGGTTATGTGGAAATTTTGGAACGAAGTCACCTGGCAGGCACTAGATTTCACAGTGGCAGTGTCAAATGAAGTTCTGGTAGAGTACGAGATGAAGTCCTCACAGGGTGCCGTGAGCCAATCTCCTGGGCACACCATTCCAGCCATGCTGAACCTCCTTGCTGTAGGGCACTTTAGTCCCAAGATGACCTGTGAAGTCGTTGCATTTAAGAAACTCCCTATTCTGTGGAATGTTAGGGCCAACTACACACACATAAAAACTATACTTCACGTAATGCACACAAAAATTACACTTAAAAACAGTTCATAACAGCAAAGGTAAAATTTACGGGATTTTAAGGGCCCCTGCCCTGAAGTGTCTTGCAGCAGTCGAATGAAATGTCTATGTCAGTTCCATAAACACTTTTAATGCGATGTAAATTACACATTCCTCCAGGAAACAGTTTACAAGCATGCCCCAAAATTACGCTGCGCGAAAAATAGTATGATGCTACAAGTGATTTTAGTGTGCAGAAAGGGGAGGCAAGGGGCAGTATATCGAGTGGCTAAAACAAAAATGGTTCCCGAAATTTACTTACAATAACTGGTGCAACAGAGATGAGTATCACCCGAGCATGAGAAAAGCGCCACATTTCCACGCACAACCCGCCCCTTTGGTTGCTTCTTGCTGACTGACTTCCCGCTGTGGCGCGAGATCGGGTGATTGCAGGCCCATGCACCACAGAGGGATCTACGTGCACACGTGCAAGAAAAGAACTCTGCTTAAAATTGTGTACAAACATAACACTTGCATAGAATATTCTCTTAAGAACACACTTATCCTGGATGTACAAAATATTAATTGAAATGAGGTTGACATAGCACTGATGGGGGTGAACAAAAACATAGCATAACAAAACTCTGTAATAACTGCAAAAACTTGGAAAAAGAAGGTAACATTTGCTTTTAAATGGAAACATGTGATAGCGTTCGTAATTGCGTGTTCGTTTCTTGTTAAAATTACTTTGGAATGTTTTTGTCTGGAGTATCTCTCCGCTGGAGTGTTTGTTTACAACTGGACCTTGCCTGCTCTCCTGCACTGTCGCATCCCCATTGCATCGCACTGCACTTACACTTTGCAGTAATCAATCGCAGTGTGTGCTTGCGTGTTGCGCTGCTGAGGGGGTGGTCGGCTGGACAAACGGGCCAAAGGATAGGGGAATGAGTGGATGTCAAATCCCCCCATCACCCTGGAGGCCATTTGTAGGCCGATGCCGTTACCTGCAGCACTGGGGTGTCCTCAGGGTCCTCCGATGGTGCAAAAAGTATGCCCGTTTCTGCTGAGCCCCACTTTACACCGGTGCTAGCTGTTGGTGGTGGGTGTTGTTGTTGACAGTGTCGCAGGTGGCTGGAGCACACCCACACTGACGACACTGCTGTGACAGTCTTATCCGCCGCCGTATCTACCACAGGTGGAGTGAGGCAACCGACCTGCTACCCTCACTCCGGCCTTCACTGCTTGCACTCGTGCTATTTTCCCTGCTCCTCTTGCTCTTGCTTTTATTCAGTTTCCGGGGGCGACCCAGGTGAACTGACTCCTCTTGCTCACGTGCATCGTCCTCCTATTCTTTGCTTGCTATCTCCTCCAGGTAGCTTGCTGTCACTGCCATTCCTGTCACATCTTGCACAAGTGGTCCTCTTTGAGGTGCTGTAGCAAGAACAGATTCCATCGGATCGACGGGGGTGCTTGTAGGCTCCACGTCGTTGAAAACACCTGGTAAAAATACTCTGCTTCTCTCTGTCAGGGATGGTGGTGCTGGGCAACGACAGATCTTTGGTACCAGCTTATCCGCCCTTCTCTGGAAGCCTGGTGACTTGTCATGTCATTCCCTCCCCCAGGGAGCTCGTCTCCAATGAGGCCATCAGAGGTCACACCGGGTGATACTCTCACGTCGTCCTTGTCCTGCGTTGCATAGCGGTGCTGCTGTACCTCCCCCTTCAGCACCTGTTCTTCCCTGTGCAGCACCATCATTGGGGTGAGGGGCCCCGGAATCAACTTTGTTGTTGATGTCACCCGGCTGCTGTCGGATGTCGTGCTGGTGCACTCTCACCATCCTCCTGCCGGTATGGACCACATAGGTGGAGGGTTCCTGCTGTGCAGTAATTCAATGCGGCCCACTCCACTTCTCCGCAATGTCCGCACAGAAGTCTTTGCGGGCTGCGGATGCGTGCGTGCATAAACTTCTTGACCGAATTTCAGCACCGGTGGTGGTCGCGTGGTCATTGGTAACCACTGTCTTGCATATTGCCCATATTGTTCT
Source organism: Dryococelus australis (assembly GCA_029891345.1). NCBI lineage: Eukaryota > Metazoa > Arthropoda > Insecta > Phasmatodea > Phasmatidae > Dryococelus > Dryococelus australis. The sequence continues at coordinate 103,331,752 of CM056993.1, forward strand.
TGCACTTACTGTTCTCTTTCTTATCGCGTGGAACGATTGGTTGCACTGCTCATTGTCTTGCTGCTGCTGCTAACTGCAAGTGTATAGTTCTGTTCGCCTGGCAATCGCAAATTTCTTCCTGTTAGAACTTCAGCAGACTTTTGCCAGTGGCGGCATTGTCACATCGGCGTACAACGATGCTGGCAGGTTTTGTGCGCATGTTGCATGCTGGTCACCCACGCGAAGGTGCAGCTGCACTTTCAGCTCCTGATTGCGCCGCTCTGTGGGGTTGTACACTGTAGTTGTAAGATGGCGTATTCCCCACTGAGAACATAACTCACACCATTTCTTCCCCGTGAACTAGCTCCCATTATCTGTTACCAGGTTTTGGGGAAAACCCCATTGTGGAAAGATGTCCTCACTCAAAACTTTTGTAATGTTAGTCGTGAGTGCACTTCTGACGAGATATGCTTCTACCCATTTTGAAAAATTATCTGTCATGACAACGATGAATCTTTTGCCAAATGTTATCCGGGGGTATGATCCCATGAGGTCGAGGCACACTGTCTCGAACGGTTTCTGCGGTGTACATGGATGTTGCTGTTGTATTCTGTTAGTTTGATGGGCCTTAAACAGGTTGCATTTCTGTACGAAGCGGCAGGCATGCTTCACGAGACCGGACCATAAGTAATGCTCACGTGCATTGCGTATAGTCTGGTCAATCCCTGGGTGTCCTGCCATGCTGCCACTGTGCACCTGAGCGAGCACCTGAGTCCACCCACACGTTGGGACAAACCCCTTCATTTCTCCGGGTGTTGAACCGAACATGTTTCTAATCTCCTGCTGACTACATGCCAAACAACCAGTGCTTTCTTTATGCACTGTTGAATTTTTACTCACGAAAATTGGCAGCCCTGTTGTTCATTCGTGACGCGCACATACGGTGTATTAAGATATCCTCCTCTTCCACACTGACCTGATGTGCACATACTTCTGTGACTGACTCTTGCGCATTTGGCAGGAGGATATTGTCCCATTCTGTAACATTAGCGCTTGACGTGTTCTTGATGTCCACATATCTTTTGTGCCTGTTTACTCCATCGCAGACGCATTAACCACACAGCAGTACTCGACCGACCGACATTAGGACGCAGTCTCGATCAGTGCATGTCGACAAATACAGCAATACACTTTTCTTGCCGCCCTGTAACTCGTGGCCACAGTTCATAATATTTAACATTCAATACAAGAGGTAACTCTCGTGATAAATGGAAATGTGGCCTAAACGAGTGTGACCCATGAAGCCATGACCGTTAGATGCACAGTCAATGGAGAAAAACTGGGGTTAGTGGCGCTGCTTACTCCCACGACTTTCCGATGTGCGCGATGTCGAAAGGCCCTATGACTGAACATTGAGTGTGATGTGGCTCCGAGTGGTTTCAAAAGACAGGGATTCAAATTCCCGCAGGAAGTGTGAAGTGGCGAGCTGTTCCCTAGCAGCATTAATTAATAGGGGCATTTTTAAGCATAATTAATGGTGATTACACCATAACTCAATAGGGAAACTGCCTGCTACAGCATGGAGAATCGATAACATTTAATCGAAAACAGGGTGTATCTCCACCCTTAGTTACGAAATCCATGTGTCGTCACATCCATACACATACCTGAAATTAATTACATAACGACACATACCGATTCTAAAATGTTAATTATAGGAGTGTACATGTAATCATTAATCTATAATCAGCCACCTGATGCATAATTTCATTTAATATCACCCTCCAAGTGCTGTGACATTCTCAAGACGTCACATTCTTAGTCATATCTGGGGCTCCGGCGTTCACGGGTATGTCACCAATGTGTTTTAGTTTAGCAATCTTAATTATCTACAACATCAATTTCACTTATCATGTTATTCACTAAGTTCAGTATTTTTCATGTTTTCTTTTTGCCGCCGAATTCGCCGTATATGCGGCGAAACCGACGCCATGTCGTTAGTCAGACTTCATCACTCGAGACAACCAGCAGGGCATACGGTAAGCTCCACGTACCCCCCTCGGCAATTCAATATAGGCTGTATATTTCTTCATATCCATAGTTAACGTAACTCAAGTACATTTTAGTATGTTTATTTAGCCGAGGGGAGGTCTCCCTGCATCCTGACTTAATATACCATGACTTCACACGCAGGACGCCTATCACGTAATTACAATCTAAGGCCTACATCTTATTTTTCAGCAGTGGCAACCACCGGCAGGTCCAGAGTGCCGGGTCCGCTTAACTAAGGTATGCATTAAAAGTGCAGTAACGATCCGCTCTACATTTACAGTAATAAAACAGTCATACCATAATTAGAGGTGTTTTATTGCATTTAACTCTCTTGAGTTCATCTGGTACTGAGCCCTAATAGCAGATTCCAAATTTACAAGTGTATATCAGTGTGTATTGTATATACAGGACCTGCCTCCCTTAATGAGGGTAAATTCAGTGGTTAATATAGGTGTGCGAAACGGCCAACAAATTCGCCCACAGGCAATATTTTACCTTTACTTAATATAATGGACAAATTCACTCCGCTCTCCTTCATATTGACCACGTATCCAGCGTCGACGTTGGTCGTACGACCCCATCAACAATCGTTCTCTATACCGAACATGACACCGGGCACATCAACAATTCCTGTTCCCCACCTGCTCTCAGGCGGGACAAAAACACACCACCAGTACCTCTGGAGGCGCAACGCGTCACGCCCATCACGTGACATTACTACACGCCTCGTGCATGCTGTGTATGTGTAGCCAAAGCAAACACATGTTGTCCGTGCGGATTGTGAATCTTTTAAATTCCAAATACGAGCGGTATTTTTTTATTGCCCATGTGACGGCGAGACACTCCTGCTCATTAATTTCATAATGGCATTTTGTTTGGCCTAACTTGGAGCTCGCGAAATCAAAGACTATCTTATTTCCATTTTCGTCCACCTGATACAGCAATTCGCCTACATCCTCTTGATTTGCATCGGTCTACAGATAAAGATGACGGCTTGCATCATACCTGGCCAGTGTTGAATTTTTGTTTGATTCCACAAAATTAATTCTCAGCTTCGGTTGTCAAGTGAAAACGGTGTTGCGGTGAAAGTAGGTAGGTCAAAGTTACGAAAATTATTGCAAAATTCTGTATGTGTACTCTGAGGCAATTATTGAGCCGAAAAAATTTTCTCAGCTGCTTACGGGCCTTTGGTGTGGGATAATAATCATTTACTTTAAGCTGTTCTGGCTTCGGCCTATTTCCCTCGGTGTCGATGATATCCTTCCGAAAATCGATACTTGTCTTGCCAATATGACATTTTTCTGTTGCGCAGGTAGTTGTTCCAATACTACGGATAGGTGGTGTAAATGCTCATCCCAGGTGTCTGACCAGACAATGACATCGAGGTATACCATGGCATATTCACCGATTAGCCCGTCTAAGACACAGATCATCATCAATTGGAAAGTGTCCTGCGCACACTTAAGCCCAAAAGGCATGGCACAAAATTGGAAACGACTCCAATCTAGCGTGGTAAAAAGGTGGTATTCTCCCGGTCTACCAACTTTACAGGGATTTACCAGTATCCGCTCTTAAAATCGAATTATGACATGACCTTGGCTCGGCCGAGTGAACTAAGCACATCTTTAACGTTATGAATGGAGGTAGTGAATTTTGCATGACTGTTTAAGCTGCCTGAAATCTACACAAAAACTCCACGTGCTATCTTTTCTTGGCGCGAGTGTAATTGATGAGTTTTACTGCCTGTTAGTAGGCTAAATGATACCATTGTTCAACATATGTAACTTAGCTTTAATTATTTTAGTTTGATGTGGCAAATAACTGCGAGGGCTTGCACACACAGGTTCTTCCGTTAATGGGATTTCATGCTCTGCTACTGTTGTACGTCGGAGAGTGTCATGTGTTGCAAACACATCCCTGCATTCATTCAATAAATTTTGAAAGGCTGCTTGATATTCTGTGGGAATATTGTTGTCAATACTACTAAGTGTTACTGTTGGCAAATTTTCGGTTGGCTGTTTATCTAAATTATACACTGTTCTCTGCTCCTTTGAGCCAAAATGTATCCTGCATGTTGCGGGTTCAACGATAGGTTTTATTCTGCCAACCATGGGACTCCTAAAATTGCTGTTCATGTATTTCAGGCATGGAAATTGCAGTGGTTACAGTCTGAATATATCTTACATTAACAGTGATTTTCGCTTGTCCCAAAGCAGTACTACTCTGATCCTGTGTTTACAATTTCATTACGTAATTATCTGGGGTGACTTCCCATGAAAATTAAAATTTAGGTTTTACAAAATTATGTGAGGTACCAATATTTACTAAAGTATGACATCGCTGTCCGTTAACATTGACAAGTATTCTGCTGACCTTGTTGCGGGACTGGTGTGGAAGGAATGTCTGGCCGTTACACCCCGTTTCCCTGCTTCTTATTGGCTGTCTCTTGGATACTGAGAAGGTGCGGGTTGTTTGGACACCTGCTATGCCAGTGATATTGCTCTGTTGGGCAGTAATGACATGGTGACCGAAATGGTTGTGATGGGTCCCATGCACACACTCATATTTTCCTACCATAGAGGAAATTGTGTAATTTCTTCACCCTGGCAATAATTCTCAATGCTTCCTCATCTATTTGAGCATATTTGTGCTCAGTGGTGTTCACTGAAGAGGAATAAAACGAAATAGGAACTTCATTCCCTTGTTTATTGATATGACTCAATACAGCACCTGCCCCAAACTGAGAAGCATCGCATGTCAAGATCAGCTGCAATTCGAGGTCGTAATATGCCAGCAGAGATTTAGATGTAAGGAGGTGCTTGGTGGCAGCAAAAGATGCATCATGGAGCTGTGCCCACTCACTTTACAGAATTCTGTAAAATATTATGCAAGGGTATCTCGGTTTTATCTTTCAAATAGGAATGATAGAAATTGAGAAGTCCTAAATAGACCTGTAGTTCATATTTGTTAGAAGGTGTAGTTGTTTCATGGATGGCACGAACCTTATCAAGTGAAGGTCGGATAACATTCTGGTCAACTACAAAACCCAAGAACGTCGCTTCTGGCACAAAAAATTGTATTTCTCTGCTTTTACATTGACACCAGCATCTTTAAAACGCTGTAGAACCTGCCGCACCTTATTTCGGCGATCCTGAACTGATGACCATCGTACAAGTACATCATCAAATTATAGGACAACACCATCTAGTCCAACCAACAAATCTGCCATAAAACGTTGAAAAACTCTGGTGCCACACACACACCAAACTGCAGTCGATTTGCCTGGAAAGGATCCTCATGTGCGATCATTGTTTGAGCTTTGGCGGCCTCTTCGTCCACATGGAGCTGTTGGAATACTTCTGCAAAGATCAATCATAGCAAAAACTATGCCACCATTCAGTTTTGTTAGCAGCTTGCTGATAGGTGGAACAGAGTACAAATCATGTTTCAAAGCCTTTTTCAAGGTGCTCTTGTATTCTCCGCAAATCCTGACATCTCCATTTGACTTAAATGCTATAACAATTGGTGTCGCCTAAGCAGTATGTTTAACTGGTGTACACACTCCTTGACGAACCAGCCTCTCCAGTTCCTTTTATACTTTAGAAAGGAGGACAAATGGGACTGTGCGAGGTTTCAGCTGTAAAGAGTGTACTGATGGGTCAAGCTGGAATTTGACAGGTGGTCCTCTGTAATTCCCCAGCTCTCTACTAAACACCTCTAGAAACTCACCAATAATATCTTTACAGAGTTCGCTTATGCTTAAAAACCCTTTACTTCTATACCCAAGGTATCCATCCAATTTCTCCCTAAGAGAGACTGCCTCAGACCCTTAAAAATAATAAATGGAAGGGTGCATTTTTGTGAACCATACTGTACTTAAACATTACATTAACCTAACATTTAAATTTCATTTTTACGGTATTCATGTAATATGCAAGTTGCCTGACTGAGCTTGGGATGCTATGGAAGGTAAGCTGATCCAGTATCGAGAGCCTGGACCCGATGTCCACTTCCATTTCAACTGGATAGCCATTTACAGTTATCACTGTGCTTAGTTCATTTGCCCCTGGCATTCCAATTTCCATCAGATGGTAAAAATTAGATTCAGACACATTGCCATCTGACTTTTCCTCAGATTGGGAGTCTTGCATAGATTTTATTTTGACCCTGGAGTCATTTTGAGAGGTTTTGGACTGGTAAACTCGCTCAATATATCCTGTTCGTTTACAGAAGAAACATTCAGTGTTCTTAAAACGACAGGTAGACCTATTGTGCTGACCTCCACAGCCTGCACACTGAAACCCTTGCCTAGACTAATTTGGCCTACTGGGACCAACTTAGGCTGTTCTCGTATGTGGAAATGTTGGAACACATGGTGGCACCTGGCTTACTTTTTCTGCATTGACAACTGATGCGGCGGCCCCCTGATCATCCTGTTGTTGCTGTGAGCAGCTTCTGCAGTAAGGACCTTCTCTTGTGCTTGCGCAAATGTCAAAGTAGCTTCTGATAGTAATCTCTGTTACATGGACTCGTCACTCAATCCACAACTGTACTGGTCCCATAAAGTTAGGTCAAGGCTATCGCCGAATTCGCAGTGTTCAGCCAAGCACTGTAATTCGGCAACATACTCAGCAATACTTTCATTTACTTGTTGGCTTCGTTGGTGGAATTTGAACCGCTGATGTATTTCAGATGGTGTTGGGGCAAAATGGTTTTTAAGCAGTTTTATTATTTCTGCATATGTTTTCGTAGCTGGGTTTGCAGGCGACACCAGTGTTCTTTGCTTTTGCTGGCTTATTCAACTGGCTTTGAGCTGTGAATCTCTGGGAAAAGTGTTATAATGATTTACAGAACCTTAAATACACCAAGGAAAGTTTTTAACACTTTCCTCTGGACACTGTGTTTCAGTAATTGACTCATGGAACATCTTTAAACATAATTTACAATGACCTTGAAATCTACTTGTACACATAGGACACTAAACTTGAATTTTTCCAACAAATTCCTTAAATTGCATTAACAGCAAACTTGAAAAACACGAATATCATGTACAGCCATTCAACATTTCAATACAGTGGTCATATAGAAAACTTTTGACATTTTTCTTCAAAACTGCATCAACCACAAACAGATTTTAACAGAACCATTTTAAACCTATCTACGATAATTTTTTAAAGCTTTAAATGTGAAGGCACACATAGGCTCCCACAGGGGCTGATGTAGGGCAATTCACTCAACACTCACTACTAGACAGTTAGATGCCCCCTTCAATCTAGCTGTGGCTTTTCGACGAAGCACTCACAATTCTTCTTTTACTTTAACTACTTAATGCATACTTTGACGGTATACCCCCTGAACTACAGCACTTTTTTTAAACTGCTATCAGGTCAAAAGGAAAATAAGAAACACTGGTTATTAGGAGCACTTCACTCACTCGTTTTCGGGGTCTTCGGTGGCCTTCCTCGCTTCCTCAGGGAGGCGTTAAGGGGGTAAGGCCAGATGTATAGAACAGTGGACCTCCAAGGGGCAATGCGGTATCTGTATCGGCATGGTGCAGGGTCCCCCTGGCAGGCCTTTGGTGGTTGCAATCTCAATGGCGTGGGTTTACCCTCTGCCCCGGGTGGTCGGCGAACCCATCATCCGGGATTGTTACCAGCAGTGCAGCGCCCAAGGCCAGTGGCTCAGGTGGCGTTACTGCCCCCTTGGCTGACAGCATTGATTTTGGTGGCTCGGCAGGTGCCCCCCTTCCCCCTTATTGGTACAGTGTTAAACATCCTCCCATTCTGGGGCTGGTCCTGGGTGCCAGCCTCTGCAGCGGACGACACCGGGACTCCTACAGCCTTCTGGGGCATGTTCTGCGGCAGGTACTCTTCTGCTGCCCCTCCGGCTGAATGCGGAGAATGGTCCCAGGTGTCTACCTCGGCGGCAGGAGACACCAGGACTTCGGCGGTAGTCTGGGATAGGCTCTGCAGCAGGTATTCTTCTACTACCCCTCCAGCAGGCGGCGGTTTCACTTCCGTTGGTTCTGGTAACCGCGATGAGGCTTTGCTCACAATGGGGGAGACTTTATTATTCCCGATCCTGGTGGTCTCCACATGGGAAGGCTCGGAGTTTGGCTGCTTCCACACGTTGTCCAGGTATTTTGCGTCAGAGGGTACCAGCTCGATTAAGACCTTGAGAAGGGTCTGCTCATTATGTGGTCTTCTGGTTTGCACTTCCCTTGGCGATGACAGTGTTTCCGAGTTTGTCATGGTGCTATCTGCCTTATATGATTCCTCTCTGGTTTGGTGGGTTGGCGACAGTAGTGATAGATATGCTGAGCATGGCCCGAGATTGGGGTGTGATTTCGGCGCGATGTCCCCCAGGTTTTTGTCCTCCTCCGGAACTGGGCTCGGGGCACCCACCCCGGTTGAGGTTACCGATCTAGCGGGCTTCGCCAGGATATTTTGCGGGTGCTAGGTTTCCACCCTCCTTTTCGGGCCACCACTTTCTGCTAGAAAACAGTGGAGGTGGACGGCAATGCCTGGGTCACTGATCGAACTGTTTTCGGTGGTCCCCTGACAGGACAGAAGCTGGCCCCTCAGCTCCCAGTGTCCGATGCATATAACTGCTCGGTCAGAACTTTCTGTGTTTGGGAGCGGTGGCAGTGTCGGTGTTTTATCCACGTTGTCCAACATTTCTTAAGTGGCTGGAGTGCGGGTATGTCTTTCAGAGTTTGGGGCTTTTCAGAGCAGAAACCACACATGACACCACCGGGCTTCTTGGGCCTGGCTTCTGGTCTTCCTCGGTGAACTTAAGGTCAGTCTGCCCATTACTACTTGCAGCTGTAGTAGTCATTCCAGTCCACATGGTAGGGCTGGAGGCTGGAAGGTCATGTTAATGCTTGATTCCCAGGGGATTACTAGACACTTTTCCTTTTCTCTGATGTGCAGCTGGCATTACTCACAGTCCACCATACACATTTGTTTTCGGAGCCAAGGCTGCCCCAGAATAACAAGTCAAATTTTGGCCACAATTAAAAACTTCACGTGGGTGGTCAATTCGTTTATGTGTATGGGTAGAATTATTCGGCCCTCGACCGTTAAGAGGCAGTCAGGTTGTGCTATCTGTACTCAGTTGTCAGGGGGCATCAGGTGGGCCTTTTGTTTGGACACGAGCAGTTCGCTCAGGATAAAATTCGCCATGGCTGTGGTCGCTCGCCGGTTGATCTTCACTTTAATACAGGGAGATTGAGGGTGGCTGGGTCGCTCGATTGACATTTGTAATTTGATGTTGGTTTCATCTTTCTTTTTGATCTTTGGTTCCAGCGGGGTTGGCCCATTTGATCGGAAGGAATCTGCATTTCCTGCCTGTGAGGATCCTGTTTCCTTGTTCGTTGTGGGTCGAGGACCATTAGTTGCATCCACTTTCTCTAAGTGGTTGCGTGGAAACTGACGTGTCGGCAAATCTCTATAGAAGTGATACTCTTGGGCAATACCAGCATTTCGGAAGTCGTGTGAGGGGCGCTGGAAGGAGGCGGGCGTGACCTTGTCTCCTTCCCTTCTCCCTGCTCCCTGTGGGCAGGTGTAGCATAGAAGTGTGGCAGTGTGTTGTTTATGAATGTCTCAGCAGAGGGTGGTAGAGGAAGGCGAATGACCTGTCTTTCTCATGTTTCCCTTCCCCCTTCTAATCTGTATGTGGTCTAGCTCGTCCTGTTCGTGGAAACTGCATTCAGTTTCTTTCTTCCAATGTCAGGGGTTTTGGGCTTGGGTAGAATTAGTCTCGTTACTTTACGGATACAGCTATCTCCGTTTTTTCGGAGGAAATGTGACAGAACGTCTTAACTTTCCGGCGTATAAACAATTCGGGTTCTTCGCCTGGGTTCTGGTTTCTATGGTAGAATTCAGTAGTTAGGTTGGTTAATACTTCTTCTCTGATGAATTCGTGAGTTAGGTGATTACTGAATTGTGCCCAATCGGTGACGAATTGACCGTATTTTTGCTCATGACCTGCCTTTGAGCTGTCTTTGGATCCGGCTTACCCATTGTTTGGGTTTGAGTGCATGTCCTGGGTTCGTGGGGTAGTATTCGGCTGCGCACCTTCTGACTTCGCATCTATAAACCTTACCTGGTTGGGTTATCTGTTCTTCGGGCCAGCTAATACATCGGTGGTGGAAATTCTCAGAGCAAATTATACATCTGACTTTGTATACTATGTGGCCTGGGCCCAGTTACAATGGGTTGTTGGACGAGTTCTGCATTCCTTGCACCACAATTCCAATCCGTCGGGGTGTCTAACAGTGGCTGTTCAGCCCAGGCAGAGGCATGGAACTGGCACTGGCTGTGTGCGCACTTAATCTGTTTAATTCCTTCTCCTGGGGAATCCACTGTGGCATACCGTTCGTTGGGAGTGGCCGCTGTGGTGTCCTCGACCAGATTATTCTCGGTTATGTCGATCTCAGACATACTTGCGGTAGTTTGAACACCATGGGGTGTTAACAGACTCCCCGAAGTTTGGTCTAGTAAACTTGATGTCACCCGACAAGTGAACTTGTCACAGGGACGTACTGGCCTGGTTCGGCTCAAATGATTGCTCAAATCAGCTGAGGCCCATGTTGGATGCCAGGAGATCCCCTGGTTTGATGCATGATGGACTCTGTTGGTTGGTCTGGTCACTGACCCAAAGTAATTTGATCGGATGCTAGGCTAGGTGTGTCCTGGTGATATTAAACTTATTTTTTTGCACGAGGAGGCGGGTGCTCTCCACGTGTACCATTTTGGCCTAGTGGGCTTACAGCTTAGTATTAAAACAAGTTCGGCAAGGATTGCTTGGCGGTGACTGTGCTTAGCTGGTATGGCGGAGGGTAGAGCAATAATGGTGAGTCGACGGAGTATTGTAGTGTGCTCTCGTGGACGAAGTACCTTGAACCTGTTAGTGAGGAATTTAAGCCCCAGGGAGATTCAGAGGCACCCCTTATTAAGAAATGATAGGAATGTTAAACAGACACAATTAATGGGAGTTGTTACGCAGTCCCGAAATTGGGAAAGCCAATTATTTCAGTAATGAAGTGTGTTAGGAAACTGATTAACTTTACTGACATATATATATATATAGTATGAGTGTAAATATGTGTAGTCAAATTTAGATAGTGTGCATGTGGAAATCAGCACAAATCATAGCAATATGTACCACTTATTCCCCATGTCATGATCAGGAAAATTGATTAATATACACAGACTATTATAGATTGCAGAAAAATACATAATTACAACTAACATAATACAAGGTAATACTTTGAAGAAAGTTTAGAAAAGTATAATTAAAGAAATAATGGAAAATCTCATTTCTACTCACATTCAACATCTTTAGACCCTTTTTAACAGAATACATCTAATATTTAAAGATATAGCTTACATTTGTCAAATAATAATTAGTTATTTGAAAAAAAATTAATCTGTGAGAAAATAAACAATTGATTTCCATAAATAATCACACAATAGCTCTGACAAATTACCAAACATATTATTTGCCTAATAAAATTAACTGAAGAATATTTTAATGTGGGCAACCAGGCTTAGTTCATCAGTAATGCTTAAGAATCAAAGTCATACATGGTAATTTAATACCACATACTCGGGCCCCTGTACTTGCCATATTATAAAATTCCAAATACAACTTCATAGCAATGCTTTGAATGATTAAATAGAAAAGAAACATCTCACTTGAAGAGTTCTGCAGTTATTAAGGCACAATAGCTGGTATGACAGATTGCCTCAGAACACCAACTGGGAAATGCATAATGAATAATCCTCCTGCAGTTAGATATTCTCCGGTGTGTTTAGCACCAGTACTTATTACTGCTTAGCATCAATACTGAAACCTTCATAAACTTCATTTAACATCAGACACATTAGCCATACTTGCTACTTCTGCATGGATGCCATTTGTTCCTTTTATTGAAATCCTTTTATACAACATAAAATTTCAGTCAAGTCCGTTGTAACAAACAAAAACACATCTGCATTGCCACATTCCAAAACCACAAAATTTGTTTTTGCTGGGCACACTTTCATATATTGCTAACCAATGAGAAACGTATAACACACCATTTCAAACATTAATTTCCATAATTAAAAAATATGTATCTAAACTGTCAATCTGGTATAGTGTGAAGAAAATTTGTAGTATTATTTTTGACATAGTTAAACATTGACTGATTTAAATAAATTACGACATGTGAAAATACCTGTTAATTGATGTGACATGTAAAAGAATTTAGATTAAGGCATTCAAGTGAAGTTAATAACACACATTCACACTATTTAAATAACCATAAATGGTGTGTGTAGAAATTTAGAAACAATAAAGTGTAATGTGGTGAGTACCTATAAGGAAACTCCTTACAGAAAGCCCCATTTAGGTTTTGAGTCACAATTGTAAAATTTTACGATAAATATAATAACAATTACAACCAAACTCAAGCTAAGCGAGCAAACTAACTAACTGACAGCAGTTTAATTACAACTTATGAAAACATATTAACTTAACTATCAATTATAAGTTCAAATAAACACTACGAGCAATCAATATTCACCATACACATGAGACGATACATCATTACTAGGATCTTAAGAAACAAAGAAAACATATTAGAACACCGGAAACATAATAACATAACAATTATTTTTAAATGTCAGTTTGGTGTCCTTAAGCACGTAATACAAAAAAAATCAATGACGAAAATACTTGTTCTCTAATGTCAATTTCCTTAGTAATAAAAAACATGTTAAAGTTCAAACAGTTCAAAAACTATATGTTGAAATAGGTAATCTTTTTCGGAAGGTAAATTGGGTAGTTATTTTTCTTACGAAACACAGTCAACAGCTCATGCATTTTGGTAGTGGCGAAGCACAGGACATCTGCTGCTCTGCAATCCCTTAATAGTTGGAAACTCTGCTTCATTCAGGGAGACGAAAGTTTCTCCATCACTCGTACACCCACACGCCGGAATAGCTGCAGCACACAGACGTCAGACACAAGACATTTGTTCTCAGGCTTTCCTCTCTAGCGACTGGTGCCATACATAACGTAATTCATTCTCTGTTGATATCACTTCTTGATGGTCTTGAAGCATCATTGGCTGGTTTAGTAGCTCAATAATATGCCTCATTCCAAAACTATCATTGCGATAATTTCGGGATTGAAAGGGGTAACACATGCCAGTGAAATATAGCTTTTCATGTTACAACAGCTAAAGTAGGCAACTATAGAAGACACTAACAAACATTAAACGATAGACGGCTACAAGAAACATTTCATTTCTAAACCCTAAACAACGTCGTGAACTTAGGTTCACGACATTGTTTAGGGTTTACGCAGACTACTAAACTGACATGTATAAGTAAAACTTTCAATATTTCTCGAGAAAAAAATATTAAAACTTATATTTACATTACTTGTCATCAATAAAACAAATTACATATACCCTATAATAAAGTTGATACAACAAAAACCTACACAATTAAACATTATAGACTTAGGATGTATGTAGTTTGTGGGCGAATCCAGGAAGACTTTAGCAAGAATATCTTAATGACTTTATTCCAACTTTTCTCATTGCAAACAGCAGGAATATAATTACTTTGCATAAGGAAGTGAGGTTACAAGAAACTTTCACACATCATAAACAACGAGGAAGATGTAAACATACTCTTATGAGAATAAAAATGAGCTAGGCAATTTTTTTTTTTGTTTTTCAATTAATTAATCAGCCAGTTAAGCGTAGTGGTTAATAAATGTTTCGCTAGAACTTGGTTCGAGGCTGGTTTCCTATCGATGGCATTAACTCTTATTCATAGACACACACAAACACACACACAACATATATATATATATATAATTCCTTATCATTTGTGGCATTTCTCGCACATCACAGTGTATGGGAAAATTCTAACAGTTTTATTATCGTAAGACCATAAGGGACTGTAATTTCAGTTTCTCAAAGACTTCCGGTAGGATTCGAAACTTAAAGGCAGCAGGCGAACGTATGGGTATGGCGAAAATTACAAATAACATAGCATAACAATAAATCCTTACACTAACATAATTACACTGGACAAACAATAATAAACAATGAAAACTATATACCTTCTTCCCTATACTCAAGACTCTGCATAAATGCTCTTGGCAGAATGTACTACTCGTAATATATCAAAGTTACGAACTCATTAGCAATAGTGCAGTCAACCTTATAACTCATAACTGAGCTGTTTATACATAATACTTTGCCATTGCTGTCATTGATTTCTGACTGTGGTTGCCACAGGAACTCGATATGGTATTAGTTGAGTTGTTTTATACTTTACCATGGCATTGCCTTGGTGTCGACCCGTTAAGACTTCAATGGGTGCATGTCCCATGGTTACATGGAGGGTATGGTTTATTACGAACACTACTAGCATTATCTTATCTCGCCAGCTTTACTGCACATTATGGCAATGTATTTGCAAATATGGTTCCGATAGATCTCATGCTCTGCTCGAAGGGATTGGACTGTGGGTGACAGACAGATATGGTAGTATGAATAATGTTCATTCGCCTTAAACTATTCTACCACAAGTCACTGGTAAATTGACTTCCTTTATCAGACTAAATACAGAATGGTTTTCCACCTTCTTTCACGTATTCCTTCAATTTTTGAAGTAATGTTGCAGTTTTAGCTTACACTATGGGATACAGTTTTATGAATTTAGAAAATAGATCCAACAATACAAAAACATATCTAACACTAGCTTTAGACCTAGGCAAGGGTCCAAAATTATCAACTGAAACCAAAGATAACAGTTATCTAGTTATCATTGATTACATTTCTCCTTGTAAATTCTCAGCAGGAGGCTTCGCCCTCTGACAAAGATCGCAACTGGAAATACATTCTCTTATTGTAGCTAGCATATTAGGCCAGAATACAATACGTCGCAGACTTGCGTAAAGCTTGTTCGAACCAATATGTCCCATCGTATTGTGTGTTTCAACAGCTACTAAATTTCGAATATTTGCAGGAATAATAGGCTTCTATTCTTATTCGAATTGGTCTGTATTCTCTCTTCGGAAAAACAGCACACCTTCACTTGATAAACAATACAGTCTCTGAAACCCTGATTCAGGTTTGAATGTTTTCAGTTTTTCCTTAATTATCTAACAATATCTATCTCGTTCTTGCAATTCATTTAGTGGCTTGAAAACTTCCTTCAGTTGTTTACTTGATTTAACTCCTGCGGGTACACATGTTATCATCAGGCTGAGCTTGACACCTGCAGCAGTTTTATTTGCAGCATGAGAAAGTTGTTGTCGATACACCTACAGAGTGCCGATTTGCATTATTCTTACGAATTTATTTACAGAACTTGGAGGTGGGTATGTCCATAGATTGTATAAGCATGGGAGGTAGTATTCCCCGGGTACTACACCATATGGGTAGTTGTCCAGAGGGGCAGTTTTCCTGCTTCTAGCTGCTGAAAGATGGAAAGTTACCTTTTCCATGTGGGATTATTTCCAGACGCCCATCCCATAGCTTGTTCGTCATTTGCTTATATTATTGTTTACACTGATTTCGTGCCTGTAGTGTGGCATGGATGTGTATATGATTTAGTTGTTGATTTAAATGGATGACAAATTGATTTTTTTTCTTTTAACGGTGTATAAATAGGACTCCAACATAATCCCACAAAATAAAATACTGTTCAAAATACTGACCAATTGAGCACTCAATTTCATTATACACATTAACAACTTCAACAAATGCAGTGTAATTTGTATATGCTCATCACACATAAAATGTCATATATGAAAGAAATCTCGATATCTATTTGCAGCCATCGCCAAATAGAGAATATGAAAACTTCAAATCTAACTAGATTTTAGTCTACAGTAATGTTGACACTTCACCGAGATCCCATAGACAACACAAATATAAATATAACTTCAAAGCAGCAAAAAGTGTGTTACAGCTAGCACAACCTAATTGTGCCCTAGCTGTAGCAGAATTCCGATCTTAACATTCTCTTCAATGCAACCATTTCCACAGTGGATGCATGTACAAAGGGACGTAGGGATGCGTGAGCAATAGACGCATCCACTTAATTCGTAAATAGCTATTCATACTTACTTCATAGAGGTTATTACTCCCTGGAATTTCTGACATGCATCCTTGATGTTGAAGAAACATGTTTCACAGCTGTGTTATCTGGGAATGATTTAAAGTATCTACTACAGATGCTGCTTTGGAAATATACGCGTTTAGCAACGCATTTACACTAGACGTTGGTTCTTGCGATATCCGTAGCACATTTATTTCTTTATGTATTAAATCTGCTGTATTGTCAGATGTACTCCACCTGTCTGGTACTGGCAAATTACACTTAACTTCTGGCAAAGTAATTAACCATCCACTGAAGTTCAAAATTATTCTATACAATGTTAAGAAATCTGTACTCAGTATGAGTGGTTTGACTAATTCCTTAACTACTAAAATATTTGCCAGTTATGTTCATGTACTAACCTCCGCCCCACTATCGAGCAGCACCGGCTGGAACAACATCATCAAATATCCTGGGATTCGGCAAAACTTCTTCATCTTTGCGAAGTGATTGTCTCCGTCTGACTCATCCATTATCAGAGCCAATATGCTACTAAAATTATTGACGGATTTACAAATATCAGCTTAATTAATTGGATTTACAAATATCAGCTTAATTAATTTTATCGTTTGCAACATTACCTTGAACTAAACTTGTCTCCATTGGAACATACACTTGGAGACACTCGCCACCATCCCTGTCTAGTTCAGCCTACTGCCTCCAGTAGATACAGAATTTGACATTTGCACTTGATTTAAATTAGGCGGTACTGCCGGAGGAGGAAAAGCAGGTGCAAGGGGATTCAACCCTTCACTTCTCTGGACATATCCCAGTCATTGGGGGGAATTGTTGTGTGAAATAATTCCAATAGTAGGTATCGAATCCGGAACAACCGGCGGCTGAAAATAAGCCCACAGTGGCCCACTATTCAGATTGTAACCATTTGCAGTTACATTACCTAGAAATTGACGATTACCGGCTGTCCATGTTCATGATGGTGGAACAGACCAACTCACACTTCCTGGAGTATTTGTAGTACCATTTGTAGGCGAATTCGGTCACCTTTTACCTCCACTGTTTGCTTGAACTAGTAGTACATACACGTTACCTCCTGAATGTACATACACATTCTGTTGTGGACTGTCTAATGTAGATCCATTTCTGTGCTGCTTATGTTTGGATATTTTCTGGTATCCGGGCGAAAACAGTTTTCCTCTCCGATTGTAATTCAATCGATTCGACCTGCCTTCCGATACACAATCAGTTTGTAATGACTGGGGTTTATCACCTTCCATTATCACTTCGATTGCACTAACATGTGGATTATTGCCAAAGTAGTTTGATTGCTGTGGTCGTTGCCCTGGACCTTGGTATAACGGTGGCACACGCACTGGTATAGCCTTATCCGATTCTCGCATTGCATTTGCTCTTTATCTCTCAGTCTGGTCTATCTTTAAAATCTGAGACCGGAATTCATTAGGTTTGTAAATGCCCTGTCCGCCCATCGATCTTGGTATTTAAGCCGTAATTGAGCAATTGCCACTTCCCTGAACTCCTCATCCCCCATTGGAGCATCCAATTGCAGCGTTCGTTCAAACATTTCTTCGTAATGTTGCTCCAGAGATTTATACTTCTTTGAGTCGAACCTTTCCAAATAAGACGTGCTTGCAAATTTCCCTGAATACAGGCATTCCAGTATTCGTTAGGAAATGTGTGAACTCTTTCTTTCTTGGCCTCCGACCTATATAATACGGTCGACTTTAAGCTCAACCCTAAACATTCCGATTCACTAAGATTAAATAATTTAGCATAGTCCTACAATTTCTTAGAGTAGATTATTTGATTTTCATTGCTTCGTCCCGAAAATGTTGGCAGTCCCTCACTCTATTGCTTGGCGGGATGATGCAACGTCGCAGTTGTTAAATTTAATGTGGCAACATTCCTAGATTGAATAACATGACTACTTCTACTCTGTTCACTATTATTCCTATCTGTGGGAAAAGGTGAATGTGGAACGTATCGGCTGAAAACTATCGTAGAAATATCGCTAGTAATTAGCTGGTTCAAACGTGCATCTAGTTCCAATATTTCTTGTGCAATTCTTTATTTTTATTTGCACCATCTTTCCGCAAATTAAAACATTAAAAAGTCGTATGATTAAGTTTTGGCTCTAGATGTCGCTCAAAATTTACCAACTTGTGGTCTACATTGGCTAAGATTTGATTATCGACATTAGTTGGCGAAGTCGTAGGTCTGAATTCCATGGTAGTAATACAAGTTTCCAGTCCACATAACTGACTTTCGATCTCTGTTCGTGTTTGCTCTAATTCCCTAGGTACACTTGCCTCTAAGTAATGTAATAGAGCCTGAACCTCTCATATACTCGTTCGCATTAAGTATAAACTTTCTTTAGTTACATCTTACAACTCACTTCATCGGTCTTCCAATTGTGTCTGCACTTTGTCAACATTGTTCTGAAGCATGGCAATAGCGTTGTCTTATGCTGTCTGATTTTCTGCAATTCAAAAATCGAATTTTCCATGGTTGTTAACACAGTATTTGTTTGGCCAAACCATTCATTCAATCTTAACGAACTATTATCTAGACTTGCGATATGCTGAGCTAGAACATTAGTTTTTGATCTTGTGATTATAACCTAGCATTGAGTTTAGTACTTTGTTCTGCAATAGAATCGAACTTTGCCTTTATTTGTGCATTCAACGTTCACATATAATCCATTATTCCCGTCTCATCTGTAACTGAAATTACCCCTGGTTTGTCAACCTTTTCCGTAATTTTATCCATTATGTTGGTGTTTGAAACAGACTTGACAAACTCTACACTATCGCAATAAAAATCTCCGTTTATACTCGTAGTCGGACTAACAGGTGTTCCTTCAATACTTAAAGTATCAGAATCTGTCATTATTCGCCCCACCATCTCTGAAATCGTTCATAGAACTCCTTAAAAAATAAGGCTCTCTGGCCATTTAGCAATTAGTACAAGGGCTCAGGGCCGATTTCACCACGCCTGATAACGATACTTTATCGAGATTAACAGCCAAAAATATTATTATCAGTAAGTTGTGTTTCACAACTCATTAAACTCGATTTTCTCTGCTTATCTCGATAACGTATTAACCCGCCGATTTTAGTGTTTAGGTCAAATTATCGGGATTAAATTGTAAAATATAAATTAATATTTTGGGAAGGTGACGTGAGGGCAAATATATTTCATGGAGAATAAAGTGAAAATGGCTCAGGCAATGTACAATTTAATTTTTGAAGAAGAAAGTGATGAGTTTATTGTTTGTCGTCCGCGATGTTTACATGAAGGAATAAATTATTTTGATATTTATGATGAAGAGGTTAAAGTGCACTTTCACCTTGCGTCAAACTGACTATAATGTTTTATTGTTTTCCTTTACGGCTACTATTCTGCATTAACTTTAGGTATAAATGTAAAATAAACAAGATACTTTCGTAGGCCTAATTAAAATCAAGAATGTAACGAACGCCAGCAGTATTTTAAATTGAAAATATCTTTGAATATATTCAAAAACAGTTGTAAACTAAACCACAACATATATTAGTTACTCAGTTGTGTCTTTAATTCTAGGATCTGCAAAGTTAAGAGCTCTGTTTGAAGCTTCTCCTGTTTAGTTCTTTCTTGTTCCTGCTGTAACTTTAGTTGACGAATCTCTTTCATTGCCTCGTTTTCTTTAATTGTAAACTTTTTTTACTCAATTTTTGCTAATGCAGAGCACTTACTTAAGCTTTTTTTTTTTTTTTTTTTTTTTTTTTTTTTTTTTTTTTAAGTACATGTTGCCATACGATTTCTCACATGGCTGGCAGACCATCGTAACGAGTCGAGGCATAGTTTCTCAAGCATTTGCAGGGTTCACGTTACGTACAATCGTTCTTTACTGTTTCGTTTTATTTTGTTGTGTCACAGCATCTGTTCATTTATTTTCAATGTTATTCAAATGTTATGAAACTAATTCTAACAAAATGTTTTTTTCATGGGATGATAATGTTCTTATTCCCTGTGTCCTTACGACCACAATGCCTTCCCGACTTGCCATAATTTCTCAAAATGATTTCTATTTACAAGCTTATAGCTAAAGCTCTAATTTTTACCAAGAGAAAGTCGCGATTAAGTCACATTATCGTTTTTTTTTTTTTTACTGAGATTAAACATGGTGAATCATGCGGAACACTATCGAGATTAAAATCGAAGTTAAACCTCTCATCTGGATAAAATGATTTCAATATTCTAAAAAGTTAATCTTCATTGGTGAAACCAGCCCTTAGGCAATTTCGCAATTCTCAAAATTGCTTACTTGAGGGTACATATCACCGGAAGTGATATCACAATGTGTATACTAGCATTGTTCAAATCCCCAGTATAGTGCACACAGAAAGTATACTTTAAGTATTTGAAATTGTAAATTTTTGGATCATACATAATGCTTACGACAGTCGCCATATTGTATTTCAGGTGTGAAAATTGTGCACATCTTGTGGTTATAAAGCTTGCAAGTTTTAAAAGTTAATAAGAAATATTTACAAAATGTCGTTCTGTTGTTTATCAATGTGTATATTGCCGTTAATGGGTTGTGTAACTAATTTCAGTTTAATTAATGTGCATAGAAATATGGATCACATTCTGAGCGTTTTTTAGATTTCTGCAGTATATTTCCGCCATGACTGCATGTGTATACAAATAATATTAAAATTGCTTCCTGCATTTCCAATTCAGTTCTAACCTCATTTAATTATGTTTATCTTTTTTTGGTACCAAACACATGTTAGGTTAAGTATCGTGGCAAGAGGAAAGGATGCCAGTGTATGTTTAATGCCCCTTTACATACAATTAATAAATGTATAAAATAAAAATTATAAGATCTGCACTTATTTGTTTGCAATCATCTAATGACGCGATAAAGTAATATCGCAAGGCTATTGGTGTGGTATGAATATTTGTGAGTTCAACAGAGAAACTGAACAGATAAAAATAACCTCAGGATACTGAGGTGCAATAATTGTTATATTACTGAAATGATGTAAATTTATATTAAATAGCATCTGTAATGTGTGCGACTAACATAAGCCTAATGCTGCCAGGTTATTGTTTATTTTCTCTCTTAGGGGTTAAGACATTGTAGAGAAAAAGCATTCCATTTTAAATTGAGTACAATAGAGCAGCGATGAACATTATGATCGTAACAATACATAATGTTGACCCTCAGAGTAAACAGGGAAGTATCAGGGAATTATGTGGGACAGGGAAAAGTAAGGGATATGTCGGGGAATTGTCACTTGGGTCAGGGAAAATGTTGCTACTCTGCTAAACATGTTAGATGTCTGAATACACAATAGTGTAATTATGAGCATACAAATTGTAAGATTATAATTTTCATGTGCATATATATATATATATGCACATTGAAGTACGCGTAACTCTTTGCTTCACATTCTTTCAACGTACTAATCCACAAAACATACGGAAATGCTGTTGGTGGGTTTTCGCAGGGTGCTCCCATTGTATTTGCCATTCCATTCCGTCATAGTGCCAGGCCTCTCTCTCCTCAACACACTAATCCTTAAGGCTGGCTAACAATGACAAGTTTGGCCCTCCTGTAAGGCAGCATGCTCTACTTAGCGCTATCCCCCGCCCTATTTGCATCAATTGACCCTGCTTGAGGTGGGAACAAAATTGGAGCAGTATTATTGTAATTTACATTTTGCCACAGATTAGCTACATTACGTAAAGTGATCTACCATTTTATGTGTAAACTGTGGAACATTGTTAAACTAGAGAAATGTTAAGTGTACTGTAAAATATTCATGGTTTTCAAACTATTATACATCATGGCTTCGTGATAAAATGTTGTAGTAAAATGCTAGAGATGTCGCATATTTGGTTAATGCAAACGTCTGAAAAACAAGTGTTTATATTGTCTTTGTTCTCTTTATAGCAGTAAACATTTGATGGCAAGGTAATGGAGCAAAGTGGTCATCATTAAAGGTTGGGAGCGGGACAGGTAAATGTCCCATAGATTCTCATCAACGACTTGTAGATGATAGGCGCCAGGCATTTTGAGGTGAAATATTAACTAGCTCAGCAGAGCCGACTCTTCTTCTCCTGGGGTTGTGTGCCATTGTGTGCCGACGACTTACAGGCGGTGTCCTCCCAGTGCTCCTACCATCGTGATTGATACAGAAACAATTGCAATACTGAAAACCCATATTCAGTTGTACATAGATAAAACACTGAAAAAGAATACACTCACTGATTCAGTACACTTATTGAATTGCGGTGAAAAAGGTGGGGGCCGCACCCCTATGGCCTGTAGGCAACCGGAATGCGAATGCACACCCCTTACATTAGATCATTTGGTTTTATTAAGGCTCCTCTAGGAAGCAATTTACACATGTTGCCGGACTTAACCCACCAGCAGGGTGACACTGTACAAAATGTCAGAAGGCGACAAAACTTTATATGAAAATTTAAGCCTTCTCGGGCAATGCTATTCCATGGGAAGAGAGGAGTGGTAATTCTTGGGCAGCTATGAGATATACAAATGTTCCGGTTAATTACTCTCTATTGCTGTGAAATGATTGGAGAACAAAGACAAAGCGCCACCCAAACACACAAAATGCAACCCCGTCGGTAAGCACGCCCCACTCCTCGAGATATCACGGTCTTACTTACTCTTCCGTGCGGCATGCCGGCCGATGTTCTGCGTGCAGGCCAGCTGCGTGGACTATTTCCTTATACACACAAATCTCTGAAAACACATCCCCGTCTTTGTACTATTATAAATCTGAAAAAAAAAAAAAAATTACTCTTAGCAGATATATTAATAGAATTTAATAGATGAGGACGAAACACGTGAAAATTGTAAATAATGGAAAATATAAAATACAGTAAATAAAGTCCCCAGGGGCATCATAGCACTATAGGGTTCCTTATCTTAGAGTTGCGAGGACGGGCATCCTTGAGCGTTCCTTACTTAAAGCTTTTCTATTTACGCCTAATTTTGCAGGGGCTTCTCTAAAGACATGTGCGCACAGACGCACAATGCTTGTTTGGCACTTACACTTCCTTACTCTGTTCATGTAACGAGTGCACTCTTCGGCCCCTGCGGCCGCACTTGTAACGTAGGTCTTCGTGGCTCAACCGCTGCGATACACTCCCAACGTGTGTACACAAGTGCCCGGTAGCTAGTGTGGCTGCCGGCGACAGCAGGCAAACGGGCTAGGGGAAGTGGATTGCGTAAATTCCCCCCACCCCACCTCCTTGCGAGACCATTTGCTGCCTACTCATTCTCAGCAGGAGCACCTCCTCTGCTTCTTGCGACGAGGACACAGCATGTAGGCTCCCCTACATGCTTGCAGTCTGTCGATACATGGCTGCTGTCTGCGAATCTGCACTCTCCAGAGCGCTGTGGCACTACTGCAAGTGGTACAGTGTCATGTAGGCACTCTTCGCCTCTTGGGGCGTTGGCGAGGTAGCGGGCTGACAAACCCACCACTCTCACTGTCCTCGCTGACTACTCCTCCGCTCTTTTACCTGCTGCAGATGTTCGGCCCAGCTGTTGAGGTGCTCATCCACATGGAACCGGAGTTACGCCTTCAACTCCTTGTTGCATCTATTTGTGGGGTTCGTGTGGGGGTGGTAATTAGCAGTTTTGATATGGTGCACTCCCAAGATCCTACAAAGTTCCTGCCATCTTTTCTCGATAAATTGGGATCTGTTGTCCATCAGTAACTCTCTTGGATACCCCCAGCGTATGAAAAATTCGGTCTCCATGCACTTCGCAATTTGTCCGGTCGTAGCACTGTTTACCAGGGAAGCTTCGATCCATCTCTAAAAGCTATCGGTCACTACTAGTATGAACGTCTCCATCCGGCTGACTTCGGATAAGACCCCATTATATATAAACAGACTGTTTCAAATGTTCATTTAGGCTGCCTTGGCTGTTGCTGTTGGTTTGCGTCAGACCACCGGGATTTCAACAGATTTTATTTGTGGCATCTGCATACCCAATTCCGGACATAATACATGACACCGGTCCAGAAAACAGTTCTAGAATATTCTAAATTGTCTGATCGGCTCCCAGGTGTCCTGCCATTATGCTCCCATGCACGTGTTCAAACACTTTCTCCCTGTGACTAGATACAGTCTCCATTTTGTATTGTCTTGCAGTGAACACGTCTCGATACACCTTCCTACACATCTCCATCCATCTACATGTTCCTTTCCACATAGCTCTCTCTTCTCCATCACAAACTCCAAATTCTCCTGTGCTGTCACTACCTCGCGTTACAAATCTGCTATCAGCTGGTAGTTCTCTCCTACCGTTATTCTGTTGACATTCACTCTCATGACCTGTTATTTAGAAATTTGGGGGGGGTTGGGGGGTGTAATACCTCCTCCCATCCGATATCATCTGTGACCGTTAATTTTGCCTCTGGCATTCGCGTCATGTCTGCCAGCTCGTTCTCATGTCCAGGTACGTGTTCGATAGAAAAATCGTAAGCTTGCAATAATAGTGCCCATCTCATAACTTGATCCTGGCATCCCTCATGTTGTTGAACCATACGAGGTAGCAATTATTGGTTCACAATGTTAACCTACAATGTTCTACGCACAGCCTATACTTACGTATCGCCCATATCATGGCAAGGAAATCTCTTTCGTTGACTTCATATCTGCGTTCGGTACTCCCCAATTTCAAACTCGTGAAGTCAATTACCATTCTCTCACCTGTGTCGCTGTTCAGGTAGAGTATGGCGCCCAGTCCCTCCTGACTGGCGTCTGTCTGCAGGTATCATATCTTGCCAGATTGTACTGTGCTGGGGTGGAACATTCACGGAAGTTCTCCTTAATTTGCAGAAAGGCAGTTCCCTGTTTGCTGCCCCACATGTACCACTTTTGTGGAGACAGCAGGTCCATGAGAGGCACTGTGATTACATCAAAGTCCTGCATGTGTTCTCATAACCAGTTTATTAGACTGAAGAATTTATGTAATGGTTTGTGTGTACATGGTTGTACCTGATTCTTTATCAGCCCCAGCTGTTCGCAGTTCGGTCGGGTGCCTTGTTCGTTCACCATGTGGTCTAGAAACTCTAGATTGCTCTTGCCAAGCCGGCATTTCTTAATGGCAAACGTGAGCACAAGTCAGTACAAGTGACACGTGTTTCAGGTGTTCTTCCCACATCTCCGACCATATGACGATGTCGTCGAGGTAGGCGAGTGTAAATTCGCCTATCATACCACCGAGGACCCGTACCATCATACTTTAGAATGTGGCGGCAGCGTACTTTTAACCCAAAAGGCATGCAAGCAGAATTGTAATCGTTGACCGTCTGGGGTGGTAAAGGTGGTCTTTTCCTGGTTCTCCTGGCGTATTGGTATTTGCCAGTAGCCACTTAGCAAATCGAGCGACAACATAATTCTGGCCCTTCTGAGTGAACTTAGGGTATCTTTGAAGCTGATATATGGCGGTATAGTAACGTACGTCACCTTATTGATGGGCCTGTAGTTCTCGCAGAACCTTCAGGCCCCATCCTTTTAGTGTGCGAGAGTTATGGCCTAGTTATACCGGCTCCTAGTCGGTTCGATTACCCCATCTGCAAGCTTCTCGGATATCTGCTGCTTGATTATTTTAGCCTGGTGAGGCAAGTAGCTGCGAAGGTTACTGAAGATCGTTTCTTCCCGAGTCAATGGGATAGCGTGTTCTGCCACTGTTGTTCTCCGTAATGCATCATGGTTTGCGAAAACTAGTTTACGTTCATCTAGCAAGTGCTGAAAAGCAGCTTGGTGTACTGTGGGTATATAATGTTAAAAATCTGTTGAATTTACTTTAGGTACATTTTCATGGCAACGGCTATGTTATACACTGTTCGTCTTTCCTTCGCATTAAAGCGGATGCGACGTTCGGCTGGTTCAACTATTGTACTTTGCTCTGAGAGCCACGGTACTCCTAAAATAACATCTTCATTAATTTCACTAATAATGATCGCTGTAGTTATGGTTTCTAAATCTCTTATCCTGATAGTAACGGTCACTTGGCCGACTACTGTGTTAGTGCAATCCCCATTAGCAAGCCTGATCACCTGTCCAGTTGACATGTCACGTTTGTTGACTAAATGAGGGTGACAAATGTTGTTTGATGCCATTGTGTAGACAAGGGCATGACAAAAATATCATTTACATGAACAATTACACAAATATATTTAGTACCCTGGCTACAGACATTGATAATTAGGGCTTGATGTGGTGTCACCGCTGTGCTGGTGTTGCGGAGAGGGGTATAGTTCGTGTTTGTTGGCTCTACTCCTACAACCCGTTTCCCTGCTGGTCTTCGTTGCTGTCCAGCTGTTGGTGGGCGTTTCCGCTGCTGTTTTTCGGTGGTTTCTGATGCGGGTTTCCCGGGCAATCAGCATGCCAGTGAACCTGCCATCCTGGGCAATACCAGCACGGCATCGGAGTTGGTCTAGTATGGTCCCACCAAATGGGCCAGTTCATGTCACTTTACTCATTCGCATACGACCTATGCTCATACGGTTTATGCGCAGGTTTTCCGGTCGTCGTGGTTGAAATTTCTGCCTATGTATCCAGTGGTCATCGCCCGAACCCGTGAAGACCTCGGCGCGCGAGCCTTGTTTGGCTCACTTCACGAGTGCACTCTTCAGCTCCTGTGGCCGCACTCGTAACATCGGTCTTGGTGGCTTGACCGCTGTGGTACACTCCCAACTGGTGCGCATGAGCGCCCGGCAGAGTGCTGGTAGCTGCAGGCAACAGCGGGCAAACGAGCTAGTGGGAAGCGGATAGCATCACATTCTGAATATGAACAATTGCAGAGTTTTGTGGCATGCAATAATACACAGGACTTAATTTCACATCTACCTAAAACGAGCACTGTTTGTGTGTGTGTGTGTATGTATGTATGTATGTATGTATGTATGTATGTATATATATATATATATATATATATATATATATATATATATATATATATATATATATATATATAATTAGACACACACATTAAATGGATGTCCAGGAAACCGCCGAAGAGTTTTGTGTCATGTTTTGAGAGGTAAAGTATTAGTTCCTGAAGGACAAGATTCTGGTGCCCCCTTGACAGCGAAGCTCCATTTCTACAGCAACACCCTTTCAGGAGGGCTGATTTGTGTGATACCAAACTGGCAACTTGACAGTTATATAGGTAACACTGTCACGCTTACAGAATAGTAGTACAATATAATTTTTATTTATTGGATAAGATATTAGAATACAGTAACAAGCGATTACAAAACATTCCACTAGCAAATATATTTATTCGTGACATTGTTAATTGGCACCTAAAAGTATGTTTCCAAATAGAAAAATTGCATAATCATTATTATTAAGAAATTAAATAATATAATAGTCCAATTACCTGTAGAAGTGCACTGGTGAGGTAATAGCATTCACGTTTTATGTATGAATATTAATTTTGGACTCTTGCCATTTTCTTTGCTGTGTACATGAAACAATAATAAATTTATTTCCAGCAGCCCATAGTTGAAATGTTAACACCTACATGTGTTACTGCCAAGGTGTACATTTAATTAGTAACAGACTGCTTGTATGCAAGATTGCTACAGGACTTGTTCTATAACATGAGAGCAAAGCATAAATATGGTTCTTGAATGGAGAAAATGTTTCAGTGTATATTCGTAAAATGTGTGGGGCTATAACACATCTGCAGTACAAACATGACAAATGTTCCATAATCCAGCTGCACATGCATGGCAGTGTGTGGCTGAAGTGATTATGTGATACACAGTTACGAAGAAACAAATGAAACATAATTTCAAGAGTAAATGATACGTGCCCACTATTGCTCCTATTATTAGTTTATTTAAAGACATGTTTCTTAGCTAGCCCTTGCGGTTATTTGTTTACTTTGTCAAAAACCATATAGGATGTATTGTATTCATAACACCGTGCATTTAATTTTCTGTTGTCACAATGTGTCTGATATACAATGTGTCTGATATTTCTGCCAAAAGGCGCGACCAGTCTAACATGACGAGGCAATTACATATCCAAATATTTTCATAAAGTACACAACTAGTACAAATCACTGCTAGTACTCAAATGTATATACTTCACAAGTATACACAAAGAATTC
Source organism: Dryococelus australis (assembly GCA_029891345.1). Lineage (NCBI taxonomy): Eukaryota > Metazoa > Arthropoda > Insecta > Phasmatodea > Phasmatidae > Dryococelus > Dryococelus australis. The sequence continues at coordinate 103,360,090 of CM056993.1, forward strand.
AGAAACTGCCTTAAATATTCCTACTTCTATGGTCTCTTTTGTCTATGACCATGCAGTATTACTTACAGCCCTAGGACTTTGATGGTGTTTTCTCTAGGGTGTATTTTTTAAAAATAATATTCGGCTGTCTTGGCCGCTCTGTTGGGCGCGGATTATTTCTATAAAGAAATTATAGGAATGTAAAACAGCTACAATTCATGGGAGATGTTAAAGTCACGTCGTTGGAAAAGCCAATTACTTCTGTAATTAAGTGTGTTAGGAAACTGATTAACTTTACAGAAAATAATATATATATATATATTTTTTGAGCCAGTATAACTCAACGAATATAACTATGTGTAGCCAAAATTAGAGAGTGTGCATGTGGAAATCAGCACAAATCATAGTAATATGTACCACTTCCTTCCCATATCGTGATCGGGAAAATTGATTAATATACATTGACTATTATAGATTGCAGAAAAATAAATAATTACTACTAACATAATATAAGGAAACACTTTGAAGAAAGTTTAGAAAAACATAATTAAAGAAATAATGGAAAATCTTATTTTCTACTCACATGCAACATCTTTAGACCCTTTTTAACAGAAGGCATATAATATTTAAAGACACTTCTGTCAGCTGCCAAAGAAAAATTAGTTATTTGAAAAAAAATTAATCTGTGAAAAATAAACAATTGATTTCCCTAACATAAACTGAAGAATATTCTTATGTGGGCAACCAGGCTTAGTTCATCAGCAGAGCTTAAGAATCAAAGTTGTTCATAGTAATTTAATATCACATACTCGGACCCCTGTACTTGCCATATTATTAAATTCCACATACAACTTCATAGCAATGTGTTGATTGATTAAATAGAAAAGAAAAACCTCACTTGAAGAGTTCTGCAGATATTAAAACACAATAGCTGGTATGCCAGATTGCCTCAGAACACCAACCGGGAAATGCATAATGAATTATCCTCCTGCAGTTAGATATTCTCCAGTGTGTTTAGCAGCGATACTTATTACTGCTTAGCCTCAATACTGAAACCTTCGTAAACTTCATTTAACATCACACACATTAGTCATACATGCTACTTCTGCATGGAGGCCATTTGTTCCTTTTTTTGAAATCCTTTTATACAAGATAAAATTTTCAGTCAAGTCCTTCCTAACAAACTAAACCACTAAATTTGTTTTTGCTGGGCACACTTTCATATAGCTCTAACCAATGAGGAACAGATAACACACGTGTAAAAATACTTGTTAATTGATGTGACATGTAAAAGAATTTAGATTAAGTCATTCAAATGAAGTTAATAACATATGTTCACAATATTTAAATAACCATAAATGGTGTGTGTAGAAATTTAGAAACAATAATGGAGACTATCTGTAAAGAAACTCTTTACAACCTTGCCCGTTTTACTGTCTTTTGAATACCACCACAGTGGGTAAATGGCACGAGGACAAATACCTAGAATTAGACTTAGTTGGAGTGGGGCAGTCAACGCGTAAGGGAGTCAACAGTGTGAGTGCTGGGGCCGCTGTTCACGCTGTATCTCACTCTCAAACTCCAGCACCGTGGTGAGGAGTTAGTTAAGTTGCCTAGCTTCAACAGTGGTCCCAACATGGTGAGATCTCAGCAGGTCGGTCTCCTTGGACCTAGAGGTCTTCCCCTCTTGGTGCCACTAGTGCACGTTGATAAAGGCAACCTTCAAGCTGACAAGCCGATTCTGCCTGGAATGTGTTAACCTTAATGTGCGCCACTTATACAACTAATCTAATACGATTATGACTCATCGCCTAGAGTACCTCTTCCACTACTACTACAAATGTGAGCAACACATTGCTTACCCTACAAGCAGCAGGAACTTTGAGCAAATCCTTCTCACCTGGAGGGTTGGCAACCTGGCAGGCATGTCCCCCCCCCCCCCTCACCAGGCTGAGAGACTACAAGCTGCCCAGACCTCGGGCAAGGCCGAGCGCCTCCGATGAGGCATGAAGCAGAATCGCTGACCAGAGTATTCCCACACCAACCAGGATCGGAGGACATCACGCCTTCCCCACACCTCATGCCGGCAAGCTTCCACTATATAAGTCCGGATGCTGCCGAGCTCTGAAGTCATTCTTTCGCATCTCTAGCATCTCCCACAGCACTACGTCAGTGCTCGGGATCTTCTGAGAATCTTTGTTACTTTCAAGTACACCCCTGTGGCTACCTACTACGTATGTTGACAACAGTCAACCTAACAATCAATGAACACAATCACAAATATATTTAACTTCAATTTGTCTCCTATAGACACCGTTTACTTAGCAGTTTAACTGTAACTAATTTGTATTTGTCTAGATCCAGCTTTTCCCTTTTACTTACCAGTGGCCTACACCTGGAACCATGGTTACCTTCTGCTATTGACGACTTGGTAGGAGGTAGCACAGGTCATGTGTTTACTGAAACTTCAATAAACATCATTGTTCTCTACCTTCCTGTCTTTCATTTCTAAGGTATTTATTTGTATCAACAGTTGGAGACAGATAACACCGTGCACAGCCGACAGGAACCGGGAAGTTTTGTTAAATTAAGTTAGTCTTACTGTGGAACCCTTTCAGGTGTCTGCACGTCAAAAGATATACATATTAGATGGCTACCTGTTTCTTCCCAGTCACACATCAGCATTAAGCTAGTGCTTGTGGGGGAGAAACAGTGATGCCACAACCACTAGAAACACCTTCACACCGGGAGCCACGACAGACTCAGGTTGCATCTCACCACCCGCATTAAGTCAGTGCGCGGTGACCGTAGCCTGAAGTTTTGCTGTGCATCCTAGTGCGAACACAGAACCAGTAGAGGTTTGGCGTTGTTCACTGCTCCACGTCCCTGATCAGCCCGCATACTGTGGGGGATCAGCGGGGACTCATAGAGCTTGTGTTGGCAAGTCACTATTGGGTTATACTGTTAACCTCCCTGTCTAAGTACATCGCGTAGACTATAGAACTGTTTGCCCTATGCCTCACGGGAGGAGTGGTGGAAAATGCAGGGAACAATATCTGGCTCACTCTGCTTTCAGGCCGCAGATAGTATCACACTGTCTTACGCAGGAGACAGGGGGAATGGGACAGCACCACCGAACTTAGCAGACAAGCAGCCGCAGCCACGCCTGCTACGGTTCTGGTAACGACTTCCCACGGTGTATCCGCATACATACTACGTGTCGCCCGGTTGTCAAAGGACTCATGACCAGTACTGAAGTGCACTTAGGCTGGGACCTCATCTTCTGGTCTAACAAAGCACACCGGTGGAACCTCAGCTCAGGCACAAACCGAATTCGTCGTGCCTAAGGCAAACCTATTTGGACTACAACTTCAAAAAGAAGACGTGAATAAGTACTAGCCAACATCCCTCGCCTCACCCCAACTATACAAACCAAAACTACCCACTTTCGGTCCAGCAGACAAAATCCTAGACTAATGTGCCAAGTCAGTGTAATTTGGCATGCGTCAACCTGGTGCAGTGAGTGCCCTGCAGGTGCCAGTCCCCCCAGATCCGAGGAAGTATCACTCTCGTCACCACTAGTATGCGTTGGTTGAGAAGGGTCGGCTCCAGACTGGCAGTCCAACTCCCGTGGAGTGGTGTCCCTCCAAGGAGTTCTGTGGGTGTTATAAGGTTTTGTTATGGAAGAATAAAACCCTGGTCTCCTGCTGTCCCCCATTTAGGTCTGATGTCTACGGGAAATGGGCACTAGGTTACAGAAGTAATATTCAAAAGTAAGATAGCCATTTTATGGAAATAAACAAAGATGGTGAAGGTACTACCTCCTATCCCCATGGGCTTGCGAGAGACTACCTGCGCGAAGCTATAGGAAAGGCAGTGATAAGTAGTGCTATCTGACTGAACTTTCCCTAACTCTATGGTTGTTCAGAAGAGACTGACGTGTGTCAAAGGTAACTTGGTTTTGAAGGCTCATCCATTGGCTTGGAGCGAGAGGAGTCTTCGGCCCGTCAAGAGGTGCAGTGAAGAGTTCAGGAGTTCAGTAGGCCTTTGGCACCACTAGGATGCGATGAGAGACAGTGGTAGAAGACAGACATCAAATGCTTGAAAGGTCACGAGCCTTTCTGCAGCTCGCTATTTATACTCCTTCGGGGGCATGCCCCTTCATACTCATTAATTCATAATGTGCTTTATTTAAATATGAGAATCATAATTATGCACCAAAAACAGTTTTTTTGCAGGTTATTTTCCTATTAATTGTAAGATTTTAATAAATGACATTCTACAGTCCAGTTTTCGATAAACATACAGTGAACTGTTCATTTTTTTCACCTCTTCAACCTTTTTATATTATTTTGAACTTAAATTTCTCCTTTTATGTGGTTTCAGTTTATACTACAATACAACAGACATAGGTAACAGTTAAAAACTATACACTTCAATATAACTTATTCACTCAATAAAAGGTGCTGATGCGTACGCACTGGAAGTCAGGCTGCACTCACTTGGGTGTTGCTCCGGTCAGGTCTTCCCAACACAGGGGACGCCTGTCTCTTGACACGAAAGTGCAGAGGAAAGGCATACAAACACCAAGCTATCATGAAGAAAGTGTACATGTGTCGCTCCCCCGTTCTATCCACTTGGTAGACAAAAATTGTGGCCGAACTAAGTGTTTGTGGGTAATAAAATACAGTGTATTGACTCATCTGGATACTTTCCCGGGATCACCTGCGTTCCCTTCCCATACAGAGTGAACTGGGAGCAAGGTGCTAGGTCTACACGAATGTGGAATCCAAAGGTTTGAGCTTAGCACACGTTAATTTCCATTTGACAGGACACACATGTGATGACGTTCTCTATCTCCTGTGTCGGCAAGAGTTATCACAGGGAAGCTAAAGTACGTGGTTAAACCGGTAGAGGCATCCGATGTAAAGAACTGGGGTGTGTAGTATTGAGTATCACTATGCAGATTGTTCTGCCATTGTTGCCTGATAGTTTCCATTGCGTCGACGTACGCCTAAATACTGGTACGGTGCTAGGACAACCAAGCAGGGGTAGGGCAGGATTAGTCCTAAGGAAGATTGAAGGAAGGAAGGAATGAATTCCCTTGGTTGTGACACATCCGTGCAGAATAAGGGGAAGGGGTTAGTAAGGATCATTGCGAAGAGAGAGACCTGACTAACGCTCGGGGTCTAGTGGTCAGACTACACTTAACGGTTCTGAGCAATATATGCTGGAATGCAAAAGCTAGGGTGTACAGGCTAGTCTGAGCAACAAGTGCTAGACAGCTGAAAAGCGCAGGCTGGTCAGATCAACAAGTGCTGGAGTTCTGAAGACTGGTTGTTCAGGCTGGTCAGATCTCTGTGGGAGAGAACTGAAGACTGGTCCCAGAGTAGAAAATTGTCACTCCTTTTATACTCATCTGAGCCACTCACTGCCCAAAGCTTATTGGCTGGCATCTTGAGAGGGCGAGGGGTGGTCGCTGAGCAGGGGGTGGCAAATGCATGACTTGCTAACGTGATATCACCGGCCGGCTGGAGGATGGGAAATCAAAGAAACTAAAATCCTACTAGTACTGCTATCTAGCGGGGGATAAACGAACACGTTGCCTTTAAGTATTGTTACGGTGGACCAGTGAATAAAACAATCTATCTACACAATTCAGGATGTCCATCCTACACGGTAGATAAAACAATATCTTAAACTATGAGAACAAACGGTAATGTAACCTTTTAAACTCACAAGCAAAGCTATGCATAGGATGGAGCTGAAGTCATCAAATCCCCATTGTTAGAATAGCATCTTGCTTCAGTAGTTTAATTTAATCATAAGAACCATGATTACACACCAAAAACATTTTTGGAGAGTTATTTTTCTACTTATTATAAGAATTTAGTAAATATTCTATAGTCCAATTACTGATAAACATTCAGTGAATTGTTAGTTTTTTTCCACTTCTTGAACCTTTTTTTTACATTATTTCGATCTTAAATTTCATCTTTTATATGGTTGCAGTTTATACAATACAACAGGCCTATCTAAAGATGTCTAGGGATACTTGTATTTCAGGTGTAAACTATGCACTACAATATAACTTTCTCACCAAATTAAATTAAATTCTGATTTTTAAATGGATATGCAGCGGAAATATTAAACAGTTTTAGAATAACATTTCAAGATATAGATATTGCATTCAAAAACAAAAAAATTTCTATGGCATCAAAAATTTTACACAGTTCTACCAATTTTCATAGCACACAGCAGCAGTATACATTGCATTACCTATGGAATAATTAAATTGAGTGGTTCGTAAACATTGCTTTCATGCCATACATGTAGCCCAACAATAAATGTGCTTGGCCCAGACCATAAATGCCATACACGAGAAAATAATTTCACTGTTGCACACGAGAAAGACATCAACGTAGTTTGCACACCCACCAAGCCACTAAGGCTTACTGATAGCCATGGTGCTAAATGTGTTTGTAAACATTACAACTTGTTACACATTTTTTTACTGTCCTGGGCTCGTAAGGCCCATGCCTAAATATGGCCCTGCATACAAGTCTCTGGTATAATTTTATTCAGAAGATATCTGACTTTTGAACTAAATTAATATTCCATGCAATAGTCATGTTGAATTTATATCAGAGACAATCAAACATTGACTTGCAATGCTTCGTAAAACCTCATACCGCTTAATGTTTTTAACATTTTGGGAGGCAAGAGGAAGCTAAGTATATGCCTCATGTATTTTTTTCCCCAGAGATCTGCCTATTGTTATAAATTTATATTTAATAAATAAGGGCCTTTTTCATGTTTGAGATAACTGGACACAGTTTTCATGCATAAAAATTGCTAATGTTGAAGTAGAAGGATTGGGGTGGGTCAAAATCTGTCAAAATACCCCAAAATGTTCATAATGACCTTACTTGTGGAAACCATAAGTGGTTATTTTAGAAAGATTCTACTGTACTTTGACAGTTTGAATATAATGTTTCTATCGTAAAATTAAGTCAACTTATGTACGGCAATCGACACAGTCCATTTAAACTATCAAAGTAGTATGTGAAAAGACCTTGGCTGCTCCAAATGCTTGTGTAATTTTTTTATATCCAAAGCATAATTGATTAAAATGTGGCACTAGCAGAATACAAATGATGCACATAAAGGTTAAATCTCTTATCTCTTGACATCATTTCACTTACACGAGAAATAATTCTGTCAATGGGGAAAATATATTTAATTATAACATTTAAAAAAACAGTTATTAATTTTTAATATAAAAATATATTTTCATAAATGTTTTGAAGGTGCTACCTAACAAGGCACTGACACAATTGCTCATAATTACATGTTACCATCAACAAACTTATGTTCGTGGAATGATGATGATGATGGTACATAATTTATTTACAGTGGTGAAAATCTATTCACAGTAAATCTGTTTAAATTACAAGTGAGATCCTTACTCCAAGAATAAAGTACATGCCATCACACTTAAAATAGTGCTACAAATTTACTCCAGCTCAAATTTTGCAACAACTATGAACCAAAGGTGGACGGATGATAAGAGTTGCCTTCATAAGTTCTAATATTCTCTAGTACTTCAACAAGAAACACTACATGACAGATCCATGCAACATAGCTGCCCAAACAGCACAGCATCTCTTGGATATCTTGATGACAGATTATCGCCGCTGCTGCTCTTGCTTTGTGCATCTGACATTTGTTCAGGATTGTTTATATGCCAATCATTTCATTTTTGCATAGAGGAGAGCCCCTAAAGCAACAACGGAAATGGCACTTGCCACACCTATTCCTATGAACTCAGGCCCTTGCCTGCTAAGGAGTGTTTGTAAACTGAACAAAGTGGATGGGATAGCTTTGTGATAAGAGTCCCGCTTCCGTGCACGACGGTAATACTGTGACACATGGGGCTTCTTGCCACCTTCCCAGAAGTAACCTGCCAATCCCAGTCTATTGAGGCGGTCCAGCAGTATTGTCAGGTTGATGTCGGCCACAGTGAAGCGTTCACAGCAGAGCCACCAGTTGGCTGCATCTACAACAAAATACCCATCAATACTAAATAATTTGACAAAAACACTCATTTATATCTGCTTATAAACTGTCAGTAGTTTTTCAACTGACCATGCATGATTTGCCACATAGTAAAAAGGATGGGGCACCACCAATTAGGGTTGCATCAACACTTTCAATTTTTGCATCCTAGCTCCTTCGCCAATACAGGTTTTTCCTAGCTAGAGGCATTTTGCATGTCTCTGAAACTTTTCTTCAGATGTGGGATGTTTTTTAAATGTGGTTCTATGTGGACTTCTTTTACATTTATGGAACAATTTTTGAATAAGAAGTTTTTTCCCCTGAAGTTTTGCACAACATTCAGTGCCCTACTCACGCAAAAGCCTTAAAATTAAAAATGTAAATTATTAAAGTCCTCTTATTTGGTAACCAAATGGACATGATCAAAAGTTGTAAACCATACTTTACCTTCACATAGCAGGTGAATGATCATGGAGTAACATGATACAGTATTTTGAGACATATCCTTTGTCAGATTCACAAAACAGAGGTCCCAGTTGTGTTCCCCAGGAAAATTTCACATACATCAAAAAACAATTAGATAAAGCTTTGAGAAAGACCAAATATGACACCTCATAAAACAAAAATTTTGGTAAAGTACGTTTTGTCACAAAGTCATTCTCTCCTCACAGATTATAACTGAGAATAAAGCAGTAAGGAAACAAAATTAATATACCATATGGAAATGTCACCAAATAGTGCATCAGTTTGGCTAGCAGGATTCCGGAATTGCTTAACTGACTTCTTCTTCACCTTACTTTACTCCAGCTACAACTGTGCGACAGAAAATTTCACCTACTAGCTACATTACGTTCACTGCAATACAGAGTAAAACCACCACTCAAACAGAGAATGAATGACCACAGAGCAGATACCAGACAGGCTATAGTCAGGGCTGCCGTTTTTATGGATTTTGTTTGTTTTTATAAATATTTAAGAGATGAAACAGAGTTACGGAACATGCACTCATATTTCACAGAATTTTTCCTAGGTGCCATATATTCAACTTATAAAATAAAGTAATCCGGTTATTTTCAAAAAGATGTTGAGAATTATTTCCGCGTATATGTATTTCTGGGCACGTCACAACGCAATTTTAGCCTACAAACTGCATCATAATAACCATGGGATGCCCAAGCGACACTATAACAGTTAAAACACTGGAATGCATCTGAAGCACATCAATATTCACAAATGATTGGTTCTATTAATAGTATGGCATCTTTTTATTATCCTTATGTTAAAAAAAATACTGCATTTCATTTGCTAAAAAATAACGCACACTAACTTTGGCATCACTGATGTAAAAATGTTGGAAAACGAAAGTAAACCAAAATGGCTGCCATTTACTGCACGCAAAAACCACAACTCGTTTTACGAACTTTAGTACTGTCAAAACAAAGCCCAAAAAAAAGTTCTCTCATCTGAAAAAAATAATAATTTGGTTTACATGTTTCAAAAACGTTTGGCATGTGCTGCACATAATTACATTGTATTAACTCAATGAAAAAAAAAAAATATATATATTTAATTAATATTTTATATGGTGGCTGTAATAAAGAAATTAAAAAATCCCTCAACCATCTTTGCTAACAAACTCAACATTCATCATGGAAAGAAAACTTAATTGTGCGACCATTGATGCATATCCATACAAAAAAAGTGAGTGGGAATCTGAAAAACAGTTACAATGTGGAAGGATGATTTCCACATAGTCTGCATATCACGAGGTCTGACGAATGTGGGTAAAGAGGGACACAGGATCTCAAATGGCATAAGTTAACAAATTGTCACAACAGAAACACATCAGGAAATAGGTCAATACTAGATTTTGTAACAAAACACAATTATAGCATTGTTGATGATGTATTGCAGCTAAAAAACTCTGAGAATAATCTGCAAATCAAACTAGCTGACAGTTTCACTAAATTGGTATTTAAAATGTCCTTCGATAGCAATAGAGCTCAAGAATTTCCACTGTAAATGTATAAAAACAGGGCAGATTATTATGCAGGCTATTGGCGTAATTGTAGAAGAAGAAATTGCATATATAATGGGGAAATCATTGTTTACTCTTCTCATAAATAAGTCGACAGATATTGCAGTTACCAGGCAAATGGTTATAATGGGTCACTTTAACAGTAAAAGTAAGGCTGAAACACACTTTTAAAGGCTGTTCATGGTAAAGTGAGCAATTGTGAAATCCCTGCTTATTTTCTAATTTCATCCAATCGCCTATACTTCTGCCATATATCAATTTAAACATTGTCACGTGGTGTTTGTTTAATCAGCTGTATTTATTTACATAACATTGCAACAAGTGAATATCTATTGTAGTGCACATTGTAAATACACACACGCATTAATTCCAGTAAATTATATCTCTTTCTGAATACTGATGATATTATTTTGAAACAAAAGGTATAATCTTCAGAAATTATTTTTCTTTATACTGTCTTGAGAGTCTTGGTAGAGTTACAACACTTGTGTTATTTCCCTTCATATCAGCACCATGCTATTTAGAACATTCCTCAATAAATGTGCAAAGTATCACAGGGATGACAATATAGTGAATATCAGTTAATCACATACAACAAACAATGTGTGTTAAATTGTCTTTAAATTAAACAAGTACACTATCAACCAAAAAGTCATTGGGCACCTGTCCACAATGTTTGCTCAGAGGTTGTCACCCCATTAGAATCTTGTAGGGCCACCTCTTGCACCTATAACAGCAGCCACCCTGTCTGGCATGCTCTCTACGAGTGTTTGCAGGACATCCATGGGGATTCGTCAGGATTTCTCTTACAACCATTCCATGAGTTGAGAAATGAATTTTGGCCGCGCCTGACAAGCCCTCACCCGGCGATCCAATTCATCCCAAAGATGTTCTATAGGGTTGAGGTTGGGGCTCTAGGCGGGCCAGTCCAATCAGTGAACATTGTTGTCGGTGTACCACTGAATAGTAGCCCTTGAAACATGGCACCTGACATTATCATCCTGGAAGTAACACGGGTACCACGGAGAAACACCAGTAGTCCTACGCCGAAGGCCGTGAAATAGCCCTACACCAACACTCCACCACCACCAAATTTTCTAGTTGGCACTATACACTCCGACAGAAGCCATTCCCCGGGTAGACGCCACACCCATACACGTCCATCGGACAGGGATAATGTAAGACTCATCACTCCACAGAACCAATTTCCACTGCTCCAGTAGCCAGTTGCGACGGTCCAAACACCACCTGAGTCGCTGAGCTTTATTGCTTGTTGTGATATGGGGCTTATGTGCAACTGCTCTTCCGAAATATCTAAGTCAGTGGGCCTCTGTACGCAATGTTCCAATGGAAACAGATACTCCCGTCGGATGGTAGTCATAGATTATGACCTTTATGTGCAACTGCTCTTCCGAAATATCTAAGTCAGCGGGCCTCTGTACGTAATGTTCCAATGGAAACAGATACTCCCGTCGGATGGTAGTCATAGATTATGACCTATTTTTGACAATTTCTCGTTTCACGGTTCTGCGATTTCTGTCGGTCAAGATTGGAGGTCGCCCAGAACGTGCAGTATTGCCACAATGCCCATTGCCCTTCCACTTACGCAGGACGAATGTGACCGTTGATTTGGGCCCGTTTACCTTCCATGCAATCACCCGGCTAGGCAGCCCACTGAAATGGCAGCCCACAATCACACCCTTATCGAAGTCCGATAGCTATGTACCTCATGCCATCACCTTGTCAACTGGTTCTACACCGGCCTGCAGCGTATGGCGGCCACACAAGTCAACCGACGTACTAAATTACCTATCTTCATGGGTGCCCAATTACTTTTTGGTCGATGGAGTATTTTTCTTAATAACTTATATGGGCGAAATAAAAAATGGCATGCTTAAACACTATTAAATTATGTGTTATTCAATTTAATTAGAATATTACAAAATAATATTCACCCACTACATACATTAAAATCATGACATTACCTGCATTACAATTCCTGCTGATAAACTGTGTGCGTCTAAAGGGGCACAAATAACTCCAAAATTAATAATTGTATACACTCACTATGTGTGAGCAAATGGCTGGTTTTGCTCTGATGTAACCAAAATCAAAAATAATTGTTATAAAACCTCGGTGGCTATTAACCAAACTGATCCAAATTTTTTGGTTAATTTAGGTGATAAATTTCAGGTGTTGTTAATTCTTAATTTTGTGTCTAGTAAGGCATATAGTATCTAGAACTACGTCTCCTAATTCACAGCCAACTTTATTGCGAGTATTGTGGTCATTCCAGCCCAGCGATTTTTTCAAAGGTTGATTTTGAGAGTGCTCATTTTATCGTGAACCATCTATACAAAGTTGTGGCTTTTAGTGAGAAAGCAACAAGGAAAAATATCATTAACGTTGTGAACGATTATTTTGAGGGCATTCCATGGCAGAATTGCTTAAGCATATCTTCAGATGGTGCAAAAGTTATGGTGGAGGAATTCAATTATTCTGTTCTTTCATGGGTCAAGGGTAGCAGGAAAATATATGCAGGATCAGAGCACAGATTTTTAATAGTAATAAAAATAATATAAAAAAAAAACAATTGATTTAGTATCCAGAGATCATAAAAAAGTAACTGATTTAATGACTTATTTTCAACACTCTTTGCGAGGCATTCTTAATTCAGATGTACATATCATCCAAAGTATGCAAAGGAACTGTTTATTTTGAAACTATCACTTTTTCCTTGGGGTGTGCGAGACTAGTCCATGAAAATCAACTAAACCTGACTTGCAGATGAATACAAAGGTCTCCAATGCAGCGACAATGATGTGAAAATTCTTTAACTGCAGGGCATTTGAAAAAAAGTGAGATGAATGCCCAAAATAATTCTCACCTGAGACGTCAAAAGGGTGTGTAATGGGTTTACCTGGCTGGGTTGGGGATCTTCCCAAGCTGGAAGGTTTGGGGTTACATACACCCTTCCGACCGAGTCTTTGGTAGGGGGAGAGAAATCGAACCCCAGGGTAAGTTTGATCAAATAAATTTCCCTTCTAGGGAGTTTGATCCTGCTTACCGTGAAGGTTGTCAAAAAGTGTGATGCCAGCTGTCATGGGTTAGATCAAATTACGGTGAGGGGATACAACTCGGAATCTAGACTGATTCTGAGGTGTTTGAGTTCTGTCTCCTATTTGGTTCCGGTCTAGTCCGTTTACGAGCTGGGACGAAATTGGGGGACACTGACACTACTCTTGAGGATTTGCTACCTCGGGTGGTAGGCAAATATTGATAACTTTCCCAGTGGCCGTGCGAACCTGACACGTGGTGAGGGGGTCTTGAACTGGTAGGACAGGGTTAGATGAAGTTGGTGATTCAGGCGCAGGTAAAGATGGAGCTAGGGTGTCAATAAAGTCGACAGTGTGCCAGGACCAATCTATACCAAGTAAAGAATTTCCACCTTGTTTTACAGCCTCAAACTCGGTAGAAATCTCGTTAGTTTTATCCTGGACTAAATAACAGTTCAATGATAGTATCTGTGGTTGAGATGTTGCTATTGGCCGGTAGAGTTATTGTAAGTTTTAAATTCTCTTTGTAATGACCACCGGAATAATCTACGTATTTGGCTAGCTTGTCCTTTAATTGAAAAAGGCATCTCAATAAAATATAAAAGTAAAAGAAGCACACTCCGAGTACACCAAGTAGTATTCAAGCTCACCTGGGCCCGGCCTCAACCGCAGGCTGGGACTGAGATGCTGGATAATAGGAAGCTGCCTATGATCCTGGGAGCGAGTTCCGGTGGAGGCCAAACAACCTGGACTGTATCTGAATATTTTGGTCTTATTCAGACTGTATATAACTTATCCTGGCCTTTGCAGGATGGGATAATCCAAGGATACCTGGTCCACTCGTACCTGACAGTTGAACTGCTCTGAATTTAATCTGTGGCTCAGTATTGAAAGAGCACACTTAAAGAACACAGGTAGTATCCAGTATCTCCTGGGTCTAGCCTTATCTGCAGGCAGGGACTGAGACAGTGGATAATAGGAAGCTGCCTGTGATCCTGGGAGTGAGTCCCACTGGAGTGCAGAACGACCGGGACTGTACCCAGATATTCAAATCTTATTCAGACTGTGAAATATAACTTATCCCGGCCTTTGCAAGCTGGCGATAATCCAAAGGACACCTGGTCCATTTGTACCTGTCCATAGGTATTTGCTAAACTTAACAGAGCTAATGAGATCTTTACCACAGTTTATCACTATGTATGATTCCAGGTTAATAAAGTTGATCAACTAGTTCAAATTCACATATTTTTTATTTATACTTCTTTTTGAAAAACAGGGGGATGCATAGCTCATTTGAACAAGGGAAGCGAACATTATAGCAGGCGAAGGCTACCTGCATAAATAAACGAGAAATTTAAGTTTTTACTTAAGACGTTAGAATTACATGCTTCTAAATGAAGAGGGGGGAGGGGGGGGGAGTCCAGAAGGGACGTCTGCGCGACCTGCTACTGCGGAAGTGATGGGAAAAGACTTTCCAGGTAAGGAACAGGTGGAGACACCACGATACCTCTGGATGCTGCACCGGCGGCATCTTCCGAATGCTGCTGACAGCGTCGTGGCAGGAGACCATCATGAGTGATCTAGCAGTTAAGCTCCTTCAGATTGCCTCCACTCGTTGCAGACTGGGAGAGGTAGGAGTCGAATAATTTATCCTGGAGACTTCACTTTGGTGACCTTGGCATGAGTGGCCTAGTGGTTACTACCCTGTGACAAATGAACTCGAGTCTTTGCAGACTGTGAGGTCAGGGTGACAGCCACTTCCCCCGGTGGTGCCCTTAACCTTATTCAAGTTTGAGGAACTGCGACTGTCCTGGGTTGGGATTTGGCACCTCCTTATATACTAAAAATTGTTGGCTGTCAGAGGGGTGCGAGAGTGGCTAGCCTCACTTCACGGGGGTAGTTTATGCTGTCTTGGCAGTCGAGTCACCCTTTTCTTATCTTCCCCGTTGGAGGCTGTTCACATATCTGTCGCCTCTCCACGAGGCTCTGGTGGCCGTTGTCACCTTGTAGGCTGGGTGCTGCTCTCCTGCAGCAACCCTTGGAACTTGCTTCTTAGAGGGATGTTGATGGCTCGTCAAACAGTACCAATTTCTAGGGCGGGAAATAAGCGGCCGTATGGCGGCTTCGAGTGGACAGTAAAATTTTCAATTTCACCATGTGTCTGTAATCTCTTACTAGGCTGGGAGCAATCCTGTAGGCACGTGATTAACCTAACTACAGCGGTGTGACTTGCCCATACGAGTGTCGTGACTCGATGATGGGGCGAAGTTGTAATGTAGTGTGCGCATGTCCAGTGCGCAGGAATGCACCACGAGTCAGTACAATTCATTAACTTCTGTTATCTGTGCTGAAGAGTTTAATGTCAAAATCAGTAACATTTAATAACTTTTATTGACAAAACTGCAGAAAAAAGGACCCTAATGACTTCCATGCTCAACAAGTGGTTTGCCATGCTGCAGTGTGTTGAACACCTTCTTGAGCACTGTGCTCGCACAATATTTTGATTCACTTGATTCCAAACAATCTCCCTTAAAATTTGTTCATTGTATTAAAGCATGAAACCTTGCATTCACCATCTGCAAAGCTTTACTTTATCTTCCTGAGAGCAGCTTTGCAAGGGTTTACAAAATTAAACCTTTTGTTTCTGCAAGAGCAGCCATATGTTCACGAGCTTTATTCTGAAGCCTGTTATTTGTTGTGCCAATACACTGCAAGCATTGTGTAATTCCCCATCATGCAAAAGGCATCTGAGATTACATGTTTGACATCAGGAGGGAAAATCAACTTTCTGATGCCACTCTTTTTTGTTCACCATGCAACTTGAACATTTCTGGAAGGTAATCAGATAAATTTGGAGGAAAAATGAACTGTGAAAAACTTTTATTTACAAATGCACTAAAAAGATTAAAATAAGTATAGTTGTAGTTACATAATATGTAGAACTTGTGGACGAACAGCAGGAATAAACTGTACTAAAAATTACAATTTTACATCAATTTATATTTAGTACATAAAAGCTTGGTGTGAATAGTTAAAATCCTTACACAAGATATGTGGTTATTACGATTACGCAAATGAGGTATACGTTCTATAGTGGAAGAAAATTTCTTCTCACAAAAACAATGGAAAACCATGCTTTCCAAACCTGTGTAAATTAGTAGAGGCTATGCAGATTCTTCCTCACAGTAATGCTGCTATAGAAAGAGTGTTTAGCAACTTAAATCTTATAAAAACAGCTCATAGATCACCACTGGACACACCAATGTTAAATACTCTTATGCACGTATCATCAAGCAAAAACACCGTGAAATTTCAACCAACAAATGAAATAAAGAGAGCGAAACATTTGATTAAATAATTCTGACACTGCTACTTTTTGTTTTGTAGACAATGAAGATACAAAGTTAAGTGTGTGTGTGTAAATGCTAATTTGTTGCACTGACTTTTAATGCTTTCATCACATTACATTACTATGCTTTAAGTATTTATAACACTAAAGTTATTTTTAATTTTTTTTTTTTAAGGATCCAGTAACAAGCTATTGGTGGCAGCCCTGCCATAGTTGGGGTAAATGTAAATTTACAGAAGAAGCCAGTTGCCAGCACATACAGCATTCCACAAAAACAACTCTGACTCTTCTTAAACAAGTAGAGTGGTGAGGGCCCTACCACCTGGCTTAAACATAAGATAATCCCTCGGCCACATTTCAAATTTCCCACCTCACCCTTGTTTGCCTCCTGGCCTCTATGTTTCCAGTTTGCCAACCATCGTTCAACAGATTGCAATGTGCTACGACTCGCTGCCTGAAGAAGCTGGCCTAGCCAGCAAAAGGTCACGTTCACGCATCTGTGTGGAAAATGTGATTGTCCGACTTTTGTATGTGTGTGTGTCTCTATATACAAGAACTGCCCTGTGAGTACATACTTGTGTATTCTGTATCCTTTATAAGGTAATAAGCAGCCTAGTGGTCTATTCCCACATCTTACTTTACTATTATTTGGCATCTGCCACTGACTGGCGTGATGCCTTGATGAACCAGCACTGCATGGTGAAAACTTATGTAGCACTGGTGGGCTGTTATTTTAGAGTTGTTCTGAAACAATATTTTCCGATACTAATACAGATTCCCTGACACCACTGCTGATACCCCAATACCAAAAACCTATACCAATGCCCTTCGCAATGAATATTAGAAAAAGTATTACTGTTAGTAATACATTTAAAAAAATTTATCCTAGACTTGTTTAAATAAAGAAAACAGTGTCTTAAAATACAGTATATAATTTATTGTAATCCAACACAAAATGCAAGCTGACCTGAAACTTTCAAACCCTCTGAAAATGCAAATAATAGACCAAATGAAAGTCAAATTTCTTACGTCCCGCATGCACTATCAGTTAAGAGCGCACGGAGAAGTTATCGATCGGGCAGTGTCACGTCTGTAGGTTTACAGGGGGGGGATAATCTCTTCACACCGCTACTTGTTGGTGACAACTTGCACGCGTGGCAAATGTCTGTCTTTTAAAGTAATTAATAATATTTTACTGCAAATGAAAACTTGTAATTTTGAGACACAAATGAGGTGGTTATAACCAATTTCTTCACCGTCTTTAATAATTAATCATTCAAAACCACATCCTCTGATTTTCCCTATCATGAGTTACACTGCACTCGGCTTGGTGCTTACCTACCCATCATTAGACAGCAGAAGGTGTCGAATAGGCACTTAAATATTATCAGTTTATTCAAAGATGTGTGTCTATTGAAATATATTAATATAAATCCTCCGATTTCACTGCAAGAAGTTACTGAAAATGACCACTTATAATACAAGTCACTCAATGTTCAAACAATTCTTTTTTTTGACAAGTGGTAGAGTATATGCTTTTGGACATATAACTTTATTGCGAAGATGCTGCCCTTTGAGTTAAATAAATATAAAGTTTTAAAGTCATGTTAATTTTACACCAGATATGAGACACCAACCTTATGGGATAAAACAACATTTAAACACAAAAGAAAACATATTTTCAAATAATAATTCCTCGTTAAAATGTTTTGCATAACATTTTCGGGTGAAACCATTTGCTTTGAAATACAAGGGATGTTAGGTGAAACTATTTTGAGCAGCGCATAATTTTGATAAAATTACGTTCGCCAGGCGCACTTCATTTGCTCTGCTGCCGGCGGGCGGCGTGTGACGTATTTCACATTCAGTCACTAGCTGTTTGCATAAACAACCAGGTTAAAAACGATAGTTGCTGGAAATCTTAGATGAAAGGACCCGAAATTTACTTAGATCAGCGCAACAGACAATAAAAGGTTAAGTTAACATTATTTAAATAGGAATTTTGCCAGGACCACAAAAAATTGTTGGTGGATGCAATTTATTTGTTCTTATTTCTCTTTAAAACGATAGTTGCTGGAAATCTTAGGTGACAAGACGTATTTCACATTCAGTCACTAGCTGTTTGCATAAACAACCAGGTTAAAAACGATAGTTGCTGGAAATCTTAGGTGAAAGGACCCGAAATATACTTAGATCAGTACAACATACGATAAAAGGTTATGTTAACATCATTTAAATAGGAATTTCACCGGGACCACAAAAATTTGTTGGACGCAATTTATTTGTTCTTTTTTTTTTTTTAATGTGCGTTCCATACACACTGAAATATGGTAATTGTTTGTGTCTAAAGGAAGTACCGTATTTACTTGTGCATAGCATGCACCATGATATTTGCAACAAGTTCCAGGGGAAAATTTTTTAAAAATAAAATTGCTCCAAAAATTTGTGGTGCCCTGTTAGTAAGTATGGAATAATTTTTTTTTTAATTTTTATTTTTTGCCGTGCTAAAATGTCACACTACCCTTCTCTCAAAAAAGTGCTGCCTTGTCCCCCCCCCCCCCGTCATAGTTCACTGGTCTTTGCCAGGGAAACAAAGAGGTCTTGGCGGAATTATCTACCGGCAACATCTTGGTGTTATGCACCGGCGTGGTGACGAACCGGGGGGGGGGGGGGGGGGAAGGTAAACACTTGGCAGTTTTTGTTTTCAACATGACAGGATGCCATTCGGAGGGGTGGGGGGAGCGGGGTTGCTACCTACACATTTCTGAAGGGTCGCTGAGAGAGAAAGAGAGGGAACGAAGAGGAGTGATGTAAGAGCGAGAGATAAGACAACAGACAGTTCTGCCACTTTCCTCAACATCTCTAGACAATCTGTGGCTACCACTCCCCCCCCCTTTTTTTTTTCAGTGTATAGCGCGCACCCCAGAATTTTTTTTATTTCGAGAAAAAAAGGGTGTGCTATACACGAGTAAATACGGTAATAACCTAACTTCATTGTCTACAACCAATACCAAAGTATCTGTCCGATACCATACTCTATACAAATACATCAGGAAAAGGCGGAGTATCGGAACAACTCTAGTTAATATAATAGCTTACTACTCCCTTCACGCCTATCTCCCCACATGGTAGGTGCAAGATTTAGTCTTATTGATTCCTTCATCTATGACACCGATCATTACTTATGAAATACTCTCAGGGATGGTTGGGTCAAAGTGAAGTTACAAAAGTGGTGAATATGTAGTTGACACCCCCAAAGATGAGCGAGATTTTACCAGGCAGCAGTGCCACAACTACTTCTATAATCCGTTCACGGTTACTTCATACTTTTCTGAAGCCCTATTAAAGTTCTACTTCCGGAAAATTCCTCCACCTTGTGGAAACTAAGCATAACTAAGTATATAAAATTACACCAAAGGGCATTGCACCGAAATTTGTGCACACACTGTTGTGATAGTATTTTGCAAGAAAACTATTTCTTATTAGGTGCTACCAACATACACATTTTCTCACTGCTTTTGTTCATATTTGTTATCAATTAAATATAAATAATAATATAGTAAATAAAATATACATCAAACTTTAAATTAATGAAAAATAAGAAGTTTTATGTTACAGGTGAAATATATGACACATTTAGGAAATAACTTTAAAAAAAGTCATAAATGGGGTGATTTTTTGCAGGTTTAATTCAAAAAGTGTGAAGAAACCACAAATAGAATATATGTCTCTCTGCTGCTAGTGTGAACGTGTTTATGCCCCCCCCCCCCCTTGTAATAACACCCAGATGTTGCCCAACAATTCTGCCATCCCTCTTTGTTTCCGTGGCAGAGGCTAGTGAGCCATGTTCTGTGATGGGTGGTGGGGAGAAGGGACGAGATCTTTTTTTTTTAGAGAGAAAGGTAGTGTGACATTCTAGCATGGGAAAAAAAAAAGAGAGCCAGTCACTGCTAAAAGGAGAAAGGAGAAAAAAGAAAAACGAAGCTGGAAATGTTGAGTAGTAGGAGTATGAGGGTAGCAGAATTTTTTTATTTTGGTTTTTTGCACCCAAATTATTTAATTAAAGTATTTTCCAAACATACCACAATCACCACACATTAATGTGAAGAAAGAATAATTTGTTCCATACTTACAGGGCGCCACAAATTTTTGGTGCAATTTTACTACAAAAAATTTTCCCCCTGGAACTTGCAGAAATCATGGTGCGTGCTATACATAAGTAAATACAGTATCACATTCCACCTCCCACCGGCTGCAGTTTATCCTCAATTTCAAGCCGAGTCCTCAAGATGACTAAGTTACTTAATTATATGTTATCAGAAAACCTGAATTAGTTTATTTACTTTCATATCTATAGGATAGCATACAGCGTCACCAAGGGAATAGCTTTTACCAACATATAGGTCTTAATGTGGCAAAAGCTGAAAAGTTCAAAAGACAGTAACCCTTTTGGCATAAACACACTTATACTGATGTAAATTACAGGTGAAATTGAACCTGGACCAACAGATGGAAATAGTGCATGCTCCATGCACTCCTTAAATTATGAAGCTGTACCAAATTCCTCCTTATCTAGCACATTTTTTATTTATTCCCGCAGCATGGAAGTCCTCTTGGTTTTTTTGGCCATACCGTGAAGCTCACCTCATAACAAAATGTTCCACAAAGATACAACCAGATAATGTCATGAATGGTTTTATAAACACCAACAATGGTATCACCAGAGATGAAGAATTATGAGCATAAATGGTGAATCTTCAGATGAAAAATTTAATGGTAAATGCCTATTATACAATGTTTCCATTATAATGCACTTACGGTCAAGTAAAACTTTGTTTAAAGGAAGTAATAGTTTACATAGCTATCCTCATGTGAAATCATGGCCTACGTGAAATAAACAGTGATGAGAAATACTATGTAGTGAATTTTAATTAAATTTAGTACATCAAACAGGACGTTTAAATACAACATGAAAAAATCACAAATTTCCCTCATTTGACAATAACCTCCCAAAAAAATAATTTGATAAATTAAAATATACTGCATTTCATATATGTCCACTAAAGTTTGACAGACAATGTGCCCAACCTACACACTATGTAAACAGTAAATGCTTTCGTTTGCGAAATATTGTATCAGCTGATGAACAAATACATTTCACTCTGCCAAAAAAAGACTGTTGTACTTTTGGAAGCAAATAATTGCACTGTCTGCTTCTCTCCAGCAGCCCAAGTGAAATTAATTAATTTCAAATAGCTTCTTGGCCACTGCATTTCTATTATGTACTGCAAAAATAATCACAATTCTCTTTAAAGAAACAAAATGATACAAAAATTATGCCACTGTAAATTAAGCATTGTGTTAAACAAAAATGGCACAGCTGATGCAGGCACCATAATTCAAAATGTTGATCACAGCCATAATTTTCCTGCTGAAAACTAAATCACAGTGTAAATGTTTGCTGTTTATTTTGCAGTATCATTGGCAGCATTTTTCAAAGAATATTTTTAATTGTATTTCAAGTTTTTAAACTATTCCATCATTGATAACTTTCATTTTTAACACACGCTGTAAATATTTTAAAGAAACTACACATATACACTACATAATCAACAGTATCTGGACACCCACCTGAAAATGAAACCCAAGTTTGGGCCGCCCCCCTCCATTGAAAACACTGGCAGTCAATACGTTGTTGGCCCACTGTTAGCATTAAAACACTCCCTCACACGCCCTGCCGTATGGGTGAGTCCTCGGTTATTTTGAAAGACACAATGGTCTTCCCCGAACTGGTATTCGACAAAACGCACACGAAAGTGGTTAAAATGTCAACATAAACCTGTGCCTTGAGGCTGCCACATAAAGCAACAAGGGAAGCCAAGCCCTCTCCAGGAGAAACATGACCACACTGTAATCCCACCACCCCAGAATTTCACAGTCGGTTGGTATACGTCTTCATCGGGCATTCACCTCCCCACAACCAAACCCTACCATCAGATCACCATATTGTATACAGAGATTCATCACTCCACACAATGGTTTGCCCCTATTCTATTGTCCAGTTTCGATGCTCCTTACACCATGCAAGGTGGTATTTGGCATTTGCCTGTGTGATGTATGGCTTATGGGCAGCTGCTCAGTTATTGAAAACAAATTTCTGCACCTGGCACCAAACAGTTATGATACTTGGAGTAGATCCTTATACAGGTTGGAATTCCTGTGCGGTGGTGGTGATGGATGATTTGACGATTACACTGTGTAACCCTCTTCAGCACTTGACTGTCTCTGGGGGTCAACATAGGTGGTCAGCCTGCATGCTTTTTGGTTGTACATGTCCTTTCATGTTTCCACCTCACTATAACATTGGAAACAGTGAACCTAGGGATATTCAGGAAGGTGGAAATCTTATGCACGGACTTCCTACACAAGTTGCACCTGACCATGTTGAAAGTCAGCGAGTTCCTCAGACCATCCCATTCTGCTGTTTCAAGGTCTCTGCCGACTACTGCAATCGCTGCAATGGCAGTACTGTATCACCCACTATGTTAAACGCACATTTCACAGGATATCTGGATACTTTAGATCATAGTGTGTCTAACAAAAATTTGTATTAAACTTAACCTATTTTAAACAATTGGAAAACCAATCTTTTAATTTATCAAGATACATAATATGAATGGCATGGCCATAACAAAAAAAATAATGATTTAAACAAATATTACATCTGCACAAAAAATCTTCAGGCCAAAAAATTGATGGTACCTATTAGATTATAAATCACACCCTTGTTTTCCCAAATAATTTAGGACAAAATGTGTGACTCAGAATCAAATAAATACTGTAATTTTCACTCACTAATATGAAAAATGTGGGGAAAGTTAGCTACAGCAAGAGTTTCCAACAGGTGATCACCTCCAGTGTTGCTTGCCAGTTCTTTCTCCACAGCTGTGAGGACAGCATCAACCTGGTCTAGCACCTTTTGGAACTCTTGCTTATCCTGCAGAGCTGTGAGCTTTGTATCCTGGTTGTCTGCTTTCCTCAGCAGTACTTCACGGGCCTCCACATTCCCCTCCGCTTGCTCTCGCAGTGCCGAGCTACTGCTCTTCTCTGCAGCTGCAACAGTCAACATCTGCAGCTCAGTGAAGACACTACTGTTATATCTCACCTATAGAGCCTCCTAAATTGCTTTAAATTTAATTTTTTAAAAATTTAAAAGGAAAGAGTAACACATTTAAGCTATACTCTACCTTGCAGGTGATTATATTGCAACACAAAATATTATAAAACTTAATACATCAAAACATTTTCACCATTTTACAACTCTACCAATTAATGCACAGTGAAATAAGAATAAAATATATTATTGTAATACTTTATAGAGAATTATATTCATGGCAGGCAAATGTTGGCTTACAAGGTAATGAACTGGTTGAACACCACAGAAAGATATTCTGCTAATTTGAATTTAATAAGTGAAGAGAGATGGCTTCAACACTACAGAAATTTACTGCAAGTCCAGGAAAAGAGAATGGATGACGGGGAAAATGAAGAAGTAATTGGCGCTATAGCTCCATTAACTATGGAAGAGTTATTAGAAGTGATACGTGAAGTGAAATGTAGAAAAGCAGCTGGTTCGGATTATATAAACATTGAACGTATAAAATATGGAGGAATATTACTACATCTATGTTTGCTTCATTTATTTAATGAATGCTGGCAGAGGAGTATAATACCAGAGGAATGGAAAACTGCTTGTCTCTCTGTTTAAAAAAGGAGACCGTAACAAATCCAAAAATTATTGAGGAATCAGCATTTTGAATAAAGCATACAAAATTTATTCGAAAATAATTGATAAAAGGTTGAAGAGAATTGCAGACGTTATGTTACTTGACATACAAAATGGTTTTAGGAAGGGACAATCTTTTACAGATAATGTTCTTATTTTGAAATAGATAATTGAAAAACGTAGGAGATTTAATCTGGAGACTCGTTTCATGTTCACTGACTTCGAAAAAACATTCAATAGAGTTGACAGATACACAATGTGGACTATAATGAAGCAGAATAAACTAACCTCCTCATCTAACAACAGTCATTAGAAGCCTATATAGTGGAACAAAGGTATGCATGAAGTTAAGACTCCCATCAGTCTCATTCATTAATCAATAGAAACAAGTCAAGGCTTGAAACAAGGTTGTAGCTTATCCCCTACTTTATTTAACATCTATATGAACAGTATCTTAAATGATTGGATGTTGATAATAACTTCAGGAATTAAGATAGATCGCAATAGATACGGCAATACATTACTGTTTGCAGATGATCAACTTATAATACATGATAATGAAAACGACCTTCAAAGATCTCTACACCATTTAAATCAGTTGTGTAAGAATTACAATATGGAAATTTCAAAGACGAAGACAAAGGTTATGGCATTCAAAGGAAAAAATACAGTTAGGGCAAAAATATGTATAAATGATTTACCCATAAAACAGGTTTCGCATTTCAACTATTTAGATTGTGACACTGACTATGATAGAGATCATGACATTGACAACAAATTACATAATAAATTTGGATATACATGTGGGACAATACAAAGGACATTAAAAAATAAGACGAGGAAATATACTACATAAAAATTCTACAAAACAATGGTGGTACCCGTTCTTACTTATGGCTGTGAAAACTGGAACCCCACTCTCAAGGAGAGGTCTAAAATACAAGCTGCTGAAATGAAATTTTTGAAGGGGGTTAAAGGATTAACACCGTCGGGTGAGACAAGAGACGAACAATGACACAAATACTTACTGGTAATTTGGGCGCCAGCGGTGCTTCCAAACACCGCACTATTGAGACTCAAGGTTCTCAGGGATGATGTGGGTTATGTGTGTCTGTCTCACCCATGTGTACTTACAAACACGTAGGCAATACGAAACTTTTTACTAAACATCACTGGAAATAAACGCTTAATAAAATATATATGTAGCTAGGACACGGTCACTACTGAATAAAAGAGTTAAGTTCACTGTAGACTTGTTTTTATTGTTATTATGCATACACATCAACATGCCAATGAAATTATCATTATCTAGGTCATGACTAGCCAATTCCGCTTGGATGCTCCCAGCCCACAATTACTCTAGCACACGCCTAGATGGATGATCTCACCGAGGTGCGTGAAAGAACAGCCTTCACAAGGGAAGAGGGCCGACAGCCGCTAGGGTGGACTGACTGTTTTTCCCTGAAGACAAGACATGGTGAATTACATATGAAACCCTTAATACATATTAACACGTGTGATTACTCGGCATCACTAACGTAAACTCGTCAGGGCTCACCCTCCAGCACGTGGGTAATGTGATGACGGCCTATACACAGAGCTGGCTAGGACAGGAATAATTACACTATACACTAATTACAAAATTACATAAACCCTTAAATGATACATGAAACAAGATGGGACACGAGATGAATATTCACAATAAACACACACGTGTGAAAACAAGCTTGGATGGTGCGGATGCTGCTGGATGAAGTTCGTAGCGGACCACATGGTGCAGGTGAAATTGCAATATTTCTGCATGGAAATGGCAAACTATATTCAGACAAAATATTATTCTTGGTGAGAAAATTATTCTCTTTACAATTGCAGTGGTTACAGGCGTGTAACATGCATGATGGCGGTAAAATCAAACATCACTGTGACTGCGTGGTCAAGTACAAAAAGCATCAATTTATGTAAAAAAATACATTGAACACTGAATAAAATTGACATAGAACCCTGAGATAAATATTGCACATACGATGTTACATAAATAAGCTCTCAAATGCAACGATGGCATATACAAAGGCTTGGCGTCTGTCGGTCACGTGGTTATACCTGATGTTGCCGTAAAATATTCAAACACGAAAATTACCCTCAAATACATACATATGAAGAAAGTCCTTAAAATTGTATGTAGTAATAATTCAAAAGTTACAATGAAACACCATAAACATAGGGGGATGGCGCCTGATTCAAGTTGGGCGGGTCGCGTGACCTCTCCGACATCTTTCTACTCCTCCTCTTTGATTAAGTTAAAAATGCCACAAGGGCGTAAGAATTAGTAAAGTGGAAGAATAATACTGGGGAAAAGGTTTGACAAAAACGTACGCAAGCAAAGGTTAACCGGTCAACTAAATTAAGTATGGAAACCTAAATCAGAGAACAAAAGTTGTAGTGTATACGTGACAGTGTCTTACCTCGCCAGCTCTTCTCGACAGACTGTCCAGAGACAAGCGTCACACGGATCTACAATGGCCGCCTATGGGGTTCACATAAGCGGAAGTGCTATGCACACTGAGTAAAATATTTTATTAGTGAAAATAAAATGGCACAAATTAAATTAAATATTGTTTTACACTTCTATAATTTTCTTATGAATTTCAATATTATTTTAGTGTCTCTTTATGACTGCGTTCATGTTAGAATATTAAGTGTTCTTAATCTCGGTGCCGCGGGCACTTTGAATTTTAGACCCAAACAATTAGAAATAGTAACCAACACTTGAACACATTTTGACCTGTAAATACAATAGAGCACATTTTACACAGAAAATAACATTTATATGAAAGGTCAAAATTATTGGCCTCTTTGCGCACGTGCGGTACACATGACACGTGTATGGTGAGCGCCATCATGGGCTCTAGTGCTGCTAGCTGTTAGCGTCAGGATGTACAAGGTTGGAACAATTGAAAAATGATGACATAAGGCAAGAATTATATACATATATATATAATATACATGCATGCATGCACACACACACACATGCACGCATGCACACACGTGCATGCATGCACACACACACACACACACTTAATGACAAAATTGATCAGTATAGATAAGAATGGAAGGAACATATCACATGAATGGATGAGAGAAATCTTACAAAGGAGATAATACTCTATAATCCTAGAGGCAAGTGTGATGTTGGTCGACCAAGAAGAAGATGGAATGAAGTATGAAGCGGCAACACACAGTGGCCTAATCTAATGAAGTGTAGAAGAAGTAATACTTTGTATAACAACTAACAACATATAATGTTTTTATATGTATACATTGTTAAAAATTACCTTCAAACATAAATATTTCTGCATAAACATAGACATCTGCACCCTAAAGCAATGATGTACCTCATTTACACATTTCTACAAAAAATACACAACTCCAAAAAACATGTAACTTAAAATGTTTGTCTAGGCACACTCACCCAACAGCAATCTCCGGATTGGCTGAATGAAAGGCAACCTGGGATTCTGCATGAACTCAGGATGCAGGAAGCAGCCCATGGTAATAATCCCAGCGGGGATGTGTTCCAGCGCCATACGGTACTGCGCCACTTTCTGTCGCACCTCCGAACCCAGATCCCCGGCTTTCAGGTTAGGCATGTCACCTCCATAAAGAAAACGTGCCCGTAATGCTTACAATTTGCAGCAATCGTTTTGCAATTAAGTTAATTTCTTTCTTAATGATAATTTTCAAGTTCTGCAGTAAAATAAGTAGTAATTTAAAAAGGTGACCACATTTCTATAAGTAGAGTAAATACATATGTTCACAATTGTTCATTACGTAAATTCGAAAAACCAATTTTGTTATACACACCATTACTGAAATTGTCTTCCAAGTAGTCAATTATTCTTGCAGACTCTGGAATAATTTTGACACCATCCTGAAGAACAGGGACTTCAGCTTTTGGGTTTAGTTGCAAAAACCAAGACTGATACTGTTCTCCTTTTGACAAGTTCATGGCATAACATTGGAATGGTAACTTCTTTTCATATAATGCCATTAAGACCTTAAAAAAAATAAAAACTATATGTTGAAGGACTGACACCACACAGTAAAAACACTGTTGAAATATATTCCCACATTTCACAATGGAAGGCAGAACAATAATACAATCCAGATCAGAGCTAAATACCACAGTGTTAAAGCTGAAGTGTCTGAGGGAAAAGTGGCTGCAATTAAATGCAAATGGTTCATTTAATTTAACACTTTCCACATAAACATTAAGTTGAATATTTACAGTAATGTTGGCTTGGCAGCAAATTAGGGAACATGTTTATCTTCTTATAAAAAATGCAACATTTCAGTGTGCATGCAGTGATTTATACAGGTTGTTCATAGTTATGTGAGCAGTTTCGACAGCCCTGTTTCTGCCCAACATGTATCCATCCACCATACATAGAATTAACACTGCCATGGATGAATACTTTCACTGCATCAATCATAATCGACCTGAAATTGTAATAAATGTATGTTAATAGTACCTATGCTAAGTTTTACTCTTAAATGCAAAAAAAAAAAAAAACTAACAGAAACTAAACTAAATTAATTCTGTGTCCACAAATTTAAATGTCAAAAATTGACTATAACATTAAGATATAATTAGTACTTCTTACATCACTGCCAACTTTACTGGGAGCTTGTAAACCAAGATTTGGAGGGGTTACACTAAATTACACACAATCATGGACAGGGACTTTTCCCAAAGGTTTATTTCAAAAGTAATCGACTGACTTTCATAATCACCAAGAAAGTTACTTATAAATAAATATTTAAAAGAACAATACACATGCTGTTCCAAAACCTCCTCCTCTCCCCTATGCACACACACACACAATATAAACCATTAAGGCTTTAGGCATCCTCCCTACGTCTTGTGTGTGCACATGTGCGTGCATGGGTGTGTTTTTGTATGTATAATAAATAACCTGTGCCACAGTATCTTAAAAAAAAAACTAAAGGATCATTAAACATTTTGCCATCAATTGAATATTGTTATTACAATGTTGAATTTTTTTGTGAATAAGTTGTCACTCTGCTGCTGTCATAGGTCATACATCTACATGTATAGATTTATAGTTGTGATTAATATTGTGTTAATGTAATTAGTACCTATTGTGAAATACATTTGTGTGTAATTAATTGTGCTATGTTTTTATGGTTTTCGAGGTTGCAACAGTGTAGTGTATTGTCATTTTTTAAATAAAAGGCGTTGTCTTTCGTAATTGATTTTGCCTGGTATAATTTATTATCCCTTGTGTCGTGTGTACGGCACAAGAGGTAATAAAATCTGCACCACTTTTAAAACTTTGGCTAGTCTCAATACTTCATAAATATCAAGAGCCAATATGAATACTCATTTAGTAAATATACTCACAAAATATAACAAAAAATATTTGTGCAAGATACAAGGGAAAGCAACCCTCCAATTCACTTATTCAAAAAATATACCCAAAATATTTTTAAGGCTCTTGATAAAATGCACATGTTACACATTAACTGAGAATAGAAATGAGCGATAAAATAATTCTCATTACATATAGAGTCAAACTAATCACATAAAATACTGTGATATTAAAAGTACACCTAAATGGTGAATTAGCACCAAAGCACATATATGTTCTTTCTCCTGCTTGCAAAAATTATGCAAAATATGACAGCATATCACAAATTGTTTCAAAACCTGTCCCATAAATATTTCCAATCATAATAAAACATATACAACTAATATAAAATAAGCATTAATAAAAATTAAATACTGTACCACTTGTAATCACACAACAGCGTGGATATTTTGGCATTTGCTCTTAAGGGGAAAACTTTTCTTCAGCAATATATATTACTTTACGAGCTCTCACTTTACAGCTGCGACATGTGAAAAAATACAACCTCTCCTTGGCTCCAACCAGCTAAGGGCCAATTAAGTTACAGTGACTATTTTATTAGCCTCAATATTTTCTTGAATTTCAATGGCGAACGAATCATTTACATTACCTCCATCAATATTCTCGAACATAAGCGCTTTATCAGATTTTTTACTCAATTGCCAACTTAATTGACACCAGTGACTATGATTAAATACAATAACCACTATAAATAATGTGGATTTGAAGGCCTCAATTACAACCTGAATTCACACTCCTGAGGCTGGCATACTCTCAGAGCTCCAAAAGCTGCTGCATTTGACTTTTATTTTACACAAGTTGGTGTCGCACCTTTCTTTATAAAATATTTTATATAAGACAGATATTAATGTATATCTTTCGATCGTGGATCCGACTGGGCACACAAAAATATTGAAAACTTTCAAAAATTTGGTACGACTGCGTGTTCCGACTTTGGGCTACAGCTGCAATGATTGACCCAGGAAAAAGCAAGCTATCACTTATAACTTGGGTAAAACATTTTCTTAACTCAGCAATTTAAATGTCAGAAGCAAACCAAGAAAACACTAATACCAGAGAAAATTACTACTGACCTCGCTCAAAACCATATGGATAGAAAATTACAGTGAGTTGTGGCAGTCAAACGGAAAAGGTGCTTAAACATTTCATAAAACAGGCAATCACTAAACACAGCAAAATTTCTCTTTATCGCTACGCCATTCGATTAGCATTATTGATCACCCACTTTAAACAAGCTGAAGGCGTGATAATGACCATCAAATTTTACTAGCACCAACAAAAAAGCAACTCTCGTAAAAACTATTATTAAATTATTAATTCCGCTTGGATGCAGTGACTCACTGCTTTCGTTGCGTTATGCATGGTACCTCATGTCAAAGGTTGAAAACGAAAATGCACCAATGAGATCCATAATGTGAAGCTTTTAAACTAGTTGCATTTGCTCACCACAGTCGAAGTAGCCCGAAGAGGTTTCCAAATTTGCCCTAGGCACTCACAGCAGAACCACACTGAACCAAGAGGAGAGATTAAAGAAGCAGGAGTGGGGGTGTGCAAAGCCTTAAATAACCTAACCTGGAGGGGAAAGGAGGGAGCAAGGCGGGAGGGGATCGACAGGAGAGCCAGGAAAGGGAGCGAGTTGGCCGAGGAGCTTGCAGTTTAGCCAGAGAAATTAACTTGTCGGGTCGCTGACGATGCTACTGTCGCAAGGTCTTATTATTGAAAATTTTTATTGTATATATTTGTATTGTACATTGACTTGTTCCATATCTCAATTTCTAAACAATGTTTAAAAATTAATGAATGAATACCTCAATCCATAATGACAGCTGAAATACTACAGTAAATAATATATAAGGCCCTTCACACACCACAAAATATCTAATACCCCTCTAAACTCTTATTTCCTCAACAAACCACTAAGGAAAAAACTTTCTGTTAAAATGTTGAGCATAACTGATAATTCAGAGGCAAAAATGTGAACTTGAGCACAAGGTAATTGTCCAGGGACAAAACAATCCACTTATTCTCTTTTGTGCAGATTTGTTTTCGGTACACAGAATTCAGTTATCGGCTATTCATGGTTAAGTGAGCACTTTTTGAAACCCTATTATTTGGAATAATAGTCAACAAATAAATTTGTTTTCGGTACACAGAATTCAGTTATCGGCTATTCATGGTTAAGTGAGCACTTTTTGAAACCCTATTATTTGGAATAATAGTCAACAAATAAATTTGTTTTCGGTACACAGAATTCAGTTATCGGCTATTCATGGTTAAGTGAGCACTTTTGAAACCCTATTATTTGGAATAATAGTCAACAAATACATTTTATTGTAGCCTTAGACTGTAACTTTTGAATCCGGTGAAATATATACACTGTGTTTATTACTTACATTGTAATATTTATTTTAATAAGTGGCGGAAGGATAAAAAATGGCTCATAGGAAAAAAGTAGATAGGGCCTCAAAAGTGCTCACTTTACCAAGAACAGCCCATAATAAACAATAAAATTTCTAATGATAATCTTTAATTTTTCAATGAATTCAAAATGTTGCAGATAAACTTACAGCAACAAATAAGAAACATAACATGAGGAATTCTATTGATTTTGCGAATCTCTGGTTTTCAAACAATTTTTCCAGACACAGATTTTAACATCACAACTGCACATGAAATCAAAGTCAGTATGTAATACATTTTCTAAAAAATAAAGCATTAATGTGGGTATGATGAATTAAATAGCAAGGTTATTAAACTTTATACATATGAGCAT
The DNA here is from genome assembly GCA_029891345.1 of Dryococelus australis. Classification (NCBI taxonomy): domain Eukaryota; kingdom Metazoa; phylum Arthropoda; class Insecta; order Phasmatodea; family Phasmatidae; genus Dryococelus; species Dryococelus australis. The sequence goes on from CM056993.1 coordinate 103,392,579, forward strand.
TTTGAACCCTTAAGATTATTATGTAATACAGTTCTACAGCATGGATTATTTCCTGATAGATTAAAACATAAATTAGTTATTCCTTTATATAGAAAATATGACAAAACTTAAGTTGTAAACTATAGACCTATATCCCTGCTAACAACGTTCTCAATAATTGTTGAAAAAATAATACACAAAAATTATATAAGAAAATAATAAGTTTCAGAAATTAGCACCTTCCCAATATGGTTTTAAAATTAACTCCTCTTGTAATAAAGCTGTATAGAAACTAACAAATTATATCCTGGAAGCCATGAATAGCCGTGAACATGTCACATGTATTTTTTATGATTTAGCATAGGAATTGGAATGTGCTAAACATAATATACTTTTAGAAAATTAACTACTACACTTACACTGACTGGTCGTGCTAGCCTAAGAATGTACTTGGCTCCGCCTACCCAAGCGAAAGAGACAGAACAACTTGCAAAGCAGTAAGCACAGGCCGACAAATCTGCAGGCACTCCCTCCCACCTGCCATATCACCATCAATTGTTTCCTTTCCCAGAGAGAAGTGGACTAACATTAGCAAAGCTCCTAAGTCCTAAGTTACAGTGGCACAACTATTGTAATGCTGTAAATATACTTTCAGAGTGAATTTTATCAAATCAACTCGCAGATTGTTGCTCAAGCAGATTTAAGTGCTAGTATATTTGACTGTATTTGTATACTAAAAGTGCAGGATAAAATAAATGACAAGACAAATTAAATAGTTTCTTACGAGAAAAAGACCAGTGGTATAGATAATATTGAAATAAAATAAGTAGATTCAACATGATTTATAGGCCTGAAAGTTGATAAATATTTTACTTGGAACTCAGATATACGAGCAATGTCTATATCAGTGAAGTATTAAATTAGACTATGTACTTCGCATACTTTCATTCACTTATTTCATATGGTATAATCTTTTGGGGGGATTTGGTAGAGGCAATGAAAATTTTTAGAATGTAGAAAACTGCAGTGAGAATTATTTTTCACAAGAAAATACAAGATTCCTGCAAACAAATTATTATTAATAATAATATTCTAACGCTACCATGCTTAGGCCTATATATTTATCCAGTTCTGGTATTCCTTAAAGAAAATTGGGAAAAGATTAGTAGAAATACAGAATTTCATAGTCAAAATACCAGATTGAAAGATAATATGCACTAAGAAAAAAATGTGTTGACTGGATTTCCAAAGGATGTAAGATATGGTTAGGATACTTAAACTTAGATGTACGAATGGCAATAATTGATGTATAATTGAAATAGATAGCTAGATTTTAATATTTTTGCATTTCTTGTCTCACCTTTATTGTGAATGCTTCAGGGAATTTCTTTTGTATTTTTTGACTAACTTCTACGAAACCTGTAACTCTATGGAACAGGTATTTAGGCCGTTTGGAGTGTGTCATTTTCGTTCGTTAGTCAGGAAGCCTTGCGATTGGCTAACAGGTTCAAATCCTGTATTCAGGTTGGCTGCAGAGCTCAGCATAGGGTTAGGACGCACGGGCCGTTTGAAAGTTCACTCTTTCTGCCACCAACCTTCAACTGCACTAGACGTAAGGCTAGGATGCTCGTCCTATAGTTGGACGTAGCGGAGGTAATTTAAATTAGAAGTTAGGGTGTTTTAGCTCTAACAGCTTGCTACAGTTTTATTTGTGATTTCACATCGAGTTTAGAGAGTAAGCACTCCCCATAGTTTATTTCAGCAGCTATTTAGGAGTTTACGGTAGTTAGCTTGACCTGTAATGTCCATGAGCCACGTAAAGTAGCCCTACACCCAGACCTGCAATTCCTACCTCCGTTCTTTCTACAAGATACTATGTCCTGCCTTCACCTATAACCTGATATTTCATTACAAGAACAGTTTTTCATCAAGTTTTTAAATTAATTTCATCTTAGACTTTGCTACGTTAAGCCATTGACGTAGAACATTCTACATGACTCCAAGTTGGCTAGATGCCTATATTAGCTTCAGCAAACTTTAATCACTAATTTTACCTGAGAGAGAAGTCAAGTGTTTTACCTATACTGAGACAGTCTGAACTAAATTCAAGACATTTTGCTTTGAGACGACTATGCTTAAGTCAAACTGTTAAATATGTGTCATGTAAGGGTATTTGAAAATGACCGTTAACCATGACCACTTCCTAACGGCAGCTTAGTTTGAACACCATTTTCTTTCTTTGCTCGTTGCCATTCAGTGATATTTGATTATTTGATTTATTTTTCCAGCTTAAAAGAAACAGGTATTTTGAATTTGAATATTTTTTAAATAAATAATTTTTAGCTGGATTTGACACGTATGACATATTTTCTGAGTATGCAAGTTTTATCCTATCCCTCATCTACATATTTTCAGTTGAAAATGATTAAACAAGTGACTTGGCATGAGTGTAATTGTGTACAATAAGTTTCACAGCTGGTGTGGCAAATAATTATTTGCCTGTAACGAGAGTAGGGTTGTCAAAAGTAAGTTAACTACGCATCTTACATACTGGGTCCTGAACTGAGTATAGCCGAGCAAACATATTTATTTGGAACAGTATTCATTTATTTTTACTGAATCACAAATATTGCCAACATCAAACACAATTCAATGTCATGTGAAGCATAACTTAAAATTCTTGATATCACAAAGTGGCCTCGGTTATGTATATTACATGTTACAATACCAAATATTTAATTACTAAGGGTTTTTTAATACTCTATGAAATGGAAGGATATTGCAGGGTGGCCTACAATTTTATTACGAAAACATATTTTCTACTCGTTTTACCCTGCAATTTCCCAGGTGTTCATAGCCCTCTCCACTATCACATTTGTAACTCCTATTGGGAGTATTGTCAATTTAGGTATTGTTGGTTACATCTTTATGCAATTTAACGGATTTTTGTGATTAAGTATTATGATGTCCATATTTTTCACTTGTTTTACTGCACAATTTCCCTTTTCTTCATAACCTTCCCCACTATAGTAAAGTAAATTTAATTTTGTTATGAACTCACAGACTACATCACCATCCACACGACATCACATTCCCCTTTGACTATACATACACTTGCATTACCGCATGCATATTATAATTTAACATATCCCATGCCCATAATTGCACAGAAAAACACATTTTCGCACAATTAATTGATTAACATGTCAAACACAATGAAACATTCACTTTTACATTAAAACCCCTGCACAGTGCACCATCAGAACTTACAAAAATTCCGCACAGACCCTACAATACATCTGTGACGTCAACAACTTTCGACGCACATTTGTATATGAGCCTACTGCACCTACTTATAAACACTGTTTATGAACGTATTTTTGTATGTTCTACTATTTGTATATTTATTCTACATGAAATACATTACGTAGTACACTCCTTTCGTGAATATAGACAAGGTGAGCCTTAAGTAATTCACCATAATTACATAGTCTTCTGTAATTTTCTAGAATAAGGGCTTTTTTGAAGATTGGGAAAATATTACCTGGACATGTTAGATATGATTATTACTAACCACAATTAATAGGAATTTTGGAGTGGCTCCTAGCACTTTTCTGCAAAAAAAATGAAACGTGATATTGCGGAGAGTTATCAAGATTGCTGTGTTTATGCAATAAAACATGTATCATTTATGTTGAATATATTTATATCAGGTCTCAAAGTTGCATTAAAGGTGGAAATACATTTTGAAAGAAATCTTTAATATGTGAAACGTCATTCACAGGGTATATTTTTACTGCGGTGCTAAGGTTATTACAGGTAAGCAACATAAGTATCAAACAGTGTCTGAATATTATGCATTTCTGGTGAATTATTCAAGGCTTTCCTTGTCTATATTCACTTATGTGATTGATATCCACAGGGGCTTGACGATACACTAACTAGAGCATCAAAAATAAAATAATTAATTATGCGAGCGGTACACACTGTTTATTTCGGGCGACATGTTCGACATAACATTTGTGGTACTTAACTTGGGTAGTGTTCAAATTATCAGTCAAAAGCTATTGAAAAGTGCATCCCACATGTGAAGTCACATTTTTGTTGTCCAAATTCGCAGTACGGGCAGAGATGCACACTAGAAACAGAATCTCCCCTTCAGCTATGGGCACAATTAACTTGCTTTTCTCAAACCTAAATAGTTTTCCGAAGTGCAGCTGTTTGAAATATTTAATTTGTTGGTGTTTACAACTCTGCATTGTCTCAGAAACAATCGCGAACGTGAAAATGACAAAAAAAAAAAAAAACACGAAGAGGAAACGAAATCAGGTGTCGGAATTCACAAACGAATAATTCTCCTGAAGGGAGGTAGAGCTTATGATACGTGAAGAGATCACGCGCAAGTGATCAAGGAACATATTGCACTGAATTCAAACATAGCCTTGATATATACACAACTCGCGAAGGGCGTGGCACACAATACCGAAAACAATAACTTGCTAGTTCACTATGCAAGTTTCTTAATTCTGCAGAATTATTCTTTCTCGCTACTGCACACATACCAGATACAAAAAGTACATATACCAGTGACCAACCGATAGTTCAGGAACATGCTATCTGTATCCCGTACCGCCCTTGCTTATCATATAAAATCAAACACTCACTACCTTCTGTGAATAGAACGAAAAGTGGTGGTGATAAAGTAAGAGTCCATTTCCTATCGCGCTTCCAACATTCCGAATATTTACATCTCGCTCGGTTCCAGCCATATTCAGTCATACGCCCATGCAACTATTCAAGAAAATATAAACAACACAAAAGTGATCATTCTGAACAGCCGATATACTGATTGCATAGCACAATATAATCAAGATGGCCAATCAAAAGCAGGAAAAATAATTAATTCATTTCTGTTGGTTAACCTGACCATCTTTAAAACACGCAAATTTTGGCTGGTCATGAAGTGTAAACACATAAAGGCTATTTCACAATTGAAAACTTTAACATTTGACTTTAAAGCTTCTTACACAATAGTAAACTTTAGCACTTGAATTTACGTTTCCTTTCCACTGACGAAAACACCAATACACTATAAAATTGTAGTCAGCAATCCGACAATTGAACATCGGTTCAGTGAGCTTCGTAAAATGAGTGGTAAGATTTGAAAATAAATTATATTATCCAGAAATGAATTTTACGTAGCTTTTTTAAAAATAGGCTTAATATTTATTATAGTAGTTTATTTCAAAACAAAAAAACTCTATTGTTTACTTTATTAAAATATGTTAATTCATGTATTCCTGCTTAACATTATAGTCGTTTCCAATTTATTTAATTTAAGAGGAACTTTATTTAATACACCGAGATTCAAATCGCACTACAATAAAATAACGCAAACGTTAAGTCAAATGTTAAAGTCAAATGTTAAAGTATTCAATAGTGTAAGATATATACGATTGCTTTCAAACATATTGTTTCTTGTGGAGCTTGACACACTGGAACTGAAGTTATGTGGAAAGTGCGTTATTTTATTGTAGGGAGATTTTAATCTCAGTATGTTACCCCTAAACAAAGCTCGACATAAATAAAATTAGTTCAATTTTCTGAATTCTGACATTACAATTGTATTGTGTATTGGTGATTTTGTCAGAGGAAAGGAAACGTAAAATCATATGCTAAAGTTTTTTAAAGTGTAGAAAGATAAACTCCAAGCATGAAGTCGTGAAAATTAATTGAACTGCATAATAAATAATAAAACGAAATATTTTGTATGCAATCATGTATTTGGTTTTGTGACGTATAATGATGTCCAAAAACTACAATTTAAAATTATTTCATACTTTAATTGTGATGGTCTCATTTTATTTTCTAAAAGTATTGTGGTTATTTGTGTGGCGAGAAATCATTTTTTTTTTTTTTAATATATATGTGGAACTCAATGAACTCAAGATTTCCGGTTAGTCTTTTCTTTTCTTCCTTCCCAGAACTTCCTCAGTTTTTCTCCAACTGCTCGTCTCTGCTCTTCAGTCCACACTATCTTGGGTCTTGGTTTCAGTCAGTCCTCCGGAAATCTTGTGTAGTCGATCAGTCACCTGATCTCTCTGTTTTTGAACGATTCTTCCCTTATCCCGACTTTTTCTGCATCTTTCCTGGCCTCTACCATCCATCATGTTGTGCATTTAAATTTTGCGAATTTATTTGAATATTTTCTTGGTGTGTATTCACATTCATTCTTTTTAGGTGTACATAACATTCAAGTCTTCTTTTTCTCATTGTGTCAGTAATTTGTCGGTATTTCTGTTTAGGTCTTCATTTTTCCTCTTGATCCACGCATTGTCTGTGTTTTTGAGTGTTCCCAAAATTTTTCTCAGAATTTACCTCTCTCTTTCTTCCAACTCTCGTAGTTCTCCTTTCTTATTCATCGTTAGGCATTCTGATCCATATGTTACTTCTTGTTTGATGACTGTATTATAGTGTCTAATTTTCACTTGGATGGATATTGAGGCCTTTCTGTATTGGTTTTTTGTTATTCTGCATGCCAATTCCAATTTTCTGACCCTTTCTTTGTTTTTTGTGTTGTCCAGTCTATTTGGTTGGATCCATTCTGCTGGATTTAAATTTATCGACCCTCTTTATTTGTCCATATTCTGTTTTATGTATCTTTCCTTATTACATGAACACTCTATACAATGTGTAATTTTATATTGTTAAAAATTCCAAACTTTTTGTATGGTAGGAAAAAAAAGTGATGACAGTACATTTCACTTTTATTATTTAATCGCAACTTTTCAAAATTTTAATAATATAAATAATGTAATATCGAATACCAAGCTGAGAACTTAAGATTTTACATTCGGCAAATGCTGACTAAACCAACTGAAAACAAAAAGCGACTCATAATATAAATATGCACAAAATATATGTTATGAATTGATTACTATATCTTCAACAGTTCGGGAATTATGACTACATTTTACAAAAGGGTTTAACTCAAATTAAACTTTTGCCAGAAAGGGTCTAGTGCATAAATGATCTTATCATTATGTTGTATGTCGGGTAGGGTGTGTATTTTATGAATCTGATGAGCATAGAATCAATGGTTCGGAAATAATGACTATATTTACGAAAGGGCTTAAACACATAATTGATGGTCTGCAACAACCAACAGTCAATCACAGTACAGGATTAGCACTGCAATCTGCTACACGATCTGCTCCACATCCTAAGAATAAACAGCACCAGTTTAGTATCCTCCTGTTTGAGACCCTTCCCAGGTAAATCTTATGGCACTACACCTGCCTGTGATCAAGGTGAAATGGAACCCAACACATAATATATTAATTTATTTACATAGCTGAGTCAATATTAAGATCCTCAAAATAAATTTGTAATTTTCAGTTTGTTTTGGTTAATTAAATTAATTTATTCTTATACTAATTATTTCACTTTATTTTATTTTGCATGTTAAGATTTTCTTTATTTGACTTTGAACCTTAAATAGTTAACTTGTGCTCTAATCGATAATTCGAAACGTATAAAAAAAATCCCATTATTGCTTTATTGTAGACACCAGGCACAAATCAACGAAAGTCACAGGCCATTGGCAATTGTTTTATTTCTCTACTTGAGCAAGTAAACAAATTCAGTTATAGCATATTATAATTACGGCTTAGGACTGCACTCCATGCGCACTGGTAGAATGCCGCGTGAACCATATACTGGAATTCGCTCTGAGAGCAGTCAGAATTTCGTATTCCAATTGTGAGTTGCACTGAACGAGTGCACACTGAGAGAAATGTTTTCCACACCGAGTGTTTGGAGTCATGGCCTATTCCAATAAGACTGCACTGGGTTCGCACTGAAAACTGAAACATGTGCATGTGTCTGTGATTGCCAGAAGCAAGTGTATATTATTTTTGCACCAACAACTGGAAAATGCTTCGAAAACAGTGCAAACAATTTGTGACAACATATCACCTTTCGGAGAAAATGCTTTGATGGAGCTGTAGTTCGGGCATTAAGGAATTATTTAGGTGACGGGATGGTTGTAGGTTAGTTTCAGTTACCAAGTGGGCACCAGTGCTCTTCTCAGCAGAGATCACAATGTTTATGAGAGTTGTGGGCCATTTGCACTAAAGTGGCCCGCTGATGTACTATCATTATGCTGTAGTTAATCCTAAAGATTATGAAAACTGTATCCATTATGCCTTGAATAGTAGAGAATATTAAACTTCCTCTATACGATTCTACTAAATGCCGATGAGGATTGTTTAGGCCATCCGCGCCTTCACTGGTTACTGGATATATTCTATATATAGCTTCCTCTATACGATTCTAATAAATGCCGATGAGGATTGTTTAGGCCATCCGCGCCTTCACTGGTTACATACTTTTACCGTACAGGTTATGTGGCCAAGATGTGCCATACCAAATAAATATGACACAGATATAATAAGGATCATTATATATTGTAGTTATGACGGCATGGTTGTTGGACCATTGGCAAGGGGGGATGGTTAGGTTATGAGGATTAAAATATTATACTGATGTGAATATGGCTCAGTTGTGCCAGCTCACAGTGTGATGAGCAAGAAACTGCAGGCAGGGTAGTGCAGCCAAAGACCAGCATGGCTTCCTCCAATGCTCCGCCATCTGTGAAGACTTTCTCCATGTGATGCTGTAGATTCCAATTATTATATTCCTTTAATGCTTAGGCTAATAGGGGTTGTCGGCCTCCCCCAATAACAACTCTCTCCCTAACGATTGTTATGGCCATCCTACGCCATTTCATTATGCATTAAAAAAATTAGGTTACATGTGTGGCTATGCATACTCAGAAATAAAAACCTGGTAACATTCATTTAACCACACATTATATTCCTCAAACCTTTACATGATGCACATAAGATACACTTACTCCATTGGTGTGGGAGAGCACATAAACTATAAAAATGGCATGAAGCCTACATGAAAACTAAAATGAAAAGTTAAGGTCCGGCCTTGTACAATATGGACCAGACTGTAGAGTAGTGCACTCCCTGGGTGACGGAAAAGAAGTTAACAGTTCCAGAATAATGATTACTATTGAAAAACTACATGATTGGTATGCAAGATGGTGATGGGCCCAGGGAGGCCGCGATGCGACATCTACACTACTCGAGTACTGCTAGACTACTGAACAAGGAAGTGTGGGAAAGCTGGCACCAAGCGTGATCATTACCACATGATCTGATTTAAAAAAAAAAAAAAACTTGTTTTATGTGAAGTTAATGATGGGCTTATATGATTACCATGACTTACTAAATTACTATGACACATTCGTACATGTTAATATAAAAAGGTGTTATATGAAAATGGTTGATTTTAAAACCACGTGACCTGTGTTGTCCTGGCTGTCCTGCAGCCGGCCACAGTTAAACTCAACTACCTAGTTTTTACATGAGCACGTGTGGCTCTGATTTATGGTGGATTGTCTCATATTTACTTGTGGCTGTATTTTATTTGCATTTCTTTCTCTGCACTATGCCAGTTTTACACAAGAACACTTATAATACAATGTGGTGCAAAGCTGAGAAATGTTTGTGTTTGGGCTGGGCAAGTGCACTGCCGTGCTGTCGTGGTTGTCCACGGTGATTTGGCCTGACTAGCTATTGGAAGTTATGTTTTCTTACTCGCAAACAAAATACTAAATAAAGATACAAAAAAACTCTGATCACTATTACTAACATAAACACTGAAATATATATGGGCTGTATGTGGCACATTATGCCAATGTAAACTATGATGTTATGTGACTTATGGTTGGCCTTGTAAACATCAACAAAACACATGGTCACAAATAAATATCACACTCATATTATTACTTCTACAGACACGCAAGAAGACTAGATACACACTAGGGCAATTAACGGGACACATAAAAACACTATAACTATCAAACATAATAAAGCCCTCTTGCATATTAAATTGACGTGCTGCGTCTGCAGAGATGCTTGTTATGTGTTGGTGTCCCGGCTGAGAGCAGGTGGGGAACAGGAACCGATGATGTGCCTTGTGCAACATTCGGCATAGAGAACGATTGTTGATGGGGGTCATACGACCAACGGTCTACGGCGACTCTGGCTATGCGTTCAATATGAATGAAAGCTGAGTGAATTTGTCTGTTATATTATGCAAAAGTTAAAATATTACCTGTGGGCGAAGCTGTCGCCCACTTCGCATGCCTATATTCCCACTGAAGTTACCCTGCTTAAGGGAGGCAGGCCCCGTGAATGCAAAACACACTGAAATACACTTGTAAATTTGAAGACTGCTATTAGGGCGCAGTACCCAACGAACTCAGGAGAGTTAAACACAATAAAACATGTCTAAAATTGTGGTATGACTGTTCTATTACCATAAAGGTACAGTGGAATGTTACTGCACTTGTTAATGTGTACCTTAGTTAAGCGGACCCGGCACTTTGGATCTGACGGTGGTCGCTACTGCTGAAAAATAAAGCATTGGTCTTAGATTGTAATCACGTGAAACGCGTCCCGCTCGTGAAGTCCTGGTATGTTACGTTAGGATGCAGGGAGACTTCCCCTCAGCAAAATAAAAGTACTAAAAGGTACTTGAATTATGTTAAATATGGATATGAAATAAAATACAGTATATACTGAATTTCCGAGGAGGGTACGCAGAGCTTACCATCTGCCCTGCCGGTTGTCTTGAGTGCTGAATTCAGACTAACGACATGCCATCAGTTTTGGCACCCGTACGGCGAATCCAGCCCCAAAATGAAAACATGAAAAAACACTAAACTTAATAAATAACATGATAAGTGAAATTGTTATATATAATTAAGATTGCTAAACTAAAACACATTGGTGACATACTCATGAACGCTGGAGTCCCAAATATGGCTAAAAATGTGATGTCACGATGATGTCACTGCACTTGAAGGGTGATATTAAATGAAATAATGACTCAGGGGACTGATTCTTGATAGATGATTACATGTACACTCTTATAATTAACATTTTAGAATCGGAGTGTGTCGTTATGATATTAATTTCAGGAATGTGTATGGATGTGACGTCACACGGATTTCGTAACTAAGGGCGGAGCTACTCCCTGTTTTCTATGGAATGTTATCGACTCTCTATGCTGGAGCGAGCGGTTTTCTTAGTGAGTTATGGTGTAATCACAGTGAATTATGCTTAAAAATGTTCCTATTAATTAATGCTGCTAAGGAACCGCTCGCCACTTCACACTTCCTGCGAGAATTCGATTCCCTGTCTTTTGAAACCATTCGGAGACACGTCGCACTTCGAATTCGGCCACGGGGCCCATAGACATCGCGAACATCGGAAAGCCGTGGGAATAAGCAGCGCTGCTTACCCCAGTATTCCATCCAATGGCTGTTGTGTCTAATGGTAATGGCTTCATGGAATATACTCGTTTAGGTCACATATCCATTCATCCCGAGAGTTACCGCTTGTGGTGAGTGTTAAATATTATGACCCACGGCCACGAGTTAGTGTAATGCCGCTCTTGTTGACCTGCACTGATCGAGACCGCGACCTAATGTCGATTGGTCGAGTGCTGCTGTGTGGTTGATGCATCTGCGATGGAACAAAAATCTTTCTCTGTTACACTTTCTACATAGGACTTACCTTAATACAATAATAAACAAGCCATTCAAATACATTTAATCATAACCCTTCCATAAAAACAACTGGTACAACAAAACATAACATAAGCACAATACATAAACAAACTCACATGGTCGCTGCGGAGCACACATGACATCTGATGTCAACACTGAATAAGAATTAAAATGGCCGTAAATAAAAACACACATGCACAAGATGTGCCACTTCACTGCTCTCGACGAGGCTGCGATGCTGCGAACAGGCTGAATGCGAGGTCGTGAGAACATGGAGCATGTCAGTTATTTCCTCCTAAGAGGCCCTTATGCCCAGTTACACCATCGCGGTTCGAAACTCGATCCTACATCGGATGTAAGATTTTCACAGAAACTGTTGCGCCCTCATCGAACATCTTTGTTTGGAAGCTTGAATTCGAATGGTGCAACTAAAGATGTTAGAAGTGGGTGCAACAGTTTTCTGTGAACATCTTACATCTGATCTAGGACTGACTTTAGTACCACCATGGTGCAATGGGGCATTACACATTTTGGTCCGTTTGAGTAGGAGTACACTATAGTGGTAATAAATAGCGTAAAGCTGACAATGGATCACAATGCGTGTTAAGCTCCTGTCAAGTAAAAAAAATTAACTGGGGTCGCTGTGTCACAACATACACAAAAATTACAGGCCAGAATCGGGCCGGCAAATCCAGCAAACAAACTCCGGCCCGCTCTCTTATGCCGGAAGTGGCCCAATGGATATATGGACTGGCAGTTAACTGTTGGCCGATAGTGTCCGGCGTGCGATGACTGAATGCCAAACCTTTCCAGGTCTGTGGTGGCTGGCTGTCGCTACGATACCAGGCCTGCGATGGCTGGATGTCGTTACGATGCTGGGCCTGCTGAAGAATAATGTCCAGATATAAATAGTATATCCATGAAAAAAACCTCAACTTTTAGATTAAAATTTTTAGTAATTATAATTTCCTCTTTACATAAATTCATTTCATTTAAATCTTAACTTGTTGTATGATATGAAAATATTTTGTATTCCTAGTGTGGGATTCGAAACTAAGACCCCTGAGATGACAGTCCAGCATGCTAACATGTACGCCATAGGGTAAGCTGCTGACACTCCAGTAATAAAAAATGTATCATAACAAAAATTACTATAAAGGAATATATAAATGCCATTAAATTATAACACTGGTTATTTAAAAACTATTTCTTCAGAGGCTTGCAAACAAAATAGTTTTTGTTAGTTTTTAATATATCTGTCGGATGGTTGTACAACTGAAAAAAATTCGAAGCAAACAAATGCCATGGGCTACCACATGACGCATTTATAATAACGAAAAATCATGCTAATGGTTAATACACTGTCTCAAATATTACATCATGCCATTAAGAGCTAGCTAACATCTTGCGATTCAAAACACTTTCCAAAAGTTTGCCGGCAAAAAGACATATTTACATCTTTATTTTGATAAAGAGCCTTGTCTCGAAAACATTACCAGGCCAGAATAAATAAGATAATGGCCAACATACCGAAAATACAAAGATGTTGTATGCGAATCGGCCCAGAAGCATTTTTAAGATGTTTGAAAAATGTTTCCTCTGCGGTATCATGCCAACATATTTTCGGTGATATCCATCTGTTATCCGAAAAAAAAATTCAGCAGCCCATTGTCTTTTTCTCACAGCAAACATTATATCTCAAAAATAGCTCCAAGTCATTAACAGCTAGCTAAAATGCAGCCTATTCAAAACATTTTCCAAATGTTTGTCAGCAAAAAGGCATCATGTTTATATATTTGTTGTGATAGAGAGCCTTGTCTCCAAAACATTACCGGGCCAGCTTACCCAAAAGACAAAGATGCCATATGGGAATTGGCCCATAAACATTTTTTAACTGCTTGCAACATGTTTCTTCTGCGATATCATGGCGACATATTTTCGGTGATATCCATCAGTTATCCTAAAAAATTCAGTGGGCCGTTGTCTTTTTTCTAATGGCTTGCAATCTGTCTCATACAGACATTATGCCTTTGTCAGATGGCTAACTTCTCGCATTGAAACAACAGCTTGCGACAGTACAGGTATCGGGCCAACAATTTGCCAACACTTTGACGACAGGTTGTTTTTGGTGGGGTGGCATGCTCCCCAGACACCAAAATTAAACGGTTCCAAAATATTATACATCACCTATTAATACACTAAATGATTATTCCGAAGTAGAAGGTCCAGGGATGAAAAGCTCACGTATGTCCACACAGCTCCGAGACGATCACGTTACTCTTGGCTGGTTGGTGCAAAGCCTTCTCACTGGCGAGCCCGTCCCGCACAGTATATTGAAAAACACCAAAATGTAAATTATCATGTTATTAAATAAAAATTACGGATTTTGGTTGGAAATGCTATGATACAATGTGTAAACACTTTCATATGACTCTGAAAGTCTTGTTTCTCAAAATAAAATTATTTGTCATACACATGTTACATGACACTTTAGCTTATGATGTAGCTCTTAAGTAGTACACAATACAACTTTTATTACGTTATATTCCAGGCAAAATAAATTGTCCCTGATAAAACCTTTATCACATATTGACCATTTGTATGCTGACTTTATTATATGTGTAGTGAAAGTTCTCTTAATGACTGTCTTTAAATCTTCATCCCAAAAGTTAATTTAGACGACCGCATGGTCAGGCTTACTTTACATGACTAAGACTCTGTATCAACCTTAAGTCACTCTCCTGACACAACATTGGCTATGCTAAACTCCAATACTAGACCTATTCATAAAAATATAATTACTTGTGAAATAGCAACTTGGGCTTTAAATTCAACATGTTAAAATTTACATTATAGTTTCCCCTATTTTGCATCACTGTTACACATGTTACATGTTATGTTTTTGTTTATATGACTCTGGTTTGCATTGCACATATGAGCATCTCTCATGAAATAAATTACAAAACACTCTTAAAAACTAACACAATAACCCTGGTGGTACTAAAATGCTACTGAATATGTTTTGTGGCTTCATTGTAACTTACCGTGATTCTGTTTACATTACATGCAAGGCGATGCATTGGTGTGCTTGGTTGCGACGTGGGCACATTTTTATTTTAACGAAATATAAACACACAAAATAAATCACAATACATATCACACTACTAAAATAATGTGCCATTTCACTTGGACACGCTCAACCCTTTCGTTTACATTTACAGAAAAACGCATGTCAGATATAAACATAACCCCAAAAATACACATTCAAATCTTCTCATTGCACTGTTTGAACTATAACTTTCTAATTTGCTCTTAAAAGGCCGTACACGAAAAATACACAAAAAAAACTATACACTTTGTGCATGCCATCTACCCTAGGCCATTCTTCATGTCTACACACGTAACACTCATCAACCACGAGAGATGTCAATTTGAGAGTTGCTACGCCCAGCGTACCAATCTGTGTGTGTACTGTAGTAGTACAGGTCCTCGTTATTTGTTTATTTTGAGGCTAGAGTATTTTCTGTTATTTTTAAGATACTTGGATTGAAGTAAAATAATGTTCACTTATTTAAATTTAATTTCTTTTACACTCTCCAGATACAAAAATAAAAACAAATAGTTGGTCACAATTTGTTTTGTTGATATTGTCAGATTTCTTTCAATTCGCAAGCAATAGACTAACTCAAATATAGAGGACAGTATGAGCAAACCCAGCTAAAGAATTCATAATAGTTGTACAGCACATTTAATTTGAATTCAATATCCTTTTACTATATTTTCTCTGTGGTAAGAGAGTAACTGTTTTAAGCACAATGTTTTCTCTTTAATGATTTGTTTGAGGTACTTTTGAAATAACAATCAGAACGTGACAACATAAGGATTGCTACAATGTAAGACAAAACGGATTTTTAAGTTTTTTCATCATGATGGCACGGCAGCAAATGGATGTAAGTGCAAGAAACTATGTTTAGACACCGAGTTTGGCTGGTGCCGAACACCACTGCAACTGAGAAATGACCGAGTTGAAGGTGTCCAGCTTCCCAGGATACGTGGGCATGTTATGTTCCACTTATAACTAAGCTGATGATCCTGAAGGATGAGAATGTTGGAGCTATGTCAATGTGTCGATCTTTCATTTAAGCTATGTCCATGATAGCTTCGTAGTACTCTTGCTGTTCGTCAAACTGTTTCAATTTTATTACTCGTCACAAACAAGGAGTTTCAAGTGTGAGTTTCATTAAAAATATAAAACCTTAAAGAATTCAATTTAATGAAGTCTAAATGATTCTAAAAATTGAGAAGTTAAGATTACATGTGTAGAACAATTTTCCAGAGATTACCCTACCAAGTGTACAATCAGGAGGCTCGTCCATTTATTGCTAGCCTGAGATACACTTTAAATTAAATAAATTGGCAGCAGACGTTAAATAGCCAGTTTTCTGTTTGAAGGTTGTGCCTATCTGTAATCATAAATGTATGAGAGTAAAAGGAATTCATTAATGATTTCTCACATATCACACATAAAACTTAAACAGAATGGCTGACAGCGACCCAATATTAGTTGCATATTATGAGTTGCTGTAATTTTAAAATGATTTGTTTTTCCTTCGTTAAAATATAGTTGTCGGAATTTTAGTGTATGTGTAATATTTTTGTAGTGTTTGAAATTGTCTTATTAATGATTATAGTTGTGAACTTCTCACGTTGAATGGCTTGTTCCTACTATTCAAATATTTGGTTGTCACATGCCTCTCCACTGTGATAGTCTAAAGACATAAATACAATTCTTCTTTTCTTTCAAATGGTCAATAAACACCTCATCAAGTGTAACAAACTGCATTATATTAAGTGCAAATTTTATTTATATATTTGCCTTCATCCCTATCAAATAAGAGAATTTTAACTCATCCGCTTTGGAATGTCTTGCCCAGTATAATTCTCGTCGTATGCTCCCACAGCAGTATGTGTATAAAGCAATTTGTATGAACCGCCTAATCTTCTCGTGGAATCGAAATACTTACATTTGGTAGTTGCATTTTGCATGATCTAAGAATATTGGATATTACACAATTTAAGCTGAGTTTCATGTTTCTCTTTCCTCTAGTCACAACACACAGACTATATAATATATATTTTTTCTTTTCGTTGTAGAAAGAAAATATGACTTCCCCAACGTTGTGGGCTGTTGTAGCATGTAAAAGTTTCTTTATTAAATTACACCAGTTGGGTTGGTGCAGTGGTAGTGCGATATTGTAAATGAGTGAAATTAAAGATGTTGTTTTTATGGCAAAAGCCTAAGGAAACTTTGCCGAATGCACTCAGAGCAATGAGAAAGATGCAATGTCTAACGTCAGGGTTATGTGTTTGTTGACATATGTGTTTTCAGATGTAAACGAAAGGGTTTTTACATATGAAGTGTCCCAAACATGGATACATGATTTTGATTGGCAGTGTTATGTGTGTAATCTTTGTTTTTCTTGATTTAATATTATATTAAATTACATAGTGAAACTCCCTTGTTCCCAATGAGATGCGCCAATGCGTCCCAGTGCTCTTAATGCAGTAGAAACATTGTGTATAGTTTTTAAGAGGGCTTTTAACTTTATTGCGATTGATGTGTTTGACATGTGCAGAGCACAATTAAATCTTCATGAAGGTATACATTGTAATTTGCACTTGTCATAGTGGCACAACACACAGAAAACTACAACCTAATTTTCCATCACAGTCATTATGAGCGTACGCCGCTAATTGGTAAAAATAAGATTTAGAGACATAAGAAGTTCAATAGTCGGCAGTATCATGTGAGTAACAGAATAGTATTGTGAAGTTCGTTGTTGCGAACTCCGAAATATAACATAAACAGTGACCACGTGGGTTTCTAACCCCAATTTTGTAATAAAGCTATAAAGCCTGCAAATTCACGAACTCAATATATGAACACTGAAAAGCCAATATTAATTTGAGTGAAGTGACTCATTAGATTCAAAACGGAATAATTAATTTTGCCCGTGAACAAATGTACGAAAGCTGTATTGTGAATGCCATAAGGGTTGGGTGTTGTTGTAAAGTGGCCGCATAGCAGCATAGGAAAAATAATAATAATTTTCATAACAGGAAATCGTAGAGCTTATAGAAAGTTACCACACCTTGTATTTTAGCATTTGCAATCATCTTAAAATAACATTAATTTTAATATGTGTAGAAAAGTTCACTTGAGAATATTTTTGAATAAGATGTGCAGGACAAGCTGACCAATGAGAAGGCAGCCTGCCAAGCACAAGAAAGTAGCATGGTCGCCTCGGTTCTGTGTGGATGTACGACAACACGTCCTCCTTGGACCTTCATCAATCTGTTAAATCTTGTAATGCATCAATAGGTAACGTCTTTAATTATGAAACTGTAACTCATTTTCTAACAGGGGAGCGTGCCACACAACAGCCCATCACGTCTTGTATATGTCTGGGATTTATTTTATCTGTGATTCATTGTCGGCCTCGTACCATTTTTCGCAGTATAAGCATACTCTGACTTTATAAGAGAAAAATGTTTTGCAAGTGCCTCGTATGAGGGAATACATTGAATAAATCGTGAATGTTTGAAATTGGTGTCTGATTTATTTGATAGGATCGCTTCTCGATCCCTTAACCTGAAAGTGTGTAACCAGTAATGGTGTGGGATGGCTGGAACAATCCATCATCAAAATTACTATAAGTGTTTAGAGGAAGCGTGAATATTCTCTACTAGACTAAGGAAAAATGATATAGTTTCGCAAAACTTTAAGACATCTACAGAGACGACTGCACATCTGGTGTCCATATTTAAGGCGAATGGCCCATGACCCAATGTATTACATTGTGCTCTACTCTTAGGGGAGCACTGGTGCCCACCTGTTAAGAAACCGAACCTGCAAGCATCCTGTCACCTAAATCAAGCCCCAGATGCTGCACAGAGAGAGCGTCAACTTATTATATGGCACACTACCACAGCACTGATACTATATAGGTGACATCTCAATGGTCGGTGTGCTGTTGGGAGCTGAGATGTGGAGAACGGTGTATGCAGGACACCTGGCTCATGTCATCTTGAACTATGATGTTGATAAATGTATTTAAATTTAAATTTATGAAATTTTGTACAGATTAACGGCTGTCAAATGGACGGAAGGCTGTAGGAACTCGCCACATGCTTGTGTAAGCCATTTAATGCTGGTCAGTGATACAAGTTGGGTGCTGCAGTGTGCTAGTGGGCACCAGGCATTACTAGCATGATGCGATACTATGGTAGGGAATTCTCTTGAAGTCTCCAAGTCGTTCGGCCAACAACCAAGGCTGTGTCCTTCCTGACGTGCTGGTACTCCTTGTTGAATAATAATTACAGATCATAAGTAAGTGGTCTGCGTGTACACCATGGAATATTCGGATTAGCCACACACCCACTTACACTTGAAAACAGCATGCAGAATTAAAATACACTAAAACAAGTACACTTGATACGATAGACATAGGTTACACCATGATGAGAAGATGGGCCTGCACACTTAAAAGTCAGTAGACTGAACTGAAATAATAAACACTTTCTGTTTGATTTAAGATTTATTCAGGTAATGCTTACAGGTCGTTTAGAAGACAACTCATTATTAATGTGCTAGGCTTAAGCCTGCTGGTAAGGCGACACTGAGAAACAGCATGTGGCCAATAATGATTAAGGTGAAATTAAAGCTCTCCCAGGCGATGCAAGAACTTGCGAAGTGAAGGAGAAGTGTCCTGGGTGGATTAAATGAAATGGTTTTAGAAAACAAAGTCTACTTCAAATTTATGATAAGTTCATAAAAATTGAAATTCCGCTTGGACAAGGAACTCGAAATACGCCACGTATGCCACCTGCTTCTCTGGACGCTAAGCTCTGACTAACTACGTAGAAGAGACACGCTGGCCGGCTTGATGCGCCAGTGTCACGTGGAACTACTATCACAAGTAGCAATACACTTGACTTACAATCCTTACTGCACACATAAAATACATACATACTACTTCGTTCACAACACGCTAATGTGGATGGTGACATGTGAAATGAATAAACCTGAAAGTGATAAAGGACTCATTGCACTGTGGATAGTAAAAAAAAGTGTGGCTCTATTATACATCTGTCCAAGTCTAATAACTGGGTTTTAATTGGCATCTGCCTTAAAGTTTTACTTGCCCTTAAGAAAATGAAAGTAGATCATGATGGTTCAGATTCATCTGCATCCTGCTGTTCGTGGTTTCTGTAACTAGATGATGCACTGTGTGATTCTTACGCTTGCACCATACTGCACTTCCTACATGATTACTCACACACCCAAGTGCACTGGCTGTGTAGGTTAAGTGTGGATGAATGCTGTTCTGCTGGAGCGCTGAACGGTGGGCAAACAGTCTTGGAGAGGAATTCTACACCCATCAAACAGCCCCCTTTACAAGACCGTATGCAGCCACTTGTCATCAAGCACAGCTCACGCTAACCCTACGGCCCTACTGTCACCTGCATAGCAAGTAGGGGCTTCTTGCCAGGCCCCTGTTGCTGCTGTTCTCGTGGTTGTTTGCGGTTCGGCAACTTGAAAGGAGTCGAGACACCGCCGCAATTGATGCACCCTGCTGGCGACTGCTTCTGCCGTTTGTAAGCAGCACAGACAGTAAAAGAAGGCCCACTTGCCACCATTTCTCTACTCCGGAGCGACCCGAATAGTATGTAAGTAAGGAGGTTGACCATGCTGAACTAACATCTTAGCTGCCTCTGAATCATATGCTCTTCTCAGACTGGTGCCGCTTACACTTCCTTCTGAAAATTATTCGGCGAGGGGCGTCCTGTCATCTTCTTCAGAATGTTCCTCGGAAGGTGTTGGCACTGGTGCGGCGCTTATACTTGCACAATTGCGCTTGACGAAGCTTCACCATCAGTCACTTCGATGGCAAGCTTCAGACGGGCCCCTGCAGATTTAAATAGCTGGGCGATGTCGGGCTTTCGGCACACACTTGCAATGTTCTTTCCTGAGCTACGACCGCACCTTCCACCTTCACACTTACCCTCTGGTGCTCGACGGCACGATCACCATCGTGGGTTACCAGGTCTCCACTAACATATTTTCTCAGTTTCTTAATCTCACACTTCCTGTTGCATTTGAGCCGGTGTCCTACACAGTCTCTTCACCATGCACAGCCTCCTCGTTTGGTCAACCCCAGTAGGACACTACAGTATCCGGCATTGATTAAATGTGGGTGGTGGATTGCAAGCACCTTGAGAGAGGTCAAATCCACTTTCCTCCTCTCTACGTCCTATGCGTATTCTCCATTTTTCTGCGCATTCTTCTCCTACTCTCTATGCATTTTGAAGTCATCCGAATGATGACTAGTTGTTTGGAACACTTGTGATTTTCTCAGCTGGCTGTCTCACCGTACTGTACGTGTGAACCATGCAAAACGCGGGAGAAGGGTGACTAGATATCCACTGATTATTTGCGCGTATGCGAAAATGGCACAATGTACAGAGGGGAGTTGCGAACCCACCGATTATCTCCGCGAGCATGATGGAGAATGACGATCCCATATGCAGAGGGGAGACTGAGTACCCACTGATTATCTCTCCATGCCGGGCTATGAAATGCATGAGTGATGAGTCAGTTGTACGATGCTGAAAATGGGACTAGTACAGAGCAAATGTTACCATAATGGCACGATGAACCAAAAAACACAAGTGAAACTATGAAAATTAGAACAAACTTATTCATGTTTACATTTTGACATGTAGTTATTTATTATGGCAACTCTCGTCCTTTCTCAACGCTGTTTTGATGAAGTTGTGGTGATGGACGTGCTGCTGCTTGGATAACATGTTGCTCTCTTTCACAGTGTTTCTGCATTCCGCATAATGACTGATGTGGGGCTCGGACCATGACCCTGAGCCATCGAAGTAAAGGGCGGTGAGGGGGATGAAATTTCCCTGTCCATTATACCGAGACGATTGGCATGTTATGAGTAACGAGTGGGCCGATTGTCAACAAACACGCAGGGTTGTTGACATGTGAGCAGCCACACCAAAAAAAAACAGGCATGAATGCATTATGAAATGTATTTACAATGTCTATGCTGTTTTAGCCTTGGTGGCTTGAATGTTTTCTTAAATTACACACAGATCCTCATGTGATGGTCGCGTGTAGGTGCATGTGCAACGTAAACATGGTACAAACTGTATGCTCAGTTCATGAATTGCCGTGGCAATGCAGCAAATCAACACACACAATTTGTTACATGGTTTTCAGGTTCTTATTTCTGTTGACAATTTCCTTTGTAATATCGCAATGACACTTGTGCACACTGTACACATTTTGCACGATAACAACGAATTAATTTTACAATTCTGTTAACGTACTGTAGGCACACAGTTGGTTTATACACTGTGTGTGATAGAATGAATGGCAGTTCATAGGTGAGCATGTGATCCACAGGCACCAAACACACTCTTACTAATCTGGTTATCCTGCATTCCTGTATACCCATTGTTCTTGTGGGCTGCACGTGACCTGTTACAGCACCTACTGTGTCAATGGTACCTCGTTGTAGTGCAGTACCAGCAGGTGCTACATTTGTGCTGGTATCCACCAGTCCGATGTGGTACTGCGAATTGTGGTGTGACATGCAGTCAAGGAAAAATTTTAGACAAAGAACAGGTACACAATGAAATTCGATGAAATCATGGATACACTAAATTTCCACTTGCCAAAATTCATAATTAACTGAAGACATACACTCGTGGTGTTACTTGACATGGACCCATGGCAGGTTGCCATTGAATAAAGCCACACTAGTTGGGAAAGCCACTTGAAATACTGGCACGTCGGCCAAATAGATGACTGTTCATTAAGCCCCACGTTAGGCGCAACTTGACATACAGGCACATAGGCATCTAAGATTACTGTGCATAAAACCCCACTTTGGTCAGCCACTTGATATACTCATTCTCTTGCATTCTGGGGCATTATTAAGGTGATGGTGGTTGTAGGATTGTCCGGGAGGATGCCAGTTCTCCCCTCAATGTAAAGTATAAAGTATTATATTGGGTTAGGGATCAATCGCCTAAAAGCGGCCCCCAGATGACAAGGGATTGTTCCGGCCATCCCACGGTGTTACCAACACAATAGCAGGTTATGGTGTCGTTAGACGATAAAATAAATAAATTGGACACCGACTTTCAAGATAAACACAATTTATTCCACTTGCTCCCTCATACCGAGGCGCTATATTAACATCAGCTCCTATTTAGTCGGAGTGGCATGAAGTCGATAATGGTTATGTGAACAAAGTAAAGCACGGCACAATAAAAGTCAGACTGGGCTGCTGTGCAGCACTCTCCCCAGATGCGAAAATAAATTACTGTTCCATATTAAAAACTTACTATTCTTATACTACATGATTAGACACAAAACTGGTGAAGGTCCGGGGAGGACACTACACCGAGGTCACTGCGTTACTCTCTTCGCATCGGGCAGGGTGGCTTCTGATTGCCCGACCCGTCCTCTGGAAATTATGAAAAACATCATAAAATAAATTTCTTATGTTGCTTTCAATAAATTATACACCAGGATGAAGTCAAATGATAAAACAAAACATAATAACATTTGCAATTCAATCTTAAAATTCTAATATTATATACAAGAAAATATATCTTACGGCAACATGTGGTGGTTTGCGCAAACGTTACATGGTTAACTCAGTTCATAATTAAGATTTGCATTCTTATATTATGGGCAAAATAAATTGTCCCTCAAAAGACATATTGCAGTCCGCTAATATGCATGGCGGCTTTCGAGTGATCATACATAAAGTTCTGAGATTTATAGTTTTAATATAGTTAATGCAAAGGGGGGTTAGAAAACCTGAGTGGCCAATGTTTATGTTCTGTTATACTTCCTCTATTACTCAAAATAGACCAATTTACAACATAATAATTTTCACCTTGCACCACTGCAACAAGTGTGTAGTGCAATCTCCTACATCTGATGTCCATGCGTGCTCTGCGCATGTCACACTGTGCCATATATTTTATGGACTCATACTTATCGTGTATGGTTGCATGTCGTGCATGATAAGTGCACATAGTTGATGTCGGAACAATAACACATTGATGTGTGTGTGTATATATATATATATATTTATATTTTTTTTTATTGTATGGACAGTGTTTTGTTGTGTGTGTATGTATATATATATATATATATATATATATATATATATATATATACATACACACACACAACAAAACACTGTCCATACAATCAAAAAAATATCAACACATGAATTACCCTTTCAGAACAAACACTAACGTTTCTCCACAAGACACAGCATATCTGGCCCTTTTATTTACTTTTGGGACGTACATGGGAACGTAAACAAAACCATCAAATAACACTTAGCCTTCTGGCTGCACTATTATTGACTTACTTGTTTTCATTAACATAAGTAACACTTATTTACTCTGCTTTTCATTTATGCTCACTGATCACTACACCAGTGCACGAAGTATGCACACATGGATTGTGCGATGGGCTCATCGGTTCTCTTGGTGGCAGCCCACATGGTCGATGAGTGCTGGTCGCGTAGACAAGGAGTAAGGCCTAGGGAGCTGGCGCACGTCGAGGTACTAACCTCAATCTTCAATTGTAAGAAATGAGTCTTATGGAATGTGGTAAATTGTATGAAAGTTAAGCAGGGGGCTGATTAAATGCACGTTTCTATGGGTGCAATGCTAAATTCGCACATTCTTTGCACCAAAATCGTATTAATCATGAAAAACAGAGCTTCAAAAAGTCACATATCGACCCAAAATGCAGAGAAATCTGTGCCCAGGCAAATAGCAATAACATGTTCAGAAATTATGTTAAAACATCTGTGAAAATAAAATTAAACTAGTCTTTGGGAAGATGATTATAAATCGAAGAAAAGTATATTCCTGTTATGAAGTAGTAACGAAATATCGATTTAAATGTTGAAAAAATTGAACAAAATCATGGAAAACACACTGTTGCCAAAATTTATTTAAATTCACTTTGGGAAAAATTTGGAAATAGACAAAACTTAACACAAATAGAATAAATTACTGATCCAACACGTAGGTACAAAATGTTATTAGATGATAGAATAGAAGTAAATAATGGTGTTTTATATCAATGACAAAGTAATTGAAGTGTCCTATAAGTACAACTATAATTATGTAGAAGATAATACTGCAACAAATGTATTTATAGCAACTTTTACAACCTCTAATGCTAGATGAAGATTATATGAAATGCTTAATAGATTAGGTAATAATGCAGTGTATTATGACACAGGCAGTGTAGTTTACAGTGATGATGTTAAAAATACTGTAAAAACCAGTTTGTATGTTTGGCGAATGGATGGACGAATTTGGAAAAAAAGGTTACGGAGCAAATTGGATAAGGGCCAAAAGCAAAGCAAGTTATAAAAATTAAAGCATTCACTCTTAAATCACAAAAATTCTTTACAATTGAACATGAAATAAAATTGCTAATCAGTACAAAAAACGAGGGAAAATGTGATTATAAAGAACAATATGATTATAAGAGATATAAAACAAAAAATTTGTCGAATAAGTTCATGGCAAAATAATTTAATTTTAACTATGACAAATGCATGATTTTGAATGCAAAGTAAGATATATGAGATTAATATAGAAATAATTTTATATTATATTTTATTATATTTCTATATATTATTTTAAACATATTTAATTTCCAAAATAATATTGAATTCAGTATCATCAAAATAAATTAGTTTACCATTTTCATCTCTAATTCTTAAACAATAAGATTAAACTGTTCATTATTATTTTTATAAAAAATTGGGGTACCGGCTCATATATAATAGAATCTTTAAAACTAGTGTGTGGCACAAATCAAACTGCAGCAGGGCTGTGCGCTCTACTGATTGGTGAGGTGTTTATCCTGGTCGCAGGAGAGAGCAGCGATTCGCAAGTGCCAGGACACACCGATACAGAGTATTCAGTGGTTGCCATGAGAACC
Organism: Dryococelus australis; assembly: GCA_029891345.1. Classification (NCBI taxonomy): domain Eukaryota; kingdom Metazoa; phylum Arthropoda; class Insecta; order Phasmatodea; family Phasmatidae; genus Dryococelus; species Dryococelus australis. The sequence continues at coordinate 103,418,282 of CM056993.1, forward strand.
AGGATGGCATGAGGCTGAAGGAGAAGTAATCAATCAAGGCCCAGTAATAACTGATCTTGTGAGTCCAGAGCCTAAGTGGAGCAGTGTTTTTATATGTATTAAAATATTTATTGCATGTTTTATTTCCTTTTGTTCATAGTGCATTTTATACCTGTTATAATCTTTCTCATCATGTATGTAGTGTTTTGTCCATTTCATTCATATGTGTTTTGTATTGCGGGGTTTATTTTATAAATTTTTTATATGTGTGTTAAATTAATAGCATATTGCAAGTACAGGACATGCAAACTGTAACAGAAAGTAGTTCCGGTTTGGTGCGTTGTGTAAGCTGAGGCGAGCCCACGCATCAGGCAGAGAGTCTAATAAGCGAGTAGCATCTGACGGAGGTGGATTACATGCTGTGAGCTCCAGCATCTTCCCACTTGTGCCAGGTGGTCTTCAATTTTTGATCTAGACATTCTTTGTATTAGACAGTAATCACATAGAACCTTCTTTTATTTTCACTGCCCGGTTAGCCACATCCTCTTCACGCGTGATTTGAATTGCCCCGGGAAGATTATTCTTTCATAGTAACACATTGTATGTCGTAAGAAAACGTTTTACAGTTTCATTGTAGTGGCTGGTTAAAGCTAGCAAGTGTTATGTTAGGTTCTCTTTAAGAGAAAGGTGTAAATTCATCTGAATAAATATGTCTGTGAACTGAGTGGCATGGTATTTATTTTCAATCATTCGATGTGTATCAGGGGATGGGCCCTCATAATACCCGCTCAATTCAGCTTTATTATTTTGAAAGTGTCAGTAAACATTATTCCTAACTTTATGGTCATGTGGTTGGCCCTGACAATCCATGTATGCGAGTGTTAATGGCTAGGCAGCTTTCCTGCCAAGATCAACAATGGTACGTAGTCGATCGACCGGCTATCGTTTAACAAACAGCATCATTCATCTGGAACAATAATCAATAGGGTAGAGGTCATCAGCATATTCGGTAAGGAGTTTGGTCTGAGTGTACGGCCCACAAACCCGAGGCTAAGAGAGTCAGCATCCACATTGATGTGGCCTTGATTACAGCTGGTGCCAACCAGGTATGATAACATCCTAGACCTCACTTTCACCGCCCCCAAAAATCATCTTAACCATTTTCCACTGTCCCAGAGACATAAAAACCAACATAGTGTTTGGTGGAAAAACTAGCAATTATATCAATTTGTAAATGACTAGATTAATAATATTTTATAAACATATTGTATGCCAAATTACAACGAAAATTTATTGTTTTAAATGGGTTAAAGTTAGGTACTTTACTGCCTATAACCACTTTGTCTTTTCGATAAGCCTATTTCTTTAAAAACCAAGAATATAATATAATCGATCATGAAATTTATTATCAAACTTAGAATTAATACATATTCTATTTTTCACATTATGTGGTACTAGTTCAATGTTATTAATTGAAAATGGTTCAATCTTTTAATGAGTCAATATTGTATTGCCACCTAGGAATGTTTATAATTTCATTGTTATCAAGCAATTTAATGGCATTGTTGTTAATATTGGGAGCTAGAAATTTCGTATGAAAACTAATAAAAGCAATCTTTTATCTTATTATGTATTATTTGTTAACTTAAATACATTATTATCCATTTAATAAAAAAAATTGTTACAAATGAAAAAAGTCGATTGGGGTGTCTGTGTTACATTTTTCGAAGAAAATGTTAAAAATCAAAAGAATTGTGAACTTTGCCTTACAATATAATAGACATTATCATCGGGCCCAGTAATAGTGCGAAAACTATTTGATTATAAATTTCATTTATAAGAATGTTTGGTTAAATTTCAATAAACTGTGTTTTCTCATAAAGTTTAAATCTACCAAATAATATTCAGTTACAAAATGACTTTATATCCGACAAGTTAAATGAAAAGATGGATTATTTTTTGAATAGCAATGATGAAATGATTTCACTATATCAATTTGAAAACAATTCTCTAGTTATTTTCGTTGATGTCATCTTAGAAAATACAGACATTATTCATGAGTACTTTACTATGGAAAGGCATAAAATGTTTATGTATTTTATTTCGTACAGATTTATTATAAATTACCTAAACAATTAGTACGGGACAATTGAAATTATTTGGGAATATTTAGACAAGATTAAACAAATTTGAAACACATTTACAACGATTTTGTCGGTGGGGGGATTAGTTATGAAAAAGTCAAAGAGATTTGTGCAAACTGTTGAAATGAAGAATATGGTTTATCACTTTATATATGACTAGAAAAAATGAAAGAAGGGAAGTGTCATAGTAAAACCAAAGCCTTTATAAAGTAACTTTGTCTTAATAAAAAGTGTAACTGAAAGTTTCACATATTGTGCGAGAATTATTTTATCTGCTTCGGCAAACATGCTGCAATTCGTTTGTGAGAAAAGATAGCTTTACTTACTGTACTGGTATCTAGTTGCGACTGCAGAAAGCTTTCCTTACTGTGCTGGAGTCTACACTCAACAGGAAAAAGGCAACAGCTTGCAGAGAGAAGAAAAAAGAAATTGTATCACTCGTCGTCCTTGGCTATGCACAAGACTGCACAGTTGCGACACACTTGGCAAGTTACTCTAGATAATAATTCTTCGACCTTGGCTGCACTCAGGAATGCACAGTTGCGACGCACTTGGATAGAGTCATTCGCAGTTAAGATACCTTCAATTCAGTGCTGCGAACATCTAGCCTCCTTAGCTCAGTGGCAAGACATGCGACATTAAAATGCAAAGGTAATGGATTCAAATTCTAGTCTGTGCAGATAATTTATAATGTGTGGTGTGAAGGCGCCCACATTACACAATATGATTCATCAACAAGTCGTACAAAATTTGAGCTAAAAAACATTTTATTGCTTATACTCATATTAATAATATGAGTAATAGATGGGAATAAATATACCCTCAAACTTCGGCTTAAATGCTCTCTATGCAATACTTGTTACATAACATATGTATAAGCTGGAGTGTTCCCATGGTATGTAAGGTGCCAACATAATATGGGAAGAGGGTACTAGGAAAAAAACGAATAAAAAATAACCAGTCACCTCTCCACTAAAAATAAAATTAAAAAAAGGGTCAGCTAAGTGTAGAGATGATTGGGTTCCTCCAATCGGTGTTTTGCTGGTGTCAATATCAAGCCCAGAAAAATATATAACGATACATTGGTGAGGTGTAACAGCCTGTAAACCTGGGTGGTTCCTTGTGCGGTGTAACAGCCCATAATCCTTTTGTAATATTTTTAAATGAGAGCTCACCATAGGTGAATTGTGCTTCGAATGCATGATGAACAAACATTGAACACCTTTTATGCACATTAAACGACGTTACATTTGAAATGATCAGTATTCTTACAACCTGCTAAATATTTTTCTTTTATAAAAAATTTTAAAATATTTTCCAAATTTAAATTCTTGTATTTTTATTAATCTTTCTTTCTCTTGCAATATTAAATTAATTAAATCTTTCTTTCGAATACTTTTACTTCCATTAATGTATGAATATCCTCGAATTTTGTAATCCTTTACAATTGATTTTAATTATGAAACTTTCTTGTTTTCTGTATGGGGAAATGGTTTCTATAATAATAGTTTATAATCTTTTATTATTTATGTTAATTCTTCTCTTTGGCAATCATAATATTTTTCCATTTTTTACATCTTTGCTCAATTTCGAAGTTGTTTAACATTTAGTGATTCTATATTAAATCTTTTGGACATAATATACTTTTGGATTCAGGATTATTATTTTGAAATTTATATATGCACTCCATTAAAACATTTTTCATTTTGCAAGAATACCCTCTAAAATTTAAATTCTTTGTAGTTCCTCTTAATTATATATAATATTTTTCAAGAAGAATTTTATTCATAATTTTGTAAATTTTCTAGTTTTTAGGGAATTTATTAAAACACGCTAGTAACTCTCTTATCTCACTTAAATTGATTCCCATTTATTAATTTGTAATTTTTATAGAAAGATGTGATTTTGTGGGGAGCCAAAATGCATCCCCATTATATTTTTAATAGAAGATACTATGTTAGAAAGTTGAATATTGGGGGTAACACCGAAATTATGCTCTTGAAAATATAAATAATGTTACTAAATTTGCTAACAAATCTGGTTTATATCAATTTTTCATGTTCTTAATGTATTGATCACTAGTGATGGTTTATCATTATTATATGATAATCCAGGTGTTAAATATTTAGCACCTAAATTACCTTAGCAAGTTTGAACCACCCCGATTTAGGGCCATTGGTAGGAAACAATAAACCTTCCAAATTTATTAATGATTCTGGTCTTTATTATTGAATTTGAATTTAGAGCCTTAAAAAAAAGTGGAATTTTTTGTAGTCCCTGAACAGCTCCCCCTTATTTACAATAAATAAAACACTATTAAAATTCACAAAACATCTGCTTTATTAATCCATGAGTTATGTGAATTATCAAATCCTGAAAAATTCTTATCAATTTCGCCACCTTTGGTTTTTAAAACTTTTTCAACAGAATATTCATAAATATAGTTAGTTTACATAATTTTGTATTCATAGAACAACCTTTTATTTCATCTCTGTTTGTATCTTTCAGAATGTAAGTGGTTACATCTTAATTTAAAACCTAAAAAATGGCAAATAATTTTGTTTGCAATTATCAGTATAACCCTTTTCAAAGACTTGTTTATGTTTGCCTACATGGAGTATATCATTAACTTTATATTTCGGTTCAGTAAACACATTCGCAAAATCTAGCTGTCTTAAATTTTTGTTTTGTTTTTTTATTGTCTGCAATTGGTTTCATTTCATTGGTACTATGTTTCGTATTGTTGTATTATTTAACTAAATCATCTAATATATTTACCCATTTACAATTGCCATTCGAAGCAAAATTTTTTGAAATTTTAGTCTTCATTGTATGACTATATCTTTCTACAACACTGGTTTTAAGTTCACTGAATGTAGACTAGTGATTGTTTTATATTATTGCATAAGTTCATTAAATATTTTATTATAAAATTCGGAACTATTGTCACTAGGTCTAGCAAATGCATATAAAAAATCTATTATTGTCATTATATATTTGTATCCATTAATTGTATGTGATATGCCTTTTAAATTTTCAGTATCCATCTCAACAAGATCAATCTGACATAATTCATCAATACCATATTAAATTACTTTTCTTCTTGCAGGTTTATGTAATACATTTATTATGCCTTCTCTTACATAGGGCAATATTTTTTAAAATGTTGATTTTTTTTTAAATTACGTTTTGAACATTTATTTTCTGAACTAATCAGCCATTTTGTATTTTCATATGTTATATTATTGTTTTTAATAACTTTCTTACACTTCAAGCAACAAGTATTCTGCATTTAATAGTAACAAAATATTTAATCTTTATATTTCACGAATACTCCTATTGTGGTCATCAATCCATCATCACTACTAACTATTTTATTTTTCTGATTTTAATAGTTAAAATATAACCTATGTTAACATCAAAAGGATTACTACAATCCATTTTTTTAGATTCCATAATAACAGTTACATCATCATATGGTAAATTGGTATTTAAGGTAATTATTTTATAAACAGTACAATCCTTCAAAATGTAAAGAAAATTATAATATTATCTAAGTAAAAAATATTATTCTATTTATTCCACTTTGCAGGTAAATAAGATATATGAGATTTTTTTCCTTACATTTTCAACTTTCAAGTTAACAAGTGTTTTACAATAATTTAAAACTGATTGGTTTAAATTTTGTAAATTAATAGCTATAACTTTTTAATAAATAATCCTTTATTTGCTGCATATTTTACAATTATAGGATCATCCATATTATTAATTAATTGATTTTGAAGAGAAACATAATATGTTGCATAAACCAAAACTTTATTAGTTTGATCTTGTACAGCAGAAACAATAATAATGTATTTTAAAACTGCATATAGTTTTTATTTATTAGCATTAGAATCAGAGTTTTTATTAAAAAATTTGATTAATGGTTTCCAAAATATATGTCATTTAATGATAGATAAATTATATCCTGAAACTTAATACCTCCCGAAAAAAGCTGTAACATACTTAAACATAAATATCCACAGATAACTGAATTAAAATTCTGAATTCTCTTATCATTGTAATAAACATTTCTCTTTTTGATTAATTAGTTAAATTAGTAGGAATATTGCCTCCAAATGAATCAAAATAGTAATCAAAATTATTTTCTTTGAAATAATAAACCCAATGAGTTCCGGAATTTGATGAAATGTCGAAATTAACCACAGCATATTCATATTTGTGCATACTTTTTGGTAATTCATCAATCATATAAATGTTTCTAATATTCTTTATATTTAGTATTTCTACACCTTTTTTTGAATATCAAAATTATATAATAGTGATATATTCATATTTGTGCTAACTTTTTTCCTTTTCAGTTTTCTACAATAGAAATCGCAAAACATGGACAGATTATTGAGGCTGTTGATAATCCAGGTTTGACTTCAACAATGATGAATAATTTGTTAAGATCTTCAACTGAACATAATTTTTTCGAAATTGCTGGTGTTGATAATAAATATCGAGTAAAATATGTTCATAGGGATAAAACAAATGAAATAACATATCCTCTGAGATATCTGTTTGGCTTTATATGTGATAACAATGTAATTTATTGGAAAGGTAACCACCTTTCCAATATAAAATTACTTTTATTCGAAATTTGTCTGCTAACAATTGTTTATATGTGGCTTGTACCACACAGTGTCTCCTAGCCCGTCCACCGCTTTGTCTGCTGTCCAGCGGCCAGCCACCACTCTGTCACGAGAGAGCAGCAGTGCAGTAGCAGCCTCTGCCTCCGTGTCTGTGCTTATGTTCGCAGTACCTGTTTTCAGTTCTAATAATTGTGTAGGGCATTTTATTTCTCATAGCCTTTTTAATTATCTTCTTTTATTTACTATTATTCAAACCTCTTTTGTGTACATCGTAAGGCAGCAGCCATACATCACATAACATGTACATAAGGAGTTACATGCACGAGTGACGTGTACAGTGATGCATTTCGAGAAGCACTACAGAAGTGTTTATTTTGCCATTGCCAATGTTTATGTATGTCTACCCCCATTTCTGTTATATTTTTAAGCATTGTGTATTTATTGTGTTATGACGTGTACACATCCACATGTACACAGATGTGGGTTGTGTACCCAGCAGCTTATGTCAATTGGCATGCAACTTAAGGTACGTGTAAATTAAGTTTTGTGATCAGGGTTTTAGGTATTGTTTTTGTAGGGTGCTTAATTTAATTATTTAAAGGCAGCACAGTGTTTACAGTGCCTATTTTTAATTGCTGTATGTAAACAATAATATTTCATATAGGGTTATAATATATGTTATGTGTAGGGTTTATTGCTTGCTGGCTTATGTATTTAATTTTTCTTTATGTTTATTATGGAAACCAGTAACACCAGTATCACATATAGTATATCAAGTAATAATTGTAAACCACAAGGGTTGGTACATAAAGGCCATGTAATGTAAGAAACACGTGGCCAGCTAAACTCACTATTTTTCATTTTCATTAAGAATGTTATTTCATGTGCTGTAATGTAGTACAAACATTTTGAAAACCTTCAAAACATATGCAGGCATATAAATATCTGAAGGTCTACACCTAGATAAACCACAATCCACACTGTAAGTTCTCCTGTCAGTTTGTTTAGGGTTGCCTTACTGCTAAGTATTGTTTACGTTTGTACTTTTTGTTATTTTTTCTTGATCCAAGGGTTTTATTAAGAGAAATATGGGTTGTTTTAGAATATTTATGTAATCACCAGGGCCAGAACACATTCCAACCATTTCCACATTACCACCTTTTTATTCATTCACGTGTTTTCATCCCATGTGACATTACATGGGAACTGGCCGGCCAACCAGCGGCCAGCCAGCCCAGGTAAGGGTAGTAGAATCTTCGTCTCTCGTGGGGCCGGACGAGTGTCGCACCGCTCTGGTTACATAACCATTTTCTACCAATCATGTAGTGTATCAATAACTTTTATATTTATTATGGAACAGTAATGTACTTTTAGCAGCCCGGAGCGAGTTTGGCCCAACAACCTGGTCTGTCTTGTACATGGTCAGGCGTATTTTACACCGTAAGTTATGTAGGCCACGTGCCATTTTATTTGTTAAGAGCTCACCGAGCTACAGTGGCAATATGCAAACTGTATTGTCGTTTGGGGAAAGTGGTGGAATATAAGTGTATACAACACCATAATTTTCTGCTTTATTATTGTAGCCATCATGGGATACCATAACCTCTTAACAAGTATGTGACCTCGTATTACAAGTATGGGCATGGAAGAGGCCCCAGACAGCGTCCCAAGGGGTTAGTAGCATATACAGGTGGCTGACAACCTGTACTAGACCAGGCAATTTAGGATTATATTGTACTCCATAATCCTACAAGATGCAGGTCATCAGGGATGGCCAGGCCAACGACGAAATGGACCTGTGATAACTGTATAATGAACATCTGCATAATGAACACTGCGTAGTGACGGCGCCCCCTGGTAATAAGTTACGAAGAGCCAAATTTATCCCAATCAACTCCATTCTATACCTGATGCAGAACCATAAGCATGTCATATGTTAATGAAACTAAGAACACAGATCGGGCAGTTGAGAAAAGTTATGCTGATCCAGGTAAAATTGTTATTCAAAAATTAGAAATTATGTGGCCAATTGTTGAATTAAATGTATTCTTTATAATTAAATTTGGCTTCGCTTTTTTTACCATACTTTTTGGTTAACATTTTAAAAGGAGTTTCAATATCAACTTTTCTAGCATATGCTATAAATAGGAAGTCTCCTGAACTCCGAAATATAGTTTCCAAATTCTATCGTAATCTACAAAAATGGCAGTTAATGATTTTAAATAGTGTTTGCGATGAAGATGAACTTCGAAAATTGGTGACAAATTTGAACAGGTAACAAAAATTTCTAAAAAATTAGCAGAGCTTCGTATATAATCCATAAAGAATAATAACATATATATCATTTAATTTTAGCTTAGTTTGCATAATTTAGGATTAAAATGAATTTTTTTTTTGCTTTGATTTAGCTTGTATTATGGTCTAAATTTATTTGATTAGCTGCGTATATTTCTAATATTAGATTGGTTACGCTTCGAACACAGTCGTATATTGTATTAAAGCTTATAATATACTATATCATTTCTCTTCTGTAATGTAAATAACATCAACCACACAATCTCAAGCATATCTAATATTATCTTGCATTATTGAAATTTCTGATTTTTGTCCACATATTAAACAATAATCGCCACACTTCATCAATTAGTGAAAAAAGCAGCTCTCCATGTTTAAATGTCGCAGTATTAACATACAACCCGCCTGTTTATGTTTAGGTTATAACTACTACAGAATATCAACAACTTTTAGGTGCGAAAAAACACTATGCTCGACCACTTTCAAAACACAGTAGTGCATGTACAATATTTTGCAATTTATGCATGTGTGGCTGTGAATACCTTGTAGCAAATTATTTCATTGGCTACTGTTGTTTTCGGGTAGTAGGAGTTAAAATGTGTGGCCAAAATGGCCCTGCCTTCTTGCGTTCGGTGTATTCAATTGCACTCGTGGTTATGGTTGCAAGTGCCATGGATTTTTAATTGCATTTCGTTGCTCCGGTACAAATATTAGGTACTTATATTTAATCGATCCCCATACTGTGCGAGTATCACTAGTGACAGTAATAATTATGAACAAATATGTTATTTTCCTTAGCTTATAAAGCCTAGCATTTCATGGTTAGACATTTGGTTCATAGATATTATTTAATTCACTTTTGCTAAAGAAGCAATAACATTAATAACAGATTATTATTTACAACATATCTCGCACTCATTACGGACAACTTAACCTAAGCCACAACACCAAGAAAATAGTGACTTTTATTGCCAGTTTACACAGTCACAAGGCTAAACCTTGGAACACTTAACTGAAGTATAACTTAACTAACAGAAAGTTCACTATACAGGTTACCATCAAATAGTTTATCTATGGAATAACAATTCCTTACATCTATATAGAGGTCTTAATGCAGGCTCTTATGGGTGTTTTTTTAGTCACATACATTTGAAAACATCCCGCAAGAACAAATCACATTAAATACATCACTTGTAAACCAATGTACGAAATACACAATCTAAACATGTTCAACAAATCTAACTTTCCACATACAAATCGTTAAAAATTCAATACAATAAATTAGTGTAAAACAGGGTTACTTTTACATACAAATAAATTTCGATTATTCTAACAAGAAGTTAAGGAAAAAAAATTTAAAAAAATAACCATTTTTCAATGCTGTAATTTACAGACACCACTCGGTTTTATTGGGGATCAGTCTTTCCCATCGTGGCTTGCCCAGTAACCTCTCAATACTTTTAATATCCTAACAACAATTAAGAAAACATTATTTATACAACACTATAGTCTTCAATTCTGTAATACACAAACACCACTCTTTTTTCTGGGAATCGGTTTCTACCCGTAACCTCTCAATGCATTTTCAAATATTATATCAGCAATTTAAGAACAAGTAATTTATAAAACATGCAAACAGTCTTCAAAGCAGTAATACACAGACACCACTCGTTTTTGCTGGCACCTTAGTGCCTTGCCCAGTATCCTCACAAATTGTTTTTAACAGAAAAATTTCATCATATAAATTTTAAACATATTTTATCCACAGTAGACTAAAACAGAGTCAATGTCACCAATGGAACTAACCCAGCTGTTACTATATTTCGAGTCCTATTGGAGATTTTTAACGTCAGTAAACGCCAATAAAAATAGCAGAGTACATTTTTCTTTGTTTGGGTAGTTCCCGGGTGTCCAGTGAGGTTGTGCATATGTATGTAGTTCAAAATACTTTTGAAGGCTGCGTCTGGTACAAACTCACACTACGTGTCACTGTTTACGTCTGTGCAGGACTCAATACGGCCATCAACAGCATGCCATATTTTAACTGTTTGTTGCTCATATAGTTGTCTCCACTTAGATGCAGTAGGGCACTCGGTCTGTTTTTCTACTACTAGAGTCAATACCTTCTCAAACGGGGGTGTTGCTAGTAGCGCTATGATGCGTGCATACTGGATTATCTGTGATGCAGCCTGTATGACATACCGTTGAGGGGGTGGGGGAGGATGCCTTCCCATTCCTCTTCATCCCATGCCACGTCGTACCCCGGGATGCGAGAGAGATGGTAGATGGTAGGCTAACTGATTTTCCTCTAGAGTCACATGTTGTACGTTGAAGTCGTACGACTGGAGTAACAATGCCCAGTGTGTCAATTTTCTGTGTGTTACCTTCATCGATTGCAGCCGCGGTAGGCACTGATTATCGGTGCGGAGCATCAAGCATTTATATTCCAAGATTGACCTGTACTTCTTGAAACTCCACACTTCCGCCAGACATTCCCTTTCGTTCATGTCATATCGCTGCTCTACCGAGCTGAACTTTGCACTGCGGAAATCCAAGGATGAAACAAGTTAAATGGACGACGCAAACATCCATATCCTGACTGGGTTTCGAACCTGGAACACCTCGTACTGCAGACCGGTGTGCAACCGACTATGCAATTGGTCTCGACATGAGAAAGTAAGAAAGAACGAAAGATCGCTGCATGGCTGTAGGTCTCCCAACTGTCTCACGCTCTGTGTCCTGCAGTTCCCGACCGATTTGCGACTCATGTCACTATTGAAGTAGATAGGTCTGCTCTGCGATCTATACTGTTCGAGGCAGTTCTGCATGAGCTAAAACAAAGATACCAGTAGACAGAAGCAGACAGATAAGAAGTATGCATGTTGCAATGTCGCCATTCACGGAGGGATGGATAGCCAGAGGGAGTGAAGCCAGAGTGGGGAAAGCTGCAGGGAGCGACAAACGACATATTATCTGAGTATGCGCAGTGGCGCACCTTGTGTAGTTACTGGTACTGAGAGAATGACTGACCGATAACACAAGAGACTATTTTATGTCGTGGTGAACTATGCACCTAGTTCTTTTTCAAGACAAGTTCAAATTTAACTGGTAGTTCGTGAACTACCCATCACTAAAATAAATGGAAAAAGTGTTTGCCTTCACTACACTGCATTTATGTATGATATGTAGGCCTAAAAATATATGATTACTTTGATTGAATTTGAGACTGGACATAATATAATGCATTTACACCTACTCTTTACTATACATGACAAATTTGCAGTACAAGTTTTGCACATATTCTACTTTGTGTTGCATTAGAAAAGTTAGCAAGGGCCCAATTAAATATGTCATACAGGTGTGGACGTGATAATCATATTTATTCATATTCTGGCACTGGGCATTTCTAAATTGCACATGAATATCGTCAATATTATTATCAACAAACTATCACAATTTCAGAAAGTTCAATTCTGGTTAGTGATGAAAGCCAAACAGAATCTTTAAAACATAGCAGTAATGTCATACGTAAAACTTAAAACATATCTATTAAAGTAAAAAATTCGGGATGGCTTTGTAAACTGTAGTAAATGCAGGCCCAGTGTTGTTTTCTGAGGGCAATACGATTTTTACACGGAATATACATTACTTTAGGAATATTTAACCAGTGCTTAAACAAGACAACAGTTTAATTTTAAAAATTCATAGTTAACTTAATATATTATTTTTTAAAGCACTTAATATATAAATGCTTGAAGAAAGATACTTAAATATATGTTGAGTCTAAAAGATTACCATAGTAGATAAAATATAAAACAATTAACATTTGACTAGTAAAAAACAGCCCAATCCGAATATAGACTGTAACTTATGCTGCGAAAAGTCATACTTCTTGGCACTGATGATTATTAAAAATGATCATAAAACATCACAGAATTGCAACACAACACTTCCACGATAGTAAATCAGAATGGAAAAATTAAAATATTTTCTATTCATGAATGTAAATTAATATAAATAATTTTCGGTATGCCTAGTTAGTTGAACGAATCGAGTACACATATCTTTTTCGTATATGCAGTGACATTTGTTTATAATATTCTTATAATTCGTCAAGCAAACGATAAAGCTTTAATAGTTTATTGTAAAACAATCATTTGGATACGATTCGGAATGCTCATAATAAAAGTAAACATTACATTTTAATGAGAATATTTTCAACTTGTTTCTTTTGGCAACACCCAGATAAGACGCACTTATAAAACCGAGTTTTATGATTGTGAAACACCTCGACATCCTTAAGTTCTACTTAAGCCTGAGTATCGCTTTGCTGGAACCTAGTTTATTCCTTGTTGGTGAAACCGGATCCGAGAATACCAATAGGAAAATGAGAATATTTCCATCTAATCCTAAATATTCCAGGAATTCATAGAGGAAAATGGGGAAATTAATTTTTACTCTCAAATATCCCAGGAATACAAGGAGGGAAATGAGAATATTCCTGTTTATTCCCAAATATCTCAAGAATACAATAGGGATATTGAGAATATTCGCAGAAAGCCCCTGAGGTACATGGAATTTTCAGATGACATTAGGAATGTAAATAGGATATCCCTGGCATATTCAGTTCTGTGTGAGTAATAACAAAAATCCTACATAGACAAAAATCAATACACTATTGGCTGACGAAAATAAACAAAATGGAATTATCAGCTGAACAGCACATCTATTTTGAACAAATTTATATGTAAACATTTTGATCTTCTGCTTGTGGTTGACAGCACTGCATTTCCATGGAAGCTGAGTCCTCACTTCCATCAATGACGTGACCATAGAAGTTTAGAACTTCAATATTCCTCCATTCTTCCCAGTAGTGTTTTTTTTTTCCAGCAAGTTTCCATATCCGTTTTATTTTCTGTCGTCACTTTATTACTGATGGTAATCTCAGTATGTCGAATGTCATTTTAACTACATTTGGCCATGAACAAATTCCTGTAGGTACCAACATCGGTTTTGTAGTGAGGTTCACCGCATACCAAAATGTATTTGTGTTTGGATCATTTGAAAAATACTCTTTTCATTTTCGAATACTCTGGAAGTGCCACATTGTGCATTTTTTACAACACCTTTCAAAGACTATTTATAATCGTACATTTTGGTGTCCTTACCAACTTGCTTGACAGTCGAATGTTTTGAAACCTGATCATAAGCTTCTTCACGAGTTCGAATGATCTCATGTTTCTTTAAATCCCTTTCAATGAACCCAAACACCTTTTCCGATGGTATGTACCTGTGCCTTGTCATTGGAAAGAGGAGTTCTACATGTTCAATATGTCATGGTGCATACTGACCGAACCACTTCGTTATCATTGCTCCCATTAGAGAGTTGTTATACTGCCCTCCACACCTGTCAATGACTACACAATGTGTGGTATTGCCAGAATATCAGTGGATTGCAAGAAGATACACACAACACTATTGTATTTGCATCTTTTGGGAACTCGTTTTCAGTCCACATGTAGGATGTAACATTTTCTGGAGAAAGGTTAGTGTCACTCCTCCATCAGACTACAGTAAAATTAAACACATGAAACTGCCTTGAATAATAAACACATTGATGTGGTAGTCGAGGAAATGGAAATTTCTTCACAACCAAATTATATTATCAGTTTCGATGGATCTTCGTCATGCAATATTTCAAAGAAATCTTTAATGCGAGCTTTATGGGTTCTGTTGCTAATGTCCCTTTTTCCGTTTCATCTTTGGCAGAGGTAATTCTTTCTCGAAGTTGTAGCCACATGGAGCACATATCTGCTCAAGGAGAACTAAAACCTTAATTATAATTGGCATTAAACATCAGTCGAAAATAACTTTCTTTTACAGGAGCAGTTGTTTCTATATCAGAGTACATTTGCTATAGTATTTTGATATTCAGCTCTGAAGGTAATTACTTTTCCCACTGCAGTAGTGGGATTATACACACTTCAAGCAGTTGATGAACTGCATAACGCTTTCTTTCTTGTCTTGATACTCAGCCTTCTTCCGAAAATCACCCGTCTTTTCATCCACATTCCCAGTGTGATAGCATTTTTTCAATGTGGTGTTAACACGTCTGGCTGATATACTGAGGATATTGACGAAAGTCTCTCTCCAAACCCGAACTAGATGTTGTTCTGTGTTCTTCACAAAATATTTGTTTGATGCATCCTTCTCAGAGTAAGTCACTTTCATTGCCCTTCTCCATTTAATGTTGCACATTGTCGTAAGTATCACAATAAAATTATCTTGGGACTCCTTTTCAGTTTTTGGTAGAAAATATCATGGAAATATTTCACTTCCTTCGTGGTATATATTTTCAGCCATATACGTTGTGACCATCATGTTTACGGTCATTGTGCTTTGTACCTGCAATAATGATGTTCAAATATAGATTATATGGAATGCATATTCAGGCAACCTTTAAAATTAATCTTTCATAACACCACCGTTAATCATATGTATTTATATTGAGCTCTGATTATATATATATATATATATATATATATATATATTACAGAGCTAAATACAAATTCCTTTACCATTATTTTCTTTATTTATATTTCATATTATGTGTTTCTGTATGTGTCAGTATATTGAAATTATTCACCAACCTGTTGGCCTTGGCTATAATTTTTTTCCATGTTTCAGGTCGTGGCTTAACTTTCCGACTTTTCTTTTCCTCTGGAGTAACACTCCCATCCATTTTAGAATGCTGTGTAAGGTTCGCCAAATAGACTAATAGACTCATACCATTCAAACAGACAAGTGTGGATCAAAGGAAAACCTACGTCATTATACTCTGTGTCACTTTTGAACACAGCAAATGCAATTAATATGTAATCCTAATTTATGGTTTAATGTATTCTTTATTTTCTTGATCTTCCTTTTATTTACATATAACATAATAGACTTAAACAGCAATATTTACAACCTTTGTCTGCAATAACAGCACACAAAACCTTTCAATCATCTCCTTAGTTTACCTATCAACAGGAACAGGAAGGGATCATAGATATGTATAACAAACATTACACTTTTGGCGACCTTCATAACTTAAAACCCTCCCTCGCCAAAAGTCTCTAGTACCATCTATTTACAATTCATCAGAAATACATATCTGGTTAAATTTTTTGTCAAAATGTCAGAGTGTTAACTTACACTTTCAACAAATTGTACATCAATCTCACCTTTCTTAACTTGATCACATACAAAACGATACTTCAAGTCAATGTGTTTTACCCTTCGAACGTTTTCTGGATTCTTAATTATGGCAATACAACCTTGATTAACTTCATACATTGTAATCTTATCTAATTTGACATTTATGTCTGAAAATATCTTTTAAAACCATAAACACTCACAAACTGCAGTACTTTACACTATGAGTTCTGCCTCTGTTGTTGATAAGGTTACACATTCTGTTTCCTTGTCACCCAGGATACCACATTTCCATTTACCTTACACAAAAAACTTAAAACTGATTTTCGATCATTTACATCTCCTCCCCAATCTGCATCAACGAAACAAGAAAGTTCAGGGGAACGTTTTCCTCTGTACACCAATCCAACTTATGTGGTACCCTTCAAATATCCCAAGACCCTTTTTAATTGATACCATGCCTCATAAGTTGCTTTGTCCAGTATTCTACTGAAGTAATTTACAGCAAAACATATGTCTGGTCTGGTACCCAACATCAGATACTTCAGACAGCCTACCAGTTCTCTTAGAGGTTTTGTTGATACATCATTTTCATGTGCACAAAGTTTTATGTTTAGCTTTGGCACAATTGGTGTTGGTGATGATATGCAATTCTCACATCCGAATATTTTCAAAATCCCTTTTGTGTTCGTGGTTTGATTAGTTTTGAAACCTTTGTTCTCCCTGTCATGACTTATCTCCAACCGAAGAAAATGTTTCAGTTTTCCCTTTTCTTTAACCTCAAAATTTGATGCTAGCTGTGACTTAACATAATTTATGAGATTAATGCTTGAACTGGTTAGAATAATGTCATCTACATAAAGCAGTAAATACACAACTTCATCTCCACTCCTCAATGTATACAGACAACAATCGTTTTCAGACCTTATAAGACCTAATTCTAACACTTAGGCTTACAACTAACACCAACTGGTGGATAAATATATACATATTCATGCAATTCACTATTCAAAAATGCAGTTTTTACATACAACTGCACAAAATGATAAGACTTCTGATTTCCAACAGTTAACAATGTCCTTATGGTAGTCAGTTTAGCTTTTGGTGCATATATATATAATAACAGCTTACATTTCCTGTCACTTACATCCTCCTCTAAAGGGTTTCAATGCATGTACCCACTTTGTATCAATTAATTTTTTTATCCATTGGGTTTTATACTTCCTCCCAAGTTATATATATTTTTAATAGACTCAATTTCTCTATCCATTGCTTGTAACCACATTTCTTTGTCGACCCTTTTTCTACTTCATTATGGTTCTTTGGAACATTGTCTACAAAATTCATCACATTATATGCCATGTACATTTCATAGTCATCAAATCTTTTTGGCAACCTTACTCTACAAGTTTTCTTCCATTTATTATTTAAATATAAATTTACCTTCATCAAACTTAACATCACGTGACATTATGATTTTTCCTCTTTCAAGATTCAATAGTCTATAACCATTTTGAGAATACCCTACTAATATACATTTTTCTGCCTTATTGTCTAACTTTGTACCCAACTCCTTTGGTACATGGCTGTATGCTGCACATCCAAAAACCCTCAAATTTTTTACGTTTGGCTTACACCCATACCAGATTTCAGCCAGTGTGACTCCTTCCACACTTGCAGTTGGACTACGATTTACAATATAAGCTGCTGTTTTGACCGTTTCTTCTCATAGTTGTTTAGGTACCCCAAATTCACTGATCATACTATGTACCCATTCGACTAAACTCCCATTCATCCTTTCTATCTTGCCATTTTGTTCAGGCATGCATGGTACTTTGTAATCAAGAATTATGCCTTTCTTTCTACAAAAATCAATCGATTCTTGTTCAACATACTCTCCTCCATTGTCACATCTTAGCTTTGATACAAACTGCCCGAACATATTGCCTGTCATACTATAATATTCTTGAAAACATTCTGAAACTTCACCTTTTGACTTGATCAGATATACCATTGTAAAATCTGAAAAATCATCAATGAATGTAACAAAATATTTATGACTCTCATTTGTAGTAGGTGAAATCGGACTACACACATCTGAATGAACTATGCCTAACACACTGTAATTTCTTGTTCTGTTACCAAATGGTAACCTTATTAGCTTTCAATTTACACACTCCTCACAGAATTCAACTTTGTTCTAATTTAACTCCTTATTTATCTCTTCCACAATGCTTTGACTGAAAATTTTTTTCATTTCAGAATAGCTTAGGTGACCTAACCTTCTATGCCATATCTTATTTTGATCACACTCTACTTCAGCCACACAACTTTCAGCTGAAATTACATGAATTTTTATCTCATATAAATTCTTTCTAATACCCTCTCCAATTTTGTGTCCCTGAAGATTCAACTGTACATTACCATTCTGAAAATCAACCTTAATATTAGCATATTCTAAACATTTCACTGATAACAAGTTTTTTTCTTCGGTTTGTTACATAAAATACATTTTTTTTTGCAGTACATTAAGTTCTTTTACCCTCTACTTCCAAAAACCCATGAATATTTCTTACACCTGTTGCCTCAATCATACTGTTGTGTTTAGCCAGTGGAATCTTTACAGTCTCTTTCAATTTTACAAACTCAGAAAATACACTTCTGTCATTTAACCGTACCATATGATTTGTGCACCCTGAATCTACACAGAAACTCACAACAGCATTTTTGCTAATACTATCATTGTCTGCTTCTATTTCGATTATGAAACAAAGTTTGCTACAATTAGGGTGACTAGTTTGACATTTACCTTGAGTATCCATGTCAATATAATTGCTTTTGGCTCACCCATTGTTAATGAAACTTCAGTGATTAAGTTTCTTGTCTTAAAAGTAGACAATTGACTTAATTAGAAATCTCACATTGCGTATATTTTACCTAAACTAAGTTCAGCATGTTACAGCAAAAATTGTAAATTTAGCATATTTTCATTCCATTATGTGTTATGGTATAATTTTTTGGGGTAATTCCACTGACAGCAAAACAGTGTTTCATATGCAGAAGAGAGCTATAAGTATGATGGATGGTAAAAGAAAGTCAGTCTCATGCAGACCTCTTTTCAAAAGCTCAGAGATTTTATCATTTGCATGTGAATACATGTTTTCAGTACTTATATTCATGTCCAAAAACAGTAATTTATTTCAAAAAAATTAGTCCTTTCATAAGCATGACACTAGAATTAAAAAAAAAACGGATGTGGCTTCAGTTAACTTAAAACTTGTCCAAAAAGGGTCATCCTACCTTGGTAGTCAACTTTTCAATAAGTTACCACATCACTTTAAAAAAATTTGCTTCTCTAACCAATAACACTTCAAAAAAAAAATCTGAAATATTTTTTTTCTAAACTAACATTTTATAGTGTAGATGAATATCTAACCTACAAGAATGAATAAATTATTTCATTACATGTCTTTGTATTCATTTTTTGTTCTGTTTTTTTCTCGTTCACCTTTTTCTTCTGTTTCATCCAAATGACGACATCCCACATTATGTTGGTGGAGGAGTGTTCAAATTATGACGAAAAGATGCGATTCATGTATGTTTAGTCTGACATATATATGAGCGTGTTGCAATAACCTGTGTAAAAATTTTGTATACTATGATTTGACTTGTCCAATATCTTTGTACAGCTATGTATTAAAAAAGATCTTACGGACACAATAAAACATAGCAAAAACAAATTGAATCACAGCTGGCTTTTAGCAGAATGAAAAACAATATGGTGAATAGATTGCTCCTATGGTTGGCGTGATCTTGGAGTGACACATCACGTAATCCAGTGGAGAAAGTGTAATTTGTGTCCAAGTGGTAACTTATCAGTGAATTTAAGCCGGATAAAAAACAGTTTGATACCAACTAATTAGTGCATTATATTCCTTGATTTGTTTTATTTTGAATATTACAATCATCTCATTTTTAATAATTGGGCGGAAGTGCAGTTTGATTCTAGGCTACTCAATTGATATATCCGTTATCATAATATGACTGTTTAGCTGATCCCTAAATTTGACATTTCCGTTTTGCTGGCTGTACAGGTGTTCCAAGGCCACACGAAACGCCGAGCTAATCTAAACACTAATTTGTTTCTATGATATGTTAATTTCAAAGGTCTTCCGCAAAAAAGACGACTTCGCCGTAACTGTCCAAAATATGTTTGCATCATATTCAAAGTCGTTAATGGGCAAAGTTGCTGTTGTAACAGCTTCAACAGATGGGTATGATAAATGTGAATTAACTGTCAAAGTATCCAGACTGGTTTTGTGTACGATTTGGATATTCGGACAGGCTCTAATCAATATCGGTTTGTTTTCTTGTTTTGACATCCCGGCCAAAGCACGGCTCGGTGGTTGAATTTCTAAAGTGATTTTTTATTAACAATAATGACTGGTTTCACCAACGAATATTAACTTTTCAGAATATCGAGTTAATTTTATCGAGATGAGAGGTTTAACTTCGATTGTAATGTCGATAATTTTAATCCTGTTTTACCACGGTTAATCTCGGTAAAGAATGTCTTGTTAAAATTATCTCGATATTCTGATTTAATCACGGTTTTCTCTTGGAAACGTTATATGTTTTGCCTTGAACTGGTACAAAGAAGTCATTTTGAGAAGTATGGCTAGTCGTGAAGGTATTGTGGTCGTAAGGAAACAGCGAAGCAGAAAATCTTTAATCCCATGAAAAACACATTTTTTTAGAATTAGTTACAGAACATTGCAATAACATTGAAAATAAACTAACTTAAGCTGTGACAAAATAAAGCGAAACCGTGGTGAACGATTGCGAATAGTATCAACTGTACGTATCGTGATCAATACAGGACAGCAGGCAACTTGAAGGCTGTGTGGGATAACCTATAAAACCATACGCGAAAAACTTATGTGGGCGAACTTGTCCATCCTAAGGGGTCCAGTGTGTTCTGCCCTCAAAATAGCCACTCAAGATCCTTGTATGTTGTCACCAGTGAAGGCAGCGGAATGTCATTCCAGTAGATACTCGGTTGTCATAAACACAGCTCAGATGAGTTGCACCATGCAAATGCTTCAGATAACTATGCCTTGACTGGGTCCGATGGTTGGAGGACAGTCTCTGCTGCCTGCCAGCCATTTGGGAAACCATATGTCAACATCTTCCTGGACTAGTAAACGTTGACCAGCAATGCACTCGAACAATAAAAGGCTGAAGTGTCCAGCATATAGCAAAAGTTGAGTTAACAAAAAGTTAGCAATTAAAAAAAATGAGGCAATGAAAGAGATACGTCAACTAAAGTTGCAACAGGAACAAGAAAGAACAGGAGAAGCTTCAAATGGCAGAACTTAACGTTGCAGATCCTTAAGTAACTAATGTGTTATCTGTTTTGGTTTAGTTCACATCATCAGTTTTTGAGTATATTCAAAGACATTTTCAATTAAATACACTACTGGTGTTTGTCACAATCTTGATTCGAATTAGGCCTACAAAAGTAACTTGTTTATTTTACATTTATACCTAATGTTAATGCAGAATAGTAGTTGTAAATGAAAATAATAAAACAATATAGTCTGTTTGACAATTGTGTGTTTGACCTAAGGCGAAAGTGCACTTTAACCTCTTGATAATAAATTTCAAAATAAGATATTCTTCCTTGTAAACATTTCAGACGACAAACAATAAAATCATCACTTTCCTCTTCAAAAATCAAATTTTACATTGCCTGAGCCATTTTCTCTTTATTATTGATGAAATAACTTTGCCCTCTTGTCACCTTCCCAAAATACAGTAAAAGCCTGATATAATGCAGCTGTTGGGGGACA
This sequence comes from Dryococelus australis, assembly GCA_029891345.1. Taxonomy (NCBI): domain Eukaryota; kingdom Metazoa; phylum Arthropoda; class Insecta; order Phasmatodea; family Phasmatidae; genus Dryococelus; species Dryococelus australis. Next base: position 103,440,389 of record CM056993.1, read on the forward strand.
TAACTCAGACCCTTGTTATAGCTTTCCGTGGTATTCTAGGAATGACAGATTACAGTATCAAAAAATGCCCGTGTTCTAATGGGGCGTTGTACCTATCTGTCAAACACGGAGCAAGTGTTGATATTTACCGCCGTAACTCGTCAAACGTTTAGCCCCTTGCTATCAGAACTTTATTTTTTTAATCCACATCACTGGACTTGACAGCACCCAAGGGAGAGAAACAGAAGAGAAACATGCTGTGATGAAGGGTCACATGCATTCAAGCAAGAATAACTAAAAAATACCACATTTTCCAGGTAAAGGATATGCTTATTCCACCAAGGGCGGTGTTCGTTGTGAGTTGTTTATCACACGGGTTGAAGAAATGGGGCCACCCCCTGCCTCCTGCTGGGCCTGGTTGGAAGGAAGTGAGAATGAGAAAAGAACGCTCATATCCAAAGGTCGAATGCATGCTTGCGCTGCACGTGTTGTGAAACGTGTCGCTTGCTTGTCTGATTTGCATTTTATAAAGGAAAACTGAAACAAAAAAAAAAGCTAATTATTTGTGGCATGCAAAGAAAGACTGCTTATCTGCATTAAGCCGTGTCCACAATATTTTGTCCGCTCGGAATTTTTTTTTTTTTTTTCGAAAATCGGAAGACGTACCTTCTAGCCGGTATATATACATTATAATCAAAGTGTGTACATCATTATTATAATGATTACGGAGAGCTACACCCTGTAGGAAATTAATTATAGGCCTGTAAATGACTTCAAAGCATGAATTTTGAGGCGCGCCCCAAATTTCGGAATATTTTTTTGAAAATAGGAAGAAATAAGCATAGCCGGTATATATACATTGTAATCAAAGTGTCTACATCATAATTATAATGATTATATAGAGCTATATCTTGTAGGAGATTGACGCAGTGGCTTGCTGTTGTCGCCCGTGCCTAGATCGTCGGGGCTGGGCAGATGTTGGTCTGTCGATACAAGATCATTCTGGCGGGCGGCGACCAGATGGCCGCAGCCACTCCCGTCGTTACAGGGTTGGTTCAATTAACAAAAAAGGATTATTACCGATTATTACGGCAAAAAAAATTTATTATGAATTAAAATACAATTCAGCATGACCATGAATATGCATGTCACCAGTCGTACCAACCAGCTTGCGATACAACCAAATCTGATTACCAAGTTCAAACTTCATCTTCTTACGTGAAAACATAGAAGCGTTACCAAATACACTAATAACAGCAGTATTATCAGCCTTCCCTTCATGAACTGGAAAAGTCTTCCAACATATTATATCACGATGGTCAATGTCACCAATTTCCTTAGGCGCAGGATCCTTTTGAGTATGCAACTTCCTAAAGAAACACATTTCCAACAAACCACTGCCTTCTTTCGTGGTTATTCCTTGCAGACCAAAACTGTACAAAAACAACAACAAAATATAACTCTTCTATATCAACAATCTTAACAGTCCAAGACCTATCGTCCTTATTGACATCCTTAGTAAAAGACAAAATATCTCGGTATACCTTCTGAGGATAATACCTAGACATGCAAGTATGCCGAGGAACCATTATTGACGTGTCTTCTCTAATGACATGGAGCGAAATGAAATACACAACAAGTTACAACCTTTACAAACTAAATCCCATAGATAACACAAAAAGAAAAAGACACAAAGCACGAAAAAAACACGCAATATCTTATCGCACCGACCCCTTATCAGGCGAAGGCGTGGCTCCATATATCTACCCGGTTAAACAATCGAGGTTAAAACTTCTAAACGTGTCAGGTCACAGTAATACTATATTTCCTGATGCTTGGCAGAAATATTCTAAGTCCATTAGGATATTGGTATATATCGTTTGTGCCATAAAGGAAGCCTGACTAAAACTTACGTGCCATTACCATTGCATCAAACGAACCAGAAAAATTAATTTGCACCTTCACCAATAAATACACACATATGTGACTGACAGTTGACAGTGAAATTACAGTTTATGAAGGGAACTTATCAGGAGGAATACACCCTTGCAGTGTATTAAGGTTGTAGTTTGATAGTTCATTTCTGATCCAATATATAGGATATCAATTCTGTATTTGGTTGTTGTTTGTGACGACTGTAACATTATTATGCTTGCTTCATATTTGCATTTCTTTGTCATAACTGTACTGCTGGAGTAATTGTGATGACATTGCGGTTTGTTTGACTGAATTCGGTTCAGTGGTTCGGATTTTATGGGCAAATTTGTTTTCAAGGTAATGGACTTAGAATATTTCTGCCAAGCGTCAGGTAATCTAGTATTACTGTGACCTGACTTGTTTAGGAGTTTTAACCATGATTGTTTAACCAGCCAAGCACCAAGCATTCGCCTGATAAGGGGTCAGTGCGATGAGGTATTGTGCGTTTTTTCGTGCTTTATGTCTTTTAATTTTTGTGCTAACCCCGGTATTGGGAACACATGCTGATTGATGCGATTCACGTCAATGTGTTGAATTTCTATGAAATTTAGGTGGCATGTTGGCTTCTGCACTGGCATGATGAAGCCTGGCAGTGTTTACGGGAATATAAAAATTGAGTGCGGTCTACTTGAAATATTAATTATCCCGAATTTTTCATGAAATACTTCTGACGTGGTGACGTGGCATATACACGCACATAACCTTACTCGCCAATATGGTAATATAAGAACACATTTTATTTGCATATACAGAAAATCATACAATATTGGCTGTAAAGAATCAGTAAAATAGATCTCTGCGCTGAAAGGAGGTACAACGCACGGCCGCTCCCTCCATCTCATCCATCAACTTCCCTGACTCACTACCACCCGCCGACAGACCACAGGCTTACCTGACTGCACACTTTCCACTTATTTATTTATTCAGGCCGGGGGATATAAATTACCCCGTGGTATAACGGAATCTGTGGTATTCTGGGCTTCCATGGTATTTGTTTATGTTTTACAGTTTAATCCTGATAAAGTGACTTAAACCACCAAAATTGGTGGGTTAATATTTTATCGAGATACTCAGAGAAAATGGAGATTTCTGTGTGTGGTGAAACTCAAAATACAGATAGTCGAGATTTTATGTCAGTTAATCTTGATAAACTATCATTATCTCGCATGGTGAAACCGGCCCTAAGTGGAATAAAAAAACTATTTTATTGAGCTTGTTATTATTTATTCTTTAACCATGTAATGATAATAGTTTTTTTTTAAATACCGACAACCGAATAAACAAAATCGTGCCGAACATAATTCCCACGTAGAGAGATTGTCTAAATACTGCAAAAATTAGTCAAGACTTCTCTTAATTTTACAATTAATATTTCAACAAATTTAATTTACAATAACTGATATTAGATTATGAAATTTGCAACAATTCAAGTTTTGTTTATATCTCAGCATATTTTTTTTTACTTCGAGTTTCTAGCATAACAGGTTTAAAGCCTCTGTCTCAGTCAAATATTTGCCTTAAACTAATTTTGAAGATAAAATAGGGTTCTAATTTTTCCTTCCAACAAATGTTATCAAATAATCTTGAATGTGTTTGAAAATGTGTCACACTGTCTAATTTTTTAGGTACTGGGAGAATCTAATTTGAATTATCATTTAAAAATTATTTTCAAAGTGAGATATTGCTTTTGTTTTTCCATGTAGTTCATTACAAGAAGAAATGCAAGAATTGTAATTTATTTTTGCTTCTTTACTAAACTGAAATTTTATTTATGAGAGATGTTTCCTGAATAGTGTAATTTAAAGCCTCTGAATTTGTAATATTATGTTCAATATTCTCTTCTAATACATTCCTGCTCAGACAGATTCTACATAAATAATTATCTTCATTACCTATTTCATTTCCAGAAATCTTTCGTTATTTCAAAGTTTCTTGATGTCCATTTTTCTCGTCTATGATTGAGTTTGGCAGAGAGAGTCAAACACCAAATAAATTTTAAAACTGGTACAATCTTCAAATGTTTGATTATGATGTTTTAATTATGTCATAACTGCCCAACTTTGTTTGACCAAACTTATTGTAAGCATATTGAAGGAAAAATTTGACGATGTTACGGGATTAACAGCCTTCATCTGACTTATTTATTTGCAGGTCCACATTTCATTAACAATGTGTCCACATTACAGTATTGTGTTTCATAATACAACAGTAAATAAACAGCTAATATGACTAGAATTAAAAGAACACGTCATGTACACTCATCATAACCTAATATTACACAAGTTTAATAAAACAGATAAATGAAACTAAGGCCATGTCTGAACTTGAAAGAGTGCTCACTCTCACTCGCCACGCTGACTCTGGTACACTCTAGCGAATTGAGACTTGTGTCTTCTATAAGCCTTCTGCAATATTTCTCTGACGGAAAAGGTAATAAATAGTGAGAAATACGATATTGCTGGCCTTTCACTTTCCTCTAATAAATGTACAGTATTTTATGAAATAGTAACTTATTTTAATTTGTTACTTTCTTGTATGATTAAAAACATACTTGTTATGTGCAAATCACAATATTTAATAATATGCACACATTTAACTTAAATGAAATGTGAACATAATATAATTTATTTTCCATATAATGGAATATTGTTGTTATTACACATTTCACAATCACAGTGATAAAGTTAAGTTGATAAAAATATTTCTAACATTGCTTTAGAAACAACAAAATATATGTCTGGATATTCGAGGTTAGACTTGAAAACAACATGGCTAACGGAGAGGGTGTGAGAGTGAGCACTGAGTGTAGGACGTCATTCATTCTCCCTCTCACGCTCTCTCCTCGGACTTGGGACAGCAGAGAGTACTCTCTGTGACGTGAAGAGTGAGCGCGAGAGTACTCTGTTGGCGAATTGGGACATGGCCTGAAGCTAAAAGGTAGAAAACATACTGATGAATAATTTTATCAGTCTACATTTGATAGGTATCTACTTAATGTATTTACATGAAAAATTACTCTACATAGCATTTCGTTTGACGTTGCACAGGAAAAAATAAAACATAAATAAAAAGAGACAAAGTTTAAAAAGGAAAAGTACAGATGTAACATGTGGGTTTACATTCAACATTTGACTTTGTATGCACATTAAAATTTGCTTCAGATGTCCATTCTCTGGTGTTGCTCATTTATGCAAAGTATTCTTCTAATAGAAGTTTTAGTACTATCTGTGTCAAACATTTTGAAGGGTGGATTCCCTAGTCCTAGTTTGTCCCCTCTCCTCTGGTGCGTGCCTCTTAGGCCGGTGTATGAAGTCAGAAAGTGTTTTACGAATAGAATAATTGGATGAGAAAAAGATGATTAGAGTGGACGAAGGAATAGGCGTAATAATATTAACAAAATTATGTATTAATTAAATCAAATATCGGAATCAATGTTTAGGACTATATTAAATATTATTTCCTTAGTATTCAGGAAATTCCAGACGTTATCTTTCAGTTGTCAACTCTAAGAGAAAAAAAATCTTTCAAACTAGTAAGAAAGCAGAATATTTAATTTTATTAACTAACACCTCCACATGCCATTCAAAATCAGTAGCTAAATCTAGATACTAATTTAACACATAACCATGTGAAAAACATAATAACTATACATTTCCATCCAATATATAATTAACATGTATGGGTTTTGAAACTCTTTAAAATCTCAGTTTCCCCTGGGACTCTTGCATTAGCACAGATCAAAGTAAGTAGTAACTCACCATGTAGTTTGATGACATATGTTCTTTTCATATATATAAACCTTTTACATTACCATTATGTTCTTCATCTAACATGATGCCGACTGAGCCAGCAGCGTTAAGCCCATGACAGCGCTCACCACACGTGACACGTGGGCATGCACGTGCGCAAAGAGGTTCCAGATTGAACTATCCCATGATGGAATATTATTTTGCAGTGTAAAATGTGTCTTTTGTTTTTCCCCAGGATTAAAATGTCTTTAAGTGTTTGAAATTGTATGTTTAAAATGATTGCACATTGTTTGGTTATGAAATCATAATGTGCGCTACACAAAGATTAAGGACAATACTATTCCGACGTGAACGCCGTCATAAAAATACATTTGAATAATACGGATAATTAATAAGAAAAATCTAAAACATAAAACAATATTTAAATTACTTTTGTGCCATTTATTTTCATATATAAAAAGTTTTACTCTGCGTGCATAACATTTCCGCTTATGTGAACCCCGTAGGCAGACATGGTAGGTTCATGAGACGCTAGCCTCAGAGCAGTTGTTGTAGGAGGTTTGGCGAGGTAAGATGCTGTCACGTACGCACTTCAAACTTTTTGCACTGATGTAGCTTACCATAGCTCATTCTTAAGCAGTATCTGAATTCTTTTAAATTTGCATACTTGAGTGTACTTGTTGCCTGAAGTGACATCACCATGTGTATACTAGCGCTGTTCAAATTCCTAGTATAGTACACACAGTAAGTATACTTGGTAAGTATTTTAAATTGTATATTTTGCAGGGCATACTTGAGTACTTCGACATTCGCCATATTGTATTTTAGGTGAGAAAATTAACTTGCATGTTTTGTGGTTATAAAGCTCGCAAGTTTTAAAAGTTAATAAGTATTTACAAAATATCATTTGTTGTGTGCGCAAATAATTGTCAGTTTGGTAAATGTGCTTCCAATTATGAATAAAATTCTGAGCGTTTTGTAGACGTCTGTATAATATTTCCCAGGTGTATGCTTACAAATAATTTTACTTTTGCAATCCCCATTTTCAAGTTATTACAAACCTCGTAGAATTGTATTTATCTTTCTTTTGTTATCAGTGTGAACATTTCAAACGCAAACTACGTCGAGGGACAAGGAAAGAATGCCAGTTTCTGTGTAATGCCCCTTTACATATGATAAATAAATGCAATAAATCCCATAGCAACAGTGCGAATTTGTTTACAATCTTCCTATGAGGTGATAAAGAAATATCCTAGGGCTATTGGTGTGTTTTGAATACTTGTGAAATCGAGACAAGCTGAACAAATAACATAACCTCAGGATACCGAGGTACACAGACATTATATTGGCATATTTGTTTGTATTAGTTTTCATTCAAAACAACACACACACCTGTTGTCGTGCTGCTCTGGAAAAGCAACCAATGTATGACAATATTACTGCATCGCCTTTCATTTCCATCCTGCAAATAATACATACCCACTAATGCTCCTATTAATTTCTCATTCCCGGCTAAAGCCATGTTTCAGCAGTAAGATGTCAATGTACAAAACCATGACAAAAATAAATAAAAGTTTATAAGGTTATGTGTGTCTACTATGCGTAACCATAGAAGTTGTTATATATATATATATATATATATATATATATATATATATATATATATATATATATATATATATATATATATATATATATATATATATATATATATATATATATATATATATATATATATTATATATATATAGACACCATATTGCACCAAATTTTTCTGTTGTCACATAGATTCTGATATTTCCACCAGAATGTACGACCAGTCTAACATGAATAGCGGATGACATGTCCGAATAATTTCAACAAGTACACGACTAGTACACGTCACTGCTAGTATGCAAATGTATATACTTAGAATTCGAAAACAGCCTTAGTATAGCGGTTAACCTTTGCGTGCGTACGTTTTGCCAGATATTTTCCTCAGCATTACGCTTCTGCTTAACTTGATTATTTGTGTCGTTGCTGCTTTTTGAAACTTTAATGAAGAGAAAGGGAGGAAAGATGTCGGAGGGGCCACATGGCCCACGCAACTTGAATCAGGTGCCATCCGCCTATGCCAAAGGTGTTTACTTGTAATTTCTGTATTATTGCTGCGTGAAATTTTGAGAGCTTTAATTCTGTGTATATATTTAAGAGTATTTTCATGTTTGTTTTACTGCCACATCACTTGCGGCCATGTGGTTCAGAGCCAACGAGTCAATTTCCGCACCAGGCTCTTTGGGAGTTTATTCGTGTAATATCATGTGTGCCTTAATTTATTTCAAGGTTCTATGTCAATTTTATTCAGGGTTCCATGTATTTTTCGTGTAATTGATGCTTTGTATGTTTGACCACGTGGTCATTTCAATGTCTGATTTTCTTGCCATCCGGCATGTTACAAGTACAAAACCAAGTCAATTTGCAACAGAATAAGTCTCTCAACGGAAATAACCATTTGTTTGACTGGAGTTAGCCATTTTTGCGGAGAAAGACTTGAGATTCTACCTGCACCACGTGCTCCGCTTCAACACTTATCCAGCAGCATCCACGCCATCTAATCTTGCTTTTGCGCTCTTGCGTGTTTATTATGACCATTCATGTCATGTCTCATCATCTTTCAAGTGTATTTGTATGATTTTACGTAATTTGTACGGTGATATTATTTCTGTCCTAGCCGGCTATGTGTATAGGTACTACTCACTGCCTCACTAACCACGTGCGGCAAGACGAGCTCAGACTAGTCCGCATTAGTGATGCTAAATAATCACACATGTTTGTACAGCTTGTTCATTGTGTCTCATTTTATTATTTTCTGCCCCCTATGTTCAGGGAAAATCGTCAGTCCATCTTAGCGGCTGTCGACCCCCGTCGCCTGTGAAAATTGTGTTTTCCAACATCACAGAGAAGTAATTCATCTAGGAGTGCTCAAGATTAATTGTGAGCTGGGGAACACCCAAACGGAGTTAGTTAGGCACGTCCGAGTGTAATTCACAAACTAAATTTCTGGCATATTTTCTTTGTACGAGTAGCATAATAAAAGCAAGTTGTACAGTGTATTTAATGTTTCTTTTGTAGTGACAGCTACCACTTGCCATGTTTTCTAAAATTTTAGTAATGCAAAGTGTTTCGTAAGTACGCTTGGGTGAGATGGACACACAGAGCCCACAGCATCCCTGAGAACCCTGAGTCTCAACTGTGCGGTGACTGGGAAACATCACTGGCACCCACCTACAGTAAGTTATTGTATCACAGTTTGTCTCAAGTCTCACCTGACGGCGTCAATTGGCGTTCCCAAGTGGGGCCAGTGTGTTCATCTGCATCAACCGTGAGAAAATGGCAGACACCATATCTGAACAAATGCGAGTGCGAACTACTTGGACATGCGGATCGACCAATGCGTGCATTGTGGAGGGGTGAGTGAGATCATTCTGTTTGAAAAGAACTTGTGGAATCAACCGTTATGCCAATGCATGTCCGATACCGTATCTATGCCGTCAGAACCATGCCTGTGCGCACACACCGGATGTGACAGGGTGGGAACGAAGTGGATGCAGTGCCAACAATGCAAATGGGACTTACATTTGCTATTCATAGGGCCTGATGAATATGTAACCTTCCCCCGATGGTGTCATAAACTGTGCTGAGATTGCGCCACTGACAACACCAGAGATAAAGCCCACACCGCCGCCAGTAGTTGTTACATACACACCACAGGGTTTGACGGGACCCGATAGAAATGTACTCTTGCCAACTCTTGTGGGACATGATTCAGAAGACCTGGGTACTTTTCTTGCAGTCTGTGAAGAAAAACTCTACCGGCATCATGTGCATAGGGATGATTGGACTAAGTTAATTGCCAACAGACTAAGGGGAACCGCTGCCATGTGGTGGAATCTATTCTGCGATTACTTAGTTACGTGGGAAGAATTCTGTGAATGCTTGTTAGGCAGGTTCGATACCGATGGTGATGCCATACAAGCTAGGCTCTACCATGAGCAACAGCGTGACAGAGAATGCATTGAAAAGTTCATACAGAGGAAATTGGGTCTGTATATGTGCTTACATCCAGGACGGGCAACCCGTGGGGTGCTTGAGATCATTGTGGCATTGGCGACACCTGATATTAGGCCGTACCTATGGTGAGACACGTGCATAAGTGTAGAACAGTTTACGAGAGAGATGTGCATGCGGGATGGGACTACCAATCCCTGAGACAAAATCACCACATGTCAACACCTGCCATGATGTCCGATGTAACGAGACCACCACCGCCGTTCAAAGCAGTGCAAACTAACCGCGGTCAGGGGTTGAACTTTTGCAACAATAACCACGTTAACTATTACCAAGGCAACAGGTCGGGAAACTAGATAGGAAGGTTGGCAAAACAGCACCTGCACCAATCTCACCGCCAGACCATAGGAATCCGCCTAATGAAGGTGCCAAAGTGTTCTAGGTTAGTGACAGTACTGTACGTGCATTAAGGGTCAACGTTGAACTTGAAGGAAAGAATGTGATAGCCGTAAATGACACTGCCGTAAGCCATAATTTTGTACGTAAGGGCCTAATCCAGGCGATAACAACAAGAGTATCACCGAGACATCTGCAATTTGCCACCACTAATCAAGAAGGTGAGGCAAGAAGTGTAATGCACATGATGGTAGGAACACGTGAACTGCGTAATAAATGTGATGTTTACATTGTGCCGGACTTGTGCGAGGTGATGATTTTGGGACTGCTGTTGCTAATTGATAACCAAGCCCGTACACAAACCACATCTTGACCATCTGTACATGGGGACATGTGGAAGGTGGACGCTGTATGCCGTGGGAGCAACACTGCCGACGTCTGCCGTGTCGCTTGCTGAGTTTGCGCACGAGGTGCCCGAACAACATCAACAATGTCTGCAACACCTGCTGGACCAGTATGCCAATGTGTTCCACACTGATGGGAAGCTGCAGCGCACCGACGTCATCGAGCGCATCATCACAATGTACGAGGAACCGGTGTACTCCAAGCCACAATACCCAGGTATTTTATTCCGGCGTGTCATCAGTCATCAGGTATGTGAGATGCTCAATGATAATGTGATTGAACCCACGCATAGTCTCTACAACTCAGGCATTACACTTGCCCCTAAAAAGGATGGTGAATGAGGGTTTTGTGTTGATTTTCGTCCGCTTAACAAGGTAACTGTAAACATGCCACCTCCAGTAATCCATATCAAGGACACTTTGTCAACACTAGGGCTAGCTACTGTATTCACTTCACTAGACCTAAAATCCGGATACTGGCAAGTGCCTATTTGCCCACAAGACAGAAAAAAAACAGCCTTCACCATGCCAGATGGGCATAGGTTTCAGTTCGTTGCAATGCCATTTGGCTTAAAATGTGCACCTATCACTTTTCAGAATCTAATGGTAAGTGTACTAGATGGATACATAGGAGACTTTGCGATGGCCTATCTTGATGATGTACTTGTATGGTTGAACAGCTGGGAGGAGCATTTGCACCACTTGATCCTTGTGTTTGAAAGCCTCGAACGCAACAAGCTTACGTGCAAAGTTGACAAGTGTAAGTTGGGCATGAGTAAGATGGAGTTTTTGGGACACTACGTAACAGGGAACGGACACGAACCAGAACAACACGTACAAGAAATTCAAAACAAACCCACCCCCAGGCCACTTAAACAAGTTAGAAATTTTTTTGGCTTGATAAATTGGTTAAGGGAGTTTGTCCCGAATTTTTCTGTGATAACTGCACCATTGACTGAATTGCTGTGTGAAAAGCGTAAATTTGTGTGGAAACCTTAAGCCGGCCAGGCATTTCACAAAATCAAGCTTGCATTCCAAAATTGCAAACCGCTAGCCAGGTTTAGGCCAGAATTACCCATTGTCATTCAGACAGATGCGAGCCAGCAAGGTATTGGCGTGGTGTTATACCAAGTGGGAGAACACTGGGAAAAACACATCCTGAATTACCACAGCGCGAAGTTTGGCGAGGCAGAGCGCATATACCATGTTAATGAGCAGGAGTGTTTAGCAATTGTACACGCGCTGAGGAAATACCGGCCGTATCTGTTAGGGAGACAGTTTACGTTAAGAACAGATAACCGTTGCCTTGTGTGGTTAGATGGCATGCATAACGGGAAAAGTAAACTTGCCTGCTGGGCCTTTCTACTCCAAGAATTTGATTTCGAGGTAGAACACGTGGCGGGGGAAACCAATGAGCTTGCAGACGCACTGTCCAGAAACCCCTGTCCGAACCTAGTGGTAACCAACGACGTGAAATGGGAAGAGGCGCTACCACCCTGCTGTACCACCCCAACAATGGGCACACCAACTTTTGCTCTGCAAAACATTGTCACCACACCACCTGGTGAACTTGTCTCGTTGAACATCCGTGACGTATTAAGGGAGGTCCACGCAGCGCAGGAAAATTCCTCAGATGCTGCACAATGCCGGCAACACTGTGCCGCGCGGTATTCTGAGCATTGGCGAGTAGTAGACAAGAGATCCAGGTAAAACCCCCTGGTAATTGCGCCAGATGGCGGACATACGTACCAAAGGAGACGCGGGAACCTGTGTTAACCTACGGGCATGACAGCTTAGAACATAGGCACCCAGGTACCAAGCAGACGCGTGCAAAAATTTATTAATTGGAATTCAAAGGGATGTACATAAATATGTACAAAGTTGTGTCACCTGCAATACCCGGAAGTCGCGGAGAACAGACTGCGATGCTCCACAACAACCGAGGCTGCCAAATGAGCCATTCAAAACCGTAGCACTTTATATCATGGGCCCGTTCCACATGGGCACCACAAGCGGAAAGAGGCTTGTGATTGTTGTTACTGATTTGTTTACAAGGTGGATCAAAGCATTTCCTGTAAGTAACGTACGCGCACACACAGTGGCACAGATAATGCAGACAGAATTTTTTCCGAGATGGGGTTATCCGAAATTTTTGTTGACCGGTAACGGCACCCAGTTTGTGGGGAGAAAGTTTAGAGAGCGCTGCACGAAGTGGGGAGCAGAACACCATACCACTCCAGCTTACCACCCTCAAGCGAACCCGACAGAGCGCCGGAATCAGGATATAAAGATTCAATTGAGGATTCGGCTAAGTGGAGATCATACTAGGTGGGCAGAGTTAATTTCTGAAGTAATGTTTTGCATTAGTAACCGGATAAATGCAGCCACCGGAAAACCTCCGGCAGAAATGTCTCAGGGCCGTGAGTTGCGCGTTCCTGTAGAACCAAGAGAAAACCCCCTTACCACCCGAGGAAATAGTAAAACATGAACAACAGATCCATACGGAGGCCAGGGAAATATCAGGAAAGATATTGTAACACATGAATACTGGAGAGTAGGAAGTCATCCCCTGGAGCTACGGCCAGGAATGTTTGTATATGTGAGGGAAAACCCGCATCGGCCGGAACAAAAAAATATTGTGCAGGACTGGCACCTAGGTGGACAGGGCCAGTGAGAGTGGTAGAGAAACTCGGAAATTCTACATTCATAGTGAAGTTGGGATCAAGACGTGTCACGTAACGGCACCGTGACGACCTGTGTATAGTCAGCCCTCCTGCAGGGAAGAGAGGCAAGGAGACGATGTTATGCCCAGTACCTCGGTGAGCGCGGTGTAGCATACCAGGAAGTACACAGGGAAATGTCAACACATGCACAAATGTAAACAACACTAACACTGGAACGACCAGCACGGAAAACATCAACAACAGTTCTGTCAACATAATGTCATTTAGGGGTTTTGTACCATCAGAACACTCCACACTGAACAGGGAGGAAACAGGTGATGAGAACACACATGCACAACTGGGAGAAGGGAGTACTAGCGCAACACCGTTTCAGGGCTTCCCTGCGGAGGAAGATAACAGTGCAATCAATCAAAGCAGTTTGAAAGGGTTCACATGTAATAATAATAAAAGTGGTAACAACAGTGTACACGTAAGTTATGATACAACCAGTGCCAGTGATCTGATATTTAAGGGATTTCCCCAAAGCACCAATCAATATGGTTGTAACCAAAGTGAAAATGTAAACAATAATACTACCAGTGTAAATGTCACACCGTTTAGAGGTTTTCCGGCATCCCCAAGGGATAACCTAGTAGGGCAAGAGAGTTTCAAAGGGTTTGGGGAGTTTAGTAGACAAGTGAATGTGACGTCAGCTGTCAACACAACGCACCGCTCACAAGAGGTGAGGCGAGGCACCACTGCATCCCCACAACATAGTTCCAGCCTACACACCCACCCCCTGCAAACGCCACAGAGTAAGGAGGCTCCCAAGGCCATGCTTCTTTTGCCCCTTACCAGTGGATTCGATTCACAGCCCAGCAGAGCCCACCAGAGTAATGTTGAGTTACTCGCACAGTCTTGGCCTTCGAGGGAGGGGTCATTTGACAGCCAGCAGCATTAAGCCCATGACGGCGCTCATCATGCACGTGGGCATGCATGTGCACAAAGAGGCTCCAGTTTGAACTTTCCCGTGATGGAATATTATTTTGCAGTGTAAATGTGTCTTTTGTTTTTCCCAGGGTTAAAATGTCTTTAAGTGTTTGAAAATGTGTGTTAAAAATAATTGCACATTGTTTGGTTTTGAATTCAAAATGTGCGCTGCATGAAGATTAAGGACAATACTATCCCGGCGTGAATGCAGTCATAAAAAGACATTTGAATAATACGGATGATTAATAAGAAAAATCTAAAATGTAAACCAATATTTAAATTACTTTTGTGCCATTTATTTTCATATATAAAAAGTTTTACTCTGCGTGCATAGCACTTCCGCTTATGTGAACCCGTAGGCAGCCATGGTAAGTCCATGTGATGCTAGCCTCAGAGCAGTCGTAGGAGGTCGAGCGAGGTAAGATGCAGTCACGTACGCACTTCAAACTTTTTGCACTGATGTAGATTACCATAGCTCATTCTTAGTATACTGGTTAACCTTTGCTTGCGTACGTTTTGCCAGATATTTTCCCCAGCATTATGCTTCCACTTAACTTAATTATTTGTGCCCTTGGGGCTTTTTGAAACTTAAATGAAGAGAAGGGGAGGAAAGATGTCGGAGGGCCATGCGACCCATGCAACTTGAATCAGGCACCATCTGCCTATGATAAAGGCATTTCATTGTAATGTCTGTATTATTGCTGCGTGCAATTTTAAGGACTTTAATTCCATCTATGTATTTAAAGGTATTTTCATGTTTAATTGTTTTACCACCACATCACTTGTGACCATGTGATTCAGAGCCACCAAGTTAATGTTCACGCCATCCACGCGCTTTGAGAGTTTATTCGTGTAATATCATGTGCACCTTAATTTATTTTAGGTTTCCATGTAATTTTCGTGTAATTGTTGCTTTGTATATTTGACCACACGGTCATTTCAATGTCTGATTTTCTTGCCGTCCAGCATGTTACAAGTACAAAACCAAGTCAATCTGCTACAGAATAAGTCTCTCAATGGAAATAACCTTTTGTTTGACTAGAGTTTGCCGTTTTTGCAGAGAAATACTGCAACATTTACCCAACGGTATCCACGCCATCTCATCTTGCTTTCACGCGCTTGCATGTTTATTATGACCACTCATGTCGTGTCCCATCATCTTTCAAGTATATTTGTATGATTTTATGTAACTTGTACGGTGATATTATTTCTGTCCTAGCCGTCTATGTGTATAGGCCGTCACCTCACTAACCACGTGTGGTAAGACGAGCCCTGACTAGTTCGCATTAGTGATGCTAAATAATCACACGTGTTTGTGCAGCTTGTTCATTTTGCCTCATTTCATTATTCTCTGCACTCTATCTTTAGGGAAAATCATCAGTCCACCCTAGCAGCTGTCGACCCCCTTCCCTTGTGAAGGTTGTGTTTTCCAACATCACAGAGAAGTCATTCATCTAAGAGTGTGCTAGATTAATTGCGGGCTGGGGAGTACCCAAACAGAGTTAATCTTAACACATTTGATTAAAAATATGCAGTACAGTTTTGTTTGTTACTCTTATAAGTGAAATTATAACTCTTCTGTTTTACATAAGCAACTAACTAATCTAAATATTAAATTGTCCCATATTCACTTATATTCAGATATACAAATAAATTAATATCTGGGGTAGGGGTCTGTAGAGAAAAAATTTATGTTTGTGTCAATTGGTACCTTTACTCCTGCATTATGGTTTCCACACTCCCTCAAAACATAACAGTTCTGGAACCTACTTCCCATTCTGCTAATATTTGAATACCAGCTTGGAACTGAAAAATACTTGCACGTCATTGCAATTCGACTTTATAAATGATCTTGCCTTTTACATGGCATGCATCCCTGACTCCTTTATGTTCTAGAAACACTAGACTACCATTATGAATTCTGAAGCACGTATATGGCGCGAGTTACCGACTTCAAATGAAAATATTATTAGCTCCTTTTTCCTCGTAAGCAAGCCTACATTCATTAGAGCTGATAAAAATAATCATATTATTATTATTATTATTATTATTATTAATAAAACCATTAAATTAATTTTAGTAACATTCACACCAAAATGGAAAGTTTTACAAACTTGGATATGTAGGAAAGACAGTGTATTTTTACACATAAGCACATTTAATATAAGTAGTAAAAAACTTCAAATTTATAAACAATATTGATGCCATCGGGTGAGACACGAGACGAATGATGATAAAAATACTAACTGGTAATTTGGACGCCAGCGGTGCTTCTCAATCACCGCACTATTGTGACTCAAGGTTCTCAGGGATGCTGTGGGTTCTGTATGTCCGTCTCACCCGTGCGTACTTACAAACATGTAGGCAGTACTAAACTCTTTACTAAACATCACTGGAAATAAACACTTAATAGAATATATGTGGCTAGTACACTGTCACCACTGAATAAAAGAATTAAGTTCATTGTAGACTTGTTTTTATTGTTGTTATGCATATACATCAACGTGCTAATGAAATGATTATCTTGTTCATGACTTGCCAATTCTGCTTGGGTGCTCCCCAGCTCGCAATTACTCTAGAGCACGCCTAGATAGATGATCTCACCGAGGTGCGTGAAAGCACAGCCTTCACAAGGGAAGAGGGCCAACAGCCACTAAGGTGGACTGACGGTTTTCCCTGAAGACAGGACACTGTGAATTACAAATGAAACCCTTAATACATATTAACACGTGTGATTACTCTGCATCAATGACGCAAACTCGTTGGGGCTCGCCCTCCAGCACGTGGGTAGTGTGGTGACGGCCTATACACAGAGCCGGCTAGGATGGGAACAATTGCACTATACACTAACTACAAAATTACATAAACCCTTGAATGATACATGAACAAAATGGGACACGAGATGAATGTTCACAATAAACACACACACGTGTGAAAACAAGCTTATATGGAGCGAATGACGCTGGATGATGATCGTAGCGGATCATGTGGTGGAGATGAAATTGCAATATTTCTGCATGGAAACGGTAAATTAAAGTCGGACAAAAGGTTATTCTTGCCAAGAAAATTATTCTCTTTATGTTTGCAGTGGTTACAGGCGTGTAACATGCCTGATGGCGGTAAAATCAAACAATGTGACTGCTTGGTCAAGTACAAAAAGCATCAATTTACGTGAAAAATACATTGAATCCTGAATAAAATTGACATAGAACCCTGAAATAAATAATTACACATACAATGTTACATAAATAAGCTCTCAAACACAACGATGGCATATACAAAGACTTGGCGTCTGTCGACCACGTGATTATACGTGATGTTCCCATAAAATATTCAAACACGAAAAATTGTGTGTAACAATAATGCAGAAGTTACACTGAAATGTCATAAACATAGGCGGATGGCGCCTGATTCAAATTTCGTGGGTCGCGTGACCTCTCCGACATCTTTCTACTGCTTCTCCTCGATTAAGTAAAAAATGCCGCAAAGGTGCAATAAATTTATAAAGCAGAAGCATAATGCTGGGGAAAAGGTCTGGCAAAAACGTACGCAAGCAAAGGTTAACCGTTAAACTTAATTAACTATGGAAACCCAAATCAGTGAACAAAAGGGTGTTGTGTGTATGTGACAGTTTCTTACCTCGCCAACTCTCCTCAACAGACTGTCCAGAGACAAGCGTCGCACGGACCTACCTTGGTCGCCTACAGGGTTCACATAAGCAGAAGTAAAATATTTTATTACTGAAAATAAAATGGCACAAATAAAATAAAATATTGTTGTACAATTCTATAATTATCTTATGAATTTCAATATTATTGTAGTGTGTCTGTATGACGATGTCCATACCGGAATATTAAGTGTTCTTAATCTCTCTGACTTATATAAGCAAACAATTAAAAAAAAGTATCTTACACTTTAAAACATTTAAAGACATATTAAACACTGCAAATACAATATAACACTTTTACACTGAAAATAACATTTATACAAAAGTTCAAAATGATTGGCCTCTTTGTGCACGTGCGGGACATGTGATATGTGCGTGGTGAGCACCATCATGGGCTCTAGCCTCGCTGGCTGTTAGCCAGCATCAAACAAACCCTCCCTCGAAGGCCAAGGTGCGAACAATGCAACATTGTTCTGGCAGGCTCCGCCCGGCTGGTTGCCAATTTAGGGCAAAGAAAACATGGCCTTGGAGGTCGTCGGTTTCTGTGGCGTTTGTAGGGATGGGGGTGTAGGCAGGAGCAACAAGGTGGGTACATGGTTGTGACTCAGCTCGCCTCTTGTGAGTGCTTTGTTGACACTTGTCACATTCACAGCATTACTAGTTTCCCCAAACCCTTTCGGACTCTCTTGCTGTACTAGGCTCTCCCCTGCTGGAATTGGAAAGCCTCTAAAAGGCGTCTAGCCTTCACAAGTAGTATCAAGATTTACACACTTTGGTTACAATCAAATTCAGCTGTGCTCTGGGGAAACCCCTTAAAACTCAACTCACTGGCACTGGTTGTGTTGACATTTACATGTGTACTTATGTTACCACTTTCTTTGTGTACACTTGGGAATCCTTTACATTCACTCTGATTCATTGTGTTGTTACAGGCATTAACAGAAAAACCCAGAAATGGTATTGCAGTACTACCTGTTTCCGTCTCCTCACTACTAGGTGTTGAGTATTCTGTCAGTGAAAACCCTTAAATGGCAGTTCATTACTTTGGCTGCGTGTCCCCGTGTTAGTGTTTTTGTTCTCTTCAGTTTCCCTGTTGACATTTGCCTGTGTACTTCCTGGTGAAATTTTCCAGACTCGCTGCAGTACTGGGCATGACGTCTTCTCTTTGCCTCTCTTCCCTACAGGCGGTCAGGCTATCCGCAGGTAGTCACTTTGCCGTTTTGTGACAGTTGGAAATTCCCATCTAGTGAAGTTGGGACCCAGACGTGTCACAAAACGGCAAAGTGATGACCTGCAGATAACCCAACCGCCTGTAGGGAAGAGAGGCAAGGGGAAAACGTTATGCCCAATACCGCAGCAAATCCGGAGAATTTCACCAGAGAGTACACAGGTGCCAGTCCAGCACAGTACTTCTTCGTCCCGGCCGATATCGGGTTCTCTCTTACATACACGTACATCCTGGGTACAAGATCAGGTGATGGCCTCTTGCTATCCGGTACCCACACATTGCAATAACTGATCTGGTTCGCCCGGGCTTCGTCATTAATTTGCGACTGGTGTTTGACAATTTGTTCGGGTGGTCTGGGCGGGTTTTCGCGGGGTGCTCTGGGGGCACGTAGTTCGTGACCTTGTACCATCTTGGCAGGTGTTTTCGCGGTTGCTGCATTCACTCTACTTCGTTGGCAAAACATTACCTCCGTGATCAGTTTGGTCCACCTAGTATGATCTTCGACTAACCGAACACGCAATTGGATTTTGACGTCTTGATTACATCTCTCGGTTGGGTTTGCCCTGGGATGGTAGGCTGGGGTGGTACGGTGTTCTGTTCCCCACCTGGTACAGTACTCCCTCCATTTTTGCCCTACAAACTGTGGTCCATTGTCTGTCAACAAATACTGTGGGTGTCCCCACCTCAGGAAAAACTTATTCTGCATTACTTGTGCTACTGTGTGTGTACTAACTTTAGTAACGGGAAATGCCTCGGTCCAATGGGTAAGCAAATTCGTGGCAACAAGAAGAAATCTTTTCCCAGTTTTTGTACATGGGCCCATGATGTCGATAGCTACTGTTTTAAATGGCTCGGTTGGCAGCCTTGGCTGTTGTGGAGCATCGCAGTCTGCTCTCCGTTGCTTACGGGTGTTACACGTGATGCAGCTCTGTACGTATTTCCTGACGTATCCCTGAATATCTGGTCAGTGAAAAAATTTCTGCACGTTCCTTTGTGTTTGCTTGGATCCTGGGTGTCCATGCTCCAAACTGTTGTGTGCATACTTTAACACAAGTTCCCGTTTTTCTTTTGGTACATACGTCCGCCACCACGCACAATTACCAGGTGGTTTGGTTTGTATTTCTCTGTCCACTACCTTCCAGTGTTCTGTGTAATGTGTATCACAGTGTTGTCTGCATTGCGTGGCATCTGGGGAATTTTCTTGTGCAGTGTGTACCTCTTTTAACACGTCACGTACATTCAAGGAAACAAGTTCGCCAGGGGGTGTGGCAACAATGTTTTGTACAACGAGAGTTTGTGTTTCTGCAGTTGGTGTTGCACGGCAAGGTGGTAGCATCTCTTCCCACTCTGCATCGTCTGTTACCTTTAAATTCGGACAAGGGTTCCTGGACAAGGCGTCCGCGAGCTCGTTGGTTTTCCCTGCCACATGTTCTACCTTGAAATCGTATTCTTGCAGTAGCAGCGCCCAGCGGGCGAGTTTGATTTTCCCGTTATGCATTCCCTCTAACCATGCAAGGCATCCGTTGTCAGTTTTGAGTGTAAACTACCTTCCTAGCAAACACGGCTGGTACTTCCGTAATGCATGTACAATGCCCAAACATTGTTGTTCATTAACATGGTATTTATGCTCTGCGTCCCCAAACTTGGCACTGTAGTAACTGATGATATCTTTTTCCTCGTGTGTTCCCTCCTGATACAACATGGCCCCAATGCCTTCTTGACTGGCATCTATTTGTACAACTACGGGTAACTCTGAGTTAAATCTAGACAGCGGATTACAGTTCTGAAATGCACTTTTAATGTCTTTAAATGCTTGATTGGCTTGCGGTGTCCAGACACACAAGGCTCAAATGGTGCAAGTGCTCTTCCCAGCTTCCAAATACGCCATCGCAAAGTCTCCTATAAATCCATCCAATACATTAACCATTAAGTTCTGAAACGTTGCAGGGGCACACTGTAAACCTAATGGTATAGCTACAAACTGAAATCGACGTCTATCTGGGGTAGTAAATGCTGTTTTCTTTCTGTCCTGTGGGCGGATAGTTACTTGCCAATATCCAGACTTTAAGTCAAGTGATGTGAATACTGAAGCTGGTCCTAATGTTGACAAAGTGTATTTCATGTTTTTGACTGGTGGCTGCATGTTTACTGTGATTTTATTAAGTGGGCGGAAGTCAACACAGAATCGCCATTCGCCATCTTTCTTTGAAGCAAGGGTAATACCTGAATTATAGAGCTTTGTGTAGGTTCAATAACGTTATCATTGAGCATCTCACATACCTGCTGGTTGATGACATAGCGAAAGAAAATACCTGGGTCTCGTGGCTTGGAGCACTGGGTCCTCGTACGTGGTGACAATCACATCCTTCGTGACGTCAGTGCATTGCAGCTTCCCCTGGCATACTGGTCCAGCAGATGTTGCACACGTTGCTGATGTATGGCAGGCACCTCGTACTAGAAGTCAGCAAGTGGCACAGCGATTGTTGGTGGTGTTGCTCCCATGGTGTAAATGGTCCATCAGTCACGTGTCCTCAAATGCAGACAATTCAGGTGCGGTTCTATCACGGCTTGGATGTCAATAAGCCATAGCAGTCCCAGAATCACTTCCTCGCACAAGTCTGGCACAATGTAGGCATCGCACTTGGTACGCAGCTCTCTGATTCCTACCGTTACGTACATAACACTTTTCACTTCTCCCTGTTGGTGTGTAGTAGCTAATTGCAAGCATCTCGGTAGTACCCTAGTTGTGATCGCTTGTATCAAACCCTCACGGACAAAGTTGTTACTAGCGGCAGTGTCAATAACAGCTGTGACACTTTTTCCTTCAAGTTCTACATATACTCGCAGTGCTTTCACGGTGTTGTCAGTCACTTGCAACACTCTTGCGTGCGTAGTGAGCGGGATTTCCTGCTGCGGTGGCGACTGTGTGATCTGCCTGACAGGCAGCGGGGATTCACTTTGTCGGTCCGGCACTTGTTCTCTGTGTTGAGCCTGCTTATCTTGTTCGTAGGCACATGTCTCCCGTATAAATAGTTCCACTCTCTCCCAGCAGGCTCCACGCAACAACGGCCTAATGTCCGGTTTTTGACATTTTCATGATTATTTCTATCACTCCGCGAGTTGCTTGTTCAGGGTGTAAACGCTTATACAAACCTAATTTGCATTGTATGAACTCTTCAATTCCCTCGCACTCTCTCTGTTGTTCATCATACAGTTGTGCTTGTGCCTGTATAGCATCTCTGTCAGTGTCAAACAGACCTAGCAATCTCTCACAAAACTCTTCCCATGTAACTCGATAGTCCCTGACCAAGTTCCACCATGTAGCAACGGTTCCCCTTAACCTGTTGGGAGTTACCTCAGTCCAATTGTCTCTATGCACACAATGTATATGCAATTTTTACTCACAAACAGCTAGGCATGTAACCGGATCTTCTGAGTCATGTCCCGCAAAAGTTGGCAGTAATAGATTGTGATCTTGCCCGGTTAAGCCCTGTGGCATGTACATAACAACTACTGGCTACGTGGGTTTCACCTCTGGTGTTGCCAGTGGCGCGATCTTAGCACAGTTCGTCTTACGGCACTCAACACAGTTTATGACACAATCGCAGAAGGTTACATAATGATAAGGCCCTATGTAATGCAAATGTAAGTCTCGCTTGCACTGTTGGCACTGTGCCTACTTCGTTCCCACCCCGTCACATCCGGTACGCGTGCACAGGCGTGGTTCTGACGGCGTGGATATGGTGTCAGACGTGTAGTGACATAACGGCTGAAACTGTAGATTTTCACTAAACAAGTTGACATCACTCACCCTTCCACAATGCACACATTGATCGATCGGCATGTCCAAATAGTATGCGCTCGCGCTCGCGGGTGTCGCGGTTGCCGACACGGATGTCTTGAGGACTTCTTGCGGTTGATAAGGCGTGGATTCGGCCACCTTCTCGTGGATGACATGACGTGAATGAACACACTCCAATTGATGCCGTCGGGTGACACACAAGACAAACAATGACACAAATACATACTGGTAATTTGGGCGCCAGCTGTGCTTCCCAATCACTGCACTATTGAGACTCAAGGTTCTCAGGGATGCTGTGGGTTCTGTGTGTCCGTCTCACCCATGCGTACTTACAAACACATAGGCAATACTAAACACTTTACTAAACATCACTGGAAATAAACACTTAATAGAATATATGTTGCTAGGACACTGTCACTACTGAATAAAAGAATTAAGTTCACTGTAGATTTGTTTTTATTGTTGTTATGCATACACATCAACGTGCCAATGAAATGATTATCTTGGTCATGACTTGCCAATTCCGCTTGGGTGCTCCCCAGCCCGCAATTACTCTAGAGCACGCCTAGATAGATGATCTCACCGAGGTGCATGAAAGCACAGCCTTCACAAGGGAAGAGGGCCAACAGCCACTAAGGTGGACTGACGGTTTTCCCTGAAGACAGGACACTGTGAATTTCAAATGAAACCCTTAATACATATTAACACGTGTGATTACTCTGCATCACTGACGCAAACTCGTTGGGGCTCGCCCTCCAGCATGTGGGTAGAGTGGTGACGGCCTATACACAGAGCCGGCTAGGATGGAAACAATTGCACTATACACTAATTACAAAATTACATAAACCCTTAAAGATTCATGAAACAAGATGTGACACGAGATGAATATTCACAATAAACACACGTGTGTGAAAACAAGCTTAGATGGAGCGGATGCTGCTGGATAAAGTTCGTAGCGGACCACGTGGTGTTGGTGAAATTGTAATATTTCTGTGTGGAAATGGCAAATTAAAGTCGGACAAAAGGATATTCTTGCTGAGAAAATTATTCTCTTTATGTTTGCAATGGTTACAGGCGTGTAACATGTCTGATGGTGGTAAAATCAAACATTAATGTGACAGTGTGGTCAAATACAAAAAGCATCAATTTACATGAAAAATACATTGAAACCTGAATAAAATTGACATAGAACCCTGAAATAAATAATTGCACATACAATGTTACATAAATAAGCTCTCAAACGCAACGATGGCGTATACAAAGACTTGATGTCGGTCGGCCACGTGGTTATATGTGATGTCGCCGTAAAATATTCAAACAAGAAAAATATCCTCAAATACATAAATAAAAATAAAGCCCTTAAAATTGCATGTAGCAATAATGCAGAAGTTACAATGACATGCCATAAATATAGGTGGATGGCACCTGATGCAATTTGCGTGGGTTTTGTGAGCTCTCTGACATATTTCTCCTCCTTCTCCTCGATTAAGTTAAAAATTTCACAAGGGCACAATAAATTAATAAAGCAGAAGCATAATGCTGGGGAAAATGTCTGGCAAAAATGTATGCAAGCAAAGGTTAACCGTTGGAAACCTAAATCAGTGAACAAAAGTTGTAGTGCGTACTTGACTCTCTCTTACCTCGCCAGCCCTCCTCGACAGACTGTCCAGAGACAAGCGTCGCACGGACCTACCATGTCCGCCTACGGGGTTCACACAAACAGAGTGCTATGCACGCTGAGTAAATGTTCAATTATTGAAAATAAAATGGCACAAATTAAATTTAATGCTGTTTTTCATTTCTATAATTTTCTTATTAATTTTCATATTATTCCAGTGACTCTTTATGATGGCATTCATGCCGGAATATTATGTGTTCTAAATCTTGAATTTTATAACCAAACTATTAAAAAAAAGTAACATACACTTAAAAACATTTAAAGACATATTAAACACTGCAAATACAATAGAACACTTTTTACATCGAAAATATCATTTATATGAAAGTTAAAAATTATTGTCCTCTTTGCGCACTTGCGGGACACGTGACACGTGTGTGATGAGCGCCATCATGGGCTCTAGCGCCACTGGCTGTTAGCCGGTAACAATATATACATTTTAAATTGAAAATAATATGTAAACATCTCAAAATATGATTTATGTTCAAAGTTGCTAATAAAGTAAAAAGCAGGGAACGAAGAAAAATAACATATTTCACCAAATGCAAGAGATAAAATTAATTACAAACACTTTTGCAATGATTGTTCTACAAACACAATACTGTACAAAAGTTATTTATAAGAATCTTTGAAATGAACATAAATGTTATTCTACTATGTGTATTTAAAAATCCTGATTCAATATTTATGTACAAGCGTTCAGGAAACTGAAACGAAATAAAAAATATTGAAAGAACTTGTTGCGATCCCCTTACTATTGACGTCCAATGAAAATACATATGATATATTACGTTTCTTACGGTAGTTTCGCAGACACACATGGCTTATGTTTCAAATACACCAGTGTGACAAAGCAGTTTTTGGCCATGTTGAATTCCAGAATAATATTTGTAATGTGCGAGATGTAGTATGTTTGAAATACCATTCCGCCCTATTCTGGAGTGTAATTTCTTATACTATGAAAACAGACAACAAACACGTGGCATAGTTTCTTAGTAAAACGTGTAACTTATTTCAAACATTCTGTGATGCATTTCGTGCTTTAGGTAGGCGGGCACCTTAAAGTAGAAACAATAAAATGGGAATTAATGGTTTTAGTTCTGACTGCAGGATTTCAGTAAGTGGTTTTAGATATATAAAAATATCATAAAGTGAGTGAACCCATAGGCCAAGGTGTTACCTGCTGTCTTTCAAACCTTTTAAGCAAGTTCATTAAGTTTCTTATGCTCATATGAGTTGAGTTTTACAAAATAGAGTATCTAATATCGTCGTAACTGTAGTTAATTATCTCCAAAAACGTTAAGAATTGATTTCTTGGTAAACATTTCTACTACAATGAATTATGAAAGCAATTCACAAAAATAATACATATTTTAAATTTTGTTCCTTAATAATAAGTGATAAAATGTGACAGCGAGTTAAAGCAGATAATGAATCGGAAAAAGCTTTGACTAGATTAAGCATTGACAAACCTATATTACAGTTTTTTCATCAATATGGATTGACAGTATTAGGTCTCCAGCTTCATCCCATTGGTGGTTGTTATAAGATATTTGTGTAAATGCTAAATCAAAGCGTAAAAACTATCTCTACCTTTGAAGTCATTTGATAGAAAATGTGATCATGCCTGTATAATTAGCTGCTCTCTCTGTTGCTTTATTTAAAGAGACAAGTAAGCATTTGTTTTTCGCTTCTTTATCACACACACTAACAACACTAATAATAATTTCTCTTTCCTTGCTGTGCAAGACTTAGTTAAATCTTTTCGGTTGCATGCCACACTCCAATGTCAACAACCCCTGCTCTGAAGGAACCATAACTAACATATTTTGAATGCACGTACCATAGAATGAAAGGGAGGGCAGCCTCCTCTTCCATCCTTTCCTCCCCTGGCTTTGTACTTACCTCACCCCCATGCTAAGAACCATCATGACTTCTGGAAGCGACAGTAACTTTTTTTTAAATTTTGTCACAGGTTTACACATAGTCAGTTCTATAGGTTACTTGTTATATAGCTTTACTGCACTATTTATCATACTGTTTGTTCCATGAGAAGTTGTGTTATACTGAATTTGAACATACATATACATACATCTTATAGGGCTTTCAGAAGTGCTCATTTTACCATGAACAGCCTATATAGATTTACTGATTTCACGTAAACCATAGCACAGATTTAGGTCTGTTTTTGTGTCAGACTATGAAATGTGCCGTTTTGTGTTGACTTCGTTTCTTGGTTGCAATCTGATTAATTTAACTCTCAAAATGTTATATTACATCCAAATTTCCAGCTATAATGATAACTGATATAATTTGAATGCAAAGAAGGCTGCTGTACTCTTGATAAAACAGTCTGGTAAACCTTTCATGTAAATTAAGAACAGCAGGGGTAGAAGAATTCCAACCTCCACAGTAAACTTACAAATTTCTTGGAAAATTGTTGTTTATCAGGAACTTTTTATTTGTTTTATATATAGAAAAACAGTAAGTACTACTCAGTACCCTTTGA
This sequence comes from Dryococelus australis, assembly GCA_029891345.1. Lineage (NCBI taxonomy): Eukaryota > Metazoa > Arthropoda > Insecta > Phasmatodea > Phasmatidae > Dryococelus > Dryococelus australis. The sequence goes on from CM056993.1 coordinate 103,467,478, forward strand.
AAACAAAGGAAGGTAAGTGAAGTCAACTTTATAGAAATACTAGCGTGGTTCAAAAAGTAAGCTACCAATAGCTCTCATGGACAAACTTTATTTCATAGGGAGATGTACAAATACACAGTAATAAGGCACTGGTTCCATTACTTTTCAACGTAGTCTCCATGCTTATCGAAACATTTTTTACAACAGTACACCAAAGCATCAAGAATAAATCTGCATCCAGTCCCTGAAGCCACATCATGATGAGTTGAACTTCCATATTGGTTGAGAATTGCTTACCATCCAGGAGCTTCTTCAGTGGTTCAAAGAGATGGAAATCACATTTGCCCCATGTTGTGCGCCATTTTTTGTTAAATAGTTGTGTGTTGTATTTTATTTGAGTATTTAAATATTTGTGATAATAAGTGTGTGAAAAATGATGAATATAAAAGATATTGTGTTGTTTTAGAGAAATATATAATTTTAATGTGATGTAAGGTAATGGCTGACTTGTGTAATGCAAAGCAGACTTCTGAATTGCGGTGGTATTGCTTTGCTCACTAACTATAGGCTTGCGTTTTCCCATACAACATATAGCATGAGAAACATTTCTTTAATAAGAATTTAAGTTTTCAGCGGAGGAGCTGTTGGGTTTGAATCCAGTGATAGTACTTTCAGAGATTATAGATAACACATTACCCTCACATAACAACATAGGATACTTCAAAATCACCCTTAAAGCCAATATAAAGAGCACTACCCATTTCATACAATTTGTATGAACATAAAATCATAGGAGGGAAATATAATTAATAGCAATACTACACAAATCTACACTTTAATCTCCATTAATAAAATAGTGATTTTATAAATTTAAAAAAATCACAAATTATGCAGTAAACAAAAAATATTATTCCAGAAATTGCTGCTTAATTCAACTGAGAAAAATTCTGAATTTCTAATATCCAAGTGAATGCTGTTGTGAAAAGATTATTGAAAATTACCAGTGTTTCCAAATCAAAATCTTTTCTATATCAACAAAGCACCCAATTTTCATTTTCCTTATGACATAAAAATTAGGTAAGTGGGTACAATCCCCCTGCAAGCTTCAATTGCAGTCTCTGGAGCTACACAAATGTATGTAATATTCAAATAAAGACATTTACTGATAATTCATACCTAATACAGTAGATGAAAAACAGTTCACTCTCAAACCAGCAACCTACAAATGTCAAAATGTAAACAGTGGTTCACCCAACAATGAGTGGATGACTCAACAGAATAAATGTACTCACCTATGTTGACAGTGGATACTGTTGGCAGCAATCAGAAAATGGTGCAGATGCTGATGTTCATTAGAAAACAGGTGACAAAACGCGAACTCTGCTGAAAAAAATTTGTGGTTCGTGGCCAGTTTAACAACCTTTATACAGGAGTCAAATTTCATCTCATACATAGAAAACACATTGTTCAAACTAATATTCACAAAAAGTGGTGAGAACTGTACAATGACATAAAATTTGTAAATTTTGAACACACAAAATTCGAAACACTTGGAATTTGCATCCTCTATTTGCAATTCACAAATACTTTCACTGTCAAATTGAGATGGTGCCAAAAGAAAATCCTATACCACTGTGTGCACTGCCAAGCACGTTGAATGAAACCTAACGTGTAACCAATAATACTGTCGTAGTAAAATGGTACTTCAATGGTACAGTATACTTTGACGCTCATCTGTTTACAACATACAGAATCACAGACATTTTTGAATATGATCATATGTCAGAATACATAGTTAAAAAAGTCATTCCTCCACCAAAAAATCATAAAAAATTTATTAAAAAAATATTGAAATAGGATTATGCAGAAATTAATTAGCAACTTCCATAAAAACAAAAAAAACTCAGTTTTTTTTTTTTTAAGTTTTTTTTGCCAGTTTTTGGAAAAGTTGCTAACGTAAATAACTACCCATTTCCTGTACCTGATTATGGTCATCAATTGCCAGCAGGTGGTAACTGCATAGCGACTGTTGCCATGCTATAATCCATTCACAGTTACTTCACTCTTTTCTGAAGCCTTGCTAAAGTTATACTTCCAGGATAATATTCCTCTGTCTCATTTAAACAAAGCTTAACCAAGTCTAGGGAATTACACTGAAGGGACAGCACACTGCATTCGTGTGCACTCAAATGTAATACAATTTTGTATAAGAACTATTTCTTATTAAACTTTACCAACACACCTATTTTTCCCCACTTTTTTTCATTTAAATTATAAATAAAATATTATAATTTATAAATAAAATATAAGTAAAGATTCTATATAACTAACAATAATGGAATTTTATATTAACATCAATTTAAAACATTCATGATAAACAAGATACGTATAAAATGCCAGACACATCATACATGGGGTGATTTTTCGAAGGTTCAATTAAAAAAGTTTGAAAAAACCGTGAATAGACTATAATAATCACAATTGCAAGGGGTGAGCAATAAAATCTGTATAGGCTGTTCTCAGTAAAGTGAGCACTTTTGATGTTATAGTTACTTTTTTCTTTCATCCATTTGTATCCTTCAACTACCTTTTTAAATAAATATTGCCATGTGAATAATAATCACTATGTGTATATTCCACTGCACTTAGAAGTTAACACCTAAGAAGGCCAAATTAAAATATATTTATTGACTATTATTCCAAAGGAGAGAGAGGGCTTTCAAAAGTATTTACTTTATAGTGAATAACCTATACCAGTGGAAACTGAATTCATGTGAAATGGCCTTTGGTTAATATGAAAGTCTAATTAAAAATCTGTGATTCACAAATTCATATTTGAATATATTAATGACTCTTTCTGTCATACTAAACAGCCAAACATTTTTGCAGATAATTGCAGTCGGTTGAGCTGTCCTAAAAGTTAATTATCTTGAAGTTTATTATTTAGGGCGTAAGTGGGAGAAATGTTTGAAAAGAGTTTTGTTACTTTGTAGCATTGGGTTGGCAATTGCTAACCGCCTGGCCACTGATGGAGCTAAGGTGGTGGTTAGCAGTCGCAAAGAGAGCAATGTTCAGAATGCCGTGAACAAGTTGAAGGCAGCTGGATTGTCTGTGAGTGGTGTGGTGTGCCATGTGGGCAAGGCAGAAGATAGGCTTCGTCTCCTCCAAGAAGCTGTCAACAAGTTTGGAGGAATTGACATCCTTGTTTCGAATGCAGGCGTTAACCCAGCAGTTGGCCCAGTGCTCGAGGTGTGTGGAAAATTAGGCTTAGTTGGAGCCATGTTATTTGCTTAAGATAGCCTGAGACTAAATAGTTACACATTCTTCTCAGAATGTATGAGGAGGACAAGACTCTTTCTCACTGGCACTGCATATAGGATTGATATAAGTGGTGCTCAAGATTCTAAACTAATTGTCAGGATATAGAAGGGAGCAGAGCTGAAGTGCAGAACTGTAATTGGTCACTGTGATGTGGGTGTTTTATGTACTGGCTTTGGACAAGTTTTAATGTGCCGATTAAAATTTTTTGTGATTAAAATAGAGTCTAAAAAGGTATTTCAAAAATTTTTAGTTTTTATGACAGTAGTTGTGTTTAAATGTTATAAAGCCTACTGTCAGAGTCATTAAAATCTGTCTTGCTTGCTTTTTGAAAAAGTTTGGATAGCAAATAAAAGCTCTCATTATTGTAAAAAGCTATTTACTGGAGTTAATAGGTTTCAAGTTTTGTATATTAAAGTTTATGGCCTTGTTGTAAGAGTGTAAGATGGGGAAATCTGTGTAGCTTTTCAGGAAGAAGTTGAAAGAATTGCTGTAATATGAAATTGAGCCCTGCCTTTAAAAATAAGCATTTGTTTTACCCCCTCCTCCATTTTTTTTAGTGTCTTTTGCTGTCACTATTAATAATGAAACAATTACCAATATGTAAATTTTTGAGTTAAGAATTTATATTTATGGTTTGTTGGTTGCTATCTGGTTGGTAGTATTTTTACATTTAATCTCTTGTTTTCCTGTAGTATATGAAGGTGATAAAATAGTGGTATAGGCTATTCATGGTAAAGTGAGCACTTTTGACAGCACTCTCATTTGGAATAACAGTCAATAAATATATTTTATTTTAGCTTGAGGCATTAAATTCCGAGTACGGTGGAATATATAGATACTGTGTTTAATACTTACTTAGCAATATTCATTAAAAAAAAAGGTGGTTGTAGGCTAAAAAATGGCTGAAAAGAAATGTAACTAGGGTCTCAAAAGTGCTCACTTTACAGTGAACAGCATTTAGCAAGTTTTGTTTACTTTTCTGGTATTGAATTTTTAACTATGCCATGATTCCAAGCTTTAGAAATATGTGCACAGTGTATTTCTGTTATTTTTTTTGTAACCCTGAGGGTTACCTACCATGCGAGGTAGGGGAGAGAAGGAATAGGTGTGTGCTGGACATGGATTCATCCATATACTCAAAATACGTGCAGAATTGGGTGAGGTAGTAATTTGGCTCAGTCCAGCCTACAGCCTACTGTGTTGTAGAAGTGCTAGGCCACATTTTTGGCCAGACATTTGCCAATCAAACTGGGTACGTGCGACCCACAAATGTCATAGGTAAACCAGCGATGCTGCTGAAGGAAACCCAATGACAACAGATATGCATAGAGTGCGCCTTACAGTGCGGAAAAATATAAAACTGCTACATGTGGGAACGGGGTTAAGTTTTATTGAAGGTAAAAAGATAGACGAGCAGGGGCTTACTGGAGGTAACTTGGAGTGAGCATGTGGCTGATCGCCTCGCAAAATCAATTCCAGAGTTCTGCTGCACCCTGGTGAATATTTCACGCAGCGGATGGCCACATGTGCTGGTGATCGCTTCACTCTGCATAGCAATCCTGAATTGCAGCAGCGGTCAGGGGAACTAGGCCCCTGGCTGTCACTCTCCAGTGCCACTAGCGGCAGGCACACAATATTGCAAGCAGTCTGCGTGTCCAACTTGTCAATTTCAGATGGCCCACTGCGTGCAGAGCCAGGTACTAGAAGATTACACCAAAGGACAACGCACCGAGTTTTTGCGCACTCCGTTGTAATAGTATTTTGCATGAGAACAATTTCTTACTAGGCATTACTAACACACATGTTTTCTCACTGTATTTATTCATATTTATTAGAAACGAAATACTATAATTTATAAATGAAATATAGGTGAAACTTCAATTGAACGAAAAATTAGATACTTAGAGGAATAAAACGCTTGTGATACGTGACAATTTAAGAAGTAACTAAATGTGTCATAGCTGTGGTGGTTTTTTAAAAGGTTTGATACATACTCTGTGGTGTCATGGTGAAAAATATGGCCTCACCTGCATCACATTGATTAGGTTTGTCATATTGTTACATACTTGTGCCTGAGAAAATCGAAATAGGTTGTCAATATTAGTTCATGTGTAACATAAAAAGTAACATCTGCAATTTGTTCCCACCGTGTTAAAACAGGGTTAAAATGGATGAGATGCTTAGTGGAGTTGGTTGCCCCATTCAAAGGACATATGTACAAATCTGTTGTTCCTGGCCAGTCTGGAGAATGATGAGATGAGAAGAGTCATAGTGAAAAAGTAATGGAATACATTGGTGGGGGTAATGACAGCACCTAAATACACTAAAATGACAAGTCTGCAATTCCCACACACAGAAGTTCTGACCAGATATATTGATAGTCACATGGACCCTAAGGCCTCTTTTGTTCCTGTGTAAGTGTAACTCTAGATGTTTTGTTCCTGCCATCACGCAGGTCTTTCATGGATGAAAGGCTGCTGGTGCATGTTAGAGCCATCAGTCCTATCCGAGGGACAGTGTTGTTGTTTTGGCCAACCCAAAGAAGGGAAGAATTTGGTGGTTGTGCAGCAACAGAATGGAGAACGGGGGAGAAAATAAGAGCCTCTAGAAAAAAATCCTGGACCATGGCATTGTGTGCCACACTCCCCATGTGAGAATGCCTGTCTGAAAAATAATTGCCCACCAGGACTTAGGATTAAACTAGGGGCCGCAGCAAGGGAGGCTAGTGACTAATTACTAAGCGAACTGTGGATTCTTGTTCGTGTCTTATTGAATAAAAAATAAATTATATTTTGTTACATTTGGTTTAGGAAGTAGTGAGCATGTTATACCGCACTTGCTTTTCTTGCTGCTAGCATGCAAATCACAATACACATATTAAGTAGAACATTCTATTGCTGGGAAGTAGTAAATGAGTGCCATGTGATCACTACTTTTTTTTTTTTTTCCAGTGCAGCGAGTCAGAATGGGATAAAATATTTGACATTAATGTTAAGTCTGCCTATTTATTATCAAAAGAAGTGTTGCCACACATGAGGAAGAGGAAGGGTGGATGTATTATTTACATTTCATCAATAACTGGTTTTCAGCCAATGACGGTAGGTCAACATTTAGACTACCATGTATGTTAATATAAAAAACTACTGAAACTATATACATATTTTGGATTTTTTTAATAGTCCCATTATGTTTGCTGCTATCAGAAATGCTTTAGTTTAATTTTGCCTTGTATACAAAATTATTCAGTATTGTTTTACATTCTTATTAAGTTCTGAGCTTGTCACAATACTATACTATGTTTAAAACTTAAAAAGAACAATAGTGTTGTACACTACCTGAACACCTGGACCATGAAGATTGGTGAGACAGCATCGTGCTCAGAGGTTTTCTTCATTGATAAATATTGGCTGGTGCTTCTAGTTTATGACTGGAAGTAGTGCTGTGGTTTGTTCTGGCATTCTTAACAAATTTACCCATGCTATATTATGGAAACAGTTGTTGAAGACTTTCTTGTGCCAACAAAGCAGTGCCCCTTTCCACGTAGTGAGGTCCATCAAGGATTGTTAAACATTAATTATGAGCTAGGTCAAAATGCTCATTAGTGAAAGATAGAAAACCAGGAAGCAATAACAGCAGCAATTTTCAGTGCTGTATATTTAAACACTCATAACAGCAAAGGATGGACCAACTCATACTCCCATGGAAATCATGCCAAATGAAGATTGGTAGATTTTCTCAGGGATCTCTCATTTCCTCTGCCTTTGCATTCTAGAGCTGTTCTATTCACATTGCTTCACTCTCGTTTGCTCTCGGAACATGTTGTTGAGAGCTGCCCAAACCTCTCCCCTCCTCCCTTCATGTTGGAAAGAGATTCTCGTTATTTCAGATCTCCTGATGCTCTATTCATTTTATTTTGGCTGACAGGTACACACTGATACTGTGATAGTGCCTTTATGATAAAGATTGTAATAAAGATTGCTACAATGTTAAACTGTTACCACATGATAAGCTTTTTGTCAGTATGTTTGTGAAAGTTTATAGGTTTGACATTCTGAAAACTCATTCTGTCTGCTAAATAATACTTTCTAAGCCATTATTACGTGCTTGCTATCACAACACAATTATTTGTAGTAGGAAGCAGAGGCATATGATGTGGGTCTGGATCAGCAGTGTGCATGATGAGGTGTGGTGGTCTGTACAAGTAGCTGTGAGCAGTCGTCAGAGAGGGTGTTGGTGGCTTTGCTGCAGCAACAGACCCTGAGCTCCTAGGTTGATTTCAAAAGTGCTCACTTTATCATGAATCACCTTTAGTAATTTTTTGCACCAGTCATGATCCCTTTGTGAATATTTGTTTGTTAGTATGTGTGAGAGTTGCATTGCTTCTACGCCGTGTAACAAGTAAAAGGGTGTGAATTTTGTGCTGGTGTTGACTGTAGCATTGTAATTGAAGACAACAATATCTAAGTACTCATCCCAGCTGGCGGAATATTCGTGCGTGAATGCCATGAGTTGTTGGCCTAACACTTTATTCATTTCTTCAACTAAACCATTGCATGCTGGTTTATATGCTGTTATCTGCAATTTTTTAATTTGAAGTTTATTTAATAGTTCCGCTATGAGTTCGTTATTAAAAGATGTCCCCCTATCGGTTAAGATTTGTTGTCACTCGTATCTAAGGATGGTGTCTTTAATAAAATTTGCTTAGGTGGCCTCATCAATTGCTTTTACAGTTTTTGCAATAACGTATCTTCTAAAGAATTCTATCATAACTAATAGGTATTTGTTTCCTCGTCTTGATTTCTGCAGAGGTCTTTTAGCACCTAGAGCCCAAGACTTTAGCAGCAGGGGCGGTTCGAACGAGTGTAATTGGCCCCTAGCTTTCTGGTTATTGGGTTTGATTTTTTGACATGTAGGCAATTTTCTATATAATTCTTTATATCTTTGTTCATATTATCTCAATAATAAACTTGTTTAATTTTCTGGAGGGTTTTGAACACCCGAAAATGACTTCCTCCTCACGATAAAGTTAGAAAATAGTTACTGCCCCTGCATGCATACTTCTATGGGCGCACTGAGTGACATGCACCCGGTAAAGTTGGTAATGATTGATGTAAAGTAGTTCCATATCTCAGCGTAGAATAAAAAGTGTTAGGTAACCATTTCTGATAATTTAAATTATTTATCTTGGTTTATGTTATTTTAATGCATCAGTTGTGTAAAAATTAGGAGATTTATAATATGTTTACTTTTCTAATAGTTTCACTTGACCGACGCATGAATATAGTGAAGAGGTTCATGGCAATGTTAATTTTACGTAAGGTGGAAGAATACACAACGTTCATATTGTCCATTTCATATAAGTGGTCTCTAATTTGACAGTTCTAGGAAAGTAGTGCCAGTGGCATTGGGTGGCTATGTATCCTTCTGCCACAGCTGAACTGTCATTGAAGGTGACTGTTTGTAAACAAACACCATGTGACTGCCAGTATTTGTAAACAAACAACATATGACTGCCTGTTTTTGTAAACAATCTACATGTGCCTCTTCCCAAATGACTTTTGGAAGCTGTGAAGGGCTGTTCAAACAGTTGCAGGTTGGCAACAATCCCATTTTTTTTGTTTATAAATATTTGATGTAAATGACTAACAACCCATGTCATAAGTATATAAATTAATAATTGTTTTACCTTGCAAGAAATTGTTACCAGGATGCACGAAAATGATATTTTGACTGTCAAATGAATAAAATATATTTTACTGTTTTTGAATACACTCTAAATATATTAATGACAACTAATCTTGTCACACTTACCTGAAGTAAGTTCTGGTAAACACAGAAATATAGCATGTTTTCCATGAACACCAAATACCAATTATCCCCCCCCCCCCCCCCCCCCTTTTCAGGAATGCACAAATACTGCCCGCCCCTCTCCCACACCTTCTTTTCAAAGACAGTATACATTCTTAAAAAAAATTCAGTTTTGTGATATTATATTACAACAAACTTTATATAGCCTGATACTTTTATGGAGGTTATAATTCTCAGAATGTTAAAGTATGTAGGTAGCCAAAATAATATTTAAGCAAATGCTACTTCATTTCAGTAATTTTAATAAATCTCATTTAGTAATTGAAATGTTAAGTATTGTAGGTCTACATACAAATTACTTAAATAACTTTTCTCAAATACGTGTGTGTTCAGATTGTCATGCTGTAAATGAAAACTTATTCCTGACTAACTCAGTGTTGATATTTACACTGAATTTCAGTCGCACAACCTTCCTCCTCAAAATTGTGAATACTGCCCTAAGCTTGTTCTTGGGTACTAATGAAAAACTGTATTTCAGTCCAGAGATGTTACAAAGCGCTCTAGAGTAGCAGATGTGACGTACAGCAACAATATATCAAACAAACATGTTACTTACACACTAAAAAGATGCTCCACCTACCGAATATCAAAGACATCATAAAGTTCATTCTCTTTAGTGATAAATTTTGGAATGTTGCAGTTCCTGCTGATGCGTGAGACACTTCTTTATGAAGTTGGAGCATCTTCGTTGGGTGCTTAAATTGAAAGAATTTTGTTTGTTAAGCATGTTGTAATTTACTTGATATCAAAAAGTTGTATTTCCACTGTAAATCCTGTTTTTGTGAATTATTCTACTGTTAATCTTACAATATTTTTAACAACATATGTTAAAAACATTGAGCACTTCTAATTTGCAAAACAAAAATGCTCAAAATGTTTATGAAAGACTCCAACTTTCAAACCTACATGCCATTATCTTACTTTCAAATACAGCCTTTAAAAACAGGAAAAACCTTTAAATTTATTTGCTAACAAGTATCCCTGCATAACAATAGCTTGACAAATTTTATATACATTCTAAAAAAATACAAGTGATACAATTTGCAAGTTTGTATGGCCAGCAAACTTTACAATTTGAAACCCTCCAGAACCAGAGTGTTAAGAGTTTCAATCAGTAACAACACAGAGGAAAAAGTGAGCAGAGTGGAGGAGGGCTTTAGTTTGTCTTTCCTGAGACAGGATTATTTTGATGTTCTTACGATGCCAGAATCACATAGCCCCAATGCACACGACACAACGGCCAACAGCCATGAAATACAAGATAGATCGTCGTAAGCCCGACCGATTCTGTCGTCTGACCAGCAATTTTGGATTAGAAATGATTTATATTCTTCGTCGTGTCATGCGGCACAATGCACAGAATGTATATTACAAAATGAAATTGTATTGCAAGCTTTCCCTGCAATGGAAATATTCAGCTTAAAAGAAAAATTAATTGAAAACTACTGTATCTAACTCTTAAAAATAATAATTTTACTTTTGTATGCATTAGTGATACCAATTTGTCACCATTATGTATAACAAATTTTCCTTTTGTTCACCGCCTTTGAGACTAACGTATCCTATCAGCACCTTCTAAATAGTTACGTTAAATGCCGAGAGTGTGGTGTCGGTCGTGCTGTAAATTCAAGTAGAATTGAAATGTGTCGTGGTTGTGCTTTTGGTTGTGTCATGCTGTGTTGGTTGGGACTAAGTGATTCCAGCATGAGTGTGTGGCTGTTTGAGTTGTTTTGATGAAGCTCAGTGGAAAAGTTTGCTTGTATGGAAATAACATTTAAATTATTTCACTTTGAAAATTATAACTTTAGTGAAAATACAAAACTTGATGCATACGTCGGTGTTCGTATTCATACAGATGCAGCAATATATACATTCACACACTGTGACAGAAGTTAACCTTACACTCAAATTTACGATGTAGACAAACAAATATTATTCACTCACTACAAAAGTGTGGAAAGTACAGCATTTTTCAGACCACATGCATTTTAATAATTATATTAACGGTTTATAAATACATTTACAAAACATGCAAACTTACTGTTGTAACCTCTTGAACACATGTTTTTCTATGGCAATCCTTGTGAGTTTACTTCACTAAAATCACGTTTGTTCGTCACTAGCATAAAATAATTTATTTGCAAAATCATTCAGTAAAATCAACATTGCACATGTTACCTGATACAAACAAACTTAAACTTATATATGGAAATTATATTTGTGTCACTTTATTGTGGAAGGCGGTTAGGAAAATTTTGCTTGGCCGGGGCCGAGTCAGTAAGGATTCTTTGCCCTAGTCACATGCTGCCGCCTCTGCCTTACCCTGGCTGTCTTTTTTCGCTTCCATTATCCCTCTTCTTTTGCTGTAAAAACAGCGGCACATTACACAGACTAGTTTCTTAATCAGTGTATGTATGATAACTTCAAATTTAATTCAATGCCCTTTTTTTAATTATTATTTTTAAGTTTATGTGCGCCAATGCCTACGTAATATGCTAATTTTTTATGGTGGGCATTTGTTTTTTTCTCTTGTGAAGTCAATTTTATGTGTAAAGTGAATGAAGATAAGTGTGTGCAAATAAAATGTGTTCTTATGTTACTGGTATATTATGACGAGTGAGGCCGTGTGGATGTATAGACAATGTCAAAAGTTTTTGATGAAAAATTTTGGATAGTTAATTCAAGTAGACTGCACTAAATATTTATATTCCCATAAAAATTGCAGCACCTCATTGTGCCAGTGCAGAGGCCAACATGCCGCCTACATTTAGTATAAATTCAACACATTGACGTGAATTGCATCTATCAGCATGTTTTCCCAATGCCGGGCCACTGTTAAGAAGTGAACTGGCCCTGTAACAACAGCAGTTATGGCGGCTGCCATCTTGTAGCTACTGACAGATAGCTGCCCAGCCTGAGGATCTAGGGCCAAGCTTCAGCACAAAACGCCACGCCAGCGCCCGGTCATGTTGCAGAGGATCTAGGCACTCACCCAGCTACGTACACGGCCAGACCAAAGTGAGAGCACGGCACGCACACACGTGTTGCGCAATGCCACCTAAACTTTTTGATCGCTATGTGCCTCGTGTATGACCCACGAGACCTACATGATAGATCTTTAATAATGACTCTATATTTTAATAATACATAGTCAAATATTTTCACACAATTTCAAAGGCCTTCTTTTTTACGACAAGGGTTTGTCCAATATGCCTTTCTCGGGTATCAAATTAATCAGGAGACGTCCAGCTATTAAAATATATATTATTATTTCATTTAATCTAAAAAGTGTTTTTTTTAATGCGCTAGAGACAATTGAACATACTTCATGACAAAAATGGCAAGTTTGGTGGCATTGTGGTTAGGGGTAGGTAATAATCTGTCCAAACTTTTCCATTTTTTTTATTACTATCTCCCCCTCCCCCTCTATTACGACCATATTCTCTGGAACCGTAAGGGATCGTAATGGAGAGGTTCTACTGTATAATTAATTACTTTAAAAGACAGACATTTGCCACGGGCGCCAACATGCAGCGGCGTGGAGGGGTAATCCTTCCACCGCAACCCTTCCACCACCAGACGCCGTAAACTCACTGTCCGATTGATAACCTGTCCATGCACTCTTAGCTGAATGAGTGCACGCAGGACATTCAAAATTTGACTTGCATTCAGTGTCATATTATTTTCATTTTCAGGGGCTTTGAAAGTTTTCGGTCAACTTGCATTTGGTGTCGGATTACAATCAATCATATACTGTATTTTGAGAAGTTATTTTTTAAAATCTAAACAAGTTTAGATGCAATGTTTTTTTAATGGATTATTTACAATAGTAATTTTTCTAAAATCCCCATTTTTGTGTTTACTTGCTAAACTTTATTCATAGATAATGTACAGCTCTTACTATACTCAACATAAAGTTTTATAAGGTTAGAAATCGTATTTTATTGATGTACATGTCAGAACCCTCATCTACTGAAATCCCGCATATATGGACGTTTTTGGCACTCCTCTGAATAACGATAGATTGAGAGTTTACTGTACTATCCATTACATTAACATTTTGTTACATAACACATTACTAGCTCCATCACAGGCTAATGTCTCATTTATGAGAGGTTTGAAGTGACTTCTTTAAACCACTCATTTTAACGAATGAGTTATAGTATAGTGGAAAGCTGCATGAAATGAGCTTTTTTTTTTTTTAATACAAACCACAACTTCCTATCATAAATAAATAAATATGTATATATATATATATATATATATATATATATATATATATATATATATATATATATATATATATATATATATATATATATATATAATACATATACATATACATATATATATACTGGTGATATATATATATATATCACCAGTGGCAAATACTCAGTTATTAAAATTATACTTTTATGTCTTAACATAGATTTTTCATTGAAACATTATAAGTACTATTAAAGAAAAAACAATTTTGGAAATTACTGTAAAACCTTTGTTTTTTAACTTTTCTAGGGATAAATGCAATATTGTGTAAATGGAGGGAAACAAACTTGAAGACTGTCTTGAGCCATTAATGTTAACGTGGAATAATGGTTAATTCAGATATTAGTTTATTATTTTAAGCTGCCAAAACATATATCTTGTATATTTTGCACCATTTACTATTTAGGTTAGTTTTTGTAGTAAAGGTTTTTATCAACCTTAAGGATAGATTTTTCATTGCTGTCTGTAAACAATAACTGTTAACGTTTGTTTACTTTGATTTCTCTACAGATTAATATGTATATGTATGCCCATTTAAGTTATCCTTTGGTCTATAATCCTGCTGCAGATCTGATAAATTATTTTTTCCCACTGTAATCATTTTCCATATTTCGTTGATCACATGGCTTGAAAAAAAAAGTATAAAACAAGCGAAACCATATTAAATTGCATTGTAAATGGCAAGAATTTAATACATTGTAAACATATGAAAAATTGTGGTAAGTTACTTAAATAAATATAAATTGTATTTAAGTGGAAAATGTAATTAAGGGGAATGTAAAATCAAGATTTTATGGTGCTGGTATATAATTCAAGAAAAGCTATTTAACTCAAAATACTTTTCAAAACAAATGTTTGTTCTTTAAGTACATCTTGCTTACCCTAACTCATAGAAACAAGTTTTAAAATTCCCTCCTTACCCACACACCACTATGGCATGTGATGCAAGGACCTAGCTGCTCTTGATCATGACATTGCAGATTTTTGTCTAGGTTAGTTGTTTACTGCAAAAGTTGAATGTTTAAAAATATTATACATATTATTAGGTTAGCTATAATGTCCTTTTTTTCAGTGAGAACATATGAACATAAACAGAAGCAGTACCTTTATCTTGAATTCAACTACATACTGCCTTGTATGCAAGTTAATATTCCAATTTTTTTTTGCTTTAATCTCCTTAAAAATGTCATGCTTATGAATGTATGTTGCTGTGAAAGTAAAATAAAGTACTTTCTTTTAAATAAAAAAGATCATTAATTTTTGTTCTTGTAAGACACATTTTGTCATGTATTAATTCAAACATAACCTTAGTACTGCGATTGAATCTTTAGTTTCTCTATTTCTTTGTACATTTCCTTGTTTTTCTGTCTCTACTTTCCATTATTCATTATTTTTTTAAGCATCTTGTAATGGCCCAGGTGTTGCCTATGTAGAAGAGACTAAGAGCAATGTTTCCTGCCGCTTTGTAACAATTCAGCCAAGCAGAATCCAAACTTGTGAAGGGTGCACATTGTGTTGGGCTGCTGGCTGATATATGTCAAGGCAGTGCAGCTCGTGAGAACTCTGCCATTTTGCTCACTCCACCTAGCAAGTGTTGCCTGATGAGATTCTATGAGGGCACGACTGGAAATTCTCACCAAGTCACAAGGTCACAGTATCTCCTCGTTTAGGCCTTCTACTCATTACTTGCTTGCACCTGATAAAGTTTAGGTATAACATAGTGGATTGCTTTGACAGTGTCCATACCTCAGGTGTCTAACTGGCGGTAATACCTGGAGTGTAAGGTTCATTATCCGTTAGTGGGTGATCCTCCCAGTTGTGTAACTCAGCTTTTAACTGTACAATTAAGGTACAGTGCTCACACTGTGGACTAGAGCATAGTTCAGTATTGTAAGGTGATAATTTGTGCTACTGGCATGGCGCTGGTAGCTGTGAATCTTAGTTTGGTTATAAAGACTGGCTGAACATATTACCTATACTTCAGGCTGGGGCAGCAGACGTTCCTTTTGTGGCATCCATGTTGAAAGAGGGTACGTTGATGGAACATCCTTTGGGCATGCTACATCCTCACCTCAGGGGCACTAGCTTGCCCATGGCTTCTCAGATGCAATGCATCTTGTGTGTTCTGTGTTGACTGTATTTGCAGCCTCTACCAGTAAAGGGTTTTGCCTAGTGTATCCACTAATAGAAGGGTATCTGGAGAATTACAGGATTTTTCTTCTGTCTGTGCTTGTCAACACTCCCACCATAAAAACCTCCTGCTGTGGGACTTGAGGCTCTGTCCTGTGAAAGTAAGCATTGAGTGAAATTTTAGGAGAGAGATACTGTATGCTGTTTACAGCTAACTGAGCACTTTTGGAAGATCTGCTGAGTATATACTTTCTGCCCATTTTCTAACTTTCCACCATGTAACATTTCCTTGGATCCAGTAACTAGTGATATATGGCGTAAGAGACTGCTCAGATTGATTTACATAGGATATAGTATGAAAAAAAAATGCAAAGAATGCAAAACCAAAAGACGCATTGAGCTACAGAACACTTTCCTTTTGATAGGTTACAGTTACAAGCACATTCAAGAGCTTTGATATCTTAGTACAATAGTTTTGTGGTATCACATTATCATTTGTTGCAAAAACAAGAGCAAATATTAAAAGGAGAAGTTTAATAAAGATCTTGTTTCTCATACACAGATGAAATTAGGCAGGCCAACATATAAATATATCAAACATAATTGCAACATGAAATTGGATGTGTTCTGGGATTTAACAAAACTTAATTAAATATATATGTTCTCGTTTCGGCTAAACAAAGCATTGTGTCAGTTGATCACCATACTAAAGGTACATAGTTAATTGGCTGTTAAGCTGCAAGAAAAGTAATTAGGTATTGTCAAGCCATTTACTTGAAAACACGAAAAGCAAAACAATCAGGTTTACACAGGTACAAGTATCAATATTAGCACTTCAGGTAAATCAGGTAAACTTCCCTCCCCTCTGTGATGACAGTCGTCTCCCTCCTTCCGGACATTTTTCTTGGACAGTGCTGAATGGTGAAAGAAAACTCCTGCAGGAGCAGTGCCCAGCGACCCAGTTTTGACTTCATGGCACTGACTGTGTTTAACTATGTCAGTGTACAGTTATCAGTCTTCAATATGAAAGATGCATCTTCCAGATAGTAACAAAATGTTTTGAATTCCCATATTACTGCCAAAGATTCTTATTCATTAGAATGGCACATTTTCTCTATCTCGGACAGTAAAATGCTGGTGTACGTGATTAACCTCCTGTGTCTACCTGGGGTTTCCTGAACGAGTACTTCTCCCAAGCTGGTAGCATCTGTCAGTAAATTAAGGAGAGGCTAGGAAGTGGTCAGTACAATATGTCTGGTTGGGCAAATTTCTCCTTAAATTTACGGAATGCCTTCTCTGACACTGACCACTGCCAATTCTGTTTTTTGCAAGGGTCCCATAAGTTCAGGAATGTTGGGAATAAAATCCCTGGGTCAGTTGTGTAGTCTCAGGAATTTTTGAATTCCCATCTGGTTGCACAGAGTCTTGGCTTTCATGATGGCTCTGATATTCTCTGTCTCTGCAAAGTTTCCATCGGGTGTGACCTTGTGCTCCAAGAAGTCTGTGAGGCCTTGAATTTCAAATTTCTCGAGGACGAGCTGCAGGTGTCTTGTGTGCTCCTGCCAGTCTATCAAATAGATAACTACACCATCCAAATAAGCATAACAGAACTCTCTCTCAGGTAGCCGGTCAGAACGGCCACCAGCGTAATATTTTGGAGGGTGATGGAAGTGTTTTTAAGGTCAAAGGTCATTACTTTAAATTTGTATACCTCCCCATTGAGAGCTGTGAATGCTGCATACTATGGTTGTTCCAAAATTGCTGCCTGCCTCAGCCTCTCAACTAAATAGAATTTGGTGCCTAAAGTTACAGTTCCCTCAGTGTTGAGATGGGCTTCTACCTGGGCTAAAGAAATTGCCTCAGTGGGTGTGGGTTGAATAAGGCTCAGACATTTAGGTGGAATTTATTTTTTCTTAATGAAGTTGACATTAGCCATGGTGTCTAGAGTTGCCAAGATTTTTCTCATTCCTACTAGTACCTTGTTTTGAGGAGAAGGGGGGTCCTTATGTCTTCTCTTGGAGAACCTCCACTCATAGAGCTTCTCTTATTTCACCAGAGTCCTTGGCCCTTTGGACTTCCCAGCCGACCTAATCCCCAGCAGGGTAGGGTAATTAGATCCCTTACACTCAACTTGCATGTCGATTCCCATGAGGTGCCAAATCCAAAAAACAAAACTGCAGTATCAGTTTGTCCTCTTACTGTACTTACAAAAGAAAAAAAATTACATGCATAAAAATATTCAAGGCCATAGTACTAAAACTAATATTTGCAGGCTGCAAACTAAAACTTAATTGTTTTGTCACCCACAATCACTTATAATTGGACTCTCGTCTTTGTTTCTTCACTCAGAAAAAGACCAGCTGAAAATTAATTCGATTTACTGTAGCACAGGTCTGGCAATTGAGACAGATGAACTGCCCCAACTCAGAAATTAAACCAGACTGTATCGTAATGGTACAAGTGAAAGTACACCAAATCAATTTTAGAGCTCTATATTGTAAATAAAGCTCATATAAACAATATACATCAGGTACAATAAGATCAATACAATAATTAGCGCAGTGCATTAATAAAATTGCTCACTATAAGGTCCCTCGCTATATACCAAAACATATTAAAAATAATTAATATTCAGCTCAAAAATTTCTGCCGACTTTCAGCATGACCACTTTCGGTGAGAAAAACAGCAATTTACTTACAAGCACTATTTTGGATAGTGTGTAAAGAATTTCCATAACCGTTCAAAACTTGTAACAACTCTGATACATTTGATCAATCTAACTGAGCAACAAGAATATTTAACATCAATAGTTTGATTGATTACAAAATCAATCACACTCAGTTTAATTCTCCGTTAAACGCAGTGATACGTAAATAAATAGTTTCTTCCCACATCCAGAATTCTAAATTGCAAACCAATGCTAGGTGACAAATCAGAGTGCATTGATTAGCCTTAACATGTACAGTAAACTCCCGATTAATCTTGTTAATTGGGGCCAGAGAAAACACTTTGTATTTAAAAACCTGGATAATCAAATTTACATGTTTTTACTATTAATGGAACAGTGATATTGGCTCGGAAAATTGTGATAAAACACAGTATCATTTATCCATTTCAAAGTAAACACAAATCATGCACTGTATATGCAGGATTTAAGTACATGATACAGATAAGCCGAAAACTGGTTAAGTGAAGCATGATTAAGTGGGAGTGTACTGTATTACCATTTCAGTCAACACCACAATTCAGAGTCAAATGAAAAATCATTGATCTTGAGGTACCTTTATCATAAATAGGCGAACAGCAATTATAAAACCTCTAACCATTATTTACTTCTTAAAAAGGGTTATAAATACAAGTATGACTTTAAACTGCATACAAACCATAAATTACGTTTTACTAAAATTAAGTTCATTCAATGAACTTACTCCACTATTACCCTTTGTACTTTAGTGCCAAAATGTTAACATAATTAAAAATAACGGCACGTAAAGTATATACTAACATCATGCAATGTAGCACGGTGGCTGGGTTAGCCCATCAAAGCATGCTATTAATAAAAACCTGAATACATAAAAATGATATTAAAACAACTGTAGCTAGGTGGATGGCAGCAATCATGCCCAAACAAAGCGGCAAGCTATCATAATACTGAAAAATCACATCAAACCATTTATATATCATCTAAGCCAAAACCAAAATTTGGACTGTGCATTCAAAATAAATTTATAAAAATAAGTACTACTATAGCCCGCCCACAAATTATTAGCACACACTAAGCACCTACATGCCCACACTAAAACCCTACATGCCCATTAAATAATTATCGCTCTGAATCCACAACTCACTGTATTATCGCATGTTGCCAGCACCTTCCATAAATAATTTTAACACACATTACGAAAATTGAAATTACTGGCAATAAATGTAGCCCCTATCCGCGGCAATGATTAACAGAAATTAAAATACATTGAACATGATGTGCTGGTCGATGAAACGTTTAGTGATGGCGCCGGCAGTAGAGGAAGTTGATAGGGTAGGTGTGCATGAGCAGAATAAAACAGCTGCTCGATTCAAAACTCAGTGCCACACAAAAGTAGGGGAAGTAAGGTGGGGAATTGGAAGAAGCCAAGTCTCTACAGAGAAAGCCTAAAGGCACTGTCCATCGGTGGTTGTTGTTGGAACTATGCCCAATGGTAAATGTAGAGTCATCGTAAGACAGTAAATGTAAATACACAATCCAGAGCATTTATGAACCTACCGAATGGGAAGTAGACCCTACTTTAAATAGCTTATTACTTTGCAATAGAAAATAATACACACAAAAAAATTACATGAATAAAATGTACAAATGATGTCTTGAGGTTCCGGAACTGTTAATGAGTGGTGACTGCGAATTTATTGATGAGCGCTCAGATCATGGTCAACAGTTTATATAACACCTTATACAATATACATATATGGCTATATTTGAGAACTTGTAGCACCAAAAAAAGGTATCTGATTACGGTCATCGTGGAAATTTGTTCTTGTGTACATGTCACAAACCATGTATCTGCATTACATTGTGATGTTGATGTCTGTTGAAGGCTGAGATGATCAGAGGTGCAACATTATTCACAGACATGCTCTGTAGTCTTGTATCAGCATTGCGTCTATGTTTCACAGTTGGTTGGAACATATTCAGTCAGCAAGACTGCACTCTTGGGTCTTACCAAAGCTGCTGCTGCAGATCTTGCCAAGGAGAACATACGAGTGAACTGTGTAGCCCCAGGCATAGTGAAAACAAAATTTTCCAGTGCTGTAAGTATATCACAAGCACCATTAATTTGTTTCCTTTATAAATAAATTGACTCAGACAATGGAATACACACTTTTATATTGTGTGCGCACAATGCGCCTCAGTATTTCTCTGCTACTGTAGTGGTCAGACTACAGTACTAGTCTCCCTCCTAGGTGAACTGGGTTCGATTCCCAGTGGGGTTTCTCCTGAATTTGCTGAACAATGCTGCTGGTCGGCGGGTTCTCTCAGGAATCTCCTGTTTGCTCTGCCCTTGCATTCCAGTGCTGCTCCATATTCACCTCACTTTACCCTCATCTGCTTTCAAGACGTTGATGTTTAAGAGCTGTCAAAATCTCTCCACTCCACTTATATTTAGTAGTTAGGTAACAGTAATTGTATATTTAATTCATTAACTTTTTAAAATAAACATATACTCTAAAATATATAATAGTCATACTACCTATCATAACATTCATGACTTTTTATTATGTAAGTAAGCAACAGACCCATTTGTTGAATTATTACAAATCCAGCATGGTTACATTTGGTTCAAAACAATGTGTTGTACTAAAACATATGTGGTGTATAAAATGTACAAATTATGTGAAAATTATATTTAAGATACACATGAACAATGTTAGAATAAAATATGGTTCTAGATTACTGCTGATATTGCTGTCAAACAACCTTGTCTTGCTAGTTCATGGTTGATTGAGCAGTTCTGAAAGCAACCTCTGAAAATAATTCCCTGCCCGTATCTGCAATTATTTTATTAACACACATAACGAACAGTATGCTCCTGCTTGCAAGTGAAGTTGGCAGCAATTTGGGAAGAATATTTGTGTCTTTAACAACATACAAAAAGTGTGTTTAAGTTTGTGGCCACTTATTTTTTTATTCATGTTTGTGTTTGAAACATAAGAGTAATAATTGTGTAGCAATTCTGCTTACTATAAAGGCCATTTTTCTGAGCCCTGCTAAAGTTCTACTTTTGGTTACTGTTTACGTATCCTTCCGGTAAACATAAACATTGCCATGTGACTTATACATTTTAACTGTTAAATACTTTGTTTACTGTTTTCCAATGAATTTGGTTGTATTTCAAACACCAATATTTACGAATTTTCATAATTTAGGTCTGTAAATATATTTAGGTCAACTTTATGACTGTTTAACAGTCTCTTCTTTTAACTGTACTTCTTACGGTTAGTTTTACATGTTAACATATTTGTTTTATTCATGATATAGCACATTACACGTAATATATGTTAATATTTTGCCACGACTGTGTTTAACCCAGTTACAGCTATGGGGGAAAGAACTGTAGCACCTATTGAAACTCTTGTCATTGATGTGTGTTGGGTAATTTAGTTGGAAAAAACGGCCTCAGTTGGAATACATATTCAAAGGAAGGAGCAACAAGTCCAATGAAAAAGACAGTAAATTCTAGTATGTAACTCTTGTCACTTAGTTTTTGTAAGTAGTAGCAACTAACTTCAAAGATAGTAATGAACATGCACACAAATAGACCTACCATAATTTATATTCCACTCATATTTCTTTCGTACTTACTTAGTTTATACTAGGTCTATTTAATTATTTAATTAAAATTTTCTGGCTATACTTTGTAATTTGTTGGGATTGTGGCAAACATTCAAATCACAGAAATGTAAGCACATTACACAATTGTTTTCCAAACACCTGGGACAAATTTACAAAGTTTTGATAAATAAACAGACGTGATTTTCTAATAATCAATTTCATCATAAAAACAGTTCATGGTTAAAACATGAATTTTGCACATCTAATGTTTGCAACCACACACACACACACAGGCCCAGTATATGCAATACCCTTTCACACACAGTGGTCATTGCACATATTACAATATATTTATTCCTTCTGTTGAAACACAGATTTATTACATCATTACTTGCTTACGTAGGTTTAAAAAAAAAAAAATGTGTACAAACTTTATGTGGTAATTTTAAGTATTTTTTCGTAGGAAGAAAAATTAACACTTCATTCAGCAACAAGCAAATCGCCAATTTCATGTCACCGTACTTCTGCCAACTTTGTATTTGTAACTGTCCTGCCATCACATCTAAAAGTATTATAATAAGTATTAAAGCATTAAAATCTAGTTTCAGTTGTAAATTACAAATAAAAATAATTTTTGTTGTAACAAGTATAAATATTTCAAAATTGAAAATGCGCATAGTTTTCCTGCTACTAGTGTTGCGAAACTTTCAGATATATATTGACACATACCAACGTGCTGCGCAGTGCATATGCGCTCTCTACGGGCGACTTTGCCCCATCTCGAGCCAAGGAGAGGCTCAGCGCACGTCAGTAACAACAGCGCACGTCAGTAACAACAGCAAAGTAATTTCACGTGCCGAGCAAAGAGACTCCACGTGTTGGACAGCAGTGTACGTAAAAAATGATTAATGTGTTTAATTATGGAATGTACGGCCCACCTGGAATCCCGCATGCAAGTGCCACCTCCGTGAATAAATAAAATATTCTTGATGAACCACTACCCTACTTTTAGCTGTGGAAGAAGTTCCAGAGCGAACCCACGAGATGGTAGCACCCCTGCGACCTTGTGAAGTTACATCCCGTCAGCCTCAGAAAGGGGTGTTTTAATTTGTCGTCGCTTCTACGTGGGTAGATAAAAAATGAGTGGCATTACCGCAACCCTGATATACCTAACTCTGCGCTGGAAGGCTACTCTACCCCGCACCCCAGAAGATCGCTGATGGAACGATTTTTCAATATAAGGAAGTCTAAGAGCACGCTCCAGCAGAGATGCTGGGCTCACCGGCCGCGTAGGTCAGTGAGCACTTTCTAATCTGTGGAAGACCTCTCTCTCTTCTCCTTAGCCTGCGACATGGCTCAACCTCCAGAAGCCTGCGAGACGGCTTCGAACAGCCTCTGCAGACTGCGAAGACTGCACTAACCCTGCAGCTTGAAGAAGGTTTGTCCACAACTGCACCAGCAGACCGTATTGGTGGCTCACCTCTAGGGGTAATCCAACATCCTGTAACCTTCAACCTTTTACCCCACTCAACTTCCATGACTCCGCAGTAGCAGGTTATCGTGACTTAATTTACCCTTCTGAATAATCCCTGTAAATTTTGCCTGTTGCAGTATGTAATACATTCTAATTACTAATATAGCTAGTTAATTAATATTGTATAAATTTCCCGGGACTTTCCCCATTTCCAAAATAATGTAATAAAACTTACATGATTCTTAAATTGTTTGCTTACCATCATTTTAATGTAAATTCAAGTCATTAGTAATTTTTGTATTTTTGTGTGTGTTAGTAAATTTTTTGACAGATGCAATAAATAAATCCCACTGGAGACTAGCCGTGAGACGCACCAAACTCTACAGGAAACAGAGTTTGCAGAAAGCCTTAGTCTGCACAAGTCATGCCGCAGCTCCTGGGTTTCCGGTGTGTTCCCGCGCCTACCTCCAGTGACGTCCCAATACCGGACTGCACATCTACACATCAGGGCCTTGGGTGTGACTGCACAAACCATGCCCCCAGGAATGCACGTCTGCGGAAGGGTCAGGGGACAGAACTGATACATCATAAGAAGGGTGGGGTTCAGTGTCGTATACGTAGAGAATGCCGTGCCTTAGAGAGAGCTCTCAATTCCAACCCCACAAATGAAACCACAAGCGAGGTCAAACCTCCTCCTTTGGAACCTAGTCGGTACCTAAGCCGCTATCACCTTTCGTCCCCATAGATCATTGGTCCCCTTTGAATAAGTATTTAGGTGCCTGTTGGTCATAATACAACCCGAAGGAAACTCACCCTAATCAGCTGTAGCCCTCACCACCGGTAGCAAGCGTTATCCCAACCCAGGTAGACCCTCTGAAGGACGAACCGAACACGTGCTTAATTAAGTTGGCTTTCAGGAAGATGGTCCGGGTTCGGCTCCCGCCTAAGGTAGCCCCCAAGCCGTGCGTAGTATTACAAATTACGTTCCAGCACGTCGGCCTACTCAATCCATACGAATAACCTCGATCTCTAGTCAGACCACCCACCCCCACCCTCATAATCGCTTAAACTTAATGACATCTCCCAACACCGGGACAACTGGCGTCCCATCCCGCCTCTTGGCAACCATAGTAGTGAGGAAGATAGAACTCCCGGGGCGGGAAACTATCTCGTTCTGCCTCACTATGGGGTTTGACCCCTCTTTTCCGACTGTATCCTCCCTTTAAGCGGCCATCCGCAGAATCTAAAACCACCACGGCCCACCGGACCAATACATTTGCCAACATACCGCGGTAGGCTTACCTGACGGACTAGAGAGGGTGGTCAGTGCCTTAACCACCTACCCCTCGAAGTAGGGTGTGTGTCAATATATATTAATATATATATGAGAGGGAGATATATAGATAGAGAGAGATACACATGCATATATTTATGTGTGTATATATATAATGTAAAGTTTAAACTTACAAGCACTAGAAAACCACATATACAGAATGAGGCAAAAGTCGTGCTCCATAGGTATGTAGTGTCAACTGTTGAAATGGCTATTCAAAGCTGTGTGCAGTGTATTTAAACCCTGTTTTCTTTTTTTTCCACTGAAGATAGAGCAGCATAAGTGGAAATTGAGTCAAGGTGTCACACATAGATCAGTCGCAGGGGAATCCAACTGGTGGAATCTACATAGCCAGATCAATCAGTCAACAGTAGGACAGTTAATCAAATGTTTTAAAGAAACAGGAAGTGTTGCTGATTACCGTCAAAGTTGAAGACCAAACACCACAACTAACCCAGAAATATCAACAGCAGTGTTGGCACATCTTGCAAGAAGCCCCAAACAATCAAAGAGTAAATTAAGTCAAGAAACTGGAGTGAGCCAACGATCAGTTATGCGCATACTGCATCGACATTCCTTCCATTCTTACAATGTTCATATTGTCCATAATTTGCATGGTGATGACACAGATTGCCAAAAACTATTTTGTGAATGGTTTATGGATTATGGTAATCCAGCCATACTCTTTAGTGATGAACCCTTGTTTTAACCAAGTGGTCACGTCACTGCTCAACTACCGCTTTTGGTCTGACAGTTATCCTTATTGGAGCATTGACAGTCATGTGCAAAATGACCCTAGGGTCATAGTATGGGCTGGAAAATGGGAAGAGCACTTGACGGTCCATATTTTTTTGATAGGGTAACAGGTGTAACATACCTCCTTTTGTTGTAGACGTTCTTGATGGATTATCTCAATGATGTTCCACTAGGACAGAGGAGGGATATGTTTTTTCAGCAGAATGGAGCACCACCATATTTTGCATTGATTGTGTGGTACTTTCTAAACCACACATTTCGTAACAAGTGGATAGGACAACATGGACCCATCAAATGGCCCCCAAGATCACCCAATCTTATGCTGTTAGATTTTTTCTGTGCGGTCATCTAAATTTGGTCGTGTATCTAACATGTTTAGGGACTCTTCTTGAACTGAAAGAGCGACTAACTGTGAAATGTTGGAAAATTTTTCCAGAGATGCTGCAACATATCAAGACATCCTGCTACCACAGAATTGAACTTTTTTTTGCATGCTGAATGTCAACAGTTTGAGCACATTCTGTAGATGCAACATATCTTTCATTTGTGCTACCTGTGTGTTTCTGGACAGATGAAATTCCATATGCTACCTGTGTATAGTCATTTTAGCAGTGACACTACAATCCTACTGTGTGTGGCTTTTTCCTTATCCTGCACAATTCAAAAACTGTTATTGCATGGAATGCAAATTATGTTTTCGCATAATTTACAATATTACAGCCACATTTATAGTAAATTATCACATTTCCTGACAGCTTTCATTCTTCCTGACATTTCCCTGTATCCAGGTTTTCCAAATGAGTGACAGCCATGAATTTTAAATGAACCAAAACAAAATTGTAAAATGTTTAAATTTTATAAATAATTTTATTTTCACTATTTAATCCAGGATTAAATGCAGTCAAACTAAAAGCCTGTGTTTCTTATTTTATGTAATCCAATCTGTATTGCTGCTCAAGAATGTTTTGTTTGTGTATTTTTTGGTAGTATGTGAATGTGGTCAAGTGGCCATTCAATTTTAGTACCCTTGATTGATGTTCTACATTTTATCCTACCCGGAGAGGTAAACCACTTTTTGCCACTCCAAACTTTCAACTTTTTAAATCTTCAAAAGGTTTCAACATAATCGTGGCCATCTGCTGTGTTTTCAGCTCTCCTCTGGTTAACGAGAGCTGTCGTATAATTCTTGATTTTTTCATGCTGTACATCACTACAATTGGCATAATTAACTTGTTTATTTTCCAAACATCTTCACGGCATCACTTAATGCATAATGATAGTCATTAAGTACACTGCAATGTAATTTTTTACATATGTCAGAAGTATACAAAATGGGCAGAAAAGTAAATTCAAAGAAGGGATTTCAAAAATGCTCTGTTAACTACAAACAGTATGTATCTGTCGACACACTATATCCAAATTCACTTACACTTCCATTGGAAAAACAACTTATGTGATAAAAATTTGTGGGATTTATTTCTGGAAATAGTGTAAATGAGCTCTAGACATGAAAAACAGATGTAAGTAAGTTCAACCTTAGCTAACTCCTTTATGTAAAAGTTTTGGCTGGCCTACTAACCTGTAGATAATTTTGTAGCTAGGTATGGAGTACTGTAAAGTATTATTTGTAGACAGAATGGCTGTGACATGTCTTTAAACTTTAAAAATACTTTTTTTTTTTAAATAAGTCCGTATGCATGTTCACAGCGCTGACTTTTTTTTTAAATGTTTACTGTAGTTAAAAATGTTTGTATTCCAGTTTTGACTCTGTCACTCAAAGATTTCTTCTTCTTTTTATATTATATTTAATATGTAGCAATTCAAGGTTCCGCAGAAGGCCAATAATACTAGTGGATAATAGCAATATTTGTTATACCAATTTTTAAGAGTAAACTGAACATGTATAGTCAAAAATTGTGTGTTTCAGCTGCATGAAAGTGAGGGAACCAGAGAAGCTGTTGTTGCTCAGGTACCTTTAGGGAGGTGAGTATTCTAATAACAAAATTTAATTAATTCTAAAGAGAGAGTATAGTGAGTTGTGATTTCAGTATTTCTCTAACTATAATATTACAGGTTGGTGCCAAAAGAATTTTAGTGACGTGATATTTTATGCAGGGTAAGCAATTTTAGCACCTAAATACTGACACATGCCAACATACTGCGCTGTGCAGATGCACGTTCTACGGGCGACTTCACCCCATCCAAGAGCAGCCAGAGCTCAGGGCATGTCATAACAGTGGCAAGAATACTTAAAACGTATTGAGCAAGGAGACTCTACAAGCTGGCGACACCGTCGAACCAGGTCAATGCGTATTAACCCAGTTTCTCTAGCCAGGTCATCTACATCCACCCCTACCATTGCCTAATCAGTGCTCACAGCATCTCATCCCTGGACAACTGGCATCCTGAATGTTGGCAACCATAGTAGTGAGGCAGATAGAACTCCTTGGGTCGGAAACTATCTGGTTTTACCTCACTCTAGGGTTTGACTTCCCTCATCTCCGATGTCTCAGGGAGGGCAGTCGGCACCCGAACCTCTATCCCCTTAATCCAAAGAGGAAATGCGCGCATCAATACTAAAATTATTATAGTTCGTTCACAGTTTCTTTGGATGTTTCTCAAGCCCTGCTAAATTTATATTTTTGGTTACTGATTATGTATCCTTCCACTACATGTAAACATAAACATTGCCATGTGACTTTTACTTTTATAACTGTCAAATGCAGTGTTTACTGTTTACAGCTGTTCAAAGAATTCTGTCATAATTAAAAAACCATTACATACGGATATTCACAATTTAGGCCTATAACAATATTTAGGTCAGCTTAATGACTCTTTAATAGTGTCTGTATTGACGATAATTCTTACAGTTTTTATTTTAGCTACATTGTAAATACATCTGTTACACACGATATAGCATATTACCCATAATATACATTAATATTTTGCCACGACTTTGTTTAACCCTGTTGCAACTGTGGCGGGAAGAACAATAGTATTTTATTTCTTGTTATTGATGTGTGCTGGGTTATTTAGTTAAAAGGACGGCCTTAGTTGGAATAAATATTAAAACGAAGAGCAACCAGTCCAATGAAAAAGACAGTAAATTCAAGCGTGCAACTCATCACTTTTTTTTTGTATGTAGTAGAGACAAAATTAACAGACAGAGGTGAACACACACACAAATAGGTCTACTATAATTTTTTCCAGTTCATATGTATTTGCATAGGTACTTAATTTTTACTAGGTTTAATTAATTATTTATTTTAAATTTTCTGTCTGGGCTTAGTAATTTGTTGAAATTGTGGCAAACATTCACATCACAGTAATGTAAGTACTTTACACAATTGTGTTTCAAACACCTAGGGCGTAGGTACGTGATAAATAGACATGACTTAAAAATAATTAACATTGTCAAAAAAGCAGTTCACTGTTAAAACTTAAAATTTTGCCCGTCCAATATTTGCAGTCACATACACACGGAGTCGGCTTAACAGCTACGACGCAGCCACACCCTTTTACAGACAGCAATCAGCACACACATTACAGTATTTTTATTTCTGCCGTGGAAGCACAAATTTGTCACATCGTAACATGCCTAGGTGGGTTTGAAAAACACATGTACAAACTTGATGTGGTAATTTGAAGTATTTTTGTATGCAAGAATAATTAATCCTTCATTGTGCAACAGCACGCCACGTCATGTCACCACTTCAACACTTCTGCCAACTTAAGATTTGTTACACTCCCGCCATCACATCTAAATACATTAAAATAAGTATTCGAACATAATCTTATTTTAGTTATAAATTACAAATTCAAAATCATTATTTTGCTGTAAAGTATGAAATATGCTAAAATTGAAAACATGTATTGTTCTGCGATTCATACACAAATTTTGCCATACAAATGAGATAGAGAGATCGTCACTATAAAACTTACCGCGACACTATCTAGAGTTCCACTGATCTTCAGGGGGTGGCGTGCACTACTTCCAGGACCAAGTATTCATGCACCCAATCACAGTGTCTGCTAACACATACATACACAAATGTTTATTTACAATGAATATAGAACATTACCACCCATCGAGACTAGCCAAAGTCTCCAAGAATTTAATGACATACATTCACTGTGTACAGTAAGTCACAACTGGTGATAACACACTACTGATCTGGCAGACGGTACAGCTTATGTACAGGTCTACACAGATGTCCCTTCTGCATGCGTAAATCCACCACTCGAGTAAAGTCATCCTTTTCAGAGTGGAGCTTAACAACCCTTGCTAAGCACCAGCCCAGGGGTGGAACACGCTCTTCTTCAACCAGAACTAGCTCTCCCACAACAAGTCCTGATTGCTGGATTTGCCACTTCCCCTGGGGTTGTAGTTACTGCAAGTATTCTTTATACACTGCAAGTATTCTTTATAACAGCATATCCAGAACTGGTTGGCTGGTGCACATATCATTTTCCATCTTGTGGACAAACACATAAGGTATCATCAAACTCTTCATAAGATTGAGGTACAGCAACAAGAGGCCTACCCACGAGGAAATGCCCGGGTGTGAGTGCTACCATGTCACATGGATCAGAAGAGACTGGCGTAAGGGGCCATGAATTTAGGACAGCCACAACTTTAGTGTTGAGCGTAATCATTTCCTCAAGTGTCAGAAATGTATTGCCGATTGTATGCCTATGGTATTTGGCTGATTTAACTGCAGCTTCCCACAACCCTCCCTGATGAGGAGCTGCAGGAAGCAGGAAATGAAAATTGATTTAATAAGCCAAAGAAAAGTTTTCCAGGAGCGGGGATTTGAGCAACTGCTTATCAGACTGATGAAGTTGCAGTGAAGCACCAACAAAGTTGGTGCCACACTTGGAATACAGACTAGTACATACACTTCATCTTGACACAAATTAAGTAAAAGCAGCAACATAGCTCTCTGCAGTCAGATGTGCTACAACTTCGATGTGGCTAGCTTTAGTGGCAAAACATATGAAGATAAATAGGTATGCCTTCTGGGTATCACAATGACGCATCTTATTAACTCTGATGGAGATTAGTCCAGCATAGTCCACTCCAGTCTGCACAAAAACTCTAGCAGATGTGACTCGTTCAGTGGGTAAGTCAGCCATTAGTGGAGGACTGCTGACAGACCGGCACCTGAAGCAACGTGCACATTTGAAGACCCTAGACTGGATCAAGGATCGAGCTGACAAAACCCAACATTTTTGAGACACAAGAAGAAGTTCCAGTTTGCTTGTATTCACATACCATGACATATACTGAGCGGAAGTACGCATAGATAGACAGAGAAGCATTAACTATCATTGCTGGCATCAAGAAGTTCCACAATTATGTGTATGGACGACAATTTGAGATATGCATTGATCATAAACCGTTATTAGGGCTGTTTACTACCGACAAGATCCCTCCACACATCATATCGCCCTGAATGCTTCGCTGAAGTGTTATGCTAAGTGGTAACAATTTTGTGTTACAATACAAGCCAGGGCCTAGTATTGTCAATGCAGATGGCCTTAGCCGTCTTCCACGATCCACCGCTCAGGCAGAGGTATCAGCGCCAACTGAAGTTCTTCTTCTTGAAGCATTAGATGCCCCCCCTCTGATGGCACATTAGATTGCTGAAATGACCAAGAAGGAACCTATACTATCTAGAGTTTCCTCTTGGATTTGGAGGGGATGGCTACTACATGCTTGTTATCAGGGAACAGTGCGAATGAAGGCATTGGCACGCAGCTCTGTTTGGTGACCTGACCTCGATAAGGAAGTGGAAGAGATGGTACAGTAGTGTGAGATCTGTCAATGTACATGTCACTCACCACCAAAGACTCCTAATCATCCATGGGAATGGATCAGGTAGCCATGTTTACATATACACGTGGACTTTGCTGATCCTATTCAGGGACAGGTATTCCTGGTTGTCGTTGACTTGTACTCAAAATGGCTTGAGGTGCTGCCAGTGCCATATACTGATGCTAGAAGTGTCGTTGCATCACTGCAAACCCTATTTGCTTTTCATGACATTGCAGACGTGATAGTTAGTGACACTGGAACTGCATTCAGTGCTGCTTTTGCCAACTTAGCAGACAATAATGGCATTAGTCTTGATTAAAGTAACTCCATTGCATCCTTCATCTAATGGTAAGGCAGAGAGGGTGGTTCAGTCAGCAAAAGAGATGCTGAAATGAATGAGTGGCAGTGACCTTTCACAGCATCTAGCTAGAATGTTGTTAACACAACACATAACGCCTGCTTACTTATAAGTTGTCAACAGATAACATGCCTCGACAGAGTACACCCAGATCTTGCAGAGTAGATGAAGCAAAAGCAAGAGGACAACAATATTTCAGTTGCAGACCTGCCAATCTTTACGGTTCTGCCATAATTTTTACAGGTAAATGCAGTTCTTACGTTTTTATGGAAGCGGCACAAATTTTCCGTTTTATGTTTCTGTCGGCCTGAAATTTCTGTTCGTCACGCTGGCCGTCTTTGTTGTCAGTCACAAATACCTTTACTGATAGTGGTTGCGTTTTTCTCAAGCTGCCATCGTAGACTTTTACATTTGTTGTCCCAAGCAGCATGAAGCAATAAATTACTTAATTCCAGAAGGGGACTTGGGTGTTTAGTTGTGGGGGAGTTGCAGGCCGCGTCGGTGAGAATTTTTTGTAGTAGTAATGTATCGCTGCCTCTGCCTTACTCTCCCTGTCGTGTTTTACTTCCCTCTTCCCGCCTATTTCACTGTAAAAACAGCAGCACATTATAGACACAACAGTCTGTAATGTGTGCAAATAAAATGTGTTCTTATGTACCATATTTTGGCGAGTAAGGCCGTGTGCGTGTATAGGCCTCTTAAGAAGTTTTTGATGAAAAATTCGGGATGATTATATTTCAAATAGGCCACACTAAATTTTTGTATTCTCGTAAACATTGCTATGGAGTGTTGCCGCGGTGTTTTCATTGGTTTTTAGACTGTTGCAATTGTAGGTTGTAAGTAGTGGGAGCATAAGGATCTTGGGTAATATTATTTCTAGTTTTTTTACGATGTAGTTTGGGTAAGGGTTTCGGTTAATATATAAATTGCTTTCGCATTAATTTTCATTTGCTTAGCTCCATGTTATTAGAAAAGACACATTAAAAATTCACATACTGCAGAAATTATTGTTGGATTTCTTGAAATCATTTTACTCAAGATTTGTGAAACCAAGTGAAATAAAGAACATTGATTTACTGGAAGTAAATTATCGTGATGAGGCCAATCCAAAACAAACCAGTGACTTAGTTGTGGGATGTGCCACACAAAGAATTGTTGCCATTCTACTGGAACAAGAAAAATAAACAATTTTTTTCAATAGTCCACAAATACTACATATCTGGTTTTGATTATATTATTCACAAATTTCCTTTAAAGAGTGAGATTCTTAAAAAAGCACAGGTTGCTCATATTGAGAACATTGAAAGAGTAAATTTCAGTGATGTAAAGTATTTCGTTGACTTGTTTCTTACAATTTTACCTGTTAAAAGTGGTGAATCCAGAGATATTGCTGTAGATGAGCTGCAAAAACAGTTCACGTCTTTGCAAATAGAAGAGTTGCCAGCAATTATTTCCAAGCAAGACAGAATTGATGCTGTTTGGCATGCATTGGTAGCATAAAAAAATGCAGACACTTCTTTGAAGTAGGAGAGAATCTCCAAAGTCGTGTTGGCTATTTTGTTGGTGCCACACAGAAATGCTGTATGTGAGCGATTTTTTAGTGTGGTTAAAAAAAATAAAACTGTATTCAGGTCATCATTAAGTTGTAGAACAATTCAAAACATTTCTGTTCTGAGGAGTACTTCTCTAGTGTGTTACAACAGAAGTTATAGTGAAGACTTTATAAGTGCTAAGAGAGTAACTTCACAGTATTTGCAGAGCCAAAGTGAATAGCCATTAGTATGATTTTTGACAGGGGAAGTTTATATTAGGTGACTATCATTCATGTAGATTGTGTAATAATGGTGTGGTGTTTTGTGGAATTCTATAGGCCTGTGACAGTTATTAACTGAGTTTCCAGAAGTTCTGTAATTAGTACGATAAGTTTTTGCAAGTGTTTGCATTGGGATTGTTTTAACTTATATGAGAGTTGGCGAAAACAGAAAAAAAAACACAAAAAAAGTTTGGTAAGTAAATTTATGTGGAATTCATATAATAGAATTTGTTTATTTTATGTTGTAGAAAACTAAGTTTTGTACATTATTTTTATTTTTGGTTTAGTAGAATTGCATTAATTTGCATATTGTGTTCTATTTGTGTATACGAATTTTTCCACTTATTTATGGTGAACAGCTGTGTTTTACTAACTAATGTGAAATTC
This sequence comes from Dryococelus australis, assembly GCA_029891345.1. NCBI lineage: Eukaryota > Metazoa > Arthropoda > Insecta > Phasmatodea > Phasmatidae > Dryococelus > Dryococelus australis. The sequence goes on from CM056993.1 coordinate 103,501,307, forward strand.
AGCGAGCTATTTACGCACTATGTGGAAAATTTTAAGATTTTACTGATAGACAACTTGAGAAGTTTGGTAGTCTGCAGTTGCACCTCTGAGGTTCTCACCACAGGACCGAGTGTATGCAGATGAGGACCAAAACAGGTGCCAGCCATTATTGTTGAGGTGAATAGTCCTCTGTTGTACAAGATGATCACAAATGATGGAGTGCAGATGAACCGGCATGTTGACCAGGTACTGCCAAGGCAACTCCCCTCCCAGGAAGACAGTAGTATACAGTAGAAACTATCCATCGAATTTCAGGGGACTGACATAAAAATTCTGTAGATGTGGACTTGACATATTAGTTACCGGAAAAAATAAACCAACCTCATTAAACGTTATTTTGAACATATTCATTAGCCTATGTTAGGTATTTAGTAAGTTTAATTAAAATAAAATAATGCAAATGGGAATATTAAAGAACATTTTTTCGTTACACTCACACTCAAACGTGGTAAACCCTGTATTTAAACTCCTCTTTTAAAATCACTTGCTCAGAAATCCATACATATGTATGTATAGTCTACACTGAATTTTTTTATTCCTGTAAATATTGTTAAGTTACGATTCCATGCAAACATAATAAATTCGAACTTAATTTCTCCACTACAAAAAAATCTCAGACAGAAAACTTTTATTATGTTTACAATTAAACGTTGTGTGATAACTATTTCACAGATGGTTGTGTGTCTTAAGAAAGGAAAAACACTGCAAAATTTTGCACAAAATGGTGTCTATCAATGTGTACTTGTGGCGCTGCAGCAGTGGCCATGCAAACTATGTAAGATATCTTTCTCTTGTACTGCAGCAAAATTATTTTCTAATGTACGACTTCAAAATTGTTATTGATAGAATGTAGTGGATAGGGTTTCCTTAATTTTGAGTTGCCTTTTCTTACTTTACGGGCATATTTATTAGTTACATTTTCATACATAATGCATTCGTAATTTTCATGAATAAATATTCATGTGAAAAACTATAGTTACGAGTATTGGCAACGTCACATCGTGAATCAATATCTTGAAAATATGGCACCGCTGTTGTCGGTGGTGATTGTTACCAACATGGCTGTCACAGTAAATAATGCAGTTCTTGTTGATAATCTAATAAAATTCTGTAGTATATATTTCTTATTTATATGTACTGTATTCCCAAATTTTATAAATTTTTTTCTATTTCGTGCTCTCTAAATACACAATCTGTAGCCTGAGTTGTGTGTTATAATTTTTTGTTTCACAGTGCAAGTTAAGTGTGACATCGCGACTCAACAAAAGTTATTTCGGAAGTTATAAATTACATAAATAGGACTAAATTGATGCCCTCGGGTAAGACCCGAGACGAACATTGACACAAATACTTACTGGTAATTTGGGTGCCAGTGGTGCTTCCCAATCACCGCACTATTCAGACTCAGGGTTCTCAGTGATGCCGTGGGTTGTATGTGTTCATCTCACTTGTGCGTACTTACAAACACATAAGCAATACTAAACTTTTTACTAAACACTTAATAAATTATATGTAGCTAGGACACTGTCACTACTGAATAAAAGATATAAGTTCACTGTAGATTTGCTTTTATTGTTATTATGCATACACAACAACATGCCAATAGAAGTATGACTATCTCGGTCATGACTTGCCAATTCCCTATGGGTGCTCCCCAGCCCGCAATTACTCTAGAGTGCATGCCTAGATGGATGATCTCACCGAGGTGCGTGAAAGCACAGCCTTCACAAGAGAAAAGGGCCGACAGCCGCTAGGGTGGACTGACTGTTTTTCCCTGAAGACAGAACATGGTGAATTACAAATTAAACCCTTAATACATATTAACACATGTGATTATTCGGCATCACTAACGTAAACTCGTCAGGGCTCGGCCTCCAGCACGTGGGTAGTGTGGTGACAGCCTATACACAGAGCCGGCTAGGACAGGAATAATTGCACTGTACACTAATTACAAAATTACATAAACCCATAAATGATACATGAAACAAGATGGGACACGAGATCTACAATAAACACACACACGTGTGAAAACAAGCTTAGATGACACATGCCACTGGATGAAGTTTGTAACGGACCATGTGGTGCAGGTGAAATTGCAATATTTCTACGTGGAAGCGGCAAACTAAATTCAGACAAAAGGTTATTCTTGCTGAGAAAATTATTCTCCTTATGACTGTAGTGGTAACATGCATGTAACGTGCCTGATGGCGGTAAAATCGGACGTTAATGTGACCGCGTGGTCAAGTACAAAAAGCATCAATTAACTTGAAAAATACATTAAACCCTGAATAAAATTGGCATAGATATTGCACAAACAATGTTACATAAATAAGCTCTCAAACGCAACGATGGTGTATACAAAGACTTGATGTCGGTCGGCCACGTGGTTATACGTGATGTCGCTGTAAAATATTCAAACACGAAAAATATCCTCAAATACATAAATAAAAATAAAGCCCTTAAAATTGCATGTAGCAATAATGCAGAAGTTACAATGAAACGCCATAAACATAGGCGGATGGCACCTGATTCAAGTTGCACGGGTCGCGTGACCTCTCTGACATATTTCTCCTCCTTCTCCTCGATTAAGTTAAAAAAGGCGCAATAAATTAATAAAGCAGAAGCATAATGCTGAGGAAAATGTCTGGCAAAACGCACACAAGCGAAGTTTAACTGGTAAACTAAATTGAATATAGAAACTTAAATCAGTGGACAAAAGTTGTAGTGTGTACGTGACAGTGTCTTACCTCGCCAGTTCTCCTCGACAGACTGTCCAGAGACAAGCGTCGCACGGACCTACCATGGCCGCCCACTGGGTTCACATATACGGAAGTGCTACGCACGCCGAGTAATTATTCAATTATTGAAAATAAAATGGCACAAATTAAATTAAATACTGTTTTACATTTCTATAATTTTCGTATGAATTTTTCATATTATTTTAGTGTCTTTTTATGACGGTTTTCATGCCGGAATATTAAGTGTTCTTAATCTCGGTGCGCGGGCACTTTGAATTTTCTATTTGTATTACTTGTGCATGTTTACGTAATGTGTTAAGTACTGAATTTGTATGCCTCGAGTACAGTTGACTTACACTTTCTTGTTAATACTTCGTTGTTTAATGGTCGGAGAATGTAATTTTTGGTAATGCTACAGAAATTTTTGTTTTATCATAGCAGATTAAATTAAATTTTGAGTTCGCCTAAAATATACTTTTTTAGCATTGTTTACATAGGAATTTGGTCGGGATCACAGAAGATGCTCGTTGGACACGGATGTTCGGTTTAAGCAAGTTCGATAGTTTGAATTTCGACTGTAGAGGAACCAGCTGATACAGGAAATAATGTTGCACTAGCTCCAAATATCAATGAAGAAGAGGGCCAAACTTCTACACAAGACACTAGGAGGGAGATGAAAGGAGAACAGGAGCTACAACCACTGTCACCATTCGAGGAGGTAGAGTTTGGTGGATTGCACCCAGTGTGCCCACATTCAGAAGACAGATAAGCTCCTCCCAGTGTTGTCAGATACAGGTAAATGGAGTGAAGCTAAACCTCTAACTTGTATCAGTCCTACCAGAGAATCTTCTAAGCCTAGTTAGACAAAGGATTTTGCTATGTAAGGGGGAACGGGTGTTATGTCTTAGGGTATTGGCTCTTGGTGGAGAATGTTGGCGTTTGGCAGCATGACAATTGGGTTATACACAGCATTGTATTGAAGCTAAAATGACTTTAGGATGGCAAACTGTGGTGTTAATACCTTAGTGCAGTGTTACAATTTGTTTTGACAATACAGTAGAACCTCTCTATTACGACCCGTCACGATTCCCAAGAATAGGGTCGTAAAAGAGGGGGGGGGGGGGGGGTCCATAATAAAAAATTTGGAAATTTTTTGGTCAGATTTTGAACCCACCCCTAACCCCTATATCCCCGAACTTGCCATTTTATGCATGAACTTCATGTTCAATTGTCTCTAGCGCATAAAAAACCACTTTTTCAATTAAATCTAAATACGTATGTAAATTTTAATAGCTTTACATCTCCAGATTAATTTGATACCCAAGAATGCCACCCTTGTCGTAAAACAGAAGCCCTAAACACAGTATGACATGGCCATTGAAAGTGTGTGAAAAGATTAGACTATGTATTATTAAAATGTAACTAAATATTGTTGGAGATGCCTTATCTTAGAAGCAAAACACAGAACTTTATTTATTGATTATATATATGAAAATGCATTGGATCACTCGTGTGCTGGGGCTAGCAGCGAATACATTGTAGTGCACACGTAGCTGGGCAAGCACCTAGATCCTCTGCAGTGCGGTCAGTTGCGGCGACCCACATCTGTTGATCGTTCCTAGATCCTCGGGGCTGGGCAGCTGTCGGTCGGTTGCTACAAAATTTTTTTGGCGGACGGGGGCCAGCCGGCCGCCATCAGTGCCATCATTACAGTGTCGGTTCACTTCGTAACAGCGGCCCGGTGTTGATAAAACATGCTGATAGATGTGATTCACGTCATCGTGTTGAATTTTTACTAAATGTAGGCTGTGTGTTGGCGTCTGCACTGGCACGATGAGGACCGGCAATGTTTACAGGAATATCAAAATTTAGTGTGGTCTACTTAAAATATTAATTATCCCGAATTTTTGGCGAGCTGGGCCATGGGGGGAATGAGGTATGGTGGATAGGAAATGCTACTTGCCAGGGTTAAGGGTGCCAGCCCATGGTGCGAGCATGAAATTATACTTGTTAGAGACTCCTCCTCTTGGGTTGTGATGGCCAACGACCGTTGGTCTGCCCCCACGTCCACATCTTGATGGATGTTATCAGTTGAAAGTACCTTTCCGCCAGCCGTAAACCAAACTCCAAATTGCCTCATCTAGTTAGGGATGTCGACTTCCCTGATACGCCAGCTCACTCCCAAAGGATTATTTTGGCTACTATATACCATTATTAAAAACACGTGGTCAATGTAAAGTTACAAGAAAAGTTTACGTTTACCGACAAGTGGTTAATCGTAATAAAACGTTAGTATCTTACCAGTACACATTTATTACAAGTTGTTCCCCATTGGGGCACTGAAGTTTACATACCCCCATTTTAGCCAGGCGGGCTCTTATACAGATGAAATGGCCGTAGGGCCTATGAGCTTAAGTTGCATAGTACGCCTCTATGAGCTTAAGTTGCATAGTACGCCGCGGTCGTGTAAAAGACGAGCAGAGGATGAGAGACCGTGTACTCCGGGCGAGCAATAAACAAGTGGTTCTGGTAGACTAAAGTTAATTTCGCAGAATTACATTATGAATATCAAACAAAGATGAAATGCCTGGAGCACCGCGGCGCGGCGTACTCTCACTAGATTTAAGATGCTACTACTGTCTGTTTGGCCCAGAGGTCGCTCACTGGCCGATGCACCCGTCCAAATATCACGTGACATAATCTTACATAAAGTGAAATAAAATGGATGAAATGGGCTCTACAATGCCGATGAGATGTACACATCAATAGACTCTTAACAACAAAACATAAAAGCACATATTAAAAATAAAAACTTAAATACACACGTTCAACCAGACCGCATTGCCGTGATGCCTCTAGTGCACGAGCTGTCAACAACATAATAATTACGTAAACACAGGATTGCACTCAAATACACTAAAACAATAATAAAATATGAAGAGACCATTTGTCTCGTACTTACTTGGCATGGGTAACATGGGATAATAAAACACTGACATAACATATGGCACTATGTAAACATTGACCCTCAAAATGTGAATACTAAAATTAAACAAAAGCACATGGCATTCAGCATGACATATGGACACTGACATTTGTACAAGTACGTACCTGGTTGCATGGTAACCTAACTTCACATATTTGTGCCCACTGATGCACAATACGGAACACTGACACTTACATAGCATGAGAACATTTGACACTTATACACTAACACTTGTGGCATTGTAGGATGATGACATACACATACTGCACACTCCCTAACATCTGACATAACCCTAATTACACCTTCTACATGCCATTGCACTTGACACATAACATGCACATGGTACGGATTCGTCGACTCAGGTGCTCCACTGTAATGTTGTGTTGCATTCTTGATGTCTGCTGGCACAATGTGGTGAATGGCCTGAGGCCTAGGCTCTGTCGACGTCAAACTTCTGACGTGACCTATACACGCACATGGCCTTGCTCGTCAAAATGTGGCAACATACGAACACATTTTATTTGCAGACACTTACCTACCTTTATTTACTTTACACATAAAATTGACTTCACAAGAAAAAAAAAACAAATGCCCACCAAAAAAATTAGCACATTACGTAGGCATGGGTGCACATAAACTAAAAAAAAAAAAACCATTAAAAAAGGGACATTGAATTAAATTTGGAGTTATACATACACTGATTAAGAAACTAGTCTGTAATGTGTAGCTGTTTTTACAGCAAAAGAGGAGGGATAATGGAAGCGAAACAAGACAGGGAGGAAAAGGCAGAGGTGGTGGCATGTGACTAGGACAAAGAATCCTCACTGATCCCGGCCTGCAGTCCCCCCCCCCCCCAGGGTGTGTTTCCACAGACAATACACCAGTGTCCCCTTCTGGCATGAAGTAATTTATTGCTTCAAGCTGCTTGGGACAATAAATGTCAAAGTCTATGATGTCAGCTTCAGAAATGTGTGACCACTAACATCAGTAAAAGCTAGTTTCCCATATACTAAAAACCATGGATTATAGAAACTTGTACTGCGGTTGGAGAAAAGGTCTACAAAAACAAATCCCGCACATAACTGAAACAGCAGTTCAAGATACCGTGGTTGGCTTTAGATCTGCCTCAAATTTTCGACTTTTTCGACCCAAACTTTTCACGGTCCTTGGGATTGGGTCATAATAGAGAGGTTGTCGTAATAAATGGGGTCGTGATAGAAGGTTTTACTGTACATTAACAGTTTTGGAACTACAACATATAATGTAATTTATAGATTATAAGAATGAAAGGGAGAGAAAGAAAGGTAGACCATTGGTTCAAATATAGGCTGCTCACTGTAAACTGAGCACTTTTGAAAGCCCTGTTTAAGATGTATTTGTATGCACATTGCATATTCCATTGCCATATGAAAAATTAACATTGCCATGGCCTGATCACTTTTCTCATGTATTGGTCAAACGAAACTGTGGAATTATTATAAAAGTAAATATTTGAAATGTTGCTTTATTTTTACACTTTATGTATTAAAGATCACAGAGCAAAAGAAATCATTTTAGTACTCAGAAATGCTTGATGCCGTCTAGTGAGACACACCGCACTTTGAGACTCTGGGATCTCAGGGATGTTGTGGATTCTGTGTGTTCATATCACCCGTGCGTACTTACAAAACTCTTTCCGTACTACAAAGATGCATACTTTTCAACTGGTAAGATTGGGTTTATTTAACCAAGTTACATTTCGTGCCAAAATGAAAGTTTACGTTTACAACTCGGACGTGACTAGCTAGTTCCTGTGGGTGATTCCCCCAGCATGTTACTCGACTTGCATACTCCTAGATGGATGACTCCGCGGTGCATGAGAGCACAAAATTCACAGGGTAAGGGGTCTACAGCCACTGTAATGGACTATAGATTTTACCAGGAGAAGGGACATAGGAGTATGAACATGAAACACTACATGTGCGTTTTATCCCTGTCACTAACGCCTACTTGTTGGGATACATCCTCGAACCACGTGGTGTGTGGCGATGTTCAATACACATAACGGGTTAAGAAGGAAAATGATAGCCGTACAAAAATACATAAAAATCACAATGAACATGGGGCACAGCATGAATAGGCATGCGGATGCATGAAACAATTCTTAGATGGCACGGATGCCGTTGGATGAAGTTCTTAGCAGGCCCTGTGTGTAGATGTAACATACATTATTTTTCGTGAAAATCGGTAAATTATTTCCGGCCAAAATGATCACTGCATTAGGAAAATTATTCCCTTCACTATGCAAGCATACAAAAGCTCTTAGCGCGCCTGATGGCTGGAAAATTCAGACGTATGAAACGACCATGTGGCCATACACAAAAAGCATCAAACATGAAAATCACAAGAATCCTGAATGAAAACAATAAATATTACCCTGAGATCAATTACGGTGCACATGATATTACATGAATTAGCCCTCTAAACATGTGGATGGTGCAGATACGGGCTTGGCGGTAGCGAACCATGTGGCCGTAACACAATTTAACATGACAAAAACTCTGAAATAAGAACATACAAATATAACCCTCAACATTGCTTGTCGCAAATAAGCAGAAGTTACAATAAAAAGCCCTTAACATGGGCAGATGGTGCCTGATACACAAGTTGCGTGGGCTTCGTGGCCTCTCCAACATGGTCTCCTCTCATCTCGTTTAATTTGAAAAAGTCACAAGGGCTACAAATTATTAGATTATGCTGGGGATGTCTGGCAAAACATATGCAAAGCAAAGGTTAACCGGCAAACTAAAAGGAACTATGGAACTCCAACTCAGTGCAAAAGTATGAAGTGCGTACATGACAGCATCTTATCTTGCCAGCTCCTCTAGGAGGACTGCCCAGAGGCATGGGTTGCGGAGCTATCATGGCTGCTCATGGGGTTCACACAAGCGGAAGTGCTATGCACGCCGAGTAAAAATATTCATATACAAAGTTAAATGGCACACAAGTCAATACAGAGTAACGAAAGCTAATTAAATCTGGAAATACTGTTGTTAATTGACTGTATTTTGAAGGCATTCTCACCTGAATATCAGTGTCCTGTTCTTCAGCGCAGCGCGCACTTTGCATTTGAAACATAAACATTGCACAATATTTGGAAAAGAACATTTTTACACTTTATAACATATTTGACACTGAAAGAAATACACAGTACACTGAAAATAAGTATCCCGTCTTGGGAATGTCCATGGTTATGGCAGGCTGCGCGCACGTGCTTACCCACATGTCACATTAGCAGTGAGTGCTTTCATGGTCCGAATGCTGCTGGTTCTTACCCGGCGTCAAACAACCCCCTTCCTCGTAGGCCAAGACGGTGCGAGCAGCTTAACCCTGATCTGCTGGGCTCTGCCCAGGTCTGAACCGAGACCACCGGTCGAGGACAGATGAGACATGGTCTTGGAGATCTTCTTACTTTGCGGCGTTAATAGGGGGTGGGGTGTTGACTGGTACTGTGTTGTTGGGGCTAGGCGGTGGCTCGCTTTTCCTCATGCGATTGAAGTGATGTGGTTTGTTTACATGGCACTTTGTATTTACTGTCGCACACGCCTCCCTACTGCTATCCCCAAACCCCTTAAAAATGGCCTGCTCTGTTATGTTGTTCCCTAGTGTCATGGGAAAACCCCGAACTGGTGATTTACTATCATTTACTGCACTAACATCTGTATTGATATCCCTACTGTTATTTCCCTCCCTGTTTGGTGTGGAGTGTTCTGGTGGGGTGAAACCCCTGAATGGTGTAGCATTAAGAGGACAGTGTTTTACATTTCGTGGAAATGGTGTTACAGGATTGGTGTTGTATAGATTGTGACACATGTTGTTTACCTTGCGCATCCTATGGTATCCTACGTCGAGATATCCGTGCTACTGGGCTTATCGGCATCTCCTTGCCTCTCTTGCCTAACTGTGTGCGGGCTATACGCAGATCATCACTGCGTCGTTTCGTCACACGTCTCGGATCCCAGTTTGACCAGAAAAGTGGAATTTCCCATTTTCTGCGCTACCCTTACTTGCTCAATCCACCTGGGTGCCAGCCCTGCACAATGGTTCTTCAGCCCTGCAGAGAGCGCGTTTTCTCTTACATACATGTACATCCCAAGTGTTAGTTCAGGGGGGTTTCTTCCTACACTCTGGTACCCACGTCACAATATCTCTCTTGGTTTTCCCTCATCTGTTTGTGTATTTGTTGCTGGTGGGCGACAATTTCCTCTGGCGGTATTGGCGGGTTTTCGCTGGGTTCTCCTGGCGCACGCAGTTCACAGCCTTGTACCATCCCGGCAGGTGTCTTCCCTGTTGCAGCATTGACCCTGTTCCGTATACAAAACATTACCTAAGGAATGAGCTCTGCCCATCTGGTATGGTCTGCCCCTAACTGGACTCACAACTGTATCTTTACGTCCTGGTTCCGGCGCTCAGTCGGGTTTGCCTTGGGATGGTACGGTGTTCGGTTCCCCATGTGGTACAATATTCCCTCCATTTCCTCCCCGTCAAACTGGGTGCCGTAATCGGTTAACAAATATTCAGGATACCCCCACCTTGAGAAAAACTCACTCTGCATGATATGAACCATGGTGTGTGCATGGACATTACTAACAGGGAAAATCTCTGTCCACCTTGTAAACAAGTCTGTCACCACAATGAGGAAACGTTTCCCACTCTTGGTGCGGAGGTACGGGCCCATGATTTTCTGCGCAACTGTTTTAAAAAGCTCAGTTGGTAGGCGGGGTTGTTGTAGTGTGTCACAGTCTGTTCTCCGCGGCTTCCTTGCGTTACATGTAATGCAATTCTAAATGTATTAATGCACGTCTTTCTGCACACTTGGTCAATGAAAATACTTCTGAACATTTCTCCGTGTCTGCTCTGAACCCAGATGTCCATGTTCAAGGCTGTCGTGTCCGTACTCCATGATTAGCTCACATGTTTCCCTCAGTACATCTGCTCTCCATTTCCGCCATTTCTGGGTAGGCTAACTAGAATCTCCCAGTTTATTACCCTCCAGTGTTCGGAAAAGCTGTCCACAGTGGTGTCGTGTTCGGAAAAGCTGTCTGCACAGTGGTGTCGGCGTTGTGCAGCATCTGGGGAATTTTCTTGTGCAACATGTACCTTCCTTAGAACGTCACAGACATTTAAAGACCCAAGTTCACTGCTAGGACACATGGCAACAATGTTTTGTAACATGAGCGGCGGGAATTCTGGTGTTGGGGTGGTACGGCAAGGTGGCAACGCCTCTTCCCACTCGGTGTCATCAGTTACTGTTATAAGTGAACAGGGATTGCTCAACAATGCATCTGCTAATTAGTTTTTTTTCCCCTGCCACATGCTTATCTGGAAATCAAATTCTTGTAGCAGCAAGACCCAGCAGGCAAGAATTCTCTTGCCGTTATGGATCCCTTCCAACCAAACTAAACACCTGTTGTCTGTTTTAAATGTAAATTTTCGGCCTAGCAAGTAGGGTCAATATTTATGCAGTGCGTGTACGATCGCCAAACACTCATGTTCGTTCACGTGATATTTCCTCTCTGTGCTACCAAATTTTGTACTGTGGTAGTTGATGATGTGTTTTTGTCCCTGTTCACCTGTTTGATAGAGTACTGCTTTAATGCCCTCATCTGCACGACAACCGGAAGTTCTGGGTTAAATCTGGCTAGTGGTTGACAGTTGAGAAAAGCAAGTTTCATTTCCTGAAATGATTTGTCATCTTGGTGTGTCCATGCAAATTTACACTTTTCAGTTAGCAGTGCTGAAAGTGGTGCAGTAATGACAGAAAAATTCGGAACAAATTTTCTCATCCAATTAATTAACCCAAAAAATTTTCTCACTGGCTTTTGCGACCTGGGGGCTCATTTTTTCTGTATTTGTTGGATGCGTTGTTTTTCTGGTTCGTGTACATCCCCTGTGACATAATGCCCTAAAAATGTTATTTTACTCATGTCCAACTTACACTTGTCAATCTAATATGTCAGTTTTTTATGTTCTAGCTTTTCGAATACAAGGCTCAGATGGTGCAAGTGTTCCTCCCAGCTAATAAATCACACTAGTACATCGTCAAGATACGCCATCGCAAAGTCTCCTATGTATCCATCTACAGTGTTGACCATAAGGTTTTGAAAAGTAGCGGGAGCACATTTTAAGTCAAATGGCATGGCAACAAATTGAAATCTTCACCTATCCGGTGTAGTGAAGGCAGTTTTATTACGGTCTTGGGGGTTATTAGGCACTTGCCAATATCTAGACTTTAGATCTAGTGAGGTAAATATTAGAATTTGTTTTACTAAGGTGGTTGTTTTTAAGTAAAAGCCTCAGTGTTTACGTTACACATTTATTGAGGTACATCTCTACGACGCCATTTCTATTGAGACTGGTAAATTGTGTTTTCCAACATCGGCATATAACATATAAAACAAAACATATTCAAATTGCAACACCCCTGCTCAAGTCTCGTATGTTAATAATAATAAATCTTAACTTAAGTCCTTTATAACATTTCGACTTGTTTCAAAGAAAGAAAACCAAGAAAAATTACTTTACATTTAACTGATTTCTGAAATATTCAAACTTTAAGTGGCAAAGGGCTTTTGACATGATGTCAGCAGTATTATTTTCAGAATTAACATAGTTGATTTTGATTCTCTTCTTATCTACTAATTCTTTTAAATAGTGGAATTTATGCCTATATGGCATGAATGCCTACTGTTCTCAAAACTCTCTGCCATATCAATGGCACTTAGATTGTCTGTTAGAAGAACTGTTGTGCTTGTTGCAGACTGGAAATCTTGAAGCACTCCCCAGAGATAGACTAAATCACATGCTGCTGTAGTAAAAGCAATGTATTCTGCTTTTTCTGTTGATACAGCTACAGTTCCCTGCTTTCTAGATCCCCACGAAAATGTATTTTGGCCATGGAGGAGGATACATCTGCTCACTTTTTCTATCAAGCTTGTCCCCTACCCAATTGGAATCACTGTAGCAGACTAACTTTATCATCAGAACTAGGTTTGAAAGTTAGGCACAAATCCTGGGTTTGCTGCAAATATCTGAACTCTTTTCCCCCAATTTTCCATAACTGTTCAGTAGGTTTGTTCAGAAATCTACTTAGATAGCATACTGAGTATGATATTCAGGCCTACTGACAGTTGCAACATACATGAGTGAGCCAATTAGTTGTCGAAATATGAACTTTTCATTGACATGTTTTTCAGTGTCAGCTTGGAATTTGCATACCATGGGGGTGTTCACTCCTTTGCAAAGAATCATGTTGAATTTAGAAAGAATTTAATTGATGAAACTACTCTGAGAAATTTTTACCTCATCCCCATCATTTACAATCATGGTTCATAGAAACTCGCTCAAAATCCCCAGATCTTTGGCTTTGAACTCACTTTTCAGAAGTCTTATCAAGTTTTTTACTTGTGTTTTCTCTTCTGTTACGAGCATGTCATCGACCCAAATGATAAGCCAAACATTCTCACCACTGTAGAGGCAAAAGTCACTGGCTGATCTCGTCATACCATGAGTCTCCATGAAGTTGTGAAATCTCTCGTTCAATTTCTTAGGTGCTGTGCACAGATCATACAGACATTTCAACTTCAGCACTTTACCTGGTTCGTTCTTGACTCCATCAGAAGTTTTGATGTAAATGGCATCATCCATTTTCTTAATACTGCAATAGATACCAGGAGACGAATGGTTGGTAATCTTGCCACTGATGTGTACACATGGTTTGCTGGCTCTTCTTGAAACCCTTTTGTGAGAAGTCTTGCCTTCTTTGTCTTGAAAATCCATTTTGTTTCAATTGCCTGTTCTCCTGGATGTAGTACTGTTGGTGTCCAAGTTTGATGTAGTTCAAGGGCTTTTATTTCACTTTCTATTGCTTCTTCCCATCCATTGCCAAGTTTGATAGCATCATCATAGTCTTGTGGTTCTCCAGCACATAAGCAGTATGCCATGTACAAATTCATATTCTTGTAGATGAGAAGGCTTCGTGATGGTTCTATTTGGTTTGCTTCTTTTGTTCTTTTCTTTGTCTGGGGCTTCAAAGCCAATGAATTCCTCGTCACTTTCTTCGCTGGACTGTTGTGGTGTACCATGTTTGGTTACTTCTTTGGTTTTATTCTCTTCTGTATCAGTTTTTACTTCTGTACTATCTTTTTCGTAAGTGTTCATTCTCTTCATCAATGCTGATATCTTAATACAGTGCTGTATCATTCCCAACTCCTACTTTTGACTCATTGAAAGTGACAGCTCTTGATCTGACAATCTTGTCCTTCAATGCGTCCCATGGATGATATCCACCACCTGAATATCTGACCATTATCATTGATTTTGCACAGGGTTCCAGTTTGCTTTCTCGTGGTAACTTCAGCATATAAGCCTGTGAGCCAAATACCCTTAGTTTGGACAAGTCATTTTCATCAAACCATACAGAGGCTGGGGTCCTGTTTTGCAGGGTACTTGTGGGTGATCTATTTAGCTCATAGGCAGATGCACGTACTGCTTCTCCCCAGTGTAAGGTTCATCCTCTCTGCCTTAAGAGTTCTGCTGAGGAGAGTATGGGGTGGTGTACTCAATAATGATCCCTTTATCAGCACAGAAATTTTTGAATGAGTTTGAGCTGAATTTGCCACCATTGTCAAGTCTTGATTCTTTTGCTTTTTACTCCATGTTAGGTTTTCACCATCTTGATGAAGTTCATGTTTTGTTTGGCTTCACTTTTAGTTTTCAGCAAATTCACAGTAGTGAAGTGAGAAAAATCATCATCAATCACTTGGAAATATCGCTCACCTTCTTTGGTTGCTGTCTTGACAGATCCACCCACTTATGTCCGGATGTAAAAGTTCTCCATTGGACTGAGTGGATTTTTCATTTTTCTTGAAAGGTAATTAATCTCTTGGCTTTACCTTCAAGGCACTGTGAACATTTTCTGTCAAAGGATTTAATTTCAATAAGAACAAATTGAAATGTCCTTTTTCACACTCAACAGAAACATTTTTCCCTTTGTCACTTTTGTCCTTTTTCACACTCAACAGAAACATTTTTCCCTTTGTCACTTTTTCTTCACTGAAAACTACAGTCAAATTATTCTTCAAGCCTGGAACTATCAAAGCTTCAAAACATATGGTTCCACTGCCATAGTCACCCATGAATTTTTCAGCACTTATAGCTATCATCTCTCCTCCATTTGTGGTTTTAATAACAACAAGGTGATTTGTAGCACCCAGATTCAGAATGAAAATATTGTCTTTACTCATTACCTCACAACTGAAGGCTGTGAATAAAATATTGGCCTGATGGGCTCTTGGTCCACCTGGGGTTTCAATTCTTTTGAAAGGTTTTCTTTCAGTCCCTATTGGTTTTCCTGTTCGTTGCTTATTGTGCCAATAGTCTTGCCTTTTATGACTCACTTTTCCTCATCCATAGCATGTTATTTTGAATTATACTTCATTATTAGGAGTAGTTTCTTGGCATGTTTGACCTCGTTTATTTCCTCTTCCAGAAGCCTACACTTAAACTCTATGGTTAGGTCTTGTTTCATGGTTTCTATAGCAGTTATAACTGTATTGAAGTTGTCGCCCATTGTCAAAAGTAGATGACAGATCTTGTCCGTATCATCCATTTTGGCACTTGCATTTACCAGATCGCAAACAAGGCCATCAAAACAAAGGAAATGTTCTTCTAATTTCTATTTTCGATTGAATTTCAGTGCTAGTAATTTTTTCTTCAGATACAATTTACTGAACACACTTTTTCATTCAAACACCTCTTTGAGTGATTTTAACATATCTTTGGCCCATCTTGCATCTTTTACCAAATCTCAATACATATCAAGCAAACACTGCACAATAACCGATTTCACCTTGGCATCCTTCTTGAGGAATTCCTTTTTCTTCTTTGTCTTCTGTGATGTCCTCTTCATTTATTTCCGTAGTCACCAGCAGTTGTTTTTCATCAGTGTTGTCAAATGACCTTGATGTTTATTACAGGTGGTGGCATATTTACTTTAATCTTGTTTAACAGGTAAAAGTCTACACAAAACCTCCATTCGCCGTCCCTTTTAGGAGCTAGTGTAATGCCTGAGTTATAGACACTTGGCGTAGTTTAAATAACATTGTCACTCAACATTTCACATACCTGCTGGTTTATCATGTTTCTGGAGAAAATTACCGGATCTCGTGGTTTAGAGTACACCGGATCCTCGTGCATCGTCATACACAAAAAGCATCAAACGTGAAAATTACAAGAACCCTGAATGAAAACAATAAATATTACCAAGATATCAATGATGGCGCGCATGATATTACAAGAATTAGCTCTCTAAACGCGTCGATGGCGCAGATACAGACTTGGTGACTGTGGGCGATGTGGCCGTAACACAATTAAACATGACAAAAACCCTGAAATAGGCACATACAAATATTACCCTCAATATTGCTCGTTGCAATTAAGTACAAGTTACAGTAAAAAGCCCTTAAAATGGACGGATGGCACCTGATACACAATTTGTGCGGGCTGCATGGCCTCTCGGACATGGTCTCCTCTTATCTCGTTTTAAGTTGAAAAAGCCACAAGGGCTACAAATTATTAAATTAAGCAGGTAGCATTACGCTGGGGATGCCTGGCATAACGTACACAAAGCAAAGGATAAGCGGTAAACTAAAAGGAACTATGGAACTCTTAACTCAGTGCAAAAGTATGAAGTGCGTACGTGACAGCGTCTTACCTCGCCACCTCCTCTAGAACGACTGCCCAGAGGCAGGGGTTGTGCAGACCTACCGTGGCTGCCTATGAGGTTCACACAAGCGGAAATGGCACACAAGTCATTTTAATACAGCATAATGAAAGCAATTTTAATCTGGAAATACTGTTGTTAATTGACTGTCTCTTGAAGACGTTCTCACCTGAATATCAGTTTCCTATTCTTCGGTGCAGCGCTGACTTTGAATTTGAAACACAAACATTGCATAATATTTGGAAAAGAACATTTTTTCACTTTATAACATATTTTGACCTTGAAGGAAATACACAGTACACTGAAAATAAGTATCCCATTTTGGGAAAGTCTGTGGTTGTGGCGGGCTGCACGCACATGCTTACTTGCGTGTCACGTTAGTAATGAGCGTCGTCGTGGTATAACTGCCGCTGGCTCTTAGCTGGCATCATGCTTAACTACCTAACACTTTTAGTTCAACTTGAAGACATGAAGCTTTCTCTCTGTTGTTACCAACTTTACTGCGCACTTGCCAGTCAGTGTGTACATTAAAATTTGTGACTTAAAAAAAAAAATGGGTATCTCTAAAGTGCTCAAATAACCATGAATAGCCTATAACAATTCCAGCATTAGCAGTTGACTAATGCAGATTTCTTTTGACAGGTTGGCAGAGCCACATGAGATTGCAGGACTGGTGTCTTTCCTGTGCTCTGACGATGCATCCTACATAACAGGAGAGACAGTAGTGGTTGCTGGTGGCATGCAGTCCCGCCTGTGAGGAGGTGTACAGTAGAATACTTCCCTCATTGTAGGCCTGCAGTTGAGGCAGATTACTAGCTGCCAGTTTTCAGAAATGTTTTAGAGCATTGAGAGTCATTCGATACAGTACATCCTAATACGTGAAGTACTTCCCAAGGCGATTTCTGCTGAAGCTAATAACATTTTGCAAATAGTGCTCATGAGTTAACAGAGCACATTTTACTTAATGAACTGTTACAATATATAATATTGGTGCAAAGGTATATACATTGAGGTAAGAAAACAACCTTTTATGGACATTTAACATATAGGGTATAGTGAGTTCCTACTTGTACGTAAAACATCCATATAACAAAACTGAAGGGGCCAAAATATTGTTGTGTTGTAAGTATGGTAAGTTATGAGGTGGTTCCCTAAAATTATGCTCAATTATTATACACTAATTTTAGTTTTGTAACAGATTGTACTTAGCAGATTATATAATTAAATGAAATGTATTTATTTAGATTTTACCTGAAATAAAAAATAAGCTATATTTAATATTTCTTAGTAAACATGCTTTAAATGAAATAACCCATTAGTTTATATTTAAATGACTAACTTTATTAATACCCAGACAAAGCACTTTGGCCTACAAAATACATTTCGAGGTCAACCCTACAGTGAAATTATTTAAAACAAATTGCAAACCATTACAATAGCCTATTTCGTGAAGTTAATAAGTAAATATTTTAGCTAAAAATCAGACAAAATTAAATGCTCAAAGACTGAGTTTTAATATGCAATTGCATGAAAATTGAAGGGGGGTGTGGCACGTTTACTGGTATAAGTGGTTCAAATTAAAATGAGCACTCTTGAAATCAACTTTTGGAAAAAATCACTGCCTTGCAACTGCATACCGCTTAGAGTAAGCAATGACCGTAATACCTACAGTAAAGCTAGCAGCAAATCAGAAGATGTAGTTCCACATCTTAACGCCTACTATAGGCTGTTCATGCAAAAGTGAGCACTTTTTTAAGGCTCTGGTAATTTTTCCTTTCAATTAATTTATATCTTTCTGCCAATAAACAGTGCAATATGACTAATAAACACAGTGTATACATATCATCACTCTCACAAGATAACATTTGAGACTGCAATGAAATATATTTATTAGAGGTTAATGCCTTTTGTTAGGACCTTAAAAAGTGCTCACTTTACCGTGAACAGTCTATAGACATAATATTAAACAGTAACAGCTTCTGAAATTCATCACTTTATTTTCATTTTATTCACATAAGAATAAAAATGGTGCAATGATAACACGTTTGTATTTTAGCAAATTCATAACTTTTCTTGACTGATGCAACATTTCCAAGTTATTGAGCCAATTGTTTTGTTAATTCTTTTACCCATTTCCATTCTAGTGTTCAAATTCTCTGAATTTTGTGAATTTATGTTTCTGTCTGTTCCATTCATTGGTTAATTCTCGTTACATGCCTTGATCAATGTGATTTGTGTGGCAGTTCATAGCATAAAATATTTATTTACATAATAGTTGGGCCCATTTATCTGTTGTCAATAAACTGGTACATTTTATAATAGCTTTTTGTATTTTGACGTTGCTTTTGGTTGTGGGAAGTCTGCAACATTTCACGTGATATGCTGATCTGACCAGTGTGTGTACATGTAATTAAAGCTGGTATAATACTGTAATATAAAAACTTAAAGAAACTTAGGATGTTTCTGAATACTGAAAAAAAATGCATACTTGCTTGTGCGTACTTGTCACCGGAAGTGACATCACCATGTGTATAATAGCACTGTTCGAATTCCCAGTATAGTGCATGCAGGATCAATACTTGGTAAGTATTTTAAATTGTATACTTGCTGGGCATACTTGTGTACTTACGACAGCGCCATATTGCAGTTCAGGTGTGAAAATTAACGTCTCTGTTTTGTGGTTAGAAGCTCGCAAGTTTTAAAAGAATAAGTATTTACAAAATGTTGTTCTGTTGTATGTGTAAATAATTGTCAGTTTGGTAAATGTGCTTCCAATTACAAATAAAACTCTTAAGTATTTTGTAGATGTCTGTAGCATATTTCTCACGGTGTATGCTTACAAATAATATTACATTTACAATCGACATTTTCAAGTTATTACGAACCCTGTTGAATTCTATTTCTCTTTATTTTGTTATCAATGTGTACATTTCAAACACATGGTAAGGTACGTCAAGGGGGACACTGAAAGAATGCCAGTTTCTGTGTAATGGCCCTTTAAATATTATAAATAATTGCAAAACATACCATAACAACTTCCCTAATTTGTTTACAATCTTCCAGTGATGTGTTAAAGCAATATTCCAAGGCTATTTGTGTGGTATGAATACTTGTGAAATTGAGAGAAGCTGAACAGATAAACATAACCTCATGATACCGAGGTGCAAGATTTTTATATTTCTGCAATTTGTACTCAAAGTGTACAGTGACCAAAACCAGACATTATAGGCTATTGGCATATTTGTTTGTATTAGTTTTCATTCAACACACACCTGTTGTCTTGCTGCTCTGCCAAGCAACCGGTGTACAACTATATTTTCCCTCCTTTAAATAATACACACCCACAAAATGCTCCTATTAATTCCTCATTCCCAGCTAAAGCCATGTTTCAGTGCTTAAACTAGTAAGATGTCAAGATGCAAAACCGTGACACAAAAATAAATAGATTTTTATAGGGTTATGTGCACCTACTTAATGAGTAACCATAGAAGTTGTAACATATATATATATAACACCATATTGCACTGAATTTTTCTGTTGTTACATAGTTTCTGATATTTCCACCAGAATATGCGATGAATCTAACATGAATAGCTGATGACATTTCTGAATAAGTACACGACTAGTACACATCACTACTAGTACGCAAATGTATGTACTTAACAAGTATACACTGAGAATTCAGAAACAGCCTTCAGTCGAGCACATTTAATTATCTTTGCAATATTGTTTATCAATTGCAGAGCTTCAGTGGATGTCTTATATTTACATGATTGTCCGAGAATACAATTTGATACCTAAGTATACATTTTACCAAATAATGCTACAAAACTGCTTCATATTACATGTGGAACATACCTCCTGCACTTTCAATTTTTTTTTTCTTAACCTTTTAATGTTCACGGACCAACACAAACAGTGAGCATTTTGAATACAATTATTAATCTTGGAGTGGTTTGTGCCTTAAGTCGCACATCGTTATCAGTAAGAATTTTGATGCAGGTAGTGTCAATTGTAATGTATGCAGCGGGAGGATATTATTTTGTAATATTGTACTTAAAAAATAACTTGTCTGTTAAATAATTTAAAAGCATTTAATCACACTTTTTTGCCATATATGTAATTAAGAATTATACTAGTGTCATTTAAAGATGATTTAACACATGTTGTTTGTCATACGTGATGGATTGAATATTCAGTATTATCTCTGAGGTTTCATTCCTGTAATACTTAATCAACAGGCAAAAATTTGAACCGTACACAGAGTTGACGAATGTTTTAAATAGCATGGCACTTATATGAGGGGAAATTAAACCCAAGTGTTTAACTCTTCAGACACACTTAAGCTAGGATAAAGGGAATTAATTTCGGAAGATTAGATCATTTGTTCCTAAATAATAAGTATGACATCAGTATTTACACAGAGATATTATTTATCGAAGTTAATGTGTTTGTATTTGCAATGTACATTACAATATATATATATTCACTTGTTGGCATTGTTATGTAAATAAATATAGCGGACTTTTGAACAGCTGATTAAGCAAACACCATGTGGCAATGTTTGCATTGATATACGGGAAAAGGATAGGCAATGGGCTGAAAGTAGAGAATTAGCAGGGCTTTCAAAAGTGCTAACATTATTGTGAACAACATTCAACTATTGTTCACTGAAAACTCTCCATATTTTATTTTCTTTTAAGTGTGGTGCCTCTCCCACTCCGCGGCTTTACTCTACAGAGACAAGAATGTTTTTTATTTTCAAGCCTGCCACGAAAGGTAAATGGACAAATGAAGTGGTATGTCAGTAAGCAATCCCTGCATGGGTGGGGATAAAGGACAGCCATTAGAGCATGACTAGCAAAAGGTCATGAGGGGGGATAAGTGGACAGTTAGGTTTTCTTATTTATTTTTGATGAGTTATAGTGATTTTATTGTTCACTACACTGCATAAAATGGGAAAGCTAAGCAACTATACAGTGGACACATTTTTAATTAAAAGTTTTGCAGGGAAAAATGGTAACCATGCTGCAGGCTATATTCTGTAAGTTAATGATCTTATACTTGAAAAAATTATTACTAATTTTAGTTTGCTAAAAAAAATTGTAAGATGATAAAAAATGTTTGTGTTTGAATGTGTCAATACAGTGCGTGAATTTCATACAAAGAAAAACTAACTACAGATTAAGTCTTATTTATACTGTCTCAGAACTGTCAAGGAACCTTTGTTCACCCATCTCCCAGTTGTTCACTCATGTCCCAATCCATTCTGCTAGAAGGGGAAGTCAAAATAAAGTGTGAGAGGACGACGTGGTGCCAATTTCTCAGTCTCCCTCATACCCTATGTTCAAGTTTATTATCGAAGGTCTAACACAGTCTTACACACATACTCTCACAAAACGACCAACTCTTCTCTCACTGTAGTACTTGAAGGTTCACAGTGTCACAGTAGCATTAAAAACCAAGTTCTAGTAAAAAGCTTGACTAGCTAGTACGAAGACAGAGAAAAAAAAAGGGGGGGGGGGATAAATGAGCCTTCCACACCCGCAGAAACAATTTTCGGGAACGTTGAAACTGAAAAGTACTTTTGATGAAGGTTAGTTTAAGAAAGAGTTTACGGCCGTCAGAACTTGTGGGTGTGGGTGAAGTCATTCCGACACAAAGTCTTCTCTTCAAAGGTTTTTCATAGTATGCGGACGAGTCCAGGGTCCGCAGCTCTCCTCACTCCCCCGAACAAATATAAAAACATTTGGCTGGGGCTCGTGACCTCATATTGGCTGAAACATCACTGCGAGGGCTTGGGAAAATTAAAAGAAATCTGGGGGGGGTCTACTAATCTCAAAACTTGTGTAACCTGACACGGATCCTGAGAATTCGAAAGTGCCACGTAATACAGATAACAACTGAAATACAGCACTGCATTAAAACTGATAAATCTCTTTATACACATGGCATGAAAGGAAAAAATTGAGACTATTACACTCACTGACAAACAAAACTGGGGATTTCAATTAAAAGTCTAATGAAAAGCAATAAAAAATGTATATAAACTGCAATACCACATTACACCCCCCCCCCCCCTTGATATGGGAAAAATTTTAAAGAAATCTTTACCAAATCTACAGCTTCGATACTTTTAAGATAGCTTTTAACTACTGTGACAGGATGGCAGAAATAGTCAGGGAATTTTGTGTGAAAGCTTGGAATTTTTAAACTTGCTACAGGCCCTAATCAAGCAATTTGTGCTAGAAAATTTTTATGTGTAAAGTACCCTGTTTTTTTGGTTTTATGCATTACTAACACACAGCACTTACGACCTCCCCCGGAAAAACTAATGTCCTTTATAACTGGACGCTGGGGTTATGTGGATTAGAAAGATATATATATAATATATATATATATATATATAAATATATATATATATATATATATATATATATATATATATATTATATATAGATATAATATATATATTAGATATATATATATAGATATATATATATATAGATATATATATATATAGATATATATATATATAGATATATATATATATAGATATATATATATATAATTATATATATATATTATATAGATATATATATATATATATATATATATAGATATATATATATAGATATAGATATATATATATATAGATATATATATATATATATATATATATAGCCGTTTTTGCATGCTGCTGTGGTAGCAGGATGTCTGCATCGCATCCCTCTCTTCTCCTTCAATGCCTCTTTCCACCTCTTGTATGGGATTGGCTATTGTCCTGATACCATGCCGAGTTCCATTCCCAGAAACAGAGAGGCAAAGAAAAATATTGATCACACAAGCAGCTGGAAGATGGGCAGAGGAGGGTGAGCAAGTAGAAGACAGATGCTCGTATTGTAGTCATTTATTTATATGTGCGTTTTTGTTATGCAGAGCTTATTTTATAATAGTTTTTGAAGTACCAGAAACGACGGAATGTGTGTGCGAGTGTGTAAGTGCTGCAAACTGAGTTACAACACAATGGTGGGGAGAAAATTAACTTTGGTCAGGTCTGATTGGTTAACAGATCCTAGTCTGAAATGAATCTGTCGAGTTCCTGATAGCAATAATTACGCAAGATGTTCTTGGTGTACTGTAAGTTTTTCGTTGAGTAACATGGGGTGGCATGTGCTCACAAGCCACGTGGAGGGCAGAAAGCATCTTAAATGAACTGAATGTTTTAACTATGGCAAGGTCAATGCTTTTATCAAGCCTGTGCTCAGTGAAAAAAAAAAAGTTCCATCTACATCTACCACAGAACCTTCACACACTCAACTTAGATCTCAATTGTCTACTCTAGAAGAACCATTCGGATCTCCAGAGTGTAAGTCAATCTCTGACGAGGCCAACAAGTGGCATGAAAACATTTCTTTTAATTGATTGTGTTACAGAAGCAGAAATATTGTGGTGCATTTAATGTGTAATTACACACAGATTGTTACATGCTGCACGGCATGATGTTCGTCTATTTTATGCGCTGTTTCATGACACTGAAATAGCAAGTTAACTTCAGCTGCAACATGACAAGACAGGTTACAGCACCACATTTGGACGCACCGTATTTCAGGGATGAAGTTTCTAAAATGTTGAAAGGTAAGCATATTATTTGTTCCAATAAATCCCTAAACAAACTTTCTCAGAAGCAGCAGATGGACATCACTGAATGTTTTTGGGGTTTTGAAATATGATGTAGTGAGAAGGTATTATACATTTGTCTTTTTAGGCCAGTCAACTGCAAGTCACTTGCTCACAGCTTTTAAAAGTAGTATAAATAATCTCTCTGTTAGTAACATAATCCAAGTTTCAATGGATGGGCCGAACATTAACTTTTAAGTTCTTGCGATAACTAAAAAATGACATCATTCAGTAGCCCAGAACAACTTCCAAAAATGTTGTAGCTTGCATACAATGAACTGTGCATTTAAAGCCAGTATTGTAAGTACTCAATGGAAGTTGACAGAATTCTTGAGAGCATTGTAAAATTTATTCAAAGATGTGCCTGCTAGACGAGCTCTGTACACTTCATTCACAGTTTCAGAAATATTTCCCAAAAAAATTTTGTGCCATTAGATGGTTGGAAAACAGTTATATTGCACAACGAGCTCTTGAAATTCTTTCCAACATAATTATCTTTGATAAAGTAGTAGAGAAAGACAAGAAACTCATTCCTCTTTGTGGTAGTTACAAAACATTGGCAGAGTTTGTGAAATATCCATAGTTACCTGCAAAGCTTTATTTTTCAGGGCATTAAACCTTTCCCCACAGAGTTTGTCTGACATCCCGTTGGTGCCTTTCCTTCATCAGTCATGAACAAATTGAGTGCATTGTTAAGGATACACTGAAAAGTTCAACTTTAGTTCACAAAATTGATGTGAACAAAGATGAGAATTTGCTTACAGCTAAAGGCAAGACACGTTCAGTGTATCACATGAACTGGAAAAAAAAAAGTGAAGAATGTTTCAGAACGTGATGTGTTGTAGGCAGTGTATACGAAAGTTCATGGCGAAGCTTGTAGAACATTCCCCACTCGCATACAAGAGCTGTCTCTTGTTTTGACCCAAGTGTTGCAGCTAATATTGAGCTGGGAAGCAAGAGGTTGACAGTACTTTATACTCTGTTGACAGACAGTAAATGGTTTGGCAGACAAAGCTACACGGGAATATAAATGTACGTGCTTTCAGCCAAAAGTTCAGGATTCTCTTTGAGATTTCCATGGAAAATTTTTAATGTGTTGATTATTTCTGGAGGAATCTTTGCAATGCAAAGATTTCTGGAGGAATCTTTGCAATGCAAATGTCATGAAGTTTGTGATGATCCTCTCGCATGGTAATGCAAATCTCGAAGATAGATTTTCTATTAAGTCTGAGAGCTTGTTGCCAAATATGAAAGAAGAAAGTTTAGTGGCCAAAAGGTGTGTTTACGATTCAGTTTCCACTACAGGTAATGTTGAAAAATTTGTTAACAAAAAATTAACACATTCCAAATACAAGGAAGCTGTCGAATTACGAAAAAAAAATGAGATTGAAAAGAGAAGATGCAATCAAGAAAAAAAAATCACAGTTGCTAATTGCAGAGCTACAACAGAAGAAAAATAAAATAATGGAAGCTGCATGTAGTGAGGCACAATTTATTGATATCCAAATTAATTCTGTGACATAAGGCATTTTGTAGCTGCACTCAAAAATTTTAATTTGAGTGTGCATTTGTTAAGTTTTGGAGTGAATATGCAGGTTTTGCTATCCACCCTGCTGTGACATTCTTATATACACAACTTGGAATAACCCTGCAAAATATAAACACAATCACACTCCAGAAAACGCAAAGTTACCTGTCACTGAAGAATACAAGATCTATATGGAGCAGCTAGAAAACAATACATTCTCCATTTATGCACAAGAGACAGAAATACAAACATACATTCAAAGGCAAGATTAAGTGTATCAATTACATTTTAATTCACAAAAAAACATGTCACAAGATTGCATTAAATTCAATTCAAAATACTTTAATTAGTGGTTTAGTTGGTGATACATAAGAAAAGGGAACAAATGTGTACTTGTAACCCTTACACATAACTCATCTGTGAAACCTAGACCCTTCTTATGGTATACTGAAAATGTCAACAAAAATCCTAACAGTATACATTAAACACTTCACTTGCATATAATACAACAATATAACACTATTTCACATCACTACATTACAAGAAAAATACCTGTAAGATCATTTATTATTACCCTTGTTTTCGTTTAAAATTTAAAAAAAAATATTGTTCATAGTATTAGCATGATTATCTCAAACTTTATCTCAAATATTATTAACTTTACCAGGAAAACAATTTAAAATTTCTAAAATCCATTTAATTGAGGGTGTATTCCTTTCCATGTCATAGTATTTTTGGTTATGTTGGCCACATTTACTTTGACTCATCACTGGGATCAACACACGTTATTTAAAAAGGAAGTGAATACAGGTCTGCCCCAAAATTATACGAAACCACCACCACATTTACATCAATACAAAAAACCTAGGTCAGTGTACACAATAAAGAGGACACAGGCCTGTCCCCACAACACTTACTCTAAGAGCAAAGACCCAATGAGACAAACTGGAGCAATCCCTCAACACACCTCTAAAACATTTACCTCACCACTTCCTATACACCACCTCAACTTGCATCCTTTGTCAAAAGGTAAAAACAGAAAAACTTCATTTTTATTTCCATTTAGAATTTAAACTACATAGTTTAATTTCTAAAAATAATTATAACTTCCACCTTTCAAATCATCAATATTTGAAAACTATGTGTTCACTTTTGACAATGCCCAACTGTTTTGAAATGTACTTCCTATATTTGAAATGTTTGCACAAGTAATAATCTTCACCTTTTAATATTCATGGATACTGGTCATTTTTATAATACAAATTATCAACTTCATAATTCAACAGAGCAAAACAAGCACACTTTCACAGCATCCCATTCACATATCCACCTAAGCCTTTACACAAGTAAACAATACATCTTAAAAACTTCAAAAGCAATGCTACCATTAGATTAAGAACATCATAATAATACCCTTGATAAACATTTGATCTACAATCTAATACAGAGCACAAATACTACTAACCCTACACATTTACACTTGATACTGATATACCCTGGTTTTCACATATCACAGTTCAAAAATTTGCAAAACACTCAACATTAATTTTTTCATTTGAAAACATGCCTTACAATTTACTGTTGTTTTGCACTCTCCTCCTACTCCCTCACCTTCCACTACACATAAAAAAACACAGATACAGGCTATAGTTACCCCAATTACTTTATTCCCTTTGAGGGTGTTAACCCTAAATTACCCTGGTATGGCCAAAGTGGTGTGCGCCCACAAGGACTGATTTACTGGTTATCAGTATACAAAAATAATTGGTCGTTATAAAACATGTGGCAAAATCATCCTTTTGACATTGACGTCAAAATGTTGGGGAAGGGCTATCCCCTAACACCTTGCCCGAAGAATTTGTCATTGAAGAAGGTAAACATTAGAAGTTATGTACATATACAAGTAACTATTTGTTATCCATTATACACTTACACACTCTTAACCTACACACATGACAATTTTGTTGAAAATTTGCATTAATTACTAATTTACAACATTTCCCTTAACCTCACCATTTATTAATTAATTCTGTGTATCCACTGTCATCTCACTTCCAAAACCACTATATTCTTTAAACTTAATAACTCTTCAGGCCTCTTCTTCTTGCACACTATTCACTTACATTGGTACACTGACACTCGTAGGTGTATATCAAAAAGAAAATACTAAAAATTACTTTTTATACTAATAAATTTTATTTTAAAAAAATTAACGATATCTTGGTTTGCAAACAATACCCTGCTTGTTGCCTATTCCTCATCCAAAAATTAAACACCTTACTATCTATAATTATTCTCTCACTTGAACAAAACAAAATTATGAAAATTAGGCATCAGAAACATTTAAAAACTATACCGTGAAATGTACACACAAAAATCAACTAAAATTATTTCCTTAACCTATATTGCAGTCAGTCTGCCTAGCTGCAATTCTTTCTTTTTCTCCACAACATTCTTCTACTGTCACGCCTTATCCTTCCTCTCTTTCTTACAGCCTTCCTACTGCTTTACCTTCATTACAAGTCTCTCTATTTGTTTCCACTCTGCTTTCACACCTTTACTTTGCAACACAACATTACTCTCTTACCAGACAATGCAAAGTTGCACCCAAGAGTACCTCCCCCCCCCCCCCCCCACCCGTCACATGAAAAACGAGTCATTTCATGGAGGCTTGGCTTCCAAAGCAAGTCGCGTGCACTGGCCAACATATGGCAGCACTGGTACCTTTTTGGTGTTGTGCTGCAAAAGTATATCTATGTCCTTTTTTAAAAGTAAAATTTTCATCTCATGCTGGCTCGAAACAACTTGGGTTCATGTGGTAATGTTAGCAAGCACTAGCTACAGCCTATGAAGAGAGACAAACAAAGCCAAACTATCGCATACAGTTTTAAGTTCCATTTTGTTTAAGCACCCACACATTATTCTAGAATGAAGTTTAATTTGTTACACTGATAACAGCTATTTTGTAACAATATAAAATACACAAACATTTTGTCTACAATCTCCTTCCTGCCCACTTATTTCTCCAATGACTGTTGTGCAACTGTAGGTTGTCAAAATAGCCAACATGAAATTCTCTTGCAATTTTTGATGCATCAGCTGATACAGGATTTCGTGTATGTGATAATGTTAATATCATTTATGACATGTTGCCACACACTGGCTGTCAAAAAGTTAATTCTTAAATGACTATACTATTTGTTTACGTAACCTGTGTGTACAGTGTATAAACATCCCCCCCCCCCCCTGTTTTTCTTTAACTGTGAATATTGGTTATCAGTGAACCCTTAGCCAATCATTATCCCGAAAAATTGGGAGTGTACTGTATATATAAAAAATTGAACTAAATTAATACACAATTGTTCAATAATCAAGTGTAAATACCTTGAATTGTATAATACACAATATGCATTTCATATTTTTCGTAAACCTACAAAGAATTTGCTCAATAATCAGGTGTAAATACCTCGATACACAATACTGTAATACATATTTCATATTTTTAGTAAACCTACAAAGAATTTGCTCACAAAGAAACAATTGCCTTCGTCACATTTCAGTGATAGCCTCAAATTTTGTATTATTTTGAGGGTGCCAGTCAAAGCAGAGTTGGAGTCATTATGTTACTCCACAGCCGTTTTCAATCACCAAAACGGATACAGGAAATTTAGCTTAATACAAAAAAAAAGAGGACTTACTTTATGGTACAAGAGAACCAATTTTATGGTATGTAAATCTCATCTTATTTTTTTATATATATCAAGTTACACAATCAATGCTATCTGTGCACAGCACACTTTTCAGTTGGCTGCTGAGTGCATTTTACCCAACCATAGTTCTTTTCCTACCCCTGGCCCTTACTTCCTCCAGCTTCCTGAGTACTTCTGTTGCATCTCTATTGTTTTTTTTGTAATGGTTCAGGATACTAGGGAAGAAAGAGTCTATATCAGAGTGTGTGCTGAGCAATGCTCGCTCCAGAACATACAGGTCAACTGCCTTGTCCTCTGAAGTTGCTTGTCCAACACTAAGTCCAAAGTCAATCAGCACTAGTTTTGGATTTTCACCATCATTTTGCATTACAAGCATGTTAGATGTTGTGAGATCCCCATGAACAAGGTTGTTTGTATGCATCCGTCCCACTGCAGATCCAACCTGTTTTGCAACAACATTTAATTTAACTTCTTTCTCCTCGCCATTTACATACTCTCCGGATAGTGAGATTATGAAGTCTTTCACCGTCATGCTGTCTTCAATGTATTCCATGAAAATGCATTTTCTGTTCATATCTACTAGGTATATGGCAGGTGTACAAATTCCTGCAAAATTAGAACACAATACAATAGCTGTGATGCCAGATCTTCATACTGGTTACATGAAAAATCACATACATAAAAAATACAGAGAGATTAAATTAGAGGAAATAAGCTGGACTGAAGTTATCTCTATCAAATGAGCCATTTGATCTGGCTGGCTAGGTGACTCGCATAGCAGAGAGCTTAGATAAAAAAAAAAGTACACATGCTCTGGCTCTATTGACAAGAAGTTACTGATATAACTAATGAGCCTACTTTCCCCGACATGGGTATAATTAATTTCTTAAAAACTAGAGTTCATAGGTAGGACTTGGTTCTCTTTGAAACCAATAACATTAGAAATGAAACCAGAAACTTATAAACTAGTGTGCAATAAAATGCATTATGGAGGTAAGATTATGAGCATCAACTTAGGATTTAATCACTATAATGTTTTGAACGATAAGGTTTACTAACCTAAAATGTTCACAGGGCCATCATTTTGAAAACAAGTGACTAAGCCACTTAAAACATGTAAGTTTACATGGCCTAGCATAGTGCTACTTGTGTGAAGAATTTGGTGAAAATTGGTTATTTGGTCTCTCAGATAAAGAAAAAACTTTTTCTTCTTATTTGAAACTATTGTACAAAATTGCCAATAAAGATGCTCTATATACACTGTTTGTAATGTATATGGTCTCCATACAAATTTTGATAAATTTGCTTAAATTGTTTAATATATGGCGACAACTAACCTAAATTATTTATGAAGCCACCACTTTGAACATCGTTGTCTATGACCCATTAAATCATGAAAGTTTAAATGGCCTTTTGTAGTATTTATGGTGTTCACAATTTAGTACAAATTAGTTGAAATGTTCCAATGTATCATTTGGTGGGAATTGATTAATTGGTCCTCGAGGTATGTCATAAAACCTCCATGATTTTCATGTGGTCACCTTCATAAATTGAGGACAAAACAGTAATGTTGTAACACATTTTATTATTGTATACTGCCATTATACAAATTTACGTTATAATTGATTACGTAGTTTTGTAGATATAGCACACAAAACTACAATGATTTTTTGGATGCAATTCTGAAAATAAGTCTCTCATGCTTAAAAAATACGTATATTAATGTGGCCTACAACAATACAACTTCTTCACCAAATTTCGTAAGAATGAGTTGATAGTTTCCGATGACATAAGAAAAAAAAACTTTATTTTTTTATTGGTAGGGCTCCACCTTACAAAGTAGCAGAGAAATGAGACTATGCATAGACAAATTTGATGGTTGTAATAGGTACTGCTAGCATGCAAAATTAAGTTGGAATTTGTTTTGTTACTAAAATATTCTGAGTTAAAAAACTTATAGTCACCATTTTGAAAATCAGTGCCTGACCTTAAAAAATACCAGTTTACACCACCTGCTTCAGTAATAATTTTCTGCCAATTTGATAGGAATCTGTAAATGTTTCCCAACATATAATATAAAAACTTTATTTATTAGTGTGGTACTATATTACAAAATGGAGGACAAAAGATATATATATATATACACAGTTAATAGTTGTAATATATACTGCCAGCATACAAAGTTAAGTTGGAATTGATTACATGGTTTCGATGATATAACATTCTAAGCTAAAAATAATTATTTGGCTGCCATTTTGAAAAGTGTCTGACATGCTTAAAACATATCACTTAACATTATCTGCCTCAGTACCACTTATTTGCCAAATTTGATAGGAAGGTCAATTGTTTCCCGATATGACAATAACTATTTATTCATATGGGACTATCTTGAAAAATGGCAGACAAAATATTCCCTGTGTAGATGCAGTAGATAGTTATATTATCTACTGCTAGCATACAAAGATAAATTGGAATTGCTCTGTGTAGATACAGTTGATAGTTCTTATATTTACTGTCAGCACACAAAGTTCTGTTGGAACTGATTACATAGTTTAGACTACATAACATTTGAATATAAAATATCTATATGGCCATCATTTTGAAAATAAGTGTCTGACATGCTTAAAATATATAATTTAACATTCTGCCACATTTGGTAGAAATCTGTTCAATTTTTACTGATATGAGATAATACTCTGTTTATTTGTATGGTGACATCTTCCAAAATGCCTGACATAAGTAGTTATGTGTTGGTATATATGATGCTTGTAATAAATACTTACAGTCTACAAAATTTGGTCGTAATTGGTTAAATGGCATGGGACATGTACCAAATAAACCAAAAATATTTGCATGTCCGTCATTTTGAAATGGGTACGAACGTATTCAATAATTTTAGAGATATAATATTAAATATTTATTTATTTAATGCTATCTTCCAAAATGGCAGACTAACAATAATATCCATCTCAAAATTGAATACTTGATGTTCTGCAAGCATACAAAATTCAGTTTAAATTGGTTGAATGGTTCCAGAGATGTGACATATCACCCCAAATTTTAAAGTGGCCACCATTTTTAAAATAAGTGCCCGACATGGTTAAAAACAATAAAAGTCAGGTGTTCTTACTAAGTATGGTACATACACCAAGTTTGGTAAAATCCGGTTGATGTAATAAAAATTTGAATTTGGGGAGAGGGGGGGGGGGCATACACATCTACACACACAGACAGGAAGTGCTCTCAATCTTTTCTTTCCTTTGGTAAGTAGGCTAAAAATGTGTACCCCAATATTTTCAGTTTTTTTCTCTAAAAATATAAACACCTTATAATATAGCTGTTTTAAACAGTTTTTAATGTATAGAGCTACAGTGGACTCTCGTACAGATAAATGCATGTACTAATGAACCATATTCGCAGTTCATTTTCAGTGGTCCCGACCAACCTCCTATATAAATAATAATAACGCTTGTATCATTTATCGGATACTGCATCTATTAAAATATATTTCAGTCCCGTCACCCATAACAATAATTTTTAAGCTGGTTGTTATGCAAACATCTAGTAATTGGATGTGAAATACGCCACGCATGCCACTGATTATCACTGCTCTGCTGTGCAGTGTGAGTCTGGTTTGCTCCCTCCCTTTACATGCCTGGCGAGAGGAGAAGCAGTTACCTAGCAACCAGCATAGCATCCTACAGCCCCCCCCCCCCCCTTTTTTTTTTCTGAATATCTCAGCTGCATACCTTTTTTCCCTCCCCTTACATGACTTTGAGAGGGGAAGCTGTTGTCTATAAAA
This sequence comes from Dryococelus australis, assembly GCA_029891345.1. Lineage (NCBI taxonomy): Eukaryota > Metazoa > Arthropoda > Insecta > Phasmatodea > Phasmatidae > Dryococelus > Dryococelus australis. The sequence continues at coordinate 103,534,552 of CM056993.1, forward strand.
AAGTGTGTCCTTTCTCTTGGCCGTTACCCCTTACATGCCCGGCCACAAAACAAGTAAAATGTGCCTGGTGGTCGTAGAAATATTATCAAGATTATCCGTCGCTCAAAATAGTTAAAGTCTATCATTACTAACAATTAAAATTGAATAGTTTAACCTGAAAATGTAATGCAAAACATTTTAATGAGGAATTATTATTTGCAAACATGTTTTCTTTTGTGATTAAAGGTATTATTTCCTATTAAATTGGTGTTTAATTGTATCTGGTGTAAAATTAACATGATTTTAAAATAAAATATTAATTTTACTCAATGGACAGCATCTTCCTGAATAAAATTATATGCCAGAAGCATATATTTAACCTTCCCTTGTCGCCAAAAATTGTTTATACATCTAGTGACTTGTATTACCATGCTTAAAGTTGATTTTCAGTAACTTCCTGCAGGAGAATCTAAGGATCATTCCAAGTGAAATCTTTCATTTCTTTTTAAATGGAAGCTGCACCATTTTTTGATATTGATAAAAATTTGTTTCTATGTAACCCTAACCTCAAGGTGAAAGAAGAACATTTATTTAGATTTTTACGTACAAGTGGATGATGGCAGATATTTTTCATACACACTGCAAACAAATTTCATAGATTTTGGAGGTTTACACAACTAGCCATAACTTTTTTAATAAGTCACATATTGTGGAGTTTTTTGTGTCATTTAAAAGCTTACATAAGATACTATTATACTGTAAATTTATGTTGTAAAATATATTTTGTATTTTCAAGATGGTGGCCCATCTGCTTTTAGCATTTAGATGACTGTTTTACCCCATTCTGCTTAACCAAAGTTGCATTTATAGATCTGATCTTTTGTGTGCTCCGTGTCTACATGTAGAACAGTGTGCAATATCAAAGTTGTCTGGGCTGAAGACTTCCTTCCTAGAAAACAATAGTCTCACACTTGGGAAAAAATTAAAATTTGCATTTTTCAAAGCCAAACAAGTTATGTGGGTGAATAAATAAATAAAAATTTGTGTTGTTTTATGAAAGATACTCTTGACAAATAGATATAGGGCACAAGTTATCCCATTCTGTAATTTTCACCCCTGTTGAGTACATAGCCGTTCTTTCTATGAAAATCACTGATAACATTTCACTTAGTTTGTTGCTTATGTTAAGTGTTCTTCCATTGTAAGTTACTAACCTCAAGTAGTGACAACGTTATTAAAATATTCACTTGTTTCATCTATACCAATTCCTTTGTAAGTTTGGAGTGAGTGCTTGGGCCTTTAGGATGAAAAAATATGACCTTAAACACTTCTTCTCCCTGCATAGTTTCTTTGCCTGTACCAATTACAATCTACCATTTACCATCATAAATAAAACACATACTCGTTGGTCTGGCAAAACAGCTTGTTGTGGTTTGGTGATGGGAACCACTAAATATTTCTGTGATGATGAGTATTGTTAGACAGCAAGATTATCTCAATCTACTAGAAAACCATGATATTGTCTCGTATTGGGAATGGTTTCAGCTTCTTGAAATTGTCTTTCACGTAACTTCTCTTCACAAACATCATCTTCTGACATCTTTGAACATAACTTGTAGCGGTAAATTGTGGTATTGAGTGGTTATTTGTAAACTAGCAATTATCACAAGATGCTTCACTGTACCCCTGGCACCATTATACGGACTTTTGCCATGTGATGTGGCAAAAGAATGCCATTCAGCAGACAGACAGAGATCATCATTGTGCTTAGTCAGGTTAACAAAGTTTTTTTTTTTTTTTTTTTTTTTTTCTATTGAGCTGAACAGTCATTACGATAGTACACTTTTGTCCAGGTGGGGAATCTGTCTTTCAAATGTTTAAGCAGAACTTTCTGAAAGGTGTGAACAGCTAGTGTTGGGTGTCAAATAGTCACTGACAACACAAAAGGTTTCACAATTTGTGAAATAGCTTTCTTTGTAATAAACAACAAATGGGTGTAATGTGACTAGTGCATTAACCCAATGAAATGCCTATACTTCATCTTGCATCACGGAAGTATAGTTTTCTGAGACATCTCCTAAAATTATGCACTCAGCAGTAGTAACATCTTTTATTGATTTTAGAAATTCAAACTGACAATTTGCAAAAACATGATGGGTTTTTTATTTTGTCAACTTTTCCTTTAGATCAATCAAACTCTTCCATATTTTTCACTAAGGTGGCAAGTTCACAGCGGTTAGTTCACAATCATTGTTTGCACTTTGTTTCACTCAGTAGCTTATCTTCCTTACAGATGAGTCCATCCAGTACATCAACTCCAGCACATTTACGACACTGTGAAAGCATACAACTTTCTTTTGAATCATCAAAAACTATAATTTTCATTAAATCATTGTAGCCTATGATATTTTTTATTCACTGTAGCTGCTAACATTAATTTCACATTTTAATGCTGTAGGCACACACATAGTCCATTCATGCTTTCTTCAGCCCTTTTGGAATTAAACCTTTGAAAAATCACCCTAGGCGTAACATGTCAACCTGGTTTGTTCAATCACTCGTATTCCACAAATACATAACTCTGTGATTAACTTTATTTTTTAATAAATGAAACTTCTTAATATCTTCTATATGTTGTAATGTTTATTTTGTATTATATACAAATTGAAAACAGCGAGAGTGGCAGTGTATTGGCAACGGCTAGTAAGAAATAATTCTCAGTTCAAACATTTTTTCAACATAGTTTTTTGGTATGTTCTTTGTAAATTAAATATTGCTATTAAAATATTTCAATATTTAGGTAGCCCCGATAGAAACATATTTCATTGTTACAGTTAAAAATAATAGCGCAAAATAACGTATGTAGGCTGTAGTGACGAGTTGTTTGTTTTTTCGACCAACGAAACTGTTGGCTGGGCGGAACTTGTCACTCTCTCGGGAAATTTCCCATCGCTAGTTAACATAAATTATACATTTTTAAAATTGTAGCATATTTCGTACTTATTACAGCAAAATAATGATTTTTGAATTTGGAATTTACAACTGAAAAGAGATTTTATTGTTTAAATGCCTATGTTATTTAGATGTGATGGCACAATGCTTACAAATCCAGCAGGTTGGCAGAAGTGGTGTGGAAGGGAGAATGTAGACTTCACCTTCCACGCATTTGTCCCAACATGGGGGGGGGGGGGGCAATCATATCCAGTTTTATATAGCCTTACGACTGACAGTGATGTGATGACATGTCAATGATACTGCGTGTTTCTTAATGAAGTGTCAAGATTGTACTCGTGCTTTTTAAACATCCTAGGCAAGTTACAATGTTGTGATAAATATGTGTTTCCACGGCAGAGAAAAATGTGTTGTGATCATTGTGTATGAAAGGGTGTGGTGGCAGAATTGGAATTGTTACGCAGGCCAGGTGTGTGTATTGATTTAAAATATGTGCAAAATTGATACGTTTTAACTATGAACTGATGTTATGAAGAAGTTAATTATTTACATTCACGTCTTTATCACAGCGTTGTACCTTTGCGCTAGGTGTTTGAATAACAGTTGTGTAACAAGCTTATGTTTCTGTGATTTGAATGTCTGCAACAATCCCAACGAAATACTAAACCCACCCAGATAAAATAAATAATAAAATACACCTACAAACCAGTAAGTACCAATGCATGTAAATATTAGCAGAATAAATTTTACAGTAGGCCTATGTGTTTGCATATTCACCACTATTTTTGTGTTTGTCAATATACAATAAATAGCGACATGGGTTGCGTGCTTGAATTTACTGAGTCGTTTCGTTGGACTGGTTGTCCCTTCATTTTAATTTTTTTTCCAAACACATATTAATAACAGGTTAAATACTACTGTTGTTTCCGCCACAGTTGTAACAAACTCCGTCGTGGTTAAATATTAATGTGTATTATGTATAAGGTGCTATATCGTGTGTAACAAATAGTTATAAAGCTGACCTAAATATTGTTATCGGCCTAAATTGTGAACATTGGTAGGAAATGGTTTCTGCAATATGACATAATTCTTTGAACAGCTGTAAACAGCAACCAATGCATTTGACAGTTATAAAAGTAGAAGTCACATGTCAGTGTTTATGTTTACATGTAGCGGAAGGATACGTAATCAGTAACTAAAAGTAGAAATTTAGCAGGGCTTCAGAAAAAGCAGAAGTTATCGTGAATCAAATATACAGAATGTGCAACATTGGCACCAACTAGCATGCAGAACTTGGGCCTTAATGAAGCAAACTTTGAAAACCCTATCTTTATACATGGAAGAGTTTCTTTGAATTTCAGGTAATCTTCCTTTAAATTAAAGAGTACTAGATATTTTTTTTGTTCTTTTGTCTTTGCTCCACTTAGAGAGATCTGACTGTTACACAGTCCTTTAAACTAAACATGATTCAGCTTACATCATCACTCGGTAAAAATCTGTCACAACTTTCATTACTTAAGTAATTTCCACTTTTTGTGTTCTCCTTTAGTAGCACACCATATTTTGCCTTTAAAGTTCTTGCATTTTTTTTACTAAATATTCGCTGCACTTAAATTCAACTATGGTTTTAGAAATGTGCTAGCATTTTGGCACAACACTTAAAAATTTATTTTATTTTATTTTTTTCAAATAAAAAATCCTAGCATGTGCAAGTTTTTCTTTAAACTATTCTGTTAATTCAAGGTAACATAACTTGTTATTTGGAGTAATTACTTCATGGTTAGTACCATCATTGGAAAATGAGATACTTGTTTCCAATTTTCTTCTAATTTTACACAATAGGTTATCAATCTTGTGCTCCATTCTTTGTATTATTTTCCACAGAGGAAACCTTAACAAACTAATAGGAGATTCATCAAGATCAGCACTTGTGTGGTTAACTGTTTCTACAAAAATGCATTCTGGTTCAAAAGTTCCATTATTGTTGTGTTCTTCTCCGTCAAACTCTAATTCTACAGTTTTATTCAACTTTTGAAAACAGCATGCACATAGAGCCTTACCTGGTATAAGTTTCATATGTCCATGTTTAGCAGACAGCTGCATAGTGATTTCTCTTAAGGACTGCAAAATAGGTTTCTTGTGCATGAAAAATGGGTCTCAACACTTATTACCATGCAAATGAAAGAACTTGTCAACATCATTTTTGTAATGGTATGTACAGATATTTACAACTTCATCCACACCTATTCTAAGTCCAATTAATGTTTTTATTTCATCACTTATACCACTTTTAAATATTAACTCTGATGATCTAGAATAAACAACTTTATGACATTCATCCTCAACAAAACATCCAACAGAACACTCCATTGTCACTTGAATTGAATACAAAATGCCACCAGGACTGGCAATGAAAGACTGAACCTCCAGACAGGATGCGTCTAATGTGCTTATCTGCATTATGCACTCTCATGAACAGTTGCATCATCTTCAAATTTTTGGACATTACAGAGTGGTTACCATTACATGTAATAACAACTTAAAACATCTCGTCTTGAATTTTCCCTTTTGATTTTCTCAAGTTAAACCGTCAATAGTTTTCAAATTACACCACAGTAGGTAAATGTTTGTTTATTTATATAGTTGCAAAGTTGTGCATTTTAAAATTATTTTACATTGCACTGCCCAAACAGTGTATTAACACTTAGTACTCCTTGTCACCCGAATGTTAATGACATTCAGAATAAAGTGGGATTATACACGGTGTGTCTAAATTCCCATTACACATTATAAGGGCATGTAGTGGGGACCAAGAAGATTATGTTTTGCATAGGAACATGTGCAGAAACATACAGTTTCCCTACGACAAACAAAACAACACCACATCACATGTTGACCTCTCCCACATCTGCAACATACTGTACGCTGTTTATCTTCTGGGTCCACTTACAAGAAGGGCTCGATGTGATGACCAGTGACGTCTGCACAAACACGGTAGGTTTTGAGTGTCTACAAAATGCCACATCTTCAGAAGCAACAGAAATCTGTCTAAGAGTCATTGCAGACTTTATGAGGGGAACGCCATAAAGCTCACTGTTTAACCAGTAAAAATTAATTTTTGGTAACCTGACCAGACCCATGCAAATCAGTACTACGACAAAAGATTTTATTTCTTCTATGTTAGTATCTGTCCACTTCAACAGTCTTGATTTAGGTTTCATTGTTGCCGACACAATAACATGAGCTGCATATTTGTTTGTTTCTTCAACCATCACTATCCATATATCAGGGGTTACAAATAAGGAATAAATACTATAAGCATCTTCTTGGTCCTGCCCGATATCAATTTTAATGCGTGCTTCTTCTTCGTACAAAGGGAAGTCTGACTCAGAGGAAATCACTGGGCCCCATGACTGTGTTGCATTATCTTCAGAACCATTTGGCTCTTTTGAAGACATGTCTTTTCTGTAGGTGTGTCCACTCTGATGTACCACTGTCATCACTATCGCTTTCTTCACTAGAAGGTAGAACATAGTCAGCATCACCATCGACGGAAATGTCAGATTCAGTGTCTACTGGTTTGTCATTGTAACAGTCTATGGCACTTTTCACTATTTGTTGTGTTCTTTAAGATGCAAAATTAGGAACACGTGACTTTGATGACCTTGGCTCCATTTGTTGTCTGATAAAATGAAGCTAACTCTTTTAGAAGGGAAGAAAAAGAAAATATATTTCATTACATCGCAAAGTAAAATTCTCTACACATATGTGTTTGTGTTTATATATATATATATATATATATATATATATATATATATATATATATATATATATATATATATATATATATATATATATATATATATATATATATATATATATACAGAGACAGACACAAACACTACACCCATACTTTACTATAAAAGTCTCCACAAATGTATGCCACGAGAGGACAATAAAGGTTTAAACCTGGGTGGGGTGGAGGTGGGACATATTATTCCTATCATTTTAACAATGCATTGTTGCAACAAATGAAGTGTAAACCATTTCAATATTACTGTTTTTGATCATTCATTCAGATATACCACTTATGTCTCGATTTGTGTTATTGTGAATGCCATTCAATTAGATATTTCAAAAGCTACACTAACAAAATTGCCCCCTTCCCTTCCTTTCCCCATGGAAACTAATTATTCCCTCTCCCCCTTCAACAAGTAGTTGAGTAAGTTCGACACACCCCTGACAATACATATACATATATATATATATATATATATATATATATATATATATATATATATATATATATATATATATATATATATATATATGATCACTTGGCACTGTCTTGTAAAGAGTCATTTATATCGATATCTTACATCCCTGCCAGAAGATGTTATGGTTACACAAGGTGGGTCTGAAAGACACCGACAAACACCGGCAGGTGATTCCTTAGGAAAATATAAGACAAAAATGTAAGAACCACATTTTCCGAAATTGATTATTAAGGGAGCTGTGCGCCCCCAAAAGTCTGATTTCGAAATGCCTTACGTTGAATATTTTAGAAACTACTTGCGACTAAGCGACGAATAGTGTTTTGTATAATGGAGACTGTTCACCTCGAGAAACGTGGTTGGTAATCGCATCCCCTTACATTGGGGAAATAAGTGTTGAAACCCTTTGTTTGCACAAATCATGTTAACAAACAATTGTAAGTGATTTATTGTATGAATTTATTAATTAGCACGTCTACATTAACAAAAAAGGTCATCTAGTCTGAACATTCTCAGGTGAATGTTTGCAAAATATCCGTGGCGTCATTCAAAACAGAAAGTGAGTGGCCTGGCAGGTAGGAAATTTACAGTGCACGTGACATGTTACTATGATGAAAGATGGACAATGGTTTCATTGAACAGTCACGATAAATTACCTAATTTCACAAATGTACATGACGCTTTGCATGTGTAAACTACTGTGTGTGCTATCGGTGTTACATCATGTATTTAAGGAGGTAGATTCCTAAATTGTTCATAGCATATTATGTACACATTTTATTTCATGACTTAAATGTTAAACATCAGGATTAGTCTGAAACAACTTAAATTTTCCGCCACATCTCTTAATCAACATCAAAACAAAAGGAGATCCTGGCCTACCCCAAAACTACAAATGCCACTGCCATATTTACCTTAAACAATTTAATTATAATATATAGGTCAGACGATAGCCAATCGGAAGACGGGTAGCAACATAAGCAAGGCAGAAGTAAAATAGAACATAAATTTATTTTGCAAATCTCTTACTACCACCTCCAGAGACAGGCTCATGGATGGAATTTATTACAGAAAATTGATATATACTGAAGAATATAGAGATTAATTGCTGAAATAAGTTTTAATTTTGAAAGTATTGATAAAGAAGAAAGATTTATTAATGATTTAACTGTTTTTAAGAAGAAAAGGGGAAAAAAATTTGTCGTGTTTTTTAGAAGACTAATGATAATGAAACAGTTAAAAGTTAAAGAACCAAAAATGATGACTTTCTAATTTTTAATTTGAAATGCTACAACCGGCGCCCAATGTATGAATTATATTGTGACTACTGGAATGTTACGTATATAAATAACTGATTTCTCATTTCATGGGAACGTACAAATTCCTAGAAACATAGTTTTTAAAATTTTTCTTCATATAACAATAAAATATAGAAGTATATTACCTTTGATATTTTCATTTTTATAAATAAAGGATTACAATGATTAATTAAAGATTGGCATAGTTATAATTCTCAAGGATTTTTTCAGCAATATTAAAGCTTATTTCACATGACATTAACTAGCCTATGCCTTGTTATACATATATGCATGTGCCCCAGGAGAAACAAAATGGCATGCCAAAAGCAAAGAACTAATTTTCATTGGATATTGTGAATCTTCGAAAGGTTTTAGTCTACTTGACCCTAGCAAGCCATCACAGCTGATAAAAGCAAGAGATATTGAATTTTTGGAGGATTCCAGCTACTTCAAAAGAAAGATTGATACCACTGATCATCAGTGGTATCATGGTACCAGTGAACATCAACACCAGCACATCTGAATTACTTCCTCTACATACAAATGAAAAAGGCAAAACTAGAGCGAGAAATTATGAAGTTGATGAACACAAGAACGAAGTGGGGGATTTATCTGATACAGTGATTTTTGTAGGTTGGAATAACCGTGGATAAATAGATAGGTCACAGGAAAATCAAGAGAAATTACTCAACTTACAAAATGAGTCCACACAAGCAGTTGAATCTAGATATCCTGTGTAGCACACACAGAAAAAACACTTCCCAGATCATATTATGTACCAAGCAATAGCAGGTATGGAGGAAAATGTAAATTATCCTAGAACTGTAGGAGAAACTCTTAGGTGGGGTCTTCAGGAGATAGTGGGAAGCTTAATAATGCCTGGGAATTAGTGGACAAACATGAAAACCGAAATGTTATTGGATGTAAGTGGGTATTTAAAGTGAAAAGGAACCTGATGGAACTACAAAAAGGTTCAAGGCATGCCTGGTACCAAAAGGTTATAATTCGCAATATGGAATTGATTATAAGGAGATTTCTGCCCCAGTAGTCAGATATCCCAAAATCAGGATGTTGCTGGGGGTGGCAGCATAACTTGACCACACTCTGCTACCAAATGCACAACTTGACCTCGATATTGACTACCTCAATATATCTACAGCTTTTCTAAATCGCAAACTAGAGGAAAAGGTGTATATGCTAGAGCATGGAACAAGAAAACTCATGAAGTACTGTTTGGTTTGGGGTTGGAACAAAGTCAGCATGAACCCTGCAAACATCACGGGGTGCCTAACAACAATTACTTGATTGTAGCTTTATATGTTGATCACTTTCTTATAATGTCCTCAAAGAAATATGAAAAACATGACCTATTATCAGAACTGATGACCACTTTCATGATGGACTTGGGTGAGGACATTGCCTACGTATGAACATCCAGAGGGGCAGGAACTCTGGCACTATTCAAGTGTCAAGAACATTATACTAAGTACTGACATCGCCCTCACTGTCCTGCTCAGGAGGCGACCAATGCTGTTCGCTCATGCACCAGCCACACACAGTCATGCGTGAAGTGCATGGGTTCTGATGCCGTTCATGTTGAACGGGTCAATGAACCGTCGCGTGACCGAACGACCCACCTTGTCAAGAGTAAATATTTCATTTGCAAATGTGTGCTGCGAGAGGGAATCGCTATGTAACTGTCGACCTACTACTGTCCCGAGAACCAGAGTACACATGTTCACCCGTGCAATAGTTAATCTGGCGCCCTACAGGAACTTTACAACTGTCTGGTAGAATTTAGCCATGCATCTGAGTTTCTCTCAAATCCGGCATCTCGCCCCTCGCAAGCAACCAAGCCACGTTAGAACTTTCTAGACAGATTCAGGATGATAGACTGCAAACCAACTGGAACTACACAGGAAACAGATCTGAAACTGGTGAAAAAAGGTGACAACAAAGATGGAGACACCCAAGGATACACTTTAGGAACCTCGTAGGGTGTTTGATGTACCTAGCAGTCTGCACAAGGCCAGATGTTTCCCACTCAGTAAGTATGTTGAGCCAATTCAATCACTGTTATTCTTAGGAGCATTGGAAGTGTGTGAAAAGGGTACTCAGGTACCTAAAGGGAACCATTAACTACTTTTTGAAGTACTCCAAACATCTAGCAGGGTTTGTTGATGTTGACTGGGCTGGAGATATAAATGACACAAGGTCCGACACAGGCTTAGTGTCCAAATTTTGAAATGCAGCCATATTGTGAGAAAGCAGAAACCAGCGGACTGTGGCACTTTCCAGCACTGAAGTAGAGTACATGGGACTGTCAGATGCTACAAAAGAAGCACGTTTTCATGTTTACAGATCTTAAATTTGAATGTTAGTTAGCTTTATGCAAGTTTTTGAATTTCGGCAAGGCAGTGGTGGTGATTTGTAAACCATGTTGTTCCTGGCTTGCATTGCCAATGTGAACTTGGGTAAATGTATTTGCTTCCTGTTTACATTGCCCGCTTACATTAAACTGATAATTTTATATTGATTGTAATTCTGAAATGGAATTGTCGTTCCTGGTTTGCATTGCCGGTGTGAACATTAATCTGGTAATTTGTTAATGATTTTAATTATGAAGTGTTATATTAGTTCCCGGTTTTGCATCGCCGGTTTGAACATACGTAATTTTGTATTGAATGAGTTTGGTTTGCATTGCCAATGAGTAAGTTATTGATTATCTATTTGACACCGCCTGCCTTGTGCATAGATCATCGACCTGCCCAACCCATGCTGTTTTTTGCAATCATTTTGGTAATGTTTAAATGGTACTTACATATGGTAATTTAATAATAATGTCAGGTTAAAATTTATTCATGCGAAAGGCCCTGGGATATTTGAGAATGAGTTCTCGGTTTTGTACGGCAATTTAAGTTACGTTGGCGGTGTTGTTTTACCGCTTTAAGTATCTGGCTTCAGTATTCTTTCAAGTGGTGTAAATTTTACAACTTTTTAGCAGTATTCCTTAAATGCCTTTTGGTAAGCCTGATTTGCAGGCAAGCATTTCGTTATCCATATTTTAATTTGTGTGAATGTGTTAAACCCCTTTTCACTGCCTTTGATGGCTCCTTGTGTGGGTGCACCGTGCATTGAAATGGTTTAGAATACGTTTTAATATTGTGTGCCCAATTCATCAGTAAAGGTTTGCTGGAGAATATCAAACACAATCTGTAGAAAGTATCTTCAGAATAAAGTGTTTTTGGGGAGCTTGAGAATAAAGAATTGATCTACAGTAGACTCTCGATTATCTGTGAGCGGATAATCCGCTTTGCGGCTAACTGAGGCATATTCTGAAAGATAAAAAATAAATTTTGGAAATTAACTGAAACACTACCAGAACAAAGTTATTTAATAAAACACCCATTTTAACTAATCAAATTCGTAACAGGTACTCTCTGAAAATAACTGTGGAATGAAATATGTTTGTTTATCGATGCAAATGCACATCAAAATGTGTTCCCTATGGCGCATTGAGCTTAGTTATGGCGTAAGACAGCGAGCTGACAACACCACACAACTCGCTAGCCTAGCTGCCGCCTACCAGGTATAGCCGGAACCCGGCGCGACTGCTGCATTCCTCCTGCGTATCGCATTCCCACTGTCAGTGTCAGTTTTATCTCACCATTCAGTAGTTACATTTGGTTTTGTTTTTGCTCATTTTCAGCCGAAAAATGTCTGCAAAATGTAAACATGTGGTTTTAAATTACAGCAGAAGCTGGAAATTATTAATAAACTTGAAGGAGGAAGTGTAATAAAACAGTTTTCATTTATGTATGGAGTGAGAGAAACAACAATTTGGGATATCCGAAACAATAAATCCAAACATTAAGTTTGCGAGCAGTGCGGACTTGACAAGTGTATTGGCGAATAGGAAAACGATGAAACTATCGATGTATGTGGAGTTAGATAAGGCTATGCTTGAGTGGTTTAACCAGAAACGTGCCATGGGAATGCTAGTGTCAGGCTTAGTGTGTGTGAAACAAGCCCAATATTTTTTGAAGAACTGGGAATGGAAGGCAAAACTTGTTTCCTACATTAAACACTGTTTTCCACACGCTGAAACAGCCAGCTGTATGCTGCACACAGTGGGCAGTGTGGGAGGTGTGTGTGTGTGACATGGGCGACATGCAGCTCACTTTGCATGTCTTTGTTTCACTTCTCCAGGGGGGGGGGGGGAGGTGGCCTGTTTCCTAGCAACCGAGTGACATCAGATTTAGGATTTTTTTCTCAAAAATAGGAACACATACCGCATAGCCAGTATATATACATTATAATCAAAGAGTTTACATCATAATTATAATGATTACATAGAGCTATACCCCGTAGGAGATTGAGTGCGGTGGCTTGCTGTTGTCGCCCACGCCTAGATCGTCGAGGCTGGGCAGCTGTCAAGTCAGTCGCTACAAGATTATTCTGGTGGGCGGCGGCTAGACAGCCGCCGCCACTGCCCTCATTACAGGGCCGGTTCAATTCGTAACAGTTGCCCAATATTGGGAACACATGCTGATTGATGTGATTCATTTCAATGTGTTGAATTTCTATGAAATTTTGGCGGCATGTTGGTCTCTGCACTGGCACGATGAGGCCCGGCAATGTTCACGGGAATATACAAATTTAGTGCGGTCTACTTGAAATATTAATTATCCCGAATTTTTCATCAAAAACTTCTGACGTACCTATACACGCACACTGACTTACTCATCAATATGGTAATATAAGCACACATTTTATTTGCATATACGGAAAAACATACACTATTGGCTGTAATGAATCAGTAAAATAGATCTGGGCGCTAAAAGGAGGGAGAACGCACTGCCACTCCTTCCGCCTCATCCATCAAAGTTCCTGACTCACGACCACCCACCGACAGACCACACGCCTACCTGACCACACACTTTCCACTTATTTATTTCTTCAGGCCGGGGGACATAAATTGCCCCACGGTATATGTTCAGTGTCTTTGTTGCGGGGAAAATTATGATAGCTTGAAAAAGCCTGAACGGGCTTACGAAAGAAATGTAAAATCGTATAAAAATTACAAAAAACATATTACATACAAGAGACCAGGCCAGGTGAGTGGAGTTGGAGTAGATAAATGAATGAGTAGTTGAGTTCCAAACAATAGAAGAGTGATCGGCGTGACCAGCAGTGGAGAAGGGAAGTCTGTGACTGCGAGTGTCAATGTTTTTAAGGACACTGCTAGTAGGCTGGACTATTGAACTAAATGTGTGAATAAAAGATATTATAAATGATGGAAACAGATAGACTGAACACATGCTAATAATGAGTATAACCAACAGATAATTAAGAAGGATGTTAATTGGAGTTGAAATAAAAATTAAATATTGTGGTTACTGTTAAACAAAAAGAGTAAAAGTGGATACAGCTAATTTAATGCTGTAAATAATAGTATAGTGAATAAATTATTAATCAAATTTTGTTTCTTTTATTTAATTTTTTATTAAGACCTCCATCTCTTACGAACTCAGATACGCCCCTCAGGCATCCTCACATGTAACACTGGTATCAGAAGTGGGATGGAGGCAATAATTAATCAATTGTAAATAAAGTTAGACTTTAGGCAAATAGTTAGCGATTTTAAAACAAATTAATTGATTGTAATAGTTGTGTGTGAAAATATTTAAAACACTGTTTTGTACAACTGATGCAATGAATGTTTACAAGAAAATTGTCTGCGGAACTGCAAGCAATGCGAGCATTGATTGAGGGGCTGAGTAGCTAAGTGAGCGCAAGTGTAAATAGCTTGAAAGAAGATGTAAATAACCAAGTTAGTACAGTAAATGAGAATGTAAATACTCAAATTAGTAGTGTGAATGATAGTGTACATAACATTGTAAATATCCAAATTTGTAGTGTGAAAGGGAGAGTGAATGAAACTGTAAATAACAAAATTAGTTCAGTACGTAATTGCAAGTGTAAACGAGAATGTAAATAGCAAAATAGACCCTGTAAATGACAATGTAGACAGGAAATTTGACTGTAGACAGGAAAACAGAAGGCTTTAGAGAGTTAGTGAACACAAAAATTGACATGAAAGTAGAATGAAAAAAATGGACAGTGTGAATGACAGAATGGACAATATCAGTGGAAAAATGAACAGTGTCAAGAATGAAGTGGAACAGGAAATAAGTGTGATGAAGAAGCAGTTGGAGGATATTCTTCAGCAGCGGAATTCTACCACCACCACGTTGACAGCAGAGAAAAGTGAACAGGCAGTGCAAGACAAAACCCACGTAGCAGCCTCAGAGGAGAGCACGATCTGTGTTATTGGTGTCGCACAGCCAGGAGTGAGGAAGGGGCTCTCAATTAAGCCTGCCCCTTACAATGGCCAGACTACATCATGGGAGTACCAACACCAGTTTGAAATAGTCGCTCCCTTTAATGGCTGGACAACCAGACAATGGGCTTACTACCTCGTCGCAGTATTGAGAGGCATCGCATTGAGCATACTACGATCTCTTCCAGAGCGGACATCAACTGGAGTACCCCACACTGGCGTCGGCTTTGGAGCTTCGTTTCGGCAACCGGTACCTGTGACATGCCCACCATGCACAGTTGCAAAGCAGCACCCAGTGACCAGAGGAGCCATTGCAGGAACTATGGCAAGACATTGTGCGGCACTCCCACCTATCTCTAGTGAGGTGCCCCGAGGAAGCATGCAACATCATTGCAGTCTTCATCACTGCCATCGCCGACGTAGAGGTACAACAAGCAGTACGTCTGGCTGCACCCCACAACGTGCAGGACGCCCTGGCCCGAGCACTTGAGGTGGAGTCAGCAAGACAGGAGCCCACACCCTGACGTACAGTACGCACTGTGAAGTTGAACAAAGACGAAGACAAGATAATGAAGACACTGAAGGAGTTTTAGTTGGCTTTGAGGGACATTGCTTCCAGGATTCGTGCTACAGAGCTTCGCAGCCCCCAACCCAAACATAGGGAGTGTTGGTTATGTGGACAGCTGGGGCACCTGAGAGTTTATTGCCCACAACAGAAGCGGCAGCCAGCAAAGATACAGTTTGGTGAAGAACAAAAGGCCTCGATAAGCACATACAAGTAGGAGAAGAAGAAATTTGTGAGTTTCATGCATATACCTAGCAACTGAAACACTGCATCAATGAGCTGATGCTACAAGTTGCACATGTCACAAAGCAGTTGGAAAATGCATATGACCTGTGAATGCTGTCCAGAAGCCCTGTGCACACTGTGCCATATAACAAAGAAAGGTGCCCATGGCATGGAGTAAGTGATATAATGGCCCCTTCACTAGTACCTCTGAGGATAGCAATCCCATGGGGGAAGTGGTTCGTGGGTCAAAGAACTAGCTGTGTGAACTTGAGAAAGGGAGTAGGGCAGTCAACAGGAACTGCCAGTATTTCAGGGTACATCGGACAAGGATCCAACCACAGCCTGCAGCATCCACTGCAAGTGCCAGCACTTTTCAGATTGGTAAACATGATCTAAAAGAAAGATGCAAGGTGAAATTGTGGAGTTGCCTCATCTTTTCAAACCAGTAATGAAAGTAGTAGTAATGATAGTAAGGCACAAACAACCAAATAATGACAGAATGAAGAAGCAGTATGAGAGGAGAATGTCGGGCAAGATATTTCAAGATACAACCCACAGAGAAGAAAATGGAACTTAAATCTACAGAAATGTTAGTAAGGCCCCTACAGGATTCTGAATAAGTTCAATGATGTGGTCTTTTGGATGTCATCATGGCTCTCGGGCGAAGCCGAAGGTTGTCCACATTGACCGACTGGCACTCAATGATAGTCCGGATGTTGCAGTGTTTGTTCGGAATGAACACACTTGAGGAGGGGGCAGTGTTGTGCGCTCATCTCTTCGCTGGCAGTGCGCGAGCAAGGAACAGAAAGGAGAGTTGTAATATGATAGTGATGACGAAGGCAAGGCAATGACAGGTTTCATATTACAGATGTGCACCGTGGTCTCTGGTTGCATTGTTTTTGGCCGGTATCTGATGAATGCTCTGGATTATTGACCTTGTTCTCTCAGTGCGACTTGGGGTGCAATTGAATCTTCCAGATGTCACTGTGAACTCTATAAATATCACAGCAGGCCTCCGGGTTGGGTGAGTGGAATTGGAGTAGGTGAATGAATGAGTAGTTGAGTTCCGAGCGATAGAAGAGCGACTAGCGTGACCAGCAGTGAAGAAGGGAAGTTGGTGACTGCGAGTGTCAGTGTTTTGAGGATGTGGCTGGCAAGGTAGACTATTGGACCAAATGTGTGAGTGTAACACATTATAAATGATGGAAACAGATAGACTGAACACTTGCTAATAATGAGTATGAGTTAACTGACTGTAACAAACAGAGACAATTAAGAGGGACGTTAATTGGAGTTGAAATAGACACTAAATATTGTGCCTACTGTTAAATAAAAAAGAGTAAAAGTGGAGACAGCTAATTTAATGTTGTAGATAATAGCAGAGTGAATAAATTATAAATCAAATTTAGTTTATTTTATTTATTTATTTTTATTAAGGCCTCCATCCCTCATGAACTCAGATACGCCCCTCAGGCATCCTCACATGTGACAAGATTAAATTAAGTGACAACATAAGCAAGTGTCCTGTAGTCATATATCATTAAAATATTTCTAAGCAACGGTAAACATAACCCCTCAAAAACTACAATGTTACAATGTTCCCTATCAAAGACTAATGAAAAATACAAAACATTATTATACAATGGGGATAAATTTCTTTAACAGATTAACCAAAGAGATTAAGTTATTACCATCAAAAATTGAATAAAAATGTTGTTAATTTTACATTCTTTTTAAGATACTAAATAATATTTTGATACTGATTTTATTCCTTGGTTAGTTCATGTATTTTATTATTAATGATTGTTTACTTACTGATTGTATGATATAAGTTATATACAGGCGTGACAGTTTATTACGTACTTGTATGTTGAACGACAATAAAATCATTACTATTACTAATTAACAGTTTTTCCTCTTATAAACTGTTAAACACGATAAAGTGAGCACTTCTGAGACCCTAGTTACTTATTTCTTTCAGCTATTTTTTATTCTTTAACCATCATTTAAATAAATATTGCCAAGTAAGTAATAAACACAGTGGTATATTTCACCGCACTCGGAAGTTAACATATTAGGCTAAAAAAATATATTTATTGACTATTATTCTAAATGAGAGGGCTTTCAAAAGTTCTCACTTTACCACGAAGCCTATACAAATGTGTATTTTTTTTTGCATTTCAAAGAACCACTTAATTTTTTGTTTCCAAAACAAATAATTTTTTAATTAAAGAAACTATTTAAAACATCCTGTAATGTTTTTAATAAAGCGATTCTATTGTCATTTAATTCTACAATAAAAACAGAAAACATGTAGGCCTATGAGTTGCAGTTTCGGAGTTACATTATTAAGCATACGAAGGTGCAAAATGGCTTACAGTATGCTCACATTGCAGTTTATTTTAGATAAGTTGGCTTTATTCCTATCCATGTAGAAATAAAGAAGATAATTTTGTATTTGATATCTGAACACACTTGATAACTTTAAAATTGAGCAGATTATAACAATTTCGGATTACTGATGATGCAAGTCTTTGAAAAATAGAATTTGCTGCAAAATTTAAATCTTGAAAAATGTCTGCTTCCAGTATTTTTAATTGAAAATTTTTGGAAACCCTTAATTTGCTGTTATTTTGAGGTTGTGTATGTAGGAAAATATTGATGGACATTTGGCTTTTGGTCGAGTCATGGTCACATACTAAAATAACGCTATTTGGCATGGAATAACTCATATAATAAGTAAACTATGTACAGTACTTTATAACTACTTATGGAAAAGGTTTCAACAACACTTATGTAGCAATTAGTATATAGTAGCCTATCAAATAATATATCTCAATATTACCTGCAATAGCTAAAATACTGTGTTAGAAAAATTAGAAAAATGTATGAAAATTACACTGGTTACTTTCCTGGAGAAATACAAAATACTGTATGAATATTAGTATGGATAAAAAAAACAAAAAAACACTAGTATACTAGATATTATTCTGCAACTTGAGAAAGAACTGGACAAATACAAATTGCAACAGGCTTATTTCTAGACCTACAAAAGGCCTTTGAAACTGTTAAATCATAGGTGTTAGAAGTAAACAACTTGACTGGTTTAGGGATTACCGTAAGGGGAGAATGCAGTATGTTAAGATTTCAAATAACGAAAGTGAAGTGAGTGAGTGAAGAGATTTGGGTGGCTCTTAACAGCGAGGTCTTGAGAGCGATCAGGATGATTGAAGTGAATACAGAGCGGCGGGGGAAACTGGAGATCCCCTAGAAAACATGCCGACCAACGGCATAGTCCGGCACAATTTCCACTTGCGAAAATCTGGTGACCTGGCCGGGGATTGAGCCCGGTTCGCCTTGGTGGGAGGCGAGTGTACTAATCGCTCAGCCACCGTGGCCCCTATGAAAGTGAAGATTTAAATATAACATGTGGAGAGCCACAAGGACCTGTTTTAGGACCCATACTGATTTTGATATAGATTAACGACATTTCATGCCTTCAACTTAATGGGAAGATAGTACTTTTTACTGATGATACAAATATATTTTATATAGGTCATGAAATGGATAATACTGTGAATGAAATGAATGGACTTACATCTACTAGAATCCTGGCTAGCTTCCAGGATCATGTCTATTTACGTAAATAAAACTAATTATATTGTATTCCATAAGCCAACACAAAAAAAACTCAAGAAACTTCTGATGTTAAAATGGATGATAGGATGATCCAGCAAGTTGATAGTGTTAAGTTTGTAGGCTTATTAATGGAGCAACACTTAAATTTGGATTTTCATGTAACATGATTAGTGGCAAGGTTACCTCTGTGGTTGAAATACTTCACAGACTAAGTCATATACTTACTCTAGAGTTGAATAGATGTGTGTACTATGCTATGATTAATAACCACTTAACATATCTAGCACATATATGGGGACATACTTTCAAGATTATATTTGTCCTACAAAATAGAGCAGTTAGAGCTATATACCATTATCGCCCCTTAACATCCACAAAACTAATATACACCTCTTCACACATTCTTCCTTTAAATGTCATGATTCAACTCCAATCAAGTTACTATGTAGGCCTATTAAGGTTAGGCAAGCATATGCACACAGCAATAACATGAAGCTAGTTATTAATGAAAATCTATACAAATGTAATACAAGAAAAAAGAAAAATATTCACATTCAACATAAAGAAACTGTACACTATGCAGTGGAACTGAATGTATGCTGTATAAAAACTACACCCTCATATCACACATAATAAACAATACTATAAACAAAGCAGATATTCCTTTTTAAAAAAATGCTAAAAAAACATTACTTTGACCAATTCTAAGAGTCCTAATTGTTGCCTGACTAAAATGTTGTTACATGCTCAATTAGAGATCTATGTGGCTTTCAGATATTTCAGATATTATCATCAATGTTTTCTGCTTTATATGGTTAGTGTGTATTTGTCAACTATGGTATGGTTTTGTTGGTACCATCTCAGTTGTTTGTATCTGTACTATGTTATTAATGACAAAAAAAAAAATGTGACCTCATGTCAAGTTCCTATGTTTCTGCAATACTTTATCAACCATAGTATTGCTACTTAAGTGTTTATATACCTGTAATATCATTGTTATGTAATTATTTTATTTAATAAACCACAATATATTCCTGCTATGATTGTCAACCATAATATATCTATTGGATGTACTTCTGTACTGCAATAGTGTCTATGTAATATGTTGAATTTCTGACATTATGTACTTCCTCCTTTATAAGAGCTCTTGAACTCGTGGAAGGTTAAATGACGTAAATAAATAAAAAATAAAAAAGTAAAAGGCAATGAAATTTTTTAATGTTTGACATTATCTCAATCTCTGAATCTATGGTGTGAGTGGCTGTCTGTAGATTAATCAAACTGTGTGCAAGTTCACTGCCAAAATATTTTTTAACTTTTTCTGCATGGTGTACTGTACATACCATAGCTGCATTTCTAATTTTGTCTAGATCATAATTATAGTTAGCCTAGTTTTTTAACATTTGCAATTTTAAAAGTTTTCTTTATAATATTTTCTGTAACTTTAGTTTTAGCTTGATTCTCATAATTTAGTTGGGTAACATTGAGCTATACTGATATGGAGGTATACAATTTAAACTCTTTCTGTTCAGCTTGCTAGTAAGTTTTGTATAATTTGACATGGTTAAGATCAGCTTTCATTTCCCCAGAGAAAAAAAATTATATTTCTGCCTGTGAGCCATGTTATGATTTAATTCCACTTGCTGCCAGCTGTGGGCATTTTAATAACTACTTAGTGATGGAGAGACTTTCAAAATTTTAAAACTCTCAATAGTTTTTGAAATTACCTTGAAACCTGGTTCCACCAGCTGTGCTTGTTCATTGTTAACCCAGTGAAGGGAAAAGTACATACAAAAAGTGGAGTGGGACAATACAACCAGTACAGTTGACTTTTGGGCCAATAGCAAGCACAGAGGGCATGCAGACTGACCCGTTACATACATTTTTTAATGCTTTGTACATCATGTAAAGAATTAAAATATTATTCTGGCACTATTTAATTAGTGTTAGTCCCTTAATGTACTTTTTCAGACATATGATAGCAGGTCCGCACATTACTCAGTGTGTATCACCTATCATGATGTTAGGTTAGGTCTTTGTGCATTTAATTCACTTAAACTACACAATTTATTTAATGCCATTTATTCCTGTTATTAATGTTCCTTTTACGAGATGCACACACACCCTGTGGTTAACCTTTATGAAGTTAGGTTACAAGAGGTTAGGTCTTCTTGCTTTTAACATGGCTAAACAATCCAATTGACATACATTCTACATGTTTTAACCCCCCAATGTCCCCAATCTTCATAGCCCCCTGGCTCACTATGTTACATTTCACAGTGTGAGTATTGATGCCCCCACGAAAATTCATATTCAGCATGATTAGTAATGCTAATACATAGGCTACAATTTTCTGGGATTTTTTTGTAAACGCTCGATCCTTAGAGTGAAAACTCAATGACCTGTATTCATCACTCATTTGCCAGCAGCGCTCATTAGCCAGCAGTGCTTGGTGCAGGTCGGTCACTCAGCTCGGTGCTCTGTACTGTCTTGTTGGTAACTAGTAGCTGTGCAGTACAGGCATACTGAGAGAGCAATTTGATTGTGTTCCAATTACTACGAGAACAAGTGTTAATTTAGTAGGAAGAGCCTCTAGCCTTGTTTCCGGTAGAGCCTGGTTTCCCACCAGTTTGTGGAGGCCAATTGTTGTATAGGTTAATTTTTATTTCAGGTTAATTTTAGCTTTCCTCACTTATGGTGAAGAAAGAAGAGTTTAGGTGTTAGGCCCCCTCCTCCCTAACATGTCAAACTCAACCAATCGTGATGGAAGAGGATGCAGCGAAAAAGAAGAGAAAGGCAGCCAAGATGTTGCCCACACCCGTCCCTGCCCTTGAGGGGCCACCACATCTGCGTTACAAGAGCAGTTGACTTCAGCGTAGCAGGCGCAACAAGTAAAGCCAAAGCGGCCTGAAATACGGCCTATAGCCGTCTATCATACTGCAGTGTGCAACTATGCCTCAGTATGTCGCCTTTTCATCAGAAACTGAGTCAACAGACAACGAATCTAGTAGTTCCAGAGGGCGTCTTGTATCTGTGCCAATCCATTGAGTATTGCAGAAAAGCAATCCAAATTTTTGAGTCAATTAATGTAGGCTTTTCAGTGCTCACTCCTCAGGAGTGAGCTGCCTTGTAAAGTAGCTCTAAAAGGGCTCGATAAATCACTGACTGCAGAATAGATCAGCGAGGATCTGATTGGCCTGGGCTTCCAGCCACTCACAGTCGCACCTAAGTTGTTGATGAAGGACCAACTGCCACCCACTGAAAAATCGCAATCAATTTTCACATTGCAAGGTCTCTGTGGCTTCGTCATTAATGTAGAGGAGTTTCAGCGACCTGAGGGACCAGCTCAGTGCTCAAACTGCCAGCGGTTCAGCCATTCTGACCATGTCTGCCCCCCCCCCCCCCCCCCTCGCTGTAGGCTCTGTGGAAAAGACCACAGTACAACTCAGTGGAACTTGTTGGACAAGAACGACAAATCGCCTAGAAAATGTGTGTGTGTTGAGGAGGCAACCATGCTGCTAATTAAAAGACCTGCGAGGCCTACAAAGCAGAAAAGTGGAGATTTCTAGCACCTCAAGAGAGAAGGAAGAGGCAGCAGCAGAGCAGATACTCTGCTGCAGTCGCATCACAGCCTCGCCCAGGCTATGTTGTGCCAGTGGCCCCTTGGTCCCCCCCCCCCCCCCCTTGGCAAACTCCCGCTCAGTCTTTGGATTGCTGTACTGTTGTCCAAGGCAGACAACAGCACACACCTGAACATACTTTTGTGCCACATTTTTCATAAAATCACCCTGTTCCAGTCACCAATGGCTATGGTGACTTGGCTTACTACAGCCAGTCATCAGAAGTGGAATTTCTGCTTCTTGCGAACCCCTACTGCCCTCCCAAATGGCAATCACCCTCAGTCAGGGTAGGGGAAACAGAACAAAAATTCGAGGAAGAAAACTTGTCAGCCTCCCGAGCCGCAGCAGTCGCTCCAGGCCCCCCCCCCCCCCCCCCCCCCACAACCAGCGCAGCAGGCACTCCTACCTGCGCGGCCAATCTGCAGCCAGCTCCTCGCTCATTGGACGAGCAGGTTGCCTCGCCACAGCCACATAAAGGGCTCAGAAAGCAGATTCCGGCCAGACATGTCACCGATGCAATGGAGACAACATCTGGCGATATTTCTCCTCCAATGCCCCAGCTTTCTCCCACAAACAATGCGAGAATATTTTCTCTCATGAAAGCAAGCCTAGTGGAACTCCTGGAGTGTCTCTGCACTGCCTTAACCATATGGAATGATCCTACACAAGGTGACGAAGACAGAGTCATGGGCCTCATTAGTTTTGGCTCAGGGGAATGCATGACGTCACCTAACAGCCAGCGCACCTGGTGAAGTCCTTGCCGCCCTATGTGTTCGTCTTTGCGAGTTCGGCTTCGCTCATCAATGTGGCTACACTAATCATTCAAATCAAACCAGAATTTCAGGTTTTGTCAAGAATTGTACAAGAATTCATATAATATTCGCCAATCTAGATTTATGTAAATCACTTCATTCGTAAAAAAATAAATGAAAATATAATCACAATTTATTTTGCTTGATTAATAGTGAGATATTTGTGTGAATTGCTTACATTTGTACTCATAGTCACAGCAAGTACTAGCTACATAAAAATATAGTTTGTACTTTCTGATTTTAAATATTATATTAAATAACTGATTTAATTACCTTGCAGAGAACCACTTATTACATATATTCTACTAAAAAAAATTAGCTTAATAAATTTCTTCCTACATTAACTAATTGGCAAATATAAACTTAAAACATGACACAATTATAAGAACAGAATTAATGTAAACAAATAAATACATACCAATGTTAGAATGCAAATACAAAAACTACACTTCTTTACAGAATGTTAGATTCTCAAGAATAATGATAAAATGTTATTTTTCACTTGGAAAGTTTTGTTTTCAAATTATTCAAGCCTATAAAATTATAGTATTCAATTCACCACACTATTAAGACTCAGGGTTCTCAGGGATGCTGTGGATTCTGTGTGACCGTCTCACCCGTGCGTACTTACAAACACGTAGGCAATACTAAACTCTTTACTAAACATCACTGGAAATAAACACTTAACAAAACATATGTGGCTAGGACACTGTCACTACTGAATAAAATATATTAGTTCACTGTAGACTTGCTTTTATTGTTATTATGCATACATATCAACTTGCCAATAGAATTATGATTGGCTCGGTCAGGACTTGCCAATTCCCCTTGGGTGCTTCCCAGCCCGCAATTACTCTAGAGCGCACGCCTAAATGGATGATCTCACCGAGGTGCGTGAAAGCACAGTCTTCACAAGGGAAAAGGGCCGACAGCCGCTAGGGTGGACTGACGATTTTTCCCTGAAGACAGGACACTGCGAATTACAAATGAAACCCTCAATACATATCAACACGTGTAACTACTTGGCATCACTAACACAAACTCGTCAGGGCTCGCTCTCCAGCACGTGGGTAGTGTGGTGTCAGCCTATACACAGAGCCGGCTAGGACGGGAATAATTGCACTGTACACTAATTACAAAATTACATAAACCCTTGAATGATACATGAAACAAGATGGGACATGAGCTGAATATTCACAATAAACACACACATGTGAAAACAAGCTTACGTGGAGCGGATGCCGCTGGATGAAGTTCGTAGTGGACCATGTGGTGCAGGTGAAATTGCGATATTTCTGCATGGAAACAGTAAATTAAATTCAGACAAAATATTATTCTTGCTGAAAAAAGTATTCTCTTTGCGATTGCAGTGGTTACAGGCGTGTAACATGTCTGATGGTGGTAAAATCAAACAATTTGACCACATAGTCAAGTACAAAAAGCATCAATTTACGTGAAAAATACTTTGAACCCTGAAATAAATATTGCACAGACGATATTACATAAATAAGCTCTCAAACGCAATCATGGCATATACAAAGACTTGGCATCAGTCGGCCACGTGATTATACGTGATGTTGCCATGAAATATTTAAACACAAAAATACATATATGAAAATTAAGCTCTTAAAATTGTGCATAGCAATAATGCAGAAGACAATGAAACACCATAAACATAGGCGAATGGCACCTGATTCAATTTGCGCGGGTCACGTGGCCTCTCTGACATCGTTCTCCTCTTCTCCTCGATTATGTTAAAAATGCTGCAAGGGCACAATAAATTAATAAAGTGGAAGCATAATGCTGGGGAAAATGTCTGACCAAACATACGCAAGCAAAGGTTAACTGGTAAACTATATTAAGTATGGATACCTAAATTAGTGACCAAAAGTTGTAGTGCGTACGTAACAGTGTCTTATCTCGCCAGCTCTCCTTGACAGACTGTCCAGAGACAAGCGTCGCACGGACCTACCATGGCTGCCTACAGGGTTCACATAAGCGGAAGTGCCATGCACGGAGAGTAAATATATTTAATTATTGAAAATAAAATGGCACAAATTAAATTAAGTATTGTTTTACATTTCTATCATTTTATTATGAATTTCAATATTATTTTTGCATCTCTTTGATATGGTGTTAATGCCGGAATAGTAAGTGTTCTTAATCTCGGTGCCGCGGGCACTTTGAATTTTATAACCAAATAATTTAAAAATAGTAACAAACACTTTAAAACATTTCAAGACATATTAAACAGTGCAAATACAATAGAACACATTTTACACTGAAAATAAAAGTTATACGAAAGTTCAAAGTTATTGACCTCTTTGTGCACGTGCGTGGTGAGCGCCATCATGGGATCCAGCGCCACTGGCTGTTAGCTGGTGTGTGTGTGTATATATATATGTCAAAATATCAATTTTTCTCACTTCCGATTCTCAATTCCAACTGTAAATCCTTTCACTCGATTCCACCACTATTCCAATACCATAAATTAGTATATAGTGATTATCAACAAGTGCCCACAGTCAATGTATCATTTTGAAATTTTGTTTTGTAGTTCAAATTAGACAGACACAAATATGAAGGAAACTACAGGAACGACTTTCTGGTCTGCTAACTGATATTTCCTATATTTAGGTAACATTCAGACTTATCTAATTAGGCCTAACAAGTATATATCAGTATTTTTGATAAATCTATGATATATTTAAAATAAATATAGAGAAAATATTATACAAAAAAGTTAAACAAAAGTTCTCAACTTCTCAGTACAATATTTTAGGTCAACTTATGAAACTAACCAATATGTACACAAATATTGATACTATTCAGTAATGAAACTGAAATACAAGTAACCTTTCATTTAGCATTGCTAAATGAAAATGCTTCTACCGGACATTTTAAGTTGCAGGGACACTGGATGACTTGCTGCTACACGCATCTTTGCCCAAAAGATCTTCTGAAACATCATCATTGGCAATTTTCTTGTACTCATTGTGTTTACTTAAGTGTTTTCTCATGTTACTAGTTGTGCGACTAACCCCACCTCGTGAAATTTTTGCAGAGCACAAACTGCAAAATGTGTAATTCACGTCATTTACATCAACTGAAAAATAATCCCACACATCACTAGACATTTTCTTCACGACTAAGTAAATAAAATCCTCAGTACATTGAAAACTTTAACACTACCCACTTTTAGAAGAAAAAAACGTGATGGAAATTTTTGGTAAAGGTAAAGTCGAAAACAAAATTGCTTTCTATCTTGACTACCTCAAAAACGAAAATTTCACAAATAGGAAATGTGTATGGTACGAAAAATGTACCTGTTCTTTATCTAATATACCGTTAAATAATAGGTAAAAAAAAATTATAATACTGTACCAGGATCCTTATGCTCCCATTACTCAGAACTATCGCGCAACATACTAAAAGCCAATGCATGTTTCGCGTTAACAACCCATAACTCTTGGAGCTTGCCCCTAACAAGGGTTATCTACAAATCACATCTGGTTGCAAACAGACGCTGACTTTCTGCGTGCGGCTTATCAACTAACGCCTATCGCAACACTTACACCAACAAAGTGCTATCTCCAACAGTATCAGCATATACGGCGGTGGTCTTTCATCCGTGACTGCAAGTTTTGTTTTAGTGTTTCGTCTGCATGGACATTTACAGGTTTAAATATTGTGCTGTAGATTTCCACATGCGTTTGTAGCATTTTTGCAACAGTATACATGTAGTACTGTATGTCAGAAAGTATACAAAAACATCAGTGCAGTTTTCCCATTAGTCACGCCACACAGCAATTAGTATGATGTGGGAGAGAAGTAAGGCAGCCAAATACTGATAATAAAAGTCTGCCACATGGCAGCCATTAAGATAAAAACGACTCTTTTAACTGCGAGTTTGGATATTCCGACTCTCTCTTCCCCTGCATTATCGCCGATAATCGAGGTTTTACTGTATTATCTTAGTTCTTTCACAGTCTAACCACATTGAATGCAATTTTTAGTGATGGGAATTAATAAATTTACGGCAGATAATAAAAAAAATAATTCGAAAATTGATAGTAGTGGACATTTTCAACTTTAATAAATAGTAATTTTGCTAAGGCCAGGAAAAGTATACATTAATTCCGCTCAACATATGCGAGTTCGATACAAGTTCAGCCTATTTGTAAAACCCAAGACCTGTTGCTGTGCAACATAACCTGAATTCACATATATATATATATATATATATATATATATATATATATATATATATATATATATATATATATATATATATATATATATATATATATATATATATATATATATATATATATATATATATATAAATCAAACCTTCAATTCTTATTGCAGACTTGCCAACTTTTAAAGTTTCCAATCAGTACAATAAAACTATTAAACACGCGTAAACTACCCGCTGCAATTTCACATACACTAATTTTCTTTTCACATGTAATTTGAAGTAATAAAAATTTCCATAATTTGACAATAAAAATTTAATATAATCTCTAACATTTGTTCAGTGTTTTCGGCCAGAAACTATTATTTCTCCTAGACAAGACTTGTACATCAACAAAATGTGTTTGCTTAGTATGACATGAAAAGCAAAAATATACATATTCCTTGCCTTGGCTAAAATATACATTAATTTAATATAACTTCCACGCCATAGAAATCTTGAGAATTCACTTAGTAATACACAAAATTCCTATTCTGCAATTATTTAAATTTTAAAATGACATTTAAAACAAACTTGTATATAAAAAATGTGCATATACACACATGTCAATTTTCTAACTAAGAAAGATTATAAATTTTTATTAAGAAAAACAATCATTCCTTTTACTTTCTGAATTAAGTCAGATCGCCAGACGAAAAACAACAATAGCAATTCTACCGCTACCTAAAGTAAGATTTATTATTTTGTTTGTGGTTTTGTGTTTGTAGATTTCACATATTGAACACATGCAAAGCATGTAAAATAAACATGAAATACTGGTTATGAATACAAATGGCACGTAACAAATTTAAATATGTAATTGCATCCAAAATACCGAACATAAGATCACCAAATTTTGACAGTTTTAGAAACGTAGCGCAGCCGCAATGTATCCTTGTTAAACAGATGCTCTGTCTATGAAGAAAGCAAGGAGTGTAAACAAATGCTGTGATCAATGTAGGTTAACATTCCAACCTACCTTGTTTCTGTTATGGCTAAGTCATACTGCTTGGCCTCTATTAATTGTATTGCCAGTGGATCAGATGGGGTTGGGAGATACTTTAGTTTAACGTCTTTCATGAGACGACGTCGTTTTGCACCTCTTCTTACGAGACTAGCATTTTTAAATTACACATTGTTTTAATGGAAAAGTCGAAAATTTACGTTATTTTGTAAATTTGATTTGGTCGGCATCAACTGTGACGTTGTCGACGGTGACTTGTTTAGCACTCGCGACAATGCATTATTACATTAACAGTGAAATATATTTTTATCTAAATTTAATGGTTAAAACGGACGTAATATTTATACAATTGCCACTGTAACGCTATGAATACGTTAATAAATAAGAAAATAAAAATTTGCAATAACGACTTTGAAAAAAATGTAGTTGCAGAATATATAAACAAAGGACAACACTTAATTCCTTTTTAAAACATGTCTAGTGTATTTTAAGTACAGTTAGGCCTAGGCCTATTTGTTCTTTAAAAATAATTTTATTTACGCATTCACATGTTTTTAAAGTAAAAACAAACATGACACTGATTTTGTCATTTAGTATTTCTGCTCAGATCCGCTGAATACAAAATACGTCACGGCTTCAAATTATTATATAACCTGTCAAGTTTTAATCGTACCGAAAGAAAATGCGATAAATATGTAGTTACAATTCGAATATTAAACACGCTGGAGACGAAAATAATTTTGGTGAAGTTAACACTGCAAAACAGAACTGAAATAATGGTTTTCTAAGCCACGTACATTTCAAATATTTTAATAACCGTTTCAAAATACGTTATTTAAAATACATGCTGACTTAGTATTTGTAATTCATATTTGTAACTCCTGAATACATTATGTTCTGTTACAATTCTTATTACACGTTTCTCTGCCACCGATGCAACTTAATTAGCTGAGTCGTTAAATAAATACGACATTTCACCAGCTTTCCGAAACTAGTAACCTCAACCGCAGAACGAAAACAATGTTCTTCCAGACAATTGGGAAAATGGCGTACAAAGCCACTTTCGTGTCAATAATATAACATTTCACGTATCGAACAAATGTACCGATATGCACAACGCAATACTATATATTTTCGATACTTCCCGATATCGTGGTATCGATGAATCGAATGTCCCGTCTCTAGTAAATATGCACTCAAAAATTTTTTTCTGTGTCGGAATTCAGAAAAAATCAAGGCTTTTCCGTAAAATCGCAATGATGTATGATTTTCGTACATTTGTCGGAAAAATCGTAAAAGTTGGCAAGTCTGTTATTGGATATTTTGACAATTGTGCTGGAATTAAAGTGGAGGGGGGGGGGGGGTTGTGCATCCTTCATGATGGCCTGTTTCCCTGTACTTCCGGACATTTTTTACGAAACCATGTCAATGCCGAGATACAGTCGGAGAGACTTTAAATATAAGAGTCATATTGAGTAAATTTAACAGAGGGCATATTCAACTGCTAATTGAGTTCTTTTGCTCCCATTTCTTGCATTACACTTAAAATAATTAAAGTGAACTGTTTTATTTTACTGCATAGCAGGATCGTGATAGTTTTAATGTAATTTGTATTATCGCAATAATGTAAATTTTATATCAGGAAAAAGACAAGTACTGTGTATCTATATATAGTCCTACATTAGTACTGTGGAGGTGGAGGTGCGAGAACTGGAAAAGGTGCAGCGAAAGGCAGCAAGATGGGTGAAGGGTAGGTGGAGAAGGCAGGGGCAGGATGATGAGGAAGAAGGGAACTATAACCCATCAGTGATGATGAAAGAAATGGGGTGAAGCTCATTGAGGGACAGGAGGAAAGTTAAACGGCTAGTCAGGATGTACATGGTGGTGAATGAAGAGGGAGGATGGGGAGGGCTACACTGCAAGCTAAGTATGGGGTGTTTAGAGGAAGAGGAAACAACAGTGAGAAGCTTTAGAGGGTGTGGAGGAGAACAGAGCGGGGTAGGCAGTCCATGCTTGTGAGGTCTGTGAGGGAGTGGAATGTGTTGAGGGAGGAATTGGTACCTGTGAGAGGGGTTGGTAAGTTCAGGAAGGGAGTGGAAAAGGAGTTGGTTGGGTGAAGGACAGGTGAGAGATCTCGCCACCGGGCGGTAGCCTAATTGCAAGTGTGTGTGTATGTATATGTATGAAAACTTGCCATGTTTCTTGTTTGCATTTTCAATGTTCACAAACAATTTCAAAATTAAAATCTCTATCATTTAGAAACTGCAAAGCTAATTTAATAGCCTTCCTTTCAATGAAATAGTAAAAATGGCCATGAAAAAGCACTATTAACAGCGTTATAGTTTATTTTCCGAGGTATTTCAACTAAGTGTGAGAAGGGAAGTCCTTTTTGCTTACTAGAATAATTGTACAATATTTCTCCCCGAGAATTAACAAAACATTAGTGAAACTAGTGGTTTTCTTGCAAATTATCGTTGTGAAGACAACGGAGTAGAAGTAACACAGCTATAGGCAGGATTAACATTCAGCAGTGTTAATACCTGTACTCCAAACCAGACACAAAACCGGTATTAATTGACTGTATCCACCACCGAAGCCTTTAAATGTTTTTCAATACCATAACCCCTTAACGAGCTTAAATACCTGCACAACTTTGAAATAAACAGTTACTTAAGTTTATGTGGGCATTTAACAGCATTGAAAAACTATGAGATTACAGTAAAGATTATATTGACAGAACAATTAATTCAACACAAAAAGTACATAATGGAAGTTCTTTAAACGAAGAACATGTTGGAAAAATTTCTTACTGATTCAAAAGTGATACACTGCTGAGATGTAAAGCATTGTTCAGGCACAACCTGAAACATGTTTTGTGTTGTTCAAACACTTAAAACAGATTTTTTTTAAATTCTGACACTGTTTAGAGATAATTTCACAAAACAAACAATGAATAATCAATCATACAGATTACTACTGCTTGTCATATTTTTTTCTGTTTTTATCCAGTAAAATTTCTCTGATCTTCCATGCTTTGTTCTTTTGTCAATAAGATAACTGAATTATCTTGTACTTTTAATAAACTTCAAGTTTGGCAATGTGCCTTCCTTCTATTTAAATATTTTTGTTGGAGAATAATCCATCGTTTATCTTTTATACTCTTGTAAAAGCATTTTCCCAACATTCATGTTGCAAGTGAGGTACAATGTGTTTTATAAAAATAAGCAATAATTGTGAAAGTATAGTATTTATATTTTATACGTTGTACTATTTTTCTCAATGAGCCTCACTCTTAGGCAGCAATATACCCACTTTCACATTTATATTCTGATTACTGCTATTACTACACAAATGTGACGAAGTACTACAAGTAGAATCCTGCAACAATGCGCATCTACTCTGTTACTTAAAACGTGCAATAATAATAATACAGTAAAATTAATCGGTACAATTTATATACTATAGCACAGACGTTTTACGAACCTATTCCATGTGCGGTCAGACATTGATACATCATGACAGGGAGGGGAGAGGGGGGAGAGAGAGGAGATGGGGGAGAGAGAGAGAGAGGAGAAAGAGAGAGAGTGTGAACATGTGCAGACTAGCTCCCTACCGGCCTGCCGCCCTGACCATCAGATGACGTCAGAGACCCAGAGATGACGTCAGAGTAGGGGCAGATGCCCACACCTTTACCTTCTCTTTCTTAGTGCCATTGTTTTGGCTTAGCAGTTCTACACAAGCCATCCAATGGCTGCTAGAAGGCATGACACCAGTCTGCCCTCTCTTAGGTTTAATGTAGTGCATAATATTGCTTACTGGAATGCTTATGACATTTACAGTAAGAAACAAGAGCTGATAGATTTTATTTCTTGCTACCAGGTTCCTATTATCACAGTAACTGAAACACATCTGAACATACAGCATAGATTTTCAATTACTTGATTTAAATGCTATTGAAAAGATAGCGACAATCAAGAGGGCAGTGTTTTAATATTAATTCATAACTCAATTGTATGTAATCCCGCAAAAATATTGCAACTTCAGATACTTGAAGCTGTGGTTGTTACCATTAATTTAGGGAATCAACATGTTGCTATTTATTCAGTTTATTTCCCACCAGGCCACATGCTTCTACATGCAGATATTGATGAATTAATTAATGCTATGCTTATCCTGTTTTACTCGCTGATGGCAATTTAAATGCTAAACATCCCACTTACGGTTGTCTCGCGTGCACAGCCAATGAGAATACAGTTTTTAGACATCAGGAGCAACATACTTATATTGTTTACACACCCAGCAAACCAACTCTTGACCCAAGTCAAGCAAATCATAGGCCCCATATATTAGACATTGTGCTTAACACAGGCCTTAATATGACATTAGATTTTGAAGTGCTCCATGAATTGAGCTTGAACCATTACCCTATCTGCTTGTCTTTCAATGAAATTGGCACAGACAATACACCCATTTGTAAAACTAAATAAAAATTATAAGCATGGACTCTGCTGTCGAGCACTTCACAGAGCTAATTCAGACAGGAATTAATAAGTTTGTCCCGGAGAAACCACTGCGGATTAGCACAGATAAGCTTCCTGAACATATCAGGGAGCTCATCTCGTGCAAAAATAGACTGCGTAGGCTCTATTCCCGCACTAGATCTTGGCTATTAAAAGCCCAGATAGATTATCTTAGAGAGTGCATGGATACCGAAATCACTGCCTGGTAGACTAATACATAGAACGACAAACTATCTCTCCTATCGTACCCAGATAATAGTCTGTGGCACATGACAACAGCGTTTACAAAAAAGTACGTTCCAATACAGCCTTTTCAAGGCATTGCAGGAATGGCTTATACGCCTCAGCAAAAGGTTGAGGCTGTGGCCAATCAATTAGAACAGATTTTCCAACCCAATATTAATCCAGCTGATCCAGCTTTTGTAAATCAAATTTATAGGGACCTCCGAGTGCATCTCAGACAGCCCACAGTGGCTGAACCAGATCCCACGCACGCGGAGGAAGTAATGCGTATTGTAAAATATATGAAGCCCCAAAAAGCACCTGGGTTCAACTCCCTGCAGGCTACAGTCCTCAAGCAGCTGCCTGACAGCATGTTCGAGGCTGTAGTAGAGTGCATTAATGCAAGTTTCAATCTTGCACATTTCCCTACTCCCTGGAAATGTGCCACAGTAGACTTAATTGTTTTCCCCAAACCGGGCACAGACCCGACCCAATTACAAAATTACCGCCCAATCAGTCTGCATAGCTCACTCTCTAAAATTCATGAACGAGTTTTATTGCACCGCTTAAATAACCATATTCGCGATACTGATTTGTTACCTAATGAGCAATTTGGCTTTAGGAAAACTTATTCCACTGTGCATCAATTAGTTCGCTTGTCTGAACATGTAATAAATACATACTTTCAATTGGCGCCAATATACAGTTACGGTATTCTTGGATGTGGAAAAGGCTTTTGACAGCGTTTTCCACGCAGGGCTCTTTATAAACTATACCAAACTAACTTCCCAGACTGCTATGTCAAGCTTCTGGCATCATATCTTAACAAACGCTGCTTCTCTGTCTCTATGGAAGGAGCA
The DNA here is from genome assembly GCA_029891345.1 of Dryococelus australis. NCBI lineage: Eukaryota > Metazoa > Arthropoda > Insecta > Phasmatodea > Phasmatidae > Dryococelus > Dryococelus australis. The sequence goes on from CM056993.1 coordinate 103,569,062, forward strand.
ATTTCTGAAAAGAAAAATATTACGGCAGGAGTCCCCAGGGCAATATCCTAGGGCCAGTCCTATATAACATATACACCCTTGATATTCCGCACCCCCAAATTGGCATATAAATCTGGAAGTTTATGCAGATGTCACGGTCATCTACACCCGATCCCACAGAGCTGAACTTGCCATTCAGCGTGCCCAGGTACAGCTCACTGAGCTGGAAACTTATTTTCGCCTGTGGCGAATAAAAATAAATGTGGGTAAATGCGAAGCGCTAGTCTTTACACACCACCACATTCCCCCTAATCTAAAACTAACTCTCTTTGGGGAGACTATACAGTTTAAAGATGAGGTAAAATACCTTGGCCTTACTATGGATAGAAGGCTGACATGGCGACCACATGTGGAGACTAAGCAAAATGTTGCTTATGCCCGCATGAAAGTCTTATATCCACTGCTAAATAGTGATTCTGGTTTGTCGCAAAAAAATGGAATTCACCTGTATCAGACTATGATTTGACCCATGATTACTTACGCAGCCCCAGCTTGGGCCTACTGCGCACAAACCCATCTAAATTCATTGCAACTAGTGCAGAATAAATGCCATAGGATGGCAGCACATGTATCACGCTATGCCCCTAATAGGTATTTGAAGCAGAACTTAAACAGGAACTGCTGCAATACATAATTCTAGAACTGGCCCAAACCTTCTATAATACAAATGAGGACCATAGAAATCCTCTAATTTCTACCCTAGGGGAGTACGACATAGATGAGACTCAGCGCTATAAGCGACCTAAGTCTCTTCTGGCTTATAGACCCCCTTAGCCCTTAGTTAACACACTGCCATCTCAGTCATGAAAGCACCTGTGCAGCCTCAATAGTCTATTACCATAGACGGTAATTCTTAAGAATAGGGGCTTTTTCGAAAATAGAAAAAATAATACCTGGATATGTTAGATATGATTATTAGTAATCATAATTACCCAGAATTTTGGAGGAGCTTCAAGTAGGTTTCTGTAAAAAAAATGAAATGTGATAGGGAAGTGGGTTGTCAACAAAACTGTGTTTATGCCATAAAATATATTTAATTTATGTAGAATATATTTATATTGGGTCGCTTAATTGTTTTACATTGACGAATACCGTTTGCAACAAATATTTAATGCGTAAAACTTTATTTACATGGTATATTTATAGCACGACGCTAAGGTTTATACAGGTAAACAACACAGGTATGGAATAGTGTCGGGACATTATGTAATTCTGGTGAATTACTCAAGGCTTACCCGTTTATATTGACGAGATGATAAAACGTATTACTAGCAGAATAAATATAGATATTGTAGATGATACAGACTCCGTTCAGAGACGGTGTTTATCTTTGTACGCAATGTATACCGCCATGTTATTTTGAGTACACTGCACATCCGCGTATACTGCCATGTTATCACTGCGCATGACTGTGCATCTTTGTTGGTTGAAGTCGGATGGATTGTGCGAAATTATGGGACGTTGGTGTGCACCGGTCCACTCTGAGGCTTCGGTTTTACAAGTAATTAAACACGTGTTTTATTACCATTCATGTTGTTTGAAGTGTTACATCTAATAATTGTATGAAATTACGAGTGTTTCTATGCTATTATAGCAAGGGAAAAGGTAAACTATAATATATGTGTGGTGATTAGTGTTTCTATATAGTGTGGTCAAATGGACTGAAGTTGTGGAGTGCGTATTCATATAGCCATATGAATGGCATGTGATTTGGTGAGTATTGACTAAATTAAATTAATTTTTTGGGAAAAAAAATCTTGGAAAGTGGTATAATTCCACTCTACTAATTACACAGAACATAAATTTACTGGAGGCATCAAAATTTGACCAATAGAAACCCCAAAAATGATAGTGGAGAAGGTTATGAAGATCAGAGAAATTGTGGGGTAAAACGAGTGAAACGTATGTAAATAATTTAATATTTACTGATGAAAATATGTTAAATTGCAAAAATACTGTACAAGCATAGCCAAACATTATGCACCGAGCCAGAGTCCCAGCGCCAGCAGGGGAGTAAATCCCCAAATCAGTGATTCAAGGCGTGCCGGCAATGTTTTTTTGGTGGTGATGCGAAGCATCACGCATCAACGAAGCTTGGAATTTCCCCAGAAATGATTTTCAAGCATTGCCCCCTCGCACTTAAAAATACTGTACAAGCATAGCCAAACATTATACACCGAGCCAGAGTCCCAACACCAGCAGGGGAGTAAATCCCCAAAACAGTGATTCAAGGTGTGTCTGCAATTTTTTTTTGGGTGGTGACGCGAAGCGTCATGCATCAGCGAAGCTTGGAGTTTGCCCATAAATTATTGTCATGTGTAGCCTATTTGCACTGAGAAATAATGTGTATATATTTTGCAATTTACATATTTTTGTACTATGTGTAATATTACTGTAATATTGTCACATGAAAACATGTTTAATGGTAATATTGTATATTTAGTTAATGTTTTTTTTTTTTTTTTTTTTTGCAAATATAATGTCTTTTCATGAATAAATAATACATTATTTATATATTTTTCACCCATTTTACCCCACAATTTCCCTGACCTTCATAGCCCTCCCCACTATCGTTTTTGGGGTTTCTATTGGTCAAATATTGATGCCCCTAATAAATTCATGAGATTTTTTTTTCCTTCAGAAAAGTCCCTATTCTTAAGAATTAACCACTCGTAGCTCATGGCTGTAGATATGCTCTGTTACAGCCAATAGTTATAGAGATTGGCCGCTGAGAGGTAGCACAGCACAACCTCTACCTAAGTTTCGTGCACTTGCAGCCCATGGCTACAAGCATAGCACCAATCTCTTCGAACAAGATCAAGATTCTTTTGTGCCCCCCCCCCCCCACCCCACCTAAGGCAAAGCTTAGTGCACTTGTAGCACATGGCCGTAGAAATGCTCTGTTACAGCTAATGGATACTGAGATAGGTCCGCTGCGAGGTAGCACAGCACTAGAATAAAGACATGTGTCACAGAGGAGATATATTATAAGGCAATTAGGTTATTTAGAATTCCATTCTTTACACAAGTTGTACCATCTGTTTGCAAACACCTCTCTGGTTAAGCCAGCATCCCTACCACTAGCCAAGGCAAAGAGTAAAGTTCCTGTCCCCTCTCTGATAGCTTTTTCATCTCTACTTACACGAGCATGTGCCACACACCCTCTGTCTCCTGTTGCATTTCTGTTTAATGTATGAATAATTTTGAATTCTGTACTGTCGACTGGGTTTTTACTGTGTCTATGCGATTTTTTCCAGTTTCTTCTAGTGATAGCTTAGCTGTAAAAAGGTAGTCATGGTCCCAATTGCTGGCCATGGCTGCTCAATCCCTCTCTGCTGCAATGCATGTCTTCTTGCATGATTTCCATTCCTTGTAGGAGTAAAGGGTTAGCGCTGAGACGCAATAAAATCCCGCCCTCCCCCCTGGGCTATCACTTAATACTTAGATATAGTGTAGTTGGGGAACAAATTGAATTCATTAAGACTAAGTTCCGTTCGGTTGGATTGATTAAACTTTGAAAAAGTATCATATTTGAATATAAATTTGTATATTTGTTGTATGCTTTGCTTGCTTATAAAATGAGTGTGTGTCTATGTATGTATGTATGTATGTATGTATGTGTGTGTGTGTGTGTGTGTGTGTGTATATATATATATATATATATATATATATATATATATATATATATATATATAATATATATATATATATATATATATATATATATATATATATATAATGATAGAAGAGAATGCAAAAGGGCGCACTGTGAATGAAAAGAGACTATCCCTAATATTTTAACACTTAAAATAGAAATGAACGAAGGCTGGATGAAATAACTAACGGTAAATAAATGAACACAAACCTGCAATTTTGCACCTTAAAATAGCCCTCGCTTCAGCTCTAATTCTTTCTTTATTAAGGTGCTCATCCAGTGCCTCGTTTCGGTACGTTTTCTTGAATCTTTCTTTCACTACGGTAAGTTTACCCAAATAAATTCCTTTATATAATCTAGCCTCTGCACCTTGACCAATTAATTGAAAACTTGAATCAATCATTTTAATTCAATGTAAAATCGTAATCCTTTGGCATATTCCTGTTTACAATGAAACAGTAAACAGTCCACTGGTCCACTAGGGCAGTTTCCGAATCCTCAGTGATGGATAGTTCACGAACTACCAGTTCATTTAGAACTGGTCTTGAAAAAGAAATAGGTGAGTAGTTGACCGCGACATAAAATAACTAGTATCTTGTGATATCGTTCAGTCATTCTCTTAGCACAAGCAACAACTTTGAAATCCAGTCAGGGTATGGATGTTTGTGTCGTCTATATAACTTGCTTCATCCTCATCGGCATTAAAGACCTCGCTGTTACGTGTCTTAAAACCCTCTCACTCACTCGTACTATAAATACGATGTTGCCAGACATACGGAAATTCCCGTATATGTAAGAAAATACGTCTGATAGCCGCACTAATACGAGTATAGCTACGACAGTAAAAAAAAAAAAAAAAAAAACAGAAAAACGCTCATTAATGTAATGTCAAGTTTTACACACTCCGAATAAAGAAGTGAAAAACTACTTTTTTCTAGTATATTCACTCAATACTTCGGACATAGTTTTTTGACATTATTTGCAACACATTAAAATTAGTAATTTTTGTAGTTGAAGTTATATTAAAATGTTTCTAATACCGGTACCAATAAATCCAGTTTGCCGAGACCATTCTTGTTGAGTTTGTACATGCCCGACTTGGAAAAATCTCTCGCAACACAACCTATTATAATATTGTGGTCGTTACTATCAGTGTCAAATAATTTGGTGTTATATTACACAACATAGGCGTGGATAACACAAAATAAAGATATTTTCTCTAGACATTTATCCTACTTCTATATTTAAAAAAAGAAAAGTAATTTCATCTACACACAATAAAGCACTAATTCTTTAGCAATTAATTTACAAACAACACTTATTTGCTTTTCTTTCCGTTTCACGTTTGCTTAGATTCTTCTGGAAAGGGAAATTGAAATGTGAAAGAGGAAACAGAGAAAGACCTATCTAGTTCTCGGACCGAGGATACGCTTACGCTCTGCAGTTCGTAAGTACGCGTGATCATTCGACGGTGACCTATATAGTTCAAAAGAACGGTTCCCAATGAATTGTTCTCAAATGTGACTAGTTCGGAACGACCTAGTTCATTCTAGTGAACTATATTTCCCATTACTACTATAGAAGTATATATATTTGCGTACTAACAGTGATGGGCACTAGTTGTGTACTTGCTGAAACTATTCGGAAATGTAATCGCCTCGTCATGTTGCTGGTCGCGCATTCTCGCGGAAATATCAGATAAAAAGTGACAACAGAAAATTTGAAGCCCTAGTATTTTTTTCTTTCAACCAATTTATTTCCTTCCACCACTTGTTAATCTAAACCCTGACATAGTTTATACATTCACTATAACTAAAACCAAAAGTCTGAAGCCACAAGGAAATGTATTTATTGGTTATTATGTTTGATGAAACACCTTCAAAAAGTGATCACTTTACCATGAACGGCCTATATGAACATAGAATTAGGAATATCCAGGCGATGGCATGTTGTGACGTACGTGAAGCTGCTGAAGATAGGTGGTTAAAAAATGGATTCTAGCCGCCATCTTGACAGAAACCCAAAACATTGTGTTTACATTAAAATGTAGTGATGAGAAACTCAGTGACTTTGCTGTCACAACCCTACTCGTGACAGTGACAATACAGTTACGGTGACTGTGACTCACGGTGACGTGTATCGTGACCGTGGTTAGCGAGACGAGATGTTAACTGTTTCTACCAGTGCCGTGTTATCAACCGCGCTAAGCGTAGCGGTGACAGGTGACTCCTCGAGCGCATCAATGTTAAGTAACAAGCCAAATTAGAAAAAAATTAGCAAACCAATATCTTTCAATCTCACAAAAAAAATTCTTTTGTTTTTCTTATTAATGTATATTTTTATTTATCAGATCAGATGCCTCGCGTCTGCAAACAAGCCTGTTTATTTTGTAAAAAAATGTGTAAAAGTTTTTTCTATGTAAAGTAGTAACAAGTTCGGAGATTCTTAAAGGCAGATATGAAGACCGTTTATTTTCTACAAATTAAAATAGAATATTGTTATTGTTTCTTCGTAGAATTATGGTTGCGACCAAAATACACAATACTAATGAATTATGTAGAAACATTGCTTCAGACAAATTTTACTGATTATGATATTTATAAGCATAATAGTTTAGAGATTTAAACAGAAGTTTTATCATTCATATCAAGCTGATACTCCTCACTGTGCAAATAGCTATATTTAAGAAATTTGAGATATTACTGCACAATCGTTTCCTTTAAAAGATGTTATTTCCTATACCTGAACCATTTTAACATAATTACTATGCGATATACCGAGATGTGTTATATTTTAAATGGTACTTTTCTTTGAATATTTTCGTCTTTTATTTTCCTCAATGCTACAAAATAAATAGTAATACTCGAACAACAAAATTAATTTAACAATCGCGTTTCTGCCAGTCGAATATACGAGACAAATGCTGCAGAGATATCAGCACGCACTGAGTACCTGGAACAAGACTAGTCAGTGACAAGTCAGTGGTGCCAGTGATGAATTTTTTCGATAGTAGGGTTTGGAAAAATATAGTTTGAAGATGTCTTGGGGGGGGGGGGGGGAAATACGCCCAGCATGTTCAAGATTTTTTTTTTTTTAAGGGGCAAGGGACGATAGCTGCTCAGAGATTGTGCGCCACATTCCCGTGGACAGTTTCACAAAGAAAAATAGCAGAGCGCGGAGATTCACGTGCATGCACATCTACCATTACTCGCTGCCATGCCAGCACCTGTGACGATGAAAGTATCTATTAGCACTCTCGTCGACGTGGACTGGAAACTCGGCCCAGACTCTGGTGACACGCTGTCACTGATACTTTGTAAACTTCGTCACCGGACTTACGGTGACTTCTATGCCACTGATACCGAATCACAGGTAGCTAAATATCACCCACCACTATTAAAATAACGTCGAGAGAATGGTTACATTCGAAGAATTTCGTGTTGAGCAAAGAAGCTGATGAATAAATAAATATGTATTATAATTCACGTGGGAAGTTTTACTAGTTTATTATTGGCTTGTGTTAGTTTGGTGATTAGGGGAAAAATAAGAATGTTTGAAGACGATTGTGTTGTGTATTCTGAAGTGGAAAAGGGGGGCAGAAATTTGCAGGCAGATATTGATAAGGTATGGTTGTGTACCAGGAAAAATAAAATGACGATAAATGTAAGATAAACTTAGTGAGGTTCACAAGGAAGCAGTTGATAAGTGGGGACAAGAGATAGAAGCAGCAGAATATAAGTATCTAGGGATTGTACTGCAGGAAGACCTCAGGTGGAAAAAAACAGGTAGACATAATGGTTGCAAAGGGGAGAAGGGTTCTGGGTATGAGGGAAGGGTGATGAAGGTAGTCAGCTGTGAGGTGAAGGAGAAGGCGTATGGCACTGTGGTATGGCCAATGTTAGAATATGCTGCAGCAGTATGGGACCCTTATGATGAGGAAGAAGGGAACTATAGGCCATCAGTGATAATTAAATAAATGGGGTGGAGCTCATTGAGGGACAGGAGGAAAGTCGAACGGTTAGTCAGGATGTACAGAGTGGTGAATGAAGAGGGAGGATAGGGAGGGCTACACTGCAAGCTAAGTAAGGGGGTGTTTAGAGGAATAGGAAACAACAGTGGGAAGCTTCAGAGTGTGTGGAGGAGAGCAGAGCGAGATAGGCAGTCCATGCCTGTGAGGTCTGTGAGGGAGTGGAACGTGTTGAGGGAAGAATTGGTACCTGTGAGAGGGGTTGGTAAGTTCAGGAAGGGAGTGGAAAAGGAGTTGGTTGGTTGAAAGAGAGGTGAGAGAGCTCGCCACTGGGCGGAAGCCTAATTGCGAGTTTATGTATGTATGTAAATAATTTCCTCATAAAACTACCGATCGTGTGTGTGTACTACCAGCCAGTATTGGGTTATGTGCGACAATAAGCACGTGTTTTAGATATAGTGCTCATATATCAGGATTTGTGGAAAACAATTTTCTGAATAAATGATTAAATAAAGTATAACAAGTGTGCTACTGTTGTCATATAATGTATAGCAGGTTGTGTATCAGTAATGAGTGCAACAAAACTGCGACCAGCAGCCTAGCTGAATTTCTGGATGGCAAAGTTCACATGTTCCTGAGCCACGAATAAATAATTATTTACTGGCATTTATCTTTAAATTCCTAACACTGACAATGACTCAAGAGGATTGTTTCCAATATGACTTAATCTCCTTTATACATATCTAATCAAATTTAGTAAATGGTTTCTGGGAAATAAATTAAAATCCCATTTTAGTTATTCCCTCTCTTTACATTAAATTAGTTCTATGTTATGATTAAGTTTTATACTTATTTATCCCTTATTGTAGGGTGCAATTTTGTTTCTTACATCTACAATATTGGACAGGGTTAAGTTACCCTTGGTACATAATTAAAACACAGAAATTAAAATTTTTACTGAATTATCTGCACTCGACAATCAATTTTAGAAAATCTTTAGAAGAAAATAAAAGGGGAGGTACAGGAGACATTTATGTATAATTTTATTCCCTATATATACACAAATGTGTTACATCTTTCTCCAAAAGTGCAATTTAGTACCAAGGGCTTAAGCCCTGGCTACAAACACCATAAGAATAAACAATAAAATATTGAATCCACACTTCTATATGGCATCAACTACAACACAACATAATGGTGTAAGATGGCGGCCTGCTCTCGGTAGCTGTGTTAAGAGGATTGACTATTTTCAATTCTTTTATGCCGAGTTCTATGCCAGCCAATCACGAGACAACATTTCCAAGCCTGAGTGTCAGTTCAATGCAAGCTTATAAAAAGAACATAGTTATTAAATGAATTTTACGGTACAGTTTAGATTTTCGTTTATTTAAATAGTCAACACAATTATTAACATGTATACCACACTTTAGATATCCTGAAACTTGTTTCATCACAAGTAGATTAACAAAAATAAATATCAGATTAGCCAACGCACTGTTTGAAAATATCCATGATACATGTACAGTCTGTCCTTTTTTTTTTTGTGCTAATTTCTCATTAGTCGCGTAACAGTTTTCTTACTGTGGCTGTAGCCAGTTTAGCTTACTTTGGGTGGTTTAATTAGATTATGATGAATTGTTGAACTACAAAGGGTAAATACGCATGCAACAAAATGATATCTATAACAAACGCACATGTACTAACCACTGCCAAAGTGGTCCACAGACACACTTGTGACGAAATTTCTTTGTTGTTACCTACCAACTTGTGCAACTATTATTTTTAGTGTGAAATTCTCCTCTGGATACATTAAAAACTATTCAGTTTCAATGTCTCAGAACCACGCTGCGGAAACATGACAAACACACACTCCTCTAAGAAAAACATTATCGCTGAAGAAATGAGGTTCCTCTCTTACATTTTCATGGTGGGAGGGGGTTTGGGGGAGTGGGAAGTGGTGGGCGTAGTGGTAGGATGCTTGCCTTCCACCAAAGTGATTCAAGTTGGTTTCCCTGTGAGGTTACTCACAGATTTTCACATATAGTAATTGTGTTGATTAATGCTGCTGGCTGGTATGTTTACTCGAGGTTTTCCGGTTTTCCCCCACCCTTGCATCTTAATGCTGCTCCATATCTGCCATATTTCATCCTCATTGACTCTCGATACCTTGGGTTGGTTTTTACAAACCACCAAACCTCTTTCAACTCCCCCGTCTTAAAATTATGGATTCCATGGTGGTGTAGCGGCTAGAGTATTCGTTGTTTCACTAAGTACACTTTTTTTTCATCCCATATACATCCAATAAACTTTGGAAAGAACTTGTGAATTTTTTTTTTTTTTTGTTATGCAATATGGGTATTTGCACACAATTGCATTAACATAAAAATATTAACAGGTAAATAGTATAATTTACACTCTTATTAATTCTAACAGCTCTACAAACATATTAAGACTACATTTGGTTGCATTACATGTTACAATTCATGAACATATAGATATTGAAGTATAAATATGTAAAGTCTACATTAGATTGAAACACAAGGTATTACATGAAGTCTCATATCAGTTTTGTTCTGTGATATAGAAATTCATATTTATGTAAGTATTCTTCTACGGAATAGAAGGCCTTATTTAAAAAGTACAATTTAACAGCTTTTTTAATTTCTGTAAACTATTAATTTATTTCAAATGACTGGGAAGGTTATTTATTAGTTTTGCCTCAGCATAGTATGGATTTGATGTAAATTTTGAGGTTCTGTAAGAGAACAGGTGAAGATGATTAGCTTGTCTGGTGTAGTAATGATTTGTATCACTATTTTAATGTTTCCTATGTAAAAAAATAATACTATAGTACTGTACATGCATGGAAGAGTGAGAATTTTGTTATTTACAGATAGCAGCCTACAATGGCTTCCTTTTCTTTATTAATTATTAATCTCACTATTTCCTACTGTAATATAAAAGCCTTTTCCATTTTGTCGATTTACCCCAAAATATGATTCTGTAATTGATTATGGACTAAATATTTGAGAAATAGTATCCAAGTATTGTATTATCATTACAAATCTTTTTTAAGATATGTACCGCGAAACACATTGAACTCAATTTTTTTACAGACAATATCAACATGCTCATTCCGTGAATAATTACTGTCTACGATGAACCCTAGAAATTTAGTAAGATTTACTTTCTGTAACCCATCTTCTTCTATTGTTGTGCATCTTTCATCCTGCATTGTATGTTTATTTTTTTGCATGAGATTCATGAGCACATATTTGTTTACATTTAATAGGTATTGGTTTATTTTACCGGAGCCAACTGGACATCTCAGTCACTGTTTGTTTTATATTTTCTTCAAGAACAGCATTATTTGAACTAGTTACCATAATGTTTGTGTCATCCGCAAACATTATATCTGAGGTAGCTGAGGCATTGGTTATTTGTTCTAAAAAATCATTAATAAATATTAAGAATAAAATTGCTCCCAGTATTGATTCCTGTGGCACTTCCACTCGAGTAGTTCTGGTATTGGACATAGCATCTGTAATGCGATTTTTGTCATAATATCTTATGGAGGTGATTTGTTTTCTGTATAAAGATATGATTTAAACATATAATTGGTTCCACCTCTTACTCCACACTGTTCAAGTTTTTGCAATAAAATATTGTGGTCACCACAATCAAAGGCTTTTGAAAGATCTGAGAGTATACCTGTTGAGAATTGTCTTTTAAAAAGGTTTTAATATTTTTTCAGTTAAACTGTAAATATCTTGTGCTGTGGATCTGCCCTCTACAAAGCCTTACTGATGCAATGAAATAACTTTGTTACTTATTGAGAATTGTGTCAGTTTATTTGCTATCAATTTCTCTAAAATTTTTGAAAAGGACGTAAGAAGAGCAATAGACCTATAGTTAGAGACCTGAGAAATTAGCAAACACGATAAAGAGAAAAATTACGCTAATTTTCACGTATAAAACGAAAAATTGCGATTTTTGAGAATTTCTGCTGTAATTCACAAATTGTACAATATCCTGTAGTATTTTCGCGAATTATTATTGTTTTCTTGCCACATAGAAGCTTTTAAGACGTATTTTATGTTTTGTTGGATATTCGAATACGAATGCCAATAGATTTCATCGATTTATCATCATAAAGGATATCTCTTTCCAATCACGTGTATTTACGACCATAGATTGCATGATCGCAATAGATGATGCGTCACTTTGGATGAAAATTCTACTGCACAGCCCTGCAAAAGTTTATTTGTTCATTAGGAAAACATGCCGTTGTAGTGTTCACTTCCCGCAAGCACCATGTTATCTATGGAATTTACGCTTTATTTACACGTGTAGTATCGTCAGGTTTTACCACCAATTCTTTCATTTTTACGAAGCGAGCGGCGCTCTGGTGAAAAATGTATTCATATGCATTTACTTACGTAAAGTATATTTGTAAATCAATTTATCACGAATTTTAAACTTGTATTCGTCCAGTTAACAGGGTTTTTATCAGACTCATTATCTGTAAATATATGCGGTAAAAAATGACTTGTTTTGAAGGAACGAAAGTTTTACTGTCGCATGCCTAGTGAAAAAAAAAATTGTCGTTGAAAGATTCTATGGTTCAAGAACGTACAGGCAGATTTCTATTAATTATTTTTTTATCTTCGTTCAAAGTACTTTTTTTTTATAACAGTGCTTGTATAGTTGTGTATAAATGGTTTACATTATTCTTTTCATGAATCATATGCACTTGACAGTGAATTGCGAGCGTTTGTTGTTCCAGGGGTTAGGGAGAATACAATATCTTAATTAAAATCTGAAATTATTTTCAATGCATCTGTCTTAAAACCGTAACTGTGTATTTCTGTGGTAGTAAGGAATTTTTTGCAAGGAAATAACAATTGATAAATAACACAGCTTATCAACAGGAATAACATTGCCAATATCATGTTTTATGAATAAAGTGACATTTCTCAAATTAGGTATGTAACTAAAAAGAGCACATTAAAAATGTGAGAAATTATTATCCAGAAACCTGCATTTTTGTAGCAAGTATTGACAGCTATTTTTTGACAAAAATAACCTTTTTTTTTTTCGAAAAAAATAACACAAGTCCTCTACCTATAATTTCCCATCAATGCCTTGTAATTTTTTATGTATTGGTCTTACTTTTGCATATTTGAGTCTGTCAGCAAAAATTCCTGGCAAGACATTCATGGAAAATGTAAGTCAAAGGCAGTTTTATTAGATAAGAACACTTTTTTTTTTAGCAGTCATACGTACCTCATCTATTCCACAGGGTCTTTTACTTTTGGAATTTTTAATTTAATTTATGATGTCTTCAGAGATAGGTGTGAAAATCATTGTGTTAGCATTCCATGTGTTAGGTCTTTGGGATATGAGCGCAGGACTAATATTTGTAACTCTGTGTTGATTTTGGAATTTTAGTGGAATGTTTGTGAAAGAGTCATTAAAACTATTAGTTATTTCTTTGCTATTTTCGATTTTGATACCATCAACTTTCAAGGAACGGTTAACATGTCCTTGCCTAGATTTCAATTCATTATTAATTATGTTCCACATTGCTTTGTTTTATTTGAGAAGGAAGATATTTTTTTCCCCATTGTATTTCTGCTTTGCTACTCCAACTAACTTGTTATATAATTTTTCGTATTACTAACAGTATAATTTTTGTTTTTCGCCTGGGTTCTTAGCATTTGACACGTTGTTTTTAACCTTTGCCCTAAGAGTGTCAGACCTTTACTAAGCCAATGTATTTTCGAACAACTGCTACATTTTACAGATTTGAGTAGAGAGGCATGATTAAAATGACAAAGAAATGTAATAATAAAATTCCAGGCAATGTTTGGTTCAGTTAATGTATAAATTATGTTAGTTCTGGCGAGGTTTTTCGTGGTTGTAGAAAACTTTGTTTGTTGTTGTTTTGTATATATCTTCTCATTTTTCATTTACAAGTAGACTTTTAAAAAATTTAACGTTTTCATCTAAATAAACATGATTCAACATCAATATTATAATAGGCTTATGTCCAATTAGTTGCCCTCAAAAGTAGAATTTGAAAAATCATTAAGAAGGGTGAAATAAAGTTTAAAGAAAATCACGCAATGTTTTTCTATTTTGCAGATAGTGTAGTTATAGGAAAATATTGGCTTTATCTAAGTTTTTTTTATATATATATTTTGACTACCTTTGGAGAATGATAAAATGTATAATCAAGTCATTTACTGTAATGATTACAGCCTACTGTTAAATACATAACCATCTAAATGCGCAAGTAAACTTTATTTATTTAACTTAACATCTTGTCAACAGCAAGTCCATTAGAGAATGATATATCAAGAACACAATGAAGGGAATACAAGGAAGGAATTGGTCAAATTGTCTTTTATTGAGTTACCCCAGAAATTGCATGGAGTGAGTTTGAGAATCCATGGAAGTTGCAAATCATTAAGACTATATTCAGTAGATATTAAAAATACAAGAACTTATTTGGTTGTAGGCCTATATTCTTGTATCGATAAACAGCTTATTTCTTGTTTGTCACTACAACTCTGTGGACTCGGGGAGAAAAATATTGTAAGAGTCAAGTTTTTATAAAGGTGTCACCTTGGATTGGTTTACAAGATTAGTTGCCATTACTCACAAATTAATGCCATAAACTTCTACACTGAAATAGCAAATAGGCATTTAAAAAATACGTATCTGCAATTTTATAAAAGTGCCACTTCCTCTAACGAGCCCGCAACTTACAGGTTAGACCTTAAATTCACAGCACTTAAAAAATTAAAAACACTGCCATTGTTAGTTTACAAACTCATGCAGACAAAAATATCCCTATACACACAATAATTGTTCGATATTTTTTCACGAATGTATCCATGGTATATACGAATACACTAAACATTGCAAACACATGGCCCGGCTCGTACGCATATTCATTCATTAATATTAGTTTTCGTTGGTCGCCGGATAAATAAAAAATAGATTATAGTTTTAAGGTGTGTTTACGTGCCAAATTCATATTTCACAAACGCAAGAATAACACAAATTTAGAGAAAATTTAGAACAACTAGTGCGTTCATATAGCACTCGTAAGGCTGTTCAATTTCAATGTAAACAGAAGTTGTCTCTCTCCTGCATTGCTGCTTCAATTGTAATGCACTCGCACACGACTTCAGTAGCGTATTAAATTCGATTTTAGTACGGTTAAAGTTGTATCATAACTTTGAAAAGCTCCTATAGTCGTCAGGAAATTATTTCCTGGAATACTTTCAAGGAAAATATCTAGGGAATGTGGAGCAAATCAACAAAAACACCGTATACAACACTTCCATTTAATTGATAACTTTTAATATTTTACGGCGAAATTTATATCTAATTATCTTATACAAACACACTCATGCTTTATGTATATTATCGTTTAGGTCAAAAACAGTTGTATATTAATTTATGTAGATTTTAATACTCATCAAAATACACGTGAAAGCTAGGCCGATACAATGTTTTTGTATACTGTTGGTCACGTGACTTTTTTTTCCCGGAAAACAACTGTCTTACTCTGAGCTATAAACTAGCTTCACTTGTTATCACCGCACGGTACAGAACATAGCAACCCTGTGGTTATAAATACATGACATCATCTATGGTTTTTGACAATGTAAACAAATAACCACGAGGGCCAACACTGCCATGCATGTGAAGCTGGATTATGGAACATTTGTCATGTTTGTACTTCAGATGTTTTATAGACACACGTATTATTTCTTAAATATACTCAAGCATTTTCTCCATCTAAGAAACATATTTATGCTTTGCTCTCATGTTATACAAATCCTGTAGCTATCTCGTATATAAGCAGTCTGTTGCTAACGAAATGAACACCTTGGCACAATACTTTTAAGTGTTAACATCCCAATTACAGACTCCTAGAAATAAATTATTTATTATTTCATGTTCACAGTAAAGAAAACGGCAAAAGTCCCACATTAATATTCATACCTGAAACTTGAATGCTATTACTTCACAAGCTCACTGTTACAAGTAGTGAGATTATTATATTGTTTTATTTCTTCATAATAATGATAATGCAATGTTTCTATTCTGCAAACATACTTCTAGGTGCCAATTAAGGAAGCCACAAATTAATATATGTACTAGTGGAATGTTTTGTATTCTAACATCTTACCCAAGAGATATAATTATATTGTTTTGCTATTCTGTATGCATTACTTATATAACTGTCAAGTTGCCAGTTTGGTTTCGCACAAATTAGACCTTATGCAGAAATGGGACTTTGCTGTTAAAGGGGCACCAGTATCTCGTCTTTCAGGAACTAATACTATGCCTTTCAAAACGTCACACTAAACTCTTCGACAGTTTTCTGGATGCCCACTTTTATAAATATTTTACAGTGCTCGTTTTAGGTTAATGTGAAATAATTCTGGGTATTTATTGCATGCACACCGAACTCTCTAATTGTTCATACTCAGATTGTGAACTGCTACAATGAGAAAAAAGAGAGAATATAAACATATTTTTCAAATTTAGCTTTAACCTACAATTCTATGTCTCAATTATTTTACTACATGTCATCACGATGTCATGTTGTATAATGGTTTTAAAACCATGAATATGTTACTGTACATTTAACATTTCTCTAGTTTAACAATGTTCCATAGTTCACATACAAAATGGTAGACCACTACATAATGCAGCTAATCTGTGGCAAAATGTAATTCTCCTGTAGTGATCACAATATGTACAAGTGAAACTATTCGCAATCGTTTGCCACTTTTTTTATTTTGTTGTGTCACATTGTTCTGTAATTAATTATAACCAAATGTGTTTTTCATTGGATGAAAAAGTATGGTTTCGCTGTTTCCTTACGACCACAATGCTTTTCCGAATAGCCATACTTTTTCAAAATGATTTCTGTGTACCAGCTCAAAGCAAAATCTCTAATGTTTACGTGGAAACAATCGCGATTAAGTCAGAATATCGAGATAATTTTAACGAGATATTCTTTACTGAGATTAAACGTGGTGAAACGCGCTGAACATTATTTAGATTAAAATCGGAGTTAAACCTCTCATCTGGATAAAATTATCTCGATATTCTGAACAGTTACTCTTTGTTGGGGAAACCAGCTCTAAGGCCCGCTGATTTCGGACTGACAGTCTTGTTGCCTTCGGTGACAATTATTAGCCAGCTAACCACTGTAAATGTTCATATATTCCGAATATTGCCGAAGGTTTAGAGGTTAAATAAAGTTTTAAATAATATTTAAATTTCATTTATATTAGTATTTATTGTCTTGTATTATTGTATATTAGTGCAGGATGGATTGCTTTTTTTTTTTTATCTTAATTTCTATAGGTTAGGAACATATGCCTTAAAATAATATATTGCTGAGACCTATTTTTAACCCGAAACTTACGATAATTGTTTATTAAGTTAAAAATTCTACATATATGAAGTAGTAATGCTGCCATATTAAACTTAAAATCAAATATTTATGTCGGAATTCAATTGTAACCTACAAATTACTTCTCAAAATGGCTGCACATTTTTCGTTAGATTGCGAGTAGTATACAGCTTCGAGAACTCGTATACTTGATTAACTTGCATATTTCAACTACAGTTCGGATATCACTTACAATGTCACTTCCGGGGACAGGTCTGTAAAAAAAATGTATAGTCCATTAACGATTCGAAGCGACTTATGAAAATCAATCTTTGAAAAAAACACTCTAGACATAACACATCACCTGTTTTTTCAATAACCTGTATTTCACACATACATAACACTGTGTTTAACTTTAGAGTACTGTACTATTGAATAGATTAACCTTTACCTCAATATCTTCTATAAATTGTAATATTTATTGCTTATTTCTTTTTTAAATATGAATTAACAACAGCGAGTGCTGTGATGTGTTGGCTACAGCCAGTAAGAAATAGTTCACAGTGAAAATATATATTTTAACCTGGTTTTTAGTCTACTATTTATAAATTAAACAGTGCCTACAGAAATTTTTAAATAGCCCCGATGGCAACATATCTCATTTTTACAGTTTAAAATAACAATGGAAAATATTGTGAGTAGGCCGTAATGGTACAGTATTGTTTTATCGAGCGAGAAAGCAATTGAAGCAACTGTCTGCTGGCGAAGCTTGTCGTGCTCTTTCTCTTTCTATGTCTCTTTCACACTCGGGAAATTCCACTTAGCTAGTAAGCAACAAATTATAAATGTTTTCAATTGTAGCATATTTCATACTTATTACAGCAAAATAATGATTTTTGAATTTGTAATTTACAACTGAAAAGAGATTTTAATGCCTGAATACATATTTTAATATATTTAGATATGATGGCGGGGCAGTTACCTAGTGAAGTTGGCAGATGTGGCAAGCCGTAACATGGCGTGTTGTTTTTTGTCAAACGAAATGCAAATTATTCTTACTCCGAAAAATACTTCAGATTAATACATCACATTTGTAGACGTGCTTTTTAAACCTACCTAGACAAGTTACGAAGTTGTAATAAATCTGTGTTTCCACGACAGTAATAAATATACTGTGATGTGTGTTTCGTTTATCATGGCGTCTGTGAAATGGCGTGCCTTTGTGCATCATGGCCGGTACACTGGCCCTGTGTGTGTGTGATTTCAAACATTTGATTAGCACTATTTATACATTTTAAATGTGAACTGTTTTTATGATGAAGTTATTTATTTACATCCATGTCTGTTTAATTATCACAAAGTTGTACCTTTGCCCTAAGGGGTTTGAAACACAGTTGTGTAACGTAATTTGCCACTATCCCAGAAGGAAAAAAAAAGCCCAGCCCAATAAATTTCAATAAACCTAATAAACAGCAAGTAGCAATACATAGAAATATGAGAGGAATAAAAGTTATCATAGGCTTATTTGTGTACATGTTCACACCTATTTTTTAAAGTTTGTATGACAAAAGTGTGCAACACGAGATGCGTGCTTGAATTTGATGTGCCTTTTTCACTGGTTGTTACTTTGTTTTAATATTTTTTCCAATTGAGGCTTTCCTTTTAGAGAAACGACCAAACTCATATCAATAACAAAAGATAATTACAATTAGTACTGCCCTTTATCTTGTAGTTGTAACAGTGTTAAACACAGTCGCAGCAAAATACTAACGTGCATTACATGTATTGAGCTACATCGTGGAAAACAAATATGTTAATGTAAAATAACCATAAGAACTGTCTTCAATTGAGTCATTTTTAGAATGTCATAATGCTGGCCTAAATAATGTTAGAGGCCTAAACTGTGAATATTCGTACAGAATGGTTTTTGGATTATGACTGAATTCTTTGAAAAGCTGTAAACAGTAAACAACACATTTGAAAGGTATAAATGTAGAAGTCACATTTCGATGTTTATTCTTAGGTGTAGCGAAAGTACATGAACTGTACACACACAATGGAATGTAAATATTGATTTTGACAGATGCTATGTGGCAGTCACATTGCAATTTTTGTTTACATTTGGTGGAAGGATTCGAAATGGGCCTGCAAGGAATTATTTAGCAGGCCTCCGAGAAAGTTGCTTCTTAAGGGGAAATGGACTATACTTCAGGCGAATTCGGAAACATCCTAACCAACAACCATAGATCATAAACAAAGCATGGGCCAAATTCAAGTATATACTTGCCTACTTCACTCTTAGGCCAGAATTCATAGTCGGATGCTTGTTTGGCAAAGAAGCTATACTTCATGAAGTTGTGCTTCTTTTTCATTTGCTACTTATCTGACAATTTTTTATTTATATATTCAAAATTATTCAATACCTTGTTGATGCCATTACTGTATAATACAACTCATTTGACCCCATTGAGAACGCTCTGGTTAGGGGTCTATTACAAACTACAATTAATGGGATTTTATGACAGCTGTTGAAGAAGCATGCATGTGACGATTAAACATACACCTACGACTACATATCAGACTTTTAGTGAGAAGAACATTTTTACATTGCAACAAGAATATAAAAAACACATAATCAAACAATATAATGTGTCATTTAGCTTACTAATATATAATGATCACTTATTACTGTGTCAGAACTAGTTACTACTTATTTATACAGTTATTGTAATGATTCTCAAACATAGAGAGCACTGAAGTGGCCAACTAATTCATATAGTAAAGAATTCCTACCAAATTGTGTCAGCTCCCTGTAACTTATCTAGGAGTTCCTTTTGCAGGTGTTTTTTGAAACAACCAGCATTGGGTAGTTGTTTAAGCTGAGTGGACAAAGCATTGTATAGTTGGTAACCATAAAATGTGGGTAGAAACCTGCTGTATTCTGTTCATATCGTGTGTAGGATGTTATCGTCTGCTTGTCTGGTGTTGTGTTTATGCTTGTTGTGGTTTAGATTTTGCTCTATCTTATTGCAGTAAATTAACACTAGTAAGTTGAGTTCATAAATTATTTTCAGGGGGAGCAGCCAGTAATTGTGCATATATCTTTAGATGGTGTCCAGTATGGTAAATTGTATATTATCTTAATAGCTTTATTCTGGAGTACTTGTAGTGGATGGAGTATAGATTTTGATGCACTTCCCCAAATGGCATTGAGGTATTGGAGATGAGAGTTTATTAATGCGTGATAGATTTTGCACTGGCATGTTATACTAAACTTTGTTGTTATAGCAGTGACAGTTCAGTGCCTGCAAAGAAGGGAAAATACCTTCAAAAGTATTGTGCTAATTGGGAGACGATTCCTGATTTTAGTGGGTGGCTTTCTAAGAGTACGAAGAACAAGATCTATGCTTATTGCAAAGCATGCATGTACGATTTAGTTATGAGTGCTGCAGGCAAAATGTATATTGAATAACACTCCAAAGGTAATAAACATCTTACTAGTATCACTTCACTTTCTAAGCAATGGACACTGCTTGATATGCCTTCTTTAAAAAAAGAATGCGAAGTTGGAAATGCAAGTGAAGGAAGGGGAAATTTCAATTGGCAGCTTTCCTAGCAGAATGCAATTTGCTCTTCAATGTTATGGAACACCTTCCTTAGTTACTGGCATCTGTTTACCCTGATTCAATCGTAGCTAAAAATCTGGCTTTCAAAAGAACAAAGGCTACAGCTATAATTTCAAATGTAACAGGAAAAACCAGTAGTGATGAATTAAACAAATTTCTGCAAGAAAATAAATTCTCCATCATAGTAGATGAAACTGTAGTGTAGTTGCGAGAATTGTAAAAGACCGCACTGTAAGTGATAATTTCTTAGGACTTATACCTATGCAAGATGTCTCTGCTGACAGTTTGTACAGGCATATGACGAAAACATTAACGGAAGCCGACATTCCGTACAAGGACAATATGATAAGGTTTGCATGTGATGGAGCAAACGTGATGACTGGTAAACACAATTCACTTTCTACCAAACTAACTCAAGACATTCCGAAATTATTTATCATAAGGTGTGTATGCCACTCATATAATTTGTGTGCAAGCTATGTGTGTATGAAACTACCAAGAGCAGTAGAGGACCTGGCAAGAGATGTGTACAATTACTTTCAATTTAGTCCAAAATGCATTGACACCTTAGCTGAATTTCAAGAATTTGTTAATGTGAAACCTCATAAGATGTTGCATGCATCTCTGACACGATGGTTGTCATTGCAGGCAGTAGTATCCCGACTTTAGGAGCAGTATGACACACTTATGTATCTTTCTTTTTTTGAGTTTGTACTTGAAATCTTTAATAAACTAAACAGACAGATGCAATCAGAAAAGCCGCAAATACATTATTGCATACAGTTATGTCATTGACAGTCCATACTCTTCTTGACTGTTTCAATTCGGAACACCATCTGAACTCAACTGCAATTAAAAATGTGCAATTTAGAAATCCAAAATATTTCTTGCAACTTGAAAATATGTATCTAGGTGCGAAAGTCAATGCACTATTGGTAAAAGGAATCGACAAGTTAACAAAAGAAGCACTCCATGGCTTCCGAATTAGTTGTTTAGATTTTTTCTTGAGGCAGCGAGTCAGATATACAAACGTTTTGAATTTGAAAACACTGTGCTAATAGAACTGGAAGTTCTTGATCCAAAATGTGTTTTAAAAAAGAAACTTCCTTAAATTGCTCATCTTTCCAGGGCATTTCCGACTATTGTTACAGAAGATAGGCTACAATCACTGGATACGGAGTGGCGACTTTTAAGAAACCACAAATTTGACTTTGATGAAAATGTGTATACGGAAGAGTTTTGGTTTTATGTCAAAATCTTAATGCAGGTGATGGTTCACAAAGGTTCCCTCATTTAATTTCATTTGTCGAGGCTTGTTGTGTTTGCCACATTCTAGTACAAACGTGGAAAGAATTCTTTCAGCTGTCAACATGACAAAAACAAAGCAGCAGAATAGGCTTTCAACAGACACACTCGTTGGACTCCTCCATACAAAAATAATGCTTAAAAATTCCAAGTGCTTTGACTTTCAATTAGAAGTGAATTATTAGTAAATAAAATGACAGAATCAATGTACGATGCAGACTGAAATCACGAGCTAATGGGTGTAATGGTGCAAATACAGCTAACATTGTAATTTGTACTTACAACCTCAGTCTACTTTTGAAGCAAAGTACAATATTTTTATCTTTGCACTTTACATAATGTATTTAATAAAGTTTGAAACAGTTAAGCAATAATGATGGTTGTAAATGTAAAAATCATACAAGTATATAATAATTGTTAGTTTTAATGAGTTCTGGTATATTGTTTTCTGTTTTGCATAGTGTTTAATTGTCAAGAAATTAATAGAATATTATTGTATTGAAAATATTAGGTAATCAAACTTGTAACTTTTCTTAACAGTTGAGTGTACTTTTTTTTTTTTTTACCAAACGAACCCTTTTACAATTTTGTTATTAAAATCCCTTGCAATTTATAAAATTCATGCAATTCTTTTCCTTAGTTTAAAAGAAATTACTTAAATAGTCAGTATTGTGAATACATTGTAAGGATAATTTGCTGTATCATTAAATTTATTTTGCTCATTAAGTGCTATTTTGCACTCTGTTAAAAATCTACTGAATTTTCACTAATTCTACTGAAATTTCCAAAATTCATTTGGCAACACTGCACCATATTGTATTTCAGGTGTGAAAATTAACGTGTAAGTTTTGTGGTTTTAAAGCTCGCAAGTTTTAAAAATCGAGGGGGAGTGTTCGATATTTGTCAATGTTTAGTTATGGGATTTTATCTTTATAATATTACAGGTATAGTCCATTCTCGCTTTCTTGGGCCTTTTGGAATCGAACCTTTGAAAAATCACCCTAGATGTAACAGGTCAACCTGTTGGGTTCAATCAATTGTATTTCAGAATTATATAATCCTGTGATTAACATTAAAATACTGTGTTCTTGAATAGATTAATAATCTACTTAGTATCTTCTATAACTTTTATATATTAATTTCGTATTAAATATGAATTAACAACGAGAGCAGCGACGTGTTGGCAAAGGCCGATAAATAGTTCTCAGTAACAATACTTTTTTAATCTTGTTTTTATGTTTACTATTTGTAAATTAAACATTGCCAATTGATATATTTGTATTGTTAGGTAGCACTGATGGAAACACATTTTATTGCTGCAGTAAATAATATCAGTGGAAATATTTGTGCGTATGCTCGCTCTAGTGACACAGTGTTTTTTTTCATCCAGAAGAAAAGTTTAAGCGAAGCGGATCGTGTGTGTCTCTCTCTCTCTCTCTCTCTCTCTCTCTCTCTCTCTCTCTCTCTCTCTCTCTCTCTCTCTCTCTCTCTCTCTCTCTCTCTCTCTCTGTACCACATGTGTGGCGGGAAAAGAATAAATCTTGTTATTTCTAATTTCAGCACACTGTATACTAATAATAATGATGTTTGACATTGTAATTTACAACTGAAACGAGATTTTATTGCTTAAATATATATTATAGGTTATTAAGATGCGACACTTACAAATCCAGTAGGTTGGCAGCCCAACCCAGTATGGCAGGTGATTATATCCATTGCCTTACGACTGGCAGTGATGTGGTAGTGACATGCCAATAACACGGCGTGTTTCTGAACGAAGCGACTGTTACGTTATGAAGGTCGCCAAAAGTGTAATGTTTGTTATACATACCTATGATTCCTTCCTGTTCCTGTTGACAGGTAAATGAAGGAGATGATGAAAATGTTTTATGTTTGTTAATGCAGATAAAAGGTTGTCAATATTGCTGTTTAAGTATAGTATGTTCTACGTAAATAAAAGAAAGATCAAGAAAATAAAGAATACATTAAGTAATAACTTAGGGGTGATTATTGCTTTTTCTGTGTTCAAAAGCAACAGGTTGTGGACATAGAGCATGATGCACAAGCATATGGTGAAAGTTTTAAAGAAAAGCTGTACGAGTGACATATCAATGCCCAGAATGGCCAAGATATGTGTGAAGATAGTTGATGGCAAGCTGTAAGAGTTAGTATTTTTTTGTGCTACGTGGCTGTGCAGAAGTTAAAGAAAATGGCCATGCAACATAAAGTTGGTCGTATAGCAGAGCTCGAATTACTACAATTTAAAGTTTAGAATGCTTATTTTAGTTGCAGAAAATGATGTTGCTGAGTGTGTTAACACGGATATGTTCAAATTGAAGATGGAAAACCGACATGTGATTCAGATCAGAAAAAATAAAATCGGACTAGAAACTTAATTGTTCGATGTGTTGATGATTCTCATATAGAAAATTTGCGGGAGAAGGTAAGTGAATACCAAATGTGGAAATGCCTAGAAAATATGTACGAGAAGAAGGAATTGCCTGGGCAATTGTATTTAAAGAAGAAGTTGCAGTCAATGATGCTAAATGAAGGTGAAATTGTAGATAGTTTCCTGAGGCAGTTTGATGAAGTGGTAAGGCAGTTAAAATCTACTGGTGCAGAATTAAAGGATAATGATGCTATATGCAATTTATTGTTGAGTTTGCCCAAGTCATTTGATGTAGTGGTTACAGTAATTGAAATATGCCACCAGAAACATGTTATAATATAGCCACGACCAATTAATGATTAATTTGTTTTTATGTTGGTCACAAGAGAAGCGTTAGTGGCCCGATCGTAGACACGTAAATCATCGAAAAACTCTTGCATTGCTAATGACACAGTAAATTCGTCGGTCATAGTGGAGCCATTTTTCTACTTGCTGGAACTGCCGACGAATATTTAGCCACAGCAACCACTGACAGACTGTTTTCCTAATTGCTTTCGTGCTAACCGGTAACCACAGTGCCGTTGGTTGAAAAACGAACATATCCCTCCCAGACCACGACAGTTGTCTAGACACGCGTCTAGAGACACATGATTTTTTGATAAAAGTGTTCGGCGCATGTTATTCTTCAATATCGAACGTGTTCGCCTGCATTTTTGCATTTGTTTGTAAAAAACATAACATCAAGAAACCATACAATCACGAAAAAAATAACAAGACTGAAGAATAAAATGCAGTTGTGCCATCAGCATTCTCATCAGCAACTCAAAGTGTATGTTATGAGTGCGGCAAGAAGGGACATATTCGTCGAAACTGTAAGCAGCTACCTAGGAACAGCTTAAGAGGTGCAACTTAGCAGGGTTACCAAGAGGGGTTTCATGGACATCATCGACCTGGAAGGTATTATGGAAATTTTCACCAGAGCAGACATTTCCAAGCAGTTTTTCATCAGGAAAATCAATCTCAACATTACTCAACAAGAGGTGAGCCAAAAAGCAATTATGTTGACATGGATGTTCAAGGTAAATGTCAAACTAGTTTATAGCTGATTATAGCAAAATTTGTTCCATAAGTGAAATAGAAGCAGGCAATGATAGTATTAGCAAAAATGCTGTTGTGAGTTTCTGTTCTGATTGAGGGTGTATGGTAGGGTTTGTAGGATTGAAAGAGCCTGTAAAGATAGCAGTGGTTAAACAAAATAGTGTGATTCAGGTAACATGTGTAGAAAATATTTATGGGTTTATGGAAGTAAAGGGGCTCCAATCACCGCTTGGTTTTGCAAATTAAATACGACGTCGACGTAATCAAATTCCCTATGCGTGGATTATTATTGGTAAGTTTTAATGACGAATAGGTTAAAGTATAATTTTGCCTTTCGTCAAAAAGATGATTGTCTTTTAAGTGAAACACATGATTGTCAAACTGACTAGGTACGTTGATTTATTATTTTCCTTTACAACTATTCTGCATTAACATTAGGTATAAATGTAAAATAAACAAGTTAATTTTGTAGACCTAATTCAAATCTTGGATGTGACTAACATCAGTGATGTTTTTAATTGAAAAGATCGTTGGATATACTCAAGAAACAGATGTTGTGAACTAAACAACAGATAACACATTAGTTACTTAGTCCTGTCTTTAGTTTTAGGATCTGCGAAGTTAAGAGCTTTGTATGAAGTTTCTTCCGTTTAGTTACTTCTTATTCCTGTTGTAACTTTAGTTAACGAATCTCTTTTCATTGCCTCGTTTTCTTCAATTGCAAACATTTTTTGCAAACTCAATTAACTCATTTTTGCTTTATGCCTGGCACTTATATCAGCTTTTTTGTTTGAGTGCATTGCTGGTAGTCGTTTACTAGCCCAGGGAGATGTTGCCATACCATTTCTCACATGGCTGGCAGAGACTGTCCTCCCACCATCGGACCCAGTCCAGGCATAGTTACTCGTATGAGATGATTCAGACGGTTGAGTCTTTACTGGTGGGCAGTATACAGTGTTCTTGGGTGGTTATTTTGAGGGCAGAAAACATTGGACCCATTAGCATGGACACGTTTGTCTAGATATGTTTTTCGCATATGTTTTTTTTAGGTTCTCCAACACCGTTTTAAAGTTGTCTGCTGTCCTGTAGTGATCACGAGATGTAAAATTGAATCTATTCGCAATCATTTGCCACTGTTTTGCATTATTTCGTTGTGTCTCAGCATCAATTCGTTTATCTTCATTGATATTGAAACGTTCTGTAGCTAATTGTAACAAAATGTGTTTTTCATGGGATGAAAAATTTTATGCTTCGCTGTTTCCTTACAACCACAATACCTTCGCGACTTGTCATACTTTCTCAAAATGATTTCTCTGCACAAGGCCAAAGCGAAAACCTCCAATGTTTACAAAGAAAAAATTGCAATTAAGTTAGAATATGGAGATAATTTTAACGAGATATTCTTTACTGAGAATAAACGTGGTGAAACATGCAGAACATTATCGAGATTAAAATCGAAGTTAAACATTCCACCTGAATAAAATTCTCTCGATATTTTCAAAAGTTAATCTTCGTTGGTGAATCGATCCGTAATTACAATGATTAAGAAATAAATGCAAAACATCTCTTTGCAGGATTTCCTGTTTCCGTTTTCTTCTGTTTCAGTAAAACGATACCACCCCACAGCATGTTGGAGGAGGAGGATTGGTCAAATTATGAGGAAAATATGTGACGTTTTGTTTATTATGTCCAGAGTATAGACTTTGTATACTGTTATTTGACTTGCCCAATATCTTTGTAAGCCATCTATTAAAAAAAGATCTTATGAATGCAATAAAACAAAGGTAACATACAATTTGCTTCTCAAAATGGCGGCACATGTTCCGCAATTACGCAAGATGTATACAACTTCGTATACTTGTGTACTTGCATGCATACTTCAATTGAAATTCGGACTCTACTTTTGACATCACTTCTGCGGACAAATACCACTAGTAAAGTATATAATTCAGGCGAATTCGGATACAGGCAGAACATTGTTGTGTAAGCCGTCTGGACCACACACAGAACCCGCTTTGCGACAGACAATATGACTGACACAGGAGTAATAATCTCAAATTGTATATGCCCTTTTACAAATAAATTACGGTTCTATGAAACGTGTTTGTGTACAAATTGAAACTTAATATATGGGAAACATTTAGATTTGTTCCCACGGTCATAATAAAATAATAAACACAAATTTAAAAAAATACCTGATATCTGTGGAGTTTTTCTATCGTTTTACACTACACATCTATCCAAGTTGCTCTCGTAGCGCAGGGCATTGATGCACGGGTTTGCGCTCTGTAAGCTTAAGTTTTAGAGTTCAAATCTCAGTGTAACTAAATTTTTTTTAGTCCTTTTAGGCGATTCCTTGGTGCTGTTTATAATTAATATTATTGACAGAAAATGCTATTTTTTATAATATCTTTGTTTAAAAGCCAAAATACAAACCGAAACCAAAGCTAAATAAAAAAAAAAAATCCACTGGTAGTCGATTGTACTGTACAGTTACGTGGATATTATTGCTTTTATAGAAATAAATTCTAGCAATAACCGTTTTCTGACAATAGCATAAATATAAACAACAATAATGTATCACATAAAATAACTAAAATTACGATAATGCTAATTCTTAACAATACTTTTGATAAAGCGTAAATAAGCTGATCACAGTGGCAAATTTAATATTGTGTTTATTGAATGTAGCCAAATAACTATGTGAAATAAAGATATTTACGATAGTTTACTATTTACATTGTGCAATTTACTGAAATTTCAAAAAGTGGAAAGAAAAAAAAAAAAAAAAAATTGCAGGGTTTGGGATTGGACTCGTATACCCTTCGAATCTAAGCCATTTCCTTACCATCTTTATATATATATATATATGGTAAGGAAATGGCTTAGATTCGAAGGGTATACGAGTCCAATCCCAAATAATAAATAAATAAATATATATATATATATATATATATATATATATATATATATATAGATTTATTATCACACACGATATTCAGATGCGTTTACCCTTTACCTATTATATACAGTACACATTCAACCTACAATATAAACAATAACAAAATACTCAATAAAATATCCACACAATTCTTACATATAGGCACAAAACGATTTGAACATTTGGTGAATTGGTTTTACTGACAACGTCGATGAACACATAAAAAATTATTTAACATGAGGGGCAGCGCACGGCGAACACCCCGACACGTGACACTGACTTATAACACTACCACCTATCGACGATTACTACTGGAACATTAAATTGTACACTTGTAAGGACTGAGGGGTGGGCAGTGCATGGCATACACCCAACCTCGGTAATATACAAGTACTTCCTGTAGGCGTGAACGTCAGAATGAAAATTGACGAAGAAGCTGGACAAAGTCTTGTACTGTTACCGGTTTCGAATGGTCCACCAAAAAACCGATCGCATGAAGTATATACCAGGCCGCAGCTCTTCGTCGAATTGAGGGGAAGGTAAAGAAATCGCAGTGAAGCATGTGTGTGTCGTTGACATCTCCACGTTCTTCGCGAATTATTTTTGTACTCGTACGCGACACCACTGCCAGATGGGAGTTGCATAAACACAGGTAATTACCCTATGAAGGGCAGTGTCGGTGTTGCCACGCAACGGGCATGTAGGGTCAGCTGTCAGGTGAATGCTGTATTTACGCTGTTGAGTTACCACGATATTATTGTAGAAGCCGAATACTGCAGCTCGAAGATCTGAGGAAAGGTTAGGACCGGCAAGTATTTTCCATGGGCGCCTCCAACAGATGGCTGGAGTGCGATTCACAACAGATGGTAAAACAGCCGACGTTTTGGAAGCCCAAATGTACAAATATCTCGCTGATGCGACTGTCCCTTCCGGTAAGTGTTCTACTAGAGTTGCGAGTGCTTCCTTTGCCTGGCGGTATTGAAGTGGCATGCATGTAACTTCAGACCACATCATTTTCTGTAATGCTGTATAAATGTCCTCTGGGCGCAAAATTGTTGCAAATGCTGAAGACTGATATAAGGCCTCACACTTCAAAACATGATTAATTAGACTCAGGCCTCCATCTTGCAAGGAAAGATAAAGTTGCGGCCTAGATAATTTAAATATATAAGATTTCTACAACATGCCGCCAACAATCTGTAGTATTTGTGCACTTTGTTGACGAGGTAGTAGGAATATATGCGACACATACCCCAGCTTCGCAAGTAAGAATACATTTATTAAAATAACTCTGTATAATATTTGTACGACGTTAAATCATTTATATTTGACAAGCACGGAGGTTATTTATTGTCATGTTCCAATTATAATGCAACATATGAGTGACGTCTGCGTGGAAGTATATGCCCAATATTTTCACCGTTTCGGCCTTCCGAAAGAGAAAAACGTCGTCAAATGGCTCGCTGGTCGCTCTGAGCTCAAGTACGGCAGTTTTGTTAGCATTCGCTCGCAGATTAGACACACTGCGAAAAAGGTCCAGACATTCTGCCGTCTCTGTAATTTCCCGCTCTGAACGAACGACATATGTGATGTCATCAGCATAGGCATTTAATTTAAAGAACAGGTTCGCTATGGGGAATCCTTGCAAGCGGGCACTGAGCATTCTGCACAGAAGTTCAATGGCGATAGTAAATATAATCATGGATAGTGGGCATCCTTGCCGAACTGAACTCTCGATCTTAATTGATGGGGCAAGGAATCCGTTAACCAACAGCCGTCACCAAATTCCGGTACACACCATCCGCATCCACTGTACTGCATTGGCTGGAAAATCGAAATGATGCATAACATGAAGTAAAAATTTATGATCGACTCTAACGAATGCCTTATCCATATCAATACTCAAGATGGCCATTTTACTGTGTTGTATTGACGAAAGTAATTGAATGTCCCTTAGGGCAAGCACACATTGTAAGATGTAACATCATGGAACAGTACATGTCTGGCTGGATCCAATAATATCTGACAATCCCTTGGTTAATCTGGTCGCACAAAACCGAGCAATAATTTTATAATCGGCACATTAAAGTGTAATTGGTCTATAATCTGAGGGTTTAAATGGACAGGATATTTTGGGTATAAGAACAATTATCCCTTCTTAATGAGACTTGCATAACTCCCCTCTTTCAAGCACATCGCGAACAACTTCTCAGAAGTCGGTACCAATAATATCCCAATAAGTTTTGTAAAATTCGTATGGAATACCGTCAATACCAGGAGATTTTTGATGGCAATTGCTGTATGATTGTATTAACTTCCGCATCTTAACATGGCGCCTCCATGCCCGTCTCGCTGTCACAGCTAACTTTGTTTTCACAACCCTGCAAAACCGACGGAAGCATAGCATCGTCCGTGTCTTGTATCGAGTATAAATTTGCAAAGTAACTGCAAAGCATTTGCACTTATTCCGGCCGGTCCCGAACAATATCGCAATCGCTGTCAGTAAGCTGGTTCATAACATTGTGTCGTATTTGCTGTTGTTCCTTAATGATACTGAACATGCTAAATTTTTCTTCTGCGAATAGACTTTTATTATTTAACATAATATGACGATTTTTATAGTGTTCACTCAATAAGAATATAAGCTTCTGTTTCGTGCCTCTAATACGCTGAGTTACGTGTGCACCATTATTTGCCTGCAGGTGAAGTTCGTGTAGCATACGTTCGTACAATGCACGTGTTCCCCTACATTCGTCTGCCAGTCGGAATGCATGCCTTTTAAAAAGCCTCATGAGGTTCGGTTTTACACACACATACCACCACATTGCCACAGAGGGGAACTGGTATTTTTTGCTATGCCAACATTCCCAATTAGCTAGGAAGTCCTCTTTTTTCTTCTGAGCTGTCTAATAAAGATGTATTTAGATGCCATGTCCCTCTGCCAAACCGTGTTACATTCGC
Organism: Dryococelus australis; assembly: GCA_029891345.1. NCBI lineage: Eukaryota > Metazoa > Arthropoda > Insecta > Phasmatodea > Phasmatidae > Dryococelus > Dryococelus australis. The sequence goes on from CM056993.1 coordinate 103,600,470, forward strand.
AAACTTTTCGTATGTTATCATTACTGCACAGTGATCCCAGAACACTACCGGAAGAACGTCATATCGATGCACCATATGTATATGCTGTTTTTCCACGTAGAATCGGTCAATCCTAGACCGACTCTGTGAAGTCACATAGGTGTAATGAATTCCTTGTATGTTAGATGCAACATCACTCAAGTCTAAGCGAGATACTAAAGTAGATAGGGCAGCATTAGTAGGATAGATGCCACACTGGTGATCATGGGGGTGAACTATGCAGTTGAAATCTCCACGGAGTATGAACTGATTACAGGGTGGATGGAAAAACGGAATCAAATCCACGGAGAAAAACTGATTTCTTTCATATCTCGCTTGGGAGCCGGATGGAGCAGAAATATTGACCAGCGATACTACATCGTTTATTCGTCCTGACATCACTTGGCCTGACAGGTGGTAGCGCAGGTCTTCAAATTCCAGCCCCGCACATGCAATAATCACTGTCCCCTGTTCCCGGATCATCAACGTTTGTACACACATTGAAGTTATGAAACATTATAAATTCTTGAATCGCTATTTCTTGCAAGAATGAAATGTCAACTACCTCTGTTCGAATCAATGTCTATAGCACCGTCAATTGTGCACTGGCCGAAACTGCACAAATATTTAAAGTTAAAATTGTCAATAACTCGTGTGTGCCTCGAAAATGTAGTGATAGTATCAGAGAGAGAGGGAAATGGAAAGGTGGACAAAGAAAAATGGGGGCCGGTAATAGGGCGTACAGGTGGGGATGCACATATGTGCCAGTCGTATTGTTAGTTGGGTTATGAGGACGTTCTTGGCTAGAGGCACCAATTTTATTTATAACAGCCTTTGTAGTTCCAAAGATTTCTTCCTGTCTTGTAGCTGTGATTGTTCACTCTGCGATAACATCTTCACTTTGCGAACAGGACTGACACTTGTGGCCCAGGCATCATGTTCGTAAGGTCGCTTTTCTCTTACGGACATATTTTCATCCGCAGTTGTTACATGCTCCCATCTTGTGGTTGCATTGTTTATGCTCTCCACGTCCGTGCTGTCCACCCATGAAGCAGAGGACAATGGAATGTGTAGCGGCGATACATCCTGTGTGTGTGGTGGTAGCCCTGCGCGAGCAGTAACAGTATTTTGAGCCACTTCCGCGTTTATCTGGTGTGGCACGGTCACTAAGGTGTCGAGGTTGACCGCATGCTCTGCAGGTGAGTCACAGACAGGTGTTTGTACCGGACCTTGCTGCTCGCGTCTGCGAAGTGGCGGGTAATCCGCTCGGGGAGAGTGCTGGGAAGGGGTGGACAGTATAGGTGTGTCAGTTGCGGGATTTTCCGTTGCCTTATTTATCCCCCAGCGGCATATTGGCCGTGCATCCTTTTCTTGCAAATTAGGACACGCAATTCGTTCATGAGTAGGAAACTAGCAGTAACTGCACTTTCGTGGTTGTCCAGGATATATCATTACAGCCCGAAAGCCATCAACTGATTCGTAAGATGGAAAATCTTTTTTTATTTCCATCTTTGCCATGCGTACTCCCGTTTTTAATTGGAATTTGTATTTATGATTCCATACTTCATCTTGTAGTGTAACAAGTCGACCATACTTCACTAACTCCGCCTGAATTTTTTGGTTGTCTATTTCTATAGGTAAATTTAGAATTCTTACCAGTTTTAAGTTATCGAAAGCTTGTTCGATGGTGATGTTGATCCTTTTCTGGTCTGCGATGACTAAAGTTGACTGGCCATTGGTGCGACACAGTATCGCTTTACAAGGTCCAGAGGAATCAAGTTTTAAACCAAACAGTTCTGGTGCCCATCCAGTTGAATAGCTTCAATTTGATCTTCTGTTACAGTTAAAACCGTATAAATCCATTCATGTATCGCCATGGCCGAAGGTCGTTTGGCAAACACGATATGCAAGGTATTCACATGCACATTAGACATGTTGGACATCCCCTAGACGTGACTGACACTAATATAGAACTATTACTACTCGTGTCGGAAAGAGCCCCATTTTAGAGCGTGGGGCGACAGAACTCCGCACACCGGACGTGATGTTTACTCCGCCGCTGCTCAACAAAGTTGAAATAATAGGAGGAAAATATACAACTTATTACTTTGCTGCTAAATTGTGAATATATAAGTTGTATGCCCTTACTTATGGTTTTTTGTTTAATGGGTACCATTAGGATCGTTAAAACAAAGAGTACATGAGTGCACCTTCTTCACCACATTATATACAGTTTACATCTTCAAACAGTGCTTTGATGATTACATGAATATGAAATGAAAGATGTACAAAAGGATTGAAAGGCTGAGTGTTCATATTACCTCGTAAGATGGTGTTTTGAAAGAGGAGACACATTTTACAAAGTATGCAATTTTATTTTGAAAATCATTAGAGAAGGAGCAAGTTGCTAGAGATGCAGACTGAATTGACTGCTGTATCAGTCAGATACTCTTGACTGATTGAAACAGTGAAATTCTCACTGATTCGGATTTACAGTGTAAATACAATAAATACTTGCACTGTGGACATTGGTTCAAATCTGTTGCGCTGGAGGAAAACTCTAAACTACAACACAACAATGTTAACAATTTCATTTGTATAATTCAGCGGTCTTTTCTATTGGCTGACAATTGCCGACAGATTATCCAACTTCAAAAAACAACTTATCTCTTGTGCAGTTTCAAAACCCACAACATCTGTAAATTTACACTTCTGAGCCATCATAATCACGATGCCTTAGTCAACGCCGGAGAGTTGTGACAAGACTATCAGTGCTTACATTTTCGTGCGACCGTAACCAAGTTGCAGTCATTCGTATGCCTTATCAGAACTGTGACACTGTCATATAAAATAACCATGCTCCCTCTGTAGGTTATTGGTACACATTCCAGTTTCCAGTCCTGTACCAAGATATTTTCGTCCTGGCATATGAAAATACCAAGATTTCATCATCTGCGATAACGAACACCACATAAGTATTCTGAGTCCAGTCTTACTTTGCAAAAACATTTCTTGGGGGAAAATGCAACTGATCTGAATTTCCGAACATGAATCTGTGCATTTTTGTAATGTGTAAACTGGCTTCTGTACATTAAAAAATAATTTTTTACATACGATTAATACATTTCATTCTGTAGGCCTACATCTGTTATAAATAGTCATTAAAAATAATCAGCCTTGCATCACACAAACTAAGTATATTTATTGCATGGCTTTAATTCTACTGAAATTTCTACTGAGAAAGTCATTATCCAAAAATAATCTTTTTAAGCCAAAAAATTATATTACAAACTTTATCTATTTCTCTAAATGATTAAATCTTCATCAAACTGAATAATTCGTATTATTCTATTAAAAACCCACTATTTACTGGTAAATTGCAATAAATAATTTTTATTTAATATTTGGAACTTTTACAGTAAGCATTATCTGTTAAATATAAAAACAAAATAGTGGCTTTGATATTTTTGTCGTGTTAAGTTGTGTGGCCTACCAGTTTTCTGTGAGGTCAGTACCAGGACTTCGGAGTTGCAATTTAACATCCCTGACTTCAAATTGTACGAGTTTAAGCGCTGATACATAGCTTTAGCCGAGAATGAGTAATTAATACGAGCATTAACTCAGTGGGCGTGTATTATGTACAGAAGGAAAATGAAAGGTGGCACAAAAATATTGTTGCACGCTGGTTGCTTGGCTGAGCAGCAAGACATGGGAGTGGTGTTTGTAACGAAAACTAATACACATAAATATGCCAATGGCATTTCTGTTTCAGGTAGTTGTACACTTTGAGTACAAATTTCCGGGCACGGGCTTCTTATTCCACACAGAACTGGGATTTAGGTTGGCTTTTAAAAGACACCTTGCAGGTGTCTGAAAAAAAATGTTTTCTGTGTGCATATCTTGGCTAAACTATACCACTTTAATACATGAACTGTTATAATTTTCAGGTGGGTTTACATGGTCTGTACAATGTTATGAACAGACCTAACAGTATTATCACAAAGATTCTTCATGGTGATACTAGGTCAACGAAATTGCCAAGAGTCTTTCATGATGATAGTGGAACCCTGTGGACCTCGAAAGACTCTTGGCTGGAGCCTAGAATTGGATGAATCTGATTAACAGTTATGTTTTGGTTTGGCAGATACACATGATTTCCCATAATTTGTCAGTATGACCAAGTTGTTTCTGTGAACTGATATAACAAAATTTAGATACGTTTTTACCCCTCCCTTACCCTAATATTGCATGAAAACATCTCATTTCACTGATTCAGTTCATGAAAAGTTAACATTCACATGTGTATGACAGAAACATTTGGTATTAGGTACCCTACTTGTGTATAAATGTCTACCGAGTGAATCAGAATGAACAAAAATTGTATAACAGCACTGTGCCCAAGTGTAACAAGCATCTAGGGTTGCGTATGTCCTGTATTGTATGGGATTGTCCCATAATCTGGAGCTGAAATAAATATCTCGTATGGATGCCATATATCCCTTACCTCAGATTCTTTGAGACTGAATATTAATAACGACAGTGATATACCACTTCTACAATTACACATACATTTACTCATGTGCAAACCCAATGGCCTCAGGTATTTACAGTTTAAATTGACAAGGTAGCATTCACCAGCAAGTTCATTTGTGAAAGTAGTGCTTGCCAAGATTTTCTGGTAGTTCGATTTGGCGTCATCCGTTTTAAAGCAAGTCAAATGAGAAATCCAATTACACTAAATTATGAGTACAGTTGGTACTAACATATTGTTCTAAGATATATATATGTTTAATGAAAATGTTGACTGATATACAATACTGAAGTCTGTAAATTAGAGGTATTTTTATAAGAATTTTCCTTTATCATTTCAACGGGGTCAGGTGTGTGTAGAGTTTTTGAGTGATGTAGGTAATAAATGAACTACTGCAGTGCTGATCTTTGATTGTCTCGTTAAAAGCAGACTGTTCGAGAATCTGTGTTACTGGAAGAGTGCAAACATGTTATTTGGAATTTAAAATATAAACGAACTATTCCGTAATCCGAGACTTGAACTTTTCTTAAATTTAATATGGTGGCTTTTAAGTTTCAGGGCTATACCGATTGAGCAAAACTGAGCTGTGATTTCCAGTCGCCAATTCTGACGTCTGCACACTACAAACATGGCTGCCCAGACGTGGTGCTGGACTTATGTAAACATTTTTTTAATTTCCTGTTGTATAATGTCACTTATTTTTGTTCTTGTTTCTCGTGTTTTAAAATGTGATCGTGAATTATTTATATGTAAAATATTGTATTGATACAGGTTAAATATTTTTTTTAATTTCCTGTTGTATAAGGTCACTTATTTTTGTTCTTGTTTCTCGTGTTTGAAAATGTGATCGTGAATTATTTATATGTAAAATATTGTATTGATACAGGTTAAATATTTGCCATTAATTATGGCGAGTAGCCAAGAAATAACACGAGTAAGTGAAGGTGACAACTTTTTAGGTTTTGATCAGGATATAGACGTCAATTTATCTGATATGGAACTAAACACTTAAGATTCCGACTTTTTAATACAAACAGGGAAACACAACACTGCATGCGCGATGAGACAAATACTAACATGTAAAACAATGTACTACAAAATAAGGAAAACACAACAGACAATAAAATCGTTAATAAAACATAACGGAGTATCTGGCATAGATCCTGGGCACACAAGTCCAATTGTTACTAGATATATTTTCATATCATTCTGCCTCGCGGAGTCTTTGGTGTGTTCGTGGCAACCACCAGTTACACTGCACCGGCGTGCCCTGCCCATCGGTAGAGCGCACAACCCTGCCGCGGTGACGTCGTAGGGGTGAAGCCATATGTCACTACTATATCTGTCAAAACCTAACCTTAAATGCACTATTTTCTGTAGGTCTATCAAAGTGTCACCATCGCAAAGAATGTTTTCTTTGGGAGTAAATTTTTTCTATTAGTTTGTTTCCTGTCCGTAGAACTTATTACATTGCGAAGAGGTCCACGAGGTTATGGAATATGCCAAATCCGTACATTACATACAATATATTCAATAAAAACATTCCAATAATCATTCAAGTGTACTAGTGATTTCCACAAAACAAAAACTACTCAAATGAAATTCTTGATCAATTGAGTTACAAAAGTTAAAATAATCATCTGTTGAATAAAAAGCACGGCTATTAATATTTCTCTTAATTTTATTTTAAAAACGTGGCTATTACTTCTTTGCTCAGGTAAGGAATGAAAAACTGTTATACACATTTAATAAGCATCTTTACGTTAGTGTTAAAGGTGTCGCTGGAACATGAAAGTTTCCACTATTTCTGGTATTATAAACATGGATTTTTGGTTAAAATAAAAACCATTTGATTTGTTATTGTTTTTAAACAGGTAAGAAAGTAATTCATAAATATATAGGCACGTAAGAATAACTAGCTCCTTGAAAAGTTGCTAACTTGATTCTCTGGCCATTTTCTTACACAAAATTGAAACCGATTTTTTTCTGTAAAACAAATACTTGTTCTGCATATGTAGAATCTCCCCAAAACATTATCTCGTGACATTGCATGGAATTATTTAAAATTCACTAATTTAAGGGTTTGGATACTTTTTCAACACGTACTTCCCTTTTTAATTTATTATCTGTAATTAACCCCAGCAGTTTGTTGATACGTGTTTAATATGCGTATCCTGATATTGTATGCGAGACTCATTGATAATATTTCTTGTATAGAATTGCTTAGAATTGTTTTATTGGGATTTAAAACCAATTTGTATGTACATTATGGAATGTATTATAATTTGAAGTCAGTTAGCAAATTTTAATGCACAAGACTTTCATCTCTAGGGGTCCAATATTTTCTGTAAGGCAGTGTATTTACATCATTCTCGATAATCAAAGATCTCTCAGACAGGTACTAATTACAATTAAACTTAGTTTATAAAATAAATCTTTGTGCATAATTACATTTCCTAACCAACAAAATGCACCTATCCTTACTATGTAAATGTGAAAGTGTGAGTATTTGCCCTGAATTAAACATTTCTTAGGATTACTGCATAAAAAAATCATTGCTAAAAAAAATTCCGTCATTTCGCCTTTGTTTTTTTGTCTATGAGCTGTTTAACATTCCTCCGCAGTAGCTCAGTGGGTAGAGAACCAATTTATGGGGCCGCAGTAGCCCAGTGGCTAGAGCATCCAATAGTGGGACTGTGTGAAGCAGCAGACAAAAGCTAGTTATGAAATAAAAAAAGGTGGACATTTTAACAAATTTGGCAAATACTTAAATAATAATGAAGTTATGTTTAATTTGTTAGTTTGTAACTGTGCATCACATAATTACTCCAGTCACACACTGCCATTCATCTGAAGCTGGATTATGGGGGCATTCTTCAAGCTTGTACTGCAGATGTGTTACACACACACACATATTATACATACACACCAACATATTCTACATTCAACAAAAATATTTATGCTTTGCTCTAATTTTATAAAACAATTTCTGTAAATAGTGTCTCTCAAATATAAGCAGTCCCTTGCTAACTGAACACATTTCAAATATTGGCTCTCAAGACATCACTATTAAGAGCCGCCATCTCTTTACTCACTCACTTTTCAAATAACAATTTAAGTGTTAACTTTCTAATTGGTGGCTCCCAGAAATAAATTTATTTTTGTTTCATATACACAACAAAAACTGCTTAAGAATCCTACATTAATATTCATACCTAAAACATTAATGCTATTACTTCACCAGCATACTGCTACAAGTATTGGGTTCATTTTTTATTGTTTTATTTCTCCGTGATAAATTCACGGTTCTTTTCTGCAAACATAATTTTAGGTGCCAATTAAGAATTCCACAAATTAGTATTATGTACTAGTGGTACATTTTGTAATGGCATGTTACTGTATTCTAACAGCTGATCCAAGAAATAATGCTAATGGTGTTATTCTGTCAGCATGACTGCGTTACTTATGTGACTGTTAAGTTGCCAGTTTGATATGACACAAATCAACTCCAATGAAAGGGTGTTCCTGCAGAAATGGGGCTGGGCTGTCAAAGGGACACCACAATCTCGTTCCTTCAGGAACTAATACTCTCAAAATGTCACAAAAAAAATCTGCACATGCATGTTAAATATTTTACAGTGCGTGTTTTAAGTAAATGCAAAGTAAAATCCTGTGTAGTATTGAATGTGCAACAAATTCTCAAATTGTTTATATTCAGAATGTTTAATACTACAATGAGAACCAAGAGAATAAAAACAAGTATTTTCAGATTTTTGCTTTTAACCCACAATGCCAAATGTGTCTAGCATTTTACTGCCATGTGTCATCAATATGCCACTATGTATAATGGTTTTAAACCAAGAATGTGTTCATAATAATAATAATAATAATAATACACACACAATTTGAAATAGGCTACCACCTGGTGGCAAGCTCTCTCACCTCTCCTTTGTCTGACTAAACTCCTCTTCCACTCCCTTAACTTTCCAACCCCCTTCACAGGTACCAATTCCTTCTGCAACACATTCCACTCCTAAAGCTTCTCACTGTTGTTTCCGCTCCCTCTAAACACCCCCTTACTTAGCTTGCAGTGTAACCCTCCCCGTCCTCCCTCTTTATTCACTATCCAGTACATCCTGACCACTTAACATTTCTCCAGTTTAACAATGTTCCACAGTTCATATACAAAATGGTAGTTTACTTTGCATAATGTAGCTTATCTGTGGGAAAATGTAATTGTGGATTACGATGTTGTTCCCACCTCAGGCAAGGTCAATGGATGCAATGAGGGGAGGGGGATAGTGCCAAGTGGAGCCCACTGCCCTATAGGAGGGCCAAACTTGTCATTGCCGGCCAGCCATAAGAATTAGTTTGTTGAGATGAGACAAGCCTGGAACTGTGATGGAAAGCAAGGGCAAAGAAAATGGGAGCACTCTGAGAAAACATACCAACAGCATTGCCATGTTTTGTGGAAATAGCACGATGAAAGAATATGAAGCAGAGAGCTACACCCACTTCACTGTGCATTTGTATGTATCTGAAAGTATTGCAGGATGTCCAATAAATTTCCATTTTGGAATTCCCTGACTTTTCCTTGTTTTCCAGCCAGTATCTTACCATTTTCCCCCCGACATTTTTTCGGGAATACTGAAACACAATACCATATTTTTTCATTATTGACAGAACAAAAATACCATCAGTGAAGTTGCATTAAATTACACTGCAACAGAGCAAGCAAAACTGACATTTGATGCAGCCCATCAATATTTCTCGCAATACACGCTATTGACTTCACATGCGTGCCTGTTACAATCCCAAAAATACATTAGTTTGTACATATAGGCCCTATGTCACTTGGAAAATAGGACCTATGCATTATTGACTGTTCACAAACTGAAAAATCCAAATCTTACGTGTATGCTCATAATTATATTGTGTATTCAGACAACTAACATTTTTTTGCAGAGTAATAACTATTTACATTTTCCCTGACCCCAGGTGAAAATCCCCTGACTTTTCCCAAGGGTGAACACACTGTGATGTTACAAATATCCATGCTCTATTGAATTCAATGAGAAAGCCCATCACTTTTTCTTTTTGGGTGGTAAGTGCATGTATTAGAGTGCATTAAAAGTGTTCAGTGTTCAAAGACTTTCAAAAATAATATATACAACTTTTCATGTGGCGTTTATAGTGGTGGTGTCTTCGTTTCTCTTACAAACAGAATTTGTTACCTAAGACTTTATGAAAAAACATGTTCCTAAATACAATTCTGAATGTTTCTCAAATTAAGTCTATATGTAATCAGATAAAAATAATCACATTTGCTGCTGCATAATATATACCAGCGCTCCCATTTTTATGATGCCTATGACTAGCGACAAGATTTTATGGTTTCATTTTTAGCTCAATTTGGTTTAAAATAATTTCAGATTTTGGGGTGTTTATATTTTATTTAATATTTACTTAACAAAAATGCACATTTATATACACATTCACATATATGTAATAAGTCACATTTAAAGAATTATATAATCAAGAGTAAACTTTTATTTAAAGTAATCAAAATATATATTTACGTTTTAGGTATTCAACTACCACGATTTATGGTACAAAAATGTCAGAGTTTCTAGACACTGTAATTCCCTTTGGACAGTACCTTACAAAAATATTTAGAAGATAATTTGTTAGAAGAAATAATTGAGATTTTGCTGATAAAGTAAAGTATTTTTGCTAATGTAGTTTCATTTTGTGTGATAAATAAAATTGATGTGTTAGGTGGTGTATTAACATTCATTTCGGTGTTATTTATTTTGGTATTATCACTATCCACCATATAATCTTGTCTCTGCCTATGGTTGGGGGAAATTCAAACCTTGCACCCATTTGAATAAGAAACATCTAAGTAGGAATGCACTTTGTTTACAGCTGGAGAAAAATGTGATACATAATTGATATAGGCTGTTCACAATAAAGTGAGCACTTTTGAAAGCCCTTTAATTGGAATAATGGTCAATAAATATATTTTATTTTAGCCTTAGACGTTAACGTCAGAGTGCGATGGAATATACAAACTGTTTATTACTTACATGGTAATATTTATTTCAAAAGGTTGCTAAAAGGCAAAAATGGTTGAAATAAAAGTAACTAGGGCCTCAAAAGTGTTCACTTTACCATAAACAGCCTATAGCTATATGACTTTACTGTAGAGAACATTACATAACTGATTTCTATATGACTATCTCAATTAAAAACATACGAAAAACATTATTTCATTGTGACCTCAAAAGGGTACAACACAAGTTTATTAATATTTACATAGAAAAATGTAAATATCAATGTTAACAAAATTTAATTATTAGTTAAGTAGGTATGAGGCTTATATGTGGACATCATCAAATTAAGAAGCATCATTTCTTTTGCTGTTTAATAACATTTGCAGAAGGTCCATAAACTCCCTGTGTCTCTCTGCAGCTGCCCTTTCTTGCTCTTGAAGGATTTTTGCCAAATCATCAATAGTCATAGAAATATTTGTCTTTTTCATGTTTTTTGATTTTTTTCTGTTACGCATGTCTGTGAGCCCCTTTGCAGATGTGCTAGGATAATTCATACTGTCTGCATTTCTTTTACTACCCTGTAGGAAAGGAAGCTGTGGTAGTGGCATATCTACAATTCCTGGGGGTAATGGTATTGGTGCCTCATCACAAGTTTCTGGAATTGTTAGTGAACATGCTGGTGAAGGTGGAGTCAACACCTGCATATGCATTATTTCAGGTTCAATTACAGTGGTTTCAGCTCCTGTATCCACAATGAATGAAGGATTTACAGTGTACCTCATCCCCATGAATTCGTGCATAGCATTGAAGTGAACCCAATCCGTAGCTGGTGGTTTATCTTCTGTTGAGATGCCTGCTGGTGGTGTTACAATGTCTTTGTACCGCTGTACCATATTCTCCCATTTTCGTTTACATTGTTTTGGAGTAGCACCAATACCAATTTGTTCTGTCACTCTCTTCCAACCTGTCTGGGCACTACCCTTTTTTCCTGTAAAAAGGGATTGCTTCTCTGTTCGAACTTGTATTAGCATTTTAATGTCATCATCACTCCCTGTAAAAACAATTTAACATGAAATGCTTTTTCTCTACAATTTCTTAACCTCCCCCCCTTCATTTCCCCACAACCTGTAAACAAACCCTTATCCTAAACTAGGTACAATCCTTTCATGTTCATAAAGTGTGGGCTCTGTAATATATTATGTCCAACATTTATAGTATCTTTGCAATTCACTTGTAACACTAGCAATGTTGGGAGATAGGAATTAGGAGGCTATCAGTGTTTGCCTGCTTCTGTATACATCACTGCTGAGAGCTCTGCTACATTGGAATGATGGTGTGCAGTGCTGACAGGTTTCTGAAATGTGATTGGCTCACGTGAAATGTCACATCAGTGGCGATGTAAAGTGCAGTGCAGCGCAGACCAAGTTTGCCAACTCTTACTCTGGGTCGGCACCGGTTCAGCAGCCTATTAGCAGTATATACGTGATTCATCATCAATAAATATTGTCATTATGAATGAGCCAATGAAATGTTGAGTTTGATGTGCGCAGGCACAAAGTTGGGCAGGAAAGCAAGAGGATTTTATTTATATGATGAATAAAAACTGTAGTAGAAATTGGATTAACAGTAAAAATATGTACACATACTTTCAGATATGTACCGAGGAAAGTTCATATTTATTAGTAGATGCAGTGTGCCTCAGGTCCTATATATATATAATATAAAAGATAAACATTATAGGAACAATAAAATGCCTCGGCTTCAATAGGGGAGACAAATGAGTGAACTTGAATAAAGTGATTGGATTGTCACCTATTGTAGGCACATCAATGGAACTACACTTGTCAGCAAGGGATCAGCATTCATTATAGCATGCAGAAAGCGACAATTGAAACTGCAGTCTGCATCAGACCATTGTAGCAGGGCTCTGAATCACCAGCCTGCCACAAACATGGCATGTCTGCACTAAAGCAACCCTACGAGACATGTTTATTCCTTAAAGTTTCAATGTATCTAATGTGTCTAATCTTCATGAAAGGCATTATGACATGTCATTAATGAAACTGTTGTAAATGGAACAGTGTGCAAGTTTTTAATTTCAAGATTGCAAAAATAACTGCAATGAATGTGGTGTACACATAATATAAAACATACACAGTTTATTTGAGCACTGCACACAAGAAAGCTGATAATTTAGAATTACTTTGTTTTTACTCTACATATAGTTACCATGGCTATTGTACTATAAATTTTTACACACATGTACCATCTGTTGTAAAGGCTGTTCACGATAAAGTGAGCACTTTCAAAATCAACATTAAAAAAAGGCACTGCTCCTACCTCCATATATTTTAGCAGGTGCCCTGAATGACATGCACCTTTTTAAGTTGGTAACGATGAATGGGAAAGTCGTTCCTTATCTTAACATTGAAAAAAAGTGTTAGGCAACCATGTCTGCTAACTTAAATTATTTTGTTTGCTTTCTGTTTATTTTAATGCATCAAAGTGTAAAAATGAGCAGATGTGTAAAATACTTTTCGAATAATTTCAGTTTCACTTGACCGACGCATGATTAAGTGATGATGCCCATGACGTTAATCTTACGTACGGTGGAAGAATACACAACGTACATACAAGTAGATCTGAAGTAGGGCTTTCAAAAGTGCTCATTTTACCGTGAAAAGCCTATATGAAGATGTACCTATAGTGAATATCATATGTGCAATCACAATAAGGCAAAAGACACTGTAAGGGATCACATAGAGTGAAAATAAACAATAAACTGGCAGCATTAGGCTTATGTTGGTCACAAACATTACAAATGCTATTTGTTAAATTTACAACACTCTAACAGGATAATTGAAATTCTTGTACATCAGTATCCCGAGGTTATGTTTATCTGTTCAGCTCCTCTCGATTTTAAAAGTATTCATACAGTACCACACAAAAAACCTTGGGATATTCCTTTGTTACATCATTGGAATATTGTAAACAAATTAGGACAGTTGTTATGGGATTTGTTGCTTTTATTTATCGTACCATATCGCACCCCCAATACAATACCAATATAACTCAAAATATGCCATTTTGAGATAAATGCAGTTGAAAGTTTTGGTGCTCAGGTAAACTCTGTTTGTAATTGATGCCACATAAAAATTGTGGTGAATATGCTTTTTCATATGGAAAATGTACCCAAGTTAAAAGTATTTACTTTTTATATCAGGTATAATAATTAGAAGATTTTCCTTAGTTATGTTAGTTTTGCATTTGCAAAACTGTTGTCTGTGTCTAGATTTACTTGCTGTGCTGAGAGTTAAAACAATTGAATTATTTGCATAGAATAAATATACTGTCCTCCCATTCAGTATATTCTAAAGACATCAAATATTAATAAATGTTGCTTTTTAAACAGAAAAACAAGAAAGTAAATTGATATTGTTATCACTGAAATCTGGCATTGCATCTCAAATAATGATAAAAACAAATAATATAAGATAAAACAACCAATATCTCATTAATACTACTTTAAATATTGAGTATTAATTCTCATTTTTGCATAGAAGTTAGCAAACATTAACACATTTCAACAGGTACATATACAAGATAACAGCTCGTAGTCATTTTCTTTGAAGGGAATGCCTGAAATACGCTTTAAAGGGTAGATTAGCAGGTTAAAAATTCAGCAATTAGTTCGCTGACTGTCTCAATAACTGAAGTCAGATGTTGATAACTCATTGACTTTATAAGGTTGTCCAGTTTTCTTTGACAATAGTATAATTGGCACCCGTTGGCGTGGAACATACATTGGGCCACTCCTCAGTGCTCTCATTATCTCTTTCTCAATGCATGAGTACATGGAGTCTTCCTCATTCTGAGTGTGACCAGCGATTAGGAATTTATGCATAACTGAATTAATATCAAATATCTGCACTGCGTAAAGGTACATGGCTGCTATGAATTTGTTCTTATTTTGTCCGCAGCAATTATCGGAGTAAAATATTACATTTTGCCTTGACATTCCAATTTTAAAAACTGCAAAACACAGCTACCTAATTCATTTGCACCTCTTAGCCCTACACCTTCATGCCACACACCCACTTTTTTGCCCAATGTCATAAATAGTAAAGATGATTGTGTCAAGTCGACTACAATAAAAAAAGGATGAGACATCTCCACATGGTGTGGGTAACACTGCCTGTAAATCATAACAAGCAAGTAGCACAGAAGGATTTTGTCTTGTTTCTTCGACATCCTTTGATTTTATTACCCTACACAATTCCTTCTCTGACTGGTGCTCGATTTTTATTTCAGCTTGTTGTAAGCTAGTAGCATTCTTAAAACTTTCACACAGTGCACACTGGTCCCTTTTAGGTACAAAGAAACCTATATTGTATTCTATTAAATATTTGATCAAAAATGCACTTTTTTGCAACTGGCACATTCTCAGAAACACACTTTGCATGATACATTCAGTACAGAGTTGCTAGATTGAGGGCCGGTTTCACCAACAAGGAATAAACTAGGTTCTAGCAAAGCGATACTTAGCTCAAGTGGTGCTTAAGGACGTCGAGGTGTTTCACTATTATAAAACTCAGTTTTATAAGCACGTCTTAGCTGCGCATTGCTTAAAGAAACAAGTTGCAAATATTCTCATGTTGGTAGTGGCACATTGTGGTCATGTGACTAAACGAACCAAAGATAATTATTTCAACAACAAAAAAAAACCATTTTTCCCCCCTGAAATGTATGTTTACTTTTGTTATGAGCATTACAAATCCTAACCAAATATTTTGTTTTACAATAAAAAATTAAATCTTTATCGTTTACCTAACAAATGTTAAGAATCAATTAAAACAGATGTCACTGCAATACGAAAAAGATATGTGTATTCAATTTGTTCATCTAAATACGCGTACCGATATTTTTTTATGTTAAAATTACATATGTGAATAGATAAGTTTTTTATTTTTTGAGGCTGATTTATTATCGTGGAAGTGTTGCGTTGCAATTCTGTGATGTTTTATGATCATTTTTATTAATTATCAGTGCCAAAAAATGTGATTATTTGTAGCATAAGTTACCATCAATATTAGGCCTGGGCTGTTATTTGCAAGTCAGAATGTTAATTGTTTTTATATTTATCTACTCGGGTAATGTTTTAGACTCGTTACATATATTTAAGTAGCTTTTTTCAAGCATATATATATATATGGAATGCTTTATAAAAATAATATGTTACGTTAATGATGAATTTTAAAAATGAAACTGTTGTCTTGTTTAGGCACTGATTAAAATATTCCCAAACGTAATGTATATTCCGTGTAAAAATCGTATTGTCCTCAAAAAACAACACTAGGCCTACATTTACTACAGTCTACAAGGCCATCCAGAATTTTTCTACTTTAATAGAACTGTTTTATGTTTTACGTACGACCTGCTGTTTTAAAGAATTCTGTTTGGCTTTCATCACTAACCAAAATTGAATTTTCTGAAATCGTGATAGTTTGCTGATAATAACATTGATAATATTCATGTGCAATTTAGAAATGCCCAGTGCCCTAATATAAATAAGTATGATTATCATGTCACACCTGTATGACGTCTTTAATTGGGCCCTCGTTAACTTTTCTAATTCAAAACAAAATAGAATGTGTGCAAAACTTGTACTGCAAATTTGTCATGTGTAGTAAAACATAGGTGTAAATGCATTATATTATGTTCAGTCTCAAATTCTACCAAAGTAATCATATATTTTTAGGCCTACATATCGTGCATACATGCAGTGTAGTCAAGGCTAACATTTTTTTCCATTTATTTCGAATAGGTACTTCCGTAGCTTATGAGTACTCAGTAAATTCATATTTTATTAATCAGCAACCTGCCTTTACACTCAACTTCCTATGTATATATTGGGTTTACCTCATGAAAATACGTGCAAAATGTACATAAACAAATATAAGCCTGCCACGAGCTTTGTTTTAGACCATCATCATAGGTAATTTCAGCAAATAAAGACTTGCACCCAGACTCAGTAACTTTGATACACAATAATTTCTTATTTTTATTTATAAAAAAATTTCATTTATAAACTAAATACTTTATAGCACATTTGGGGTAATCAACACATGACTTTCAATAGCAACCACTTTCCTTTTAATTTGTTTACAATGATTTAAGCAGAGCTTAAAGAGTTAGGCAGCCGATTTCTGCTGCCTAAACTAAGAGCTGCTTAAAACATTTTAAGAAGAGCTTAAAGTTGGTGAAATGGTACAAGGCGCTAGGCACAGCTTATTCAGTGTTTAAGCAGCACTTAAATTTTAAGACGTGTTCGTGAAACCAGCTCTTAGACTGCCATCTATGTACTGGCGTGTGGTTTGAACCCTCAAATAATGTGATTCAATCTGTGCAATGGAATCTGTGTGTTGGCGAACACCAGCTTTTATGGAGGCTTCCAATTTCTTTTGTTGACCATGCTTTGCTCTCATCTCTCCATCAAGAAGTCCTGAAGTGTTCTTAAATGCATTTCTAAGTGTGGTATCGCCAATATCCATTGTGGCCATGAAAAACTTTTGGCAAACACGGACACTGTTACCATTTTTCATTAAATAATATGCAATATTATTTGACCTCTTTCTGGTTGGGTTCTGCTTTATATACATGTATTTAGGTTCAAGTTTTGAAGAACTCCTAACAATAAATTCACGCTGCCATGTCACATCTGCCAGCTTCCAAAACTTGGAATGAATATTTGCCCTTTCTTAATTTCAAAATGAATAACATTTCAAAAAGCAAGTGTCTTTGTAGGGAGATTTTACATACTTCTGTGCAATAGTTTTACCAGATGTAGTCGTATAGCTTTCACCAGAATTCTTTTTATATTTATTTTCCGTGTCTCTGGACTTAGTGACCTTTTTCTGCCCCTAATTGTTTCAGGGAATGAATCTTCTGTAGTTAACATCACATTAACATGATGTCATCTTCATTGTCAGTTCCTAGGTTGATATCTGCACGTTTTTCAGGCTACGCACGTGACATGTCATCTGCACTGTGGGATCTTTTGTCTATTTTTTTTCAGGTAAAACCTTATTAGACTCAGTTTGGGTAAGCTGTTCTATTGGCATTAGTGTTGATAATTCTATAACATCACTGCTTGTAGCAATTACAGTGATTTCTCCCTCAATTACCCCATTATCCAAATTGCTTACCTGAATATAACCATCAACAATGACAGTAACACTGTTATTAGGTTCTGTGTAATATGTCGGAATATTGTTCTGTATACATTCAGGACACTCTTACAGGTGTCCTGAATAATAAACACTCTTCCGTATTTCCAATTGCAAAATTTTCTGTAGAAGGCTTCATAAAATTATCTTGTAAAATAATTGTGTCTCCAATAAGCTCCTAGCAGATTATAGTTGAAACATTACCTAACTCGTTATGTAGCATTGCCTGTTCATTAATTTGAGTCTCTGGTGCTACATTTCCACTTGTTCCCATTTGTGGGAACTCATCTTCTATAACATCACTGGCAAGATTATTTTCATCAACACAACTGTCCAGCATAACATAAACGTCATTATCACGAAATTCCGGTTTTGCTAAAATATTATTCGTCACTGTAAATACATCACTTTGACAGTTTCTACCACCAAATTTTATTGCACTTGCATTATTTGTAACACATTCTTCCACCACCTCAAATTCTTCAATATTTCCTCCAGTTAAGGCATTTTAAGCCATTTTCTCCAATGACCAATTTGGAACTTCCTTGGCCACCATCTTCAGATCCCGACTCCTACAAAAGATAAATTACATACTTTTTAAATTCATATGCACAATATAATATTTGTAACTTGATAAGGATGTTACATAACTTTCAAAACTCATTGAAATTTGGTAGAATATTAATAGTCTACAGTGAAATATCATTACTAAGTACTCAAAGGGGCTTTGAATTTTACACACAATACTGAACCTGTTCCTAAATGTTAACAGCAATTCCTTAGGGGGATTTGTAAGTAAATGCTTTAATTAATAGTACTTTGTAATCAGATTAAACTGTGAAATAAATTTTTAAACCTATATTATTAACATAATTTAACTAACCTCTTCTAATTCTTTCTGCTCCAACACTAAAGGCCATGGTACAATGAAACTGGTGGATTACTGGTGCTAGCCATGTGCTAGTGGATTGCCTTCACGCTGTTACAATGAAATGTTGGTGATTTGCTGGTGAAGCATAGTTTGTTTGACTTGCAACAGATAGCGCCACATTTGCCATGTTTTTATTGGTTGTTTTTACATTTGTGTATTGCATGCAATTGCAAATTTGTACTAGAGTGTATTCCTCTGGATACGAATTGATCGTCGCTTTACTATTAGTAAGCGCAAAAGTTCATTAACTCTAAAGTCCATTTTCCAAATCTATATTTAACATTATTACTCGTTCCAAGTTATTTATTTTCAACATTGTATTTACACTAGCTAAATTTCCCAGCGATGCCAAATTTCTGAATGTTTGTTTACTTTTTTTGACCCAACAACAAAAACAACACTTGCAATATATTTCAACAGTTATCGCATACAAAATAATAACAAACTTTTCATAACGAATCGTCTTGGAATTTAGTGACAGTAGGTATCTTCTGTTACAAATATTAGTTTTATTTTATTTCATCATCAAAGTTCCGAATTTAATTGCACCTGCACAATAACACTGATTTCATTGGTGCATGATCGTCGTGGTGCGAATAACGGCCAATCACGTGCAAAGTGCTGGTCAGTTGCTGGTGAAAATTTGAAAGTAAAAAGTTGGCCAACTCTGCCGCACCAGCACCATACTGGCACCAGCAGCAGGGTAAGTCAATCCCAATTCAGAATGGCACCGGACCAGCAACCTACCGGTTCATTGTAGCAGGGCCTTAATGAAATAATTTGCTTACTTCTTGAATACTTTGTAACAAATTTAATGACCAGTACACATCTCACAACAGAATATCTTGCATATTTTGTATAAAATAAACACAATGTTTCTTAACTAAACTAAGTAGGAACACCATAAATCATAACACAATCACTGCAACTTTGAAAAAACAGAGCATTCCCAACATAACACAAAAACTGTTGGTATGCCGCTTTTAAAATCATGACACTTATTGTCAGTGCATTTGGAACACATCTAAAAATATGTTATTGCACAGAAATTAACAAAAATTTTAATTGATTCATCATAAATTGAACTTATGTTGGTCTTGGATTTCAGAATATGTTATTATTGCATTCAATAAAGATGCCTGTTGTCTATCCAAGGAAAACCCTCAACTCAAAATTACAAATTTTTGAGTTATGTTGGTATTGTATTGGGGATGCGGTATGTAAAGGGGCATTATGCAGAAACTGGAAATTCTGTCTATAAACAACAAAATTCACAAGCTGTGTAATCATTTTCAGAATGTTTCCCTTATAAAGAGCAGTGAACTGGGCAGAGGTTGTCATACAAAGCATAGCATGCATCTCAATGGACTGGGAAAAAAGAAAAAAATGCAATTGCTATTGAAATGCAGGGAAACTAGTCAATTTTGCCAATCCTACCATTATTACTTCACAGAGTTGCAAACTGGATTGGCAACCCTCAAATTCAAAAGTTAGCTCAATAAATAAGAAACCTGTTGTAGGCAATAAACAAGACATACCTAATTTCTCATGTTCTAAAATTTTTCTCAAAGTTATGCACCACAATGTGTGCAGTTTGTACAACAAAAAAGTGTTGTTAGAACCCATTAAAAATTCATCACCTACAGATATTAGATGTATTTCAGAACATTGGTTTTCTATGAATGACATAGATTTTTGCAATATTAATGACTATTTTTTGGCTTCAAGATATTGAAGATCCAGCTCTAGAGGTGGAGGAGTATGTATTTTTAAAAAAATGGTCTTGCTTGTAAAACAATTGATGTAAGTTATTTGTGTATGAATAAAATCTTTGAATGTTGTGTAGAGATAGGCAACCTAAATATCAGTCTAGCAGTTGTTTATAGATCTCCCAGTTCAAATGAATATGATTCTTTTTTTAAAGGTATTGAATCGGTTATAAAAAGAATCTTCAACCGTAAGAAATATGTGTTAGTATGTGGTAACTTTAATATAAATTCGAATGAGTGTAGTACACTCAGCACTAGGCTACTGAATGTATACAAGCAATTCAACCTGTCAATTACAATTACCAACTCTACACTCAAAAAATGGTAGCAAATGTATTGATAATATTGTAACCAATATAAATCCATCATTCTGTTCAGCTTACAATATAGAAACACTGATTTCTGATCACATGACTCGAAAAATTTGTATAAACCTAGACTTGTTAGATTCTCTCAAAAAACAGTTGGAATACCAAAATCTTATTTCATACATAGAAGGAATTTTAGTGTTCAAAACATGCAAGTATTCAATAATACACTGTTACATGAAACCTGGTGTGATGTATACAGTTAACAAGATCCTAACATTGCTTGGAATAGTTTCAGTAATAAGTTCATGTTAATATTTGACAATATTTTTTCCTAGAAAATTAACTAAAATTACACCTAATAGAAGAAACTCTTGGATGACAAAAGGATTAAATGTCTCTTTAAAAAAATTAATATAGTTAAAACGCAAAGCAAACAATAGTCAGAATTCTGATGATGTGTGTGCTTACAAAAAGTACAACAAAATCTATAAAAAAAACTTGTTGTAGCAGCCAAAAAGCTAAGAAACGATAATAAAATAAAAAAACTTCTAATAACAAATCAAAGATCACGTGGAACATTATAAACAATGAAATAAAACAAATGCATCAAAAAGAAATCCTTTTATCTGTAAATGGAAAGACTATTGAGAATAAACATAACATTGCACACATTTTTAATGACTACTTTTCTACAGCTGCATTAAAACTCCCAGCTTCTAATATTATTGGCCTTAACCTTAAGAAAGAATCAACTTCCAGGAGCATACACAAGTATAAATGAAAATTCTTTAACTGAGATAATCAACAGTCTAAAAAACAAGAACTCCGTAGGTATTGATGATGTTCCAGTAAAGTTAACAAAATTCTGTGTATATAGTCTAAAATTACTTCTCACTATTATATTCAACAAATGCTTAAATAATGGTATTTCTCCTGATAGGCTAAAATCAGCTAAAGTCATTCCCCTTCATAAAAAAGGCAGTGAAACTGATGTTGGCAATTACAGACCAATTTCTATCTGAACTGCATTTTAAAAATTTTGGAAAAAATAATATATAATCAGTTGTCAGCATATTTAAAAAATGATAACATTATCTCAAATAATCAGTTTGACTTTCAGTAAAATAAATCTACAGAGCAAGCCCTCTATCACTTTGTAAACAAGGCCCTAGAAGAATTGGACAATAAATACTTTGTAGCAGGAATTTTTCGCTGATCTATCCAAGGCCTTTGATTGTGTCAATCATAAATTACTTCTTCAGAAAATGATAGGTTATGGTATTAAAGACTTCACTTCAAATGTTCAAATCTTGCCTTTCTAATAGAACTCAGCAAGTTTGCCTTTCTCAATGTAACAACAAAAATCATTTTATTGAATACAGACCCAAACCTCTGATGTAAAAAGGCTTTATTTTAGAGCCAGTGTTGTTTTTAATATTTAACTTTTATAAAAAATAGTAATGCAGTATGTTTGCTGATGACGCATCTATAATCATAAGCGAGAGAAACCTTAAAGAGCTCCTTGCAAACACCAGAACCACATTACAGGAAATGGTGACATGGTTTCGAAATACCAATTCGACTCAATATAGCAAAAACTTCACTTCTCTCAAAATATCATCCTCCAACATCAATTCTACTGAAATTCCGATACAACTGTAAAAGATACTAAACTACTTGGTCTGACAACTGACTATAACTTTAGATGGAAAGCACATATTGCAACCCTATGCAACAGATTAAGTTTTTATTGCTTTGTTTTTTACTCCATTAAGATAACATGTTCTCTGGAAGCAGTCAAATCACTATACTTTGCCAATGTCCACTCTATATTGAAATATGGCATAATATTTTGGGGTGTGTCTCAAAATTGGAAAAAGATCTTCAAAGCACAAAAAAAAATTATACGCATTATAACATTAAAGCTCCCACTTCTTGCAAACCTTACTTCGAATAGCTAAACATTCTCACACATTATTATTTTTGGATTAACTAACTTAAATTATTGCATAAACAAGGATATAAATTCTTACAACACAAGAAAAAAGAAAGACATTCATATTACAGTGCACCGAACAAAGAAATTTGAACAAAGCCCATTCCTTTCATCAGTAAAATTTATTAATAAACTACCAACAACACTGGAACAGCCTTTGAAGGACAAGTTGTCTGTTTTTAAGACATGGTGTATCTTTATGACAATTCCCATCACATTTGTAGTGTAGAAGTGGAAGCTAAATAAACAAATAAGTAAATTCTTTCCTCGTCCCTCGATAAGTACTTTGCCATGGGTTTGAATGGTAACAAAAGAAAGAAAAATAGAATTAAATGTAATAATTTGGAAATGTGAATTACCATTTTAATATTATTTGTATAAAACTCTCAGAATGTTATTCATAGTTGCATGCACATTTACAAAACTGACAATTATTTTCATATTCTATTCAAGAAAATAGGCTACCTAAAACTGTTAACTTACAACAGAACGACATTTTTTCAATGTCAGAGTTCGCCTGAAGTATATACTTAAGCAGACCTGTCGCCGAAACTTGACGACGTAAGTACAGTCCGAATAGTAAGTGACGCATGAAAACATAAAAGAAACCGAAGATGTATACATATCGCGTACTTACACAATATATGCCGCCATTTTGAGAAACAATATGTAGTTTACAATAGGTTCCAACATAATTATTTCATTTAAAGTTTAATATGGAAACGTATCTACTTCGTAGGCATAGAAATTTGAACTGAGTTAATAGTCATCGCAAGGTTCAACTTAAAAAACGGTTTAATTAATAAATTCGTATTACGTCTATGTTCCTAACCTACAGAAGCTAAGATAAAAAAAATGCTCTGTAAGGCAGTTTCCGGATTGTCAGTATATACGTGTGAGTACGCACAATTGCGTACTACCAATAATGTGTACTTATTATTTCCTTGTTCAAATTATTAGGATTTCTCATCGCCTATTCATGTAAAAAGGTCGCTCAATCTGGCGGAAACATTAGAAACTATGTGACAACAGAAAAATGCCGTACAATATACAAGTTACAAGATACAACTTCTATGTTTATTAAGACGACACACATAAACTTATACACATTGATTTATTTTGTTTTACACCTTACCATCTTGAGTTGAAACTTGTTGCTTGGCAGAGCAGCATGACAGCAGTAAAACAAATTGCAAGGATATATGAAAGTATATTCTTTACTCGTCCTTCGATATGTATCTTACCATGTGTTTGAAATAAAAAATACTTACATTGATAACAAAAGAAAGAAAAAAAAAACAATTCAACGGGGTTTGTTATAACTTGGAAATGCTGCAGACGTCTATACAACACTCAAAATTTTATCCATAATTGGAAGCATATTTATTAAACTGACAATTATTTACACATACAACAACATTTTATATTGTCCATTTCATATAAGTGGTCTCAAGTTTGACAGTTCTAGGAAAGTAGTAACAATAGCATCTGGGTGGCGATGTACCCTTCCACCACAGCTGAACTGTCATTGAAGGTAATTGTGTGTAAAAAAACACCATGTGACTGCCACTATATGTAAAAACAACACATGACATGCTGTTTGTGAAAACAAACTTCATATACCTCCCTCCAAATGACTTTTAGAAGATGAGAAGGGCTGTTCTAACAGTTGCAGGTTGGCAGCAGTAGCATTTTTTTTTTTAGTTTATAAATGTTTTATGTAAATGACTGACCACCCATGTCAATAAATTTATAATTTTTCTACCTTGCAAGAAATTAGTAACCAGGATGCACGACTATTAAATGGTATTTTGATTGTAAAATGAATAAAATATTTTACTGTTTTTTAATATATTCGAAATATATTAATGACAACTAATCTTGTCACACTTACCTGAGAAAATTTCTTGTATACATAACAATTTTGCATGGTTTCAATGAATACCAAAAACCCGCATCTATGCCCCACCTCCATTTTTCTAAATTTTAAATTTTTTTATGTAAATGAATAACAGCTCATGTAATAAATATGTAAACTGATTTTTTTATCTTACAAGAAATTTGTAACCAGGATACTAAAAAATTAAATTGTATTTTGACTGTCAAATGAATAAAAGATATTTTTCTGTTTTTGAATACACTCTAAATATATTAATGATAACTAATCTTGTCACACTTGCCTGAAGTATGTTCTTGTAAATATAAAAATTTAGCATGGTTTCCACGAACATCAAAAACCAAAATCCCCCCGCCAAAATCCACTCATTTTCAAAGACAGTATACATTCTTACATACAGACTATGCCTAGTATTGCATTAAAATTACATTATTCAGCTTTGTGGTATGATATGACAACAAACTCTCTACAGCCTGATACTTTTATGGTGGTTATAATGCTCAGGTTGTTAAACGTATGTAGGTAGCCAAAACTAAGCAAATGTAAATTAAATTCAATAATTTTAGTAATTCTCATTTTTTAACTCAAATGTTAAGTATTGCAGGTCCACATACAAAATACTTTAATAAGTTTTCTCAAATACCTACATGTTCAGATTGTTGTGCTGCGAATAATAACTTATTTCTGCCTATCTCAGTGTTGATATTTACATTGAAGTTCAGTCACACAACCTCCCTCCTCAAAATTGTGAAAACAGCCTTAGGTTTGTTCTAGGATACATAATGAAAAACTGTATTTCAGTTCAGAGATATTACAAAGCGCTCTAGAGACGCAGATGAGACCTACAGAAACAATATAGCAAACGAACATGTTACTTACATACTAAAAGATGCTCCACCTACCCAATATTGAAGACATCATAAAGTTAATTTTCCTTTGCAGTAAATTTTGGAATGTCGCAGTTCCTGCTGATGCATGAGACACTTCTTTATGATATTGAAGCACCTTCGTTGGGTGCTTAAATTGAAAGAATTTTGTTTGATAAGCATGTTGTAATTTATTTGATATCAGAAAGTTATTTTTCTAGCATAAATCCTGTTTAAGTGAATTATTCGTCTGTTTCTTAACAGCGTATGTTAAAAACATATGAGCGCTTTTAATTTGCAAAACAAAAATGCTCAAAACGTTTATGAAAGACTCCAATGTTGAACCTACATACCATTATGTTACTTTCAAATACAGCCTTTAAAAACAGGAAAATCCTTTAAATTTATTTGCTAGCAATTATCACTCCGTAATAAGCTTGACAAATTTTATATACGTTCTAAAAAAAATTACAAGTGTTACAACTTACAAGTTTGTATAGCCAGTAAACTTTACAATTTGAAACAATCCAGGACCAGAGTGTTGAGAGTTTCAATTAATAATAACACAGAGAAATGTTCATAGCAATGAAATGTGGGCCCAATTAGGGTATCATATAAATTTTATTTCGAGGGAAAAAGAGACTGGTCCAGGGGAGGGGGGGGGGGCACTTTAGTTTATCGTATTTCGTGAGACGGGATTATTTTGATGCTCTTAGGTTTGTTCGGGCGACCTGAGCTTTCTACGACTTCTGCTCTTTCTCATTTTGAGTGTTTGTTTGACCGGAAGTTTTTTTTTTGGTTGGCCGTTCGGGCGGTAGGAACACTGCTACTTTACTCACAAAGAGCATGAAATTCCTGCTTTTGCTGTCGAGGAAGAGCAGAGGAGCAGCAAGATCAAGAGCAAGCAAAGAAGGCGCCAAATTTGAATGTTTATAGCCTGGACAACAAGATAGTGTTAGTTTTGGTTCAAAATCTTTTCTGTCACGTTTATTTATTTAAGAATATGTTTGGCCATCCTTTGAGAACTGCTGTAGGGCATGTAAATGTAATGGTAGATAATGACGAAAATATTACGTTCATCCATGAAGGCAAGTGATAAAAGGAGAGTAGCAGTGATTATTAAATACTTGTCATAACCAATGACAGGGCTATTTAATATGGCAAGCAATAAAACTGATGCTGAAATATCCCCAATAACCAATAACATTGGCAATAACTTAGTTTTTGTTTTATCAGGCAACACATGGTTAGGGTTATGTCGAAATTACGACTGTCATTGCATTACCCATTTTACAGTATTTGATGCTTTGTAACCCACCAAGCATTCTCGTTTAACCGGACATGCCCTTTTTTTTTTTGCCGCCTCGAAACTGTCCGTCGCCCTACAATGCCATTCTTAAGCAAGTTGAAATTTACACATTAACGATGTTGTGATCAGTTGATTAGTAGTAAACTCTTGGCATTCGGTTGGTAGCAGAACAGAGCAGTGCACTTTTTGCTCTTTCCTGCTCTCAGAAATTCTCAACTTGCTCTCGAGAGTAAAAAAAAAGGTCGCCCGAACAAATGTCATATGAGTGTGTGGCATTTTGAGTCGCATATTTTTTTGATGGAGCAGTGGAAAATTTTGTTCATATGGAAACAACATTTAAATCATTTAACTTCGAAAATTATAACTGTCAAGAAAATAGAAAACGCGATACATATGTAGCTGTTCGTATTCGTACATAATTCGTAATTTGACTTGTCCAATATCTTTGTACAGCTATGTATTGAAAAAAGATTTTACAGATGCAATAAAACAAAACAAAAAAAGATGCAGCAATATATACACGCACACACTTTGACCGAAGTTAACCTTACACACGAATTTACGATGTAGACAAACAAATATTTTTCACTCACTACAAAAGTGTGGAAAGTGCGGCATTAATCAGGCAATGTGCATGTCAATATTTGCATTAACGGTTTGCAAATACATTTAAAAAACTAGCAAACTTATTGTTGTAACGTCTAGAACACATCTTTTTCGATGGCAAACCGTTGGTCACATTGTCATATTTGAGATCATTAAAATGAAGTGGACAATAAATACTTGTTAACTTTTAAAACTTGCAAACTTTACAACCACAAAATTTACAACTGAAATACAATCTGGTTGTAAGAATATAAGTACGCCCAGCAAGTATACAATTTCAAATACTTACCAAGTATAAAGCATTTGGGTACTATACTGGGGATTCGGACAGCACTAAAATATGCGTGATTATGTCACTTCCACGGATAGGTACGCACAAGTATGCATTTTCTGAGATTCCGGAAATTTTCTTAGGACAGTTTCCATATTCTGAAAAAATGCATACTTGTGCGTAACCAGAACAGCCTGGCTTCATGCTACCTGCATAACAACCTATGAAAATGGAAGCGGGGGTGAGTGGATTTGGCAACGCGTTACCACAACAACAACACGTGCCATTGTTGAGGCTGCTACGCCCACCACCTGGCATCGCACCCACGGAGATGTCTGTCTACGCCATACTCCCGCCTGTTCGATACTGCTACTTTAGGCTGTTCCAGTCGGGAATTGTGTACTGCAAACGGTACTAGAGATTACATACGGGAGGACACGGGAAAGTAGAGCCCGCTTCCCCGCGACACCAGTGAGATTCCAATCACTGCCTGGGTATATGGGATGTGCCAATGAAGACCCTACTGCAGAGGCGTATTCTCCGTTAAGCAGTGCATGCTTTAATAAAATTTGAACACGAACATATTTCTTAACCATATACTTCACATTCTTCTTTTAATTAAAAATAAATGTTCATTTCCTCTCTGCACACGGGACTGGGTTGTACGCCTCAAGATAATAGTTACTAAAAAAATTGCAGTAAGGCGCTGAGGGGAGGCATGCACAGTGAGTGTTTCTATAATCAATCGTAGTAGTTTCCTGAAATGCTGAGGCATAGCACTGTGGTATTCTCAACCCTCATTCAACTGGTGTGACGTCACAGCAGGCTTGCGTGAAATGTAACAAATGCATGCACAAGGTGACATTTCATTCAGTGTGCTAGCAAGCGAGATAAATATCTTTATATTCAAATTTTAGTGATTGATTGTTTGCATTTTATACTGATACACTTGAATTAGTATTTTTAATTTAAACAGTAGTTTCGCAAGATGAATGGTGAGTGTTAAAGTGACATTTTAAAAAGTTTACTTAATAAATCGTTTCTGTTAATGGCAATTGTTACAATAGAAATAATTCTTGAAAACTTAATAGCAAATTATGTTTTGTGAACATTTAGAAGTACTTTAAATTACTTTTTAATTACGTTTTTTGACAGACAAATATTGCCTTTTTAAAAGATTTCAAATTATTCTTGTTAATAAGAATAAATGCAACTTACTGTTAGCCATAATTTAAGTGGTTTACTACTAGCAAATTGAATTATTTTGTGAATTTTGGTTGTTTAAAAGAATTTTAAACTTTTAAATTTTAAACTATTTTATTAGATCAGTGAATCTTGCTATTTGACACCTGGATTTATGTTTTTCCTTTCTCTCATTTGGAACATTAAAATGGTTTTCTTTAAAAATTGGCTATAACACATTGTTATAATTAATGCCCACACTAATACTACATGATACCCTAGGGATTAAGTTTTTTTTTTTCCTTCATCTAAGACCTTGAAGTATCTTGCCAATGATTTGCTTAATTTAAAGTGTCAAATGTGATTTTATTTAGGGTTTAATTATGTTCAGTGGTATGTGTCGAGGTATTTGAATGTGGTGATGTATATATACTTTTATTATTTCGGTACTTCAATTATCTTCAGGATTGATAGTGTACAGATCTCTTACACTTTACTTACACCTACGTGAGGGTATTGCCTAAATCTGGAGAAGCTTTTGAGATCAAAGTAACCCAGATGAAGGTAAGTGTGAGAGGAAAAGGGTACTAAAGAACTAAAGACATTTCAAGCAACCATTTATTTTTACTTTGTTATTTATTTATATTTAATTTCCTTGTGCAAAGCGAAGTGCCAAAGTAAGTTTCGTGTTGCATGTCTTGAAAAATATTTCAGGATACACCCCTGCACTCCTGCTTTTTTGCGAGACTGCAAAAGATAGCTGACTCAATATGGCGTCGACCCAGAGGACCGGCCCAATTGCATTGGGGAACTTTTGGGAGAGATGCGCGTCTGAGTTGGCGAGGTGCGAATTGCTATGGAATTATGTGGGTAGAATTCAGCCACTCGTTTCTCAACCGTTTTGTGAACACCTTCGCCTCATTGAGGACACGGAGCCACATAGTCTTGGTGAGGCAGGGGGAGGAGACATTGTATAACATTGTCACACAAAAGATGACCGTAATCCGCATTTACCATCAGGAACTCAGCAGCCAAGAAGTCCTGGAGGTGGTTACGAGCACTACACGCCAAGAGTACCATACTACTTTGGCATCCATCATTCATTCCACGAAGTGAGAGTTTCTCCAAATGGTCATGATGCTTGGTGCGACCATTACAGCAGAGCCGCTCCAAGCCAGCGACCAGCAGCAGCGGGACAATGAACACTCGAAGCAGTGGGGTGAAAGTAATGACGAGAATGTGAGATGTGTCAGTGGTCCAGGGCTGTCAGTGAGGCAAGTACAAGGAACTTTCCCCACCGGTTACTGAGACCACACTGTCCTGGTCACCTACGGATCCACGGCGCCTCGCAAACCCATGCCGTTGGTATGGAGGACAACACTTTGACAATTGCTGTCCGCAATAGGCTGGTGCAGCACCTGCTGCAGGACAGGGAGCTACGCAGCCTGGAAACGAGAGGTCAGCAAAGGTAGGCTGGACATTACTCACCCCCAGGCCACTACATTCTCCGCAGAACTGAAAACACAACAGGTACCTTTAGCACAGGCAAACAGTGACCCCAACAGCTTCATACGGATTTCAGTGCTGATCAATAGTCATTCATGATGTGCACTGATTGACACAGCCACATCACACAATTTTGTTCATAGTCATTTTGTAAATGCCAATCAGTACAGAAAACCATCCAACTAGCAACCCGTCAGCACATGGGAAAAAATGGGGGAAGTGTGTATTACTATCCGCATTCGTGATGTAGATACAATGACAGTAGGATTCGTTTGTGATAAGATTAGGGATGAAGCCATTTTAGGAATACTCCGGTTAATGGAACAAAATATGGCAGTCGAACCTGCAGCCCGTAGATTCAATTTTTGGAAGCAGGAATGAAGGACGGTGTATAATGTGGGCCCTTCCCTGTAGGAAAACATGCCCGCTGCCGTTCCAGTGCAGTACTTGATGCGACATGCCCCAGATATTATGAGCTGTATTAATGCCCCCTCCTGGTATGGCAGGTGTAGGTCAGGAACTGGAGATGTTGCCCGGCACCACATTCGTTCGGTAGAACGATGACGAGAAGAGTTGTACGGCAGATGACCTGCAGCGATCTCTAGATCTGCTGTCTAATTGAGGAGAGTTTCGTTTGTTGATTAATTTATTACTTTAATTCTGTATAAAACCCTTTTCTAAGGGATTAATTTTATGGCCACTTCGCATACAGATGCTAACACTGAAGTTACTCTACTTTTGGGAGGTAGGCCACGTAGTAGTAATACTGTTAAAACTGAAAAGTACACTGATGAACACTGCGTGAGGGCACAGTGCCTAATGATACTCAGGAGAGTATCAATAAAAGTCGCCTATTCAATGTGTGACAGTTTTATTGATGGAAGGGTAAAACATAATGCATACCCTTTTTAATGAGGACCCGCACTCGTGATGTGCCGGTGGTCATAGCTGTAAAGTAAGGCGAGGGCCTTAAGAGTAGTTATGTGAAAATCGCATCACAATACGCGTGATGACCTGGATTATTACTTCAGGATGCAAGTCAGGCCTCCCTTCAGCTAAAGATAAATTATAAGGTTCTTGAGTTACATTATACTATTGAATTGAAATATACAGCCTAAATTGATGTGCCAAGGAGGGTAATGCGGAAGCTTACTACCTGTCCTGCTGGGTCTGCGGAGTACTGATGACGGACTAACGAAGATGACTGCAACCTCGCCGAAGCTCGGCAAGCCTGCCACCAAATGCAAAACATGAAAAAACCTAACTACACAACTTACATGATTAAAAGAATAAACACTGTACTTAAGTCTTATTAAGTGACTAGAAACATGTTGGTGACATACCCGTGAATGCCGGAGCCCCTGATATGGTTGATAATGTGATGTCACGAGTAACAGGATGCCGGCGGTCGCAGCTGGTTGTGGGACTTTAAGTTGGAAGGCCAGCGATGATGCTGTGGTGCACTGGCTGCTGATGTTCCAGGGCTGTGGTCCTGCTGATGTTTATGATGTGCTGCAGCACATTCTCGATGAAGAGGATTGGCCCTGTCGCAAGCAGTGCCTGGCGGTCAATGCTGATGGTGCTGCTGATGCTGCCACTGCTGCTTGGACCTCTGGGTTGAGTTGGCAATGGGAAAGGTAGGTGGCCTAATGTGCGGTCATGTTGATCCATATGCCCTTTCCCCATCACCTATGAGGAGGTCCTCTGACAATAGGTCAGCCAGGGTGGGTGTCTTCTTAGACGTCGTGGCAAAGTCTGGTGGAATACTTCTCTGCAGGCTGATCGGGCCCACAGTTGCCCCCACCAACTTGCTTCGGGTGATGCCTTCATAAACCAGCGCCTCGATACTGCGTGTTGGGATGCTCTGGTATGACCCACTACGTGCTGCAGTGCCTTATATGCTGATAACTCCTGATTCTGATGTGATGATGCTGATGCTTGGTGATGAAATTATTTATGTCATGCCTTTGTTGCTTGTCTCTTCCTGGTTTGCTATGGCCATGTTACCTGCTGAGGTCCTGGGCTCCTTTCATCTTTGCAGAGAATTGTTGCTGTGTAGAATGATCCTGTTCTTACTACTCATTCAAACGAGGAGGATGAGGTAACTCAATGGCTCTCTGGCCAGATGTAGCCCATTTCTTCATCAGCTGTAACCTGTTTTTTGTTTTGGTTGCATTGCTGCTCACCTGTACCACCCAGCACCAATGTGTGCATTTTCTCCCAAGGGATTGGCTTGGACAGTAAACCTCCTTTGCTTAATGCGTTACTGTCAGTTTGATCCCTGGGTTGCGCAGACTGATAGAGTTTACATCGCTCTCCCAGATGCCCATGATGCAGGGGTGTGCAGGTTTTTCACTTTATTTGGTTAGTTACACTGATGCGTGCTCTTCTGGCCGGTGGCATTGAACGATGCTATGTGAACTGCTTGTTGCGCAGTCGGCAGCTGCATTCTCTCCCCCCAGCCCATATTTTACAAGGTGGGCCGCTAAAATGTGCTGTTGCAGCTGTGACTGTGTACGCATCACTGTGTACCACAATGTCATGCTAATGGACCATGATGGTGGGAGGTAATGGTGGTTCGTGTGGACCTGCCATTCTCGTGTTCCCTTCTGTTGTTGGAAAAAAGTTCTCGTTTTGAACTTGTGTTCTGAGCCTCCTGTGCCCATACTACTCATTTTTCCATAGTATTCGCAAACTGGTCTGATTTTGCTGTGGCTTACACGATGATGCTCGCATGTGGTTGCAGCATTGGACAGTGTGGTCCGGTTGAACATTACGTACACCCTGAACATTGCTGTTTGGTGCCTACAACTCTTAACCAACAAATGCACAGAATATGCATCAACTGGTCACATATGCATACAGCTGTTGCTTCTTGTTGTGCTTCACAGGCATTTCAATGAGTTTGCTGCTGTTTTGCCTAGTCCCTTGTCGCGAAATACCTATGTTGTTGAATTGCGGGTTTTCTCAGATCTGTTTTCCTCTGCAATTTTGTGCACATCTGCTGCTCCTCCTCTATTGTATGCTTCCATTTCCTTTTGTCCCTTGGTCTGTCGTCACACTGGCTTGGCAGTGTGAATGTTGCGGACGCACACCAAGCGCTTGTGAAATGGGGCTGGTGGTGCAATTTCATCAGTGTTCCTTTGGTATGACTGTACCATAATGCTACCCTCCTTCCGTGGCACATGTCACCCCAGTAATCACTGAGAAATGCATTATACATCTACGCTCTGTTGTTGACAGTTTATCGCGCTGTCATGATTTCGCACAGTTGGTACAGTAGGTTGCAACAATCGCACAGCATTATTTGGTCCCGAAGGCAGCGCACAATGGCACTGTAAGGGTGAACTGGCTGTGAATGTTGGGGTTTCTGTTATCCAGACAGATGTGAATTTTTGCACTGTTTTCGTATTAACTAAAGTATATCAAATTGAAAACCCATGCTGTGTGTGCTTAGTGCAGATGTAATTTGCGCGGGTTAGCGCATGGCACTCAGCTGTCTTGTCCACTAAAACACATGTTCGTTTCATGGTCAAGGATTTGGCCGGCCCTCAGTGCGACGTTGTGTTGGAAGGGGGGAGAGGAGAATATTGATACATCTGCCCGGCGCTGCACTTTCCTTTCCCATCTGTTATCACGTGACTCCAGCTAACCACATCGCGCTCACGTTTTTCCCGTATTATGGAACAGCCTTTGTAAAATGTTCCAGACGAGCTCCAAAAAGTTTTGAAAAAGGGTTTTGAAAATGCCTTAAATGTTTATTGTTAGTTTTGAAAAAAGTTTTCAAACCGCAAAATAAAGTTAATTTAAATTCATTTTGAATATTTAAAGAAAGCTGATTAGTATTGCTTGAAAATACTGTCATTAACTGGTTTATTATGCCTGATGGGCTAATACTGGCACATGCTATTAATGCTGGTTGTGTACTCTAGAAAATAAACACGTGTCGTGGTTAAAAAACTATTGCACTTATGTTGTCACGTCTGGTTAGCTGCTTACTTGTAAGGTGCATATACACTCAAAATACATACATTGCCCTTGTTACACTTTCAGTGCCGAGTGGTATGTCTGGTTTGCATTCATTTCAGATTATAGTTGTTTTAGGTTGGTGATACATGTTGGCACGTCTAACAGGTGTGTTGTATCTAGCTTTAAAACATCAGTTGAGGTTACAATAGCACAGCCCAGCTCTGTGGGCTGTTTGAACAAATGCAAAAACACACGATATGTCTGTTGATGTGTTTAAATTTCCGCCCGGGACGTTGTACGTCTGTGGATATTACACATAAACAAAGACCCTTTTGATTATAATGTAAATAAAGCAGACACATTTTATGTTTGCTACATTGAATAATTTTGCAATGAACACCTTCGACTTTAATATTGTTATACAACAAAATTAACTGAAATTTTATGGCTGAAATGTTTTGAAATGTTGCAAAAGTGCTCTGAGTGTCTTGTGATGTGAAAAAATGTATTTTGCTGAAAAGTTCTTGTTGTGACTTTGTTTTTTTAATAGGTGTCTGTTGATCTCAGATTATTCACCAATTGGCATGTCTGAATACTGTTCGGTGTGGTGCACTTATTTTGTCGCACTCTTACTCATGTGTTGTAGTTTGTTGTGTAGCCTTTGACCACGTGGTGTGTTGAGCAGGCTACTGTTGCATTGTAGATGCTCTCCTCTACACCTGGATGTTCTTTTCACCCTGGTTGGACAAGCCACATTGACGTACTGGAAAAAGGCTTGCTCTGGCACTAAGATGTTTGATTTTCCCGAGTTGGGCAGGCAACATTGATGAAGCGCACCCCTGGGATGATGAGCTGTTTCGTACCCTGCCTGGTATGGCAGGTGTAGGGCAGGAAATGGAGATATTGCCCGGCGCCACATTCGGTAGAATGATGATGTGAAGAATCGTATGGCTGACAGCCTGCGGCGATCTCTGGATCCGCGGTCTAATTGAAGAGAGTTTAGTTGGTTGATTAATTTATTATGTCAATTCTGTATAAAACCCTTTTCTAAGGGATGTAGTTGTTGGCCATTGCACACGCTGATGCTAACACGGAAGTTACTCTGTTTGTGGGATCAACCCCATAATAGCAATACTTTTAACACTGAATAGTACACTGATGAATATATCTGCATTTGGGTGCCGTGTCCGATGATACTCAGGAGAGTATCAAGTCAGTAAAAGTCGCCTATTCAGTGTGTGACAGAAATATTGACGAAAGGGTACAACCAATGTCACTGCAAAATAATGCATACTATTGTTAATGCGGACCCGGCACTTGTGAACTGCCGGTGGTCGTAGCTGTAAAGTAAGGCGAGGGCCTTAAGAGTAGTTACGTGAAAAACATGTCACCATACATGTGAAGTCCTGGAATATTACCTCAGGACGCAAGTCAGGCCTCCCCTCAGCTAAAGATAAATTACAATTTTCTTGAGTTACATTATACTACTGAACTGAAATATACAACCTAAATTGATGTGCTGTGGGAGGTTACACAGGTCCTTACCTTCTGTTCTTCTGGGTCGGTCGAGTGCTGATGTCGGACTAATGAACATAAGATAGATGCATCTTTGCAAAATGCAAAATATGAAAAAATGTAAGTGCACAACCTACATGATTAAAAGTATAAAATTGTACATATGGCTTATTACTGACTAGAACACATTGGTGACATACCCAAGAACATTGGAGCCCCTGATATGGCTGAGAATGTGATGTCATGTGTATAACACCACACTTGAAGGGTGATATTAAATAAAATGATGCCTTACACAGCTGATTCTCGATGAATGAAGACATTTGCACTCTTAAAACTAACATATGCATATGTAATAGTGAAATATGGCGAATAACAGGATTTAGTATTTGCATTTCACTTCCTGTGACATCATGTATATTTCACTATCGTGGACGTGGGTTTTCCCTGTATTCTGTGGGATTACCCTCTATGGATAATCTGTGGTTTACCTAGTAAGATATGGTGCAATACCTAGCAAAACTCACTGTATTGACTCTTATTAAATGGCTCTGCTAGGGAGCCGCTCGCCACTTTGCACTTTCTTTGGGAATATTATACCCCACCTTTTCAACCCTCTTGGGGCCACGTAGCACTACGGGTTCGGCCACAATTCCTGCTGACATTGTATACATTCGAAAGGCATAGGATAAAACGGTGGCACTTACTTCGTGTTCCTCCAATGGCTGTTGGCCTAATGTTCGTAACTTCATGGAAAACCCCCTTTTAAGCCACATATCAATTTATCACGATCATTACCTATTGCGATGAATTAAAAATATAATGGCCCATCGTCACAGTCTGGATAGCGGCAAAAAAAGCGTAAACAATCTATTCCTGTTGACCTGCACTGATCGGGACAGCATCCTAATATTGATCGGTCGGCTGCAGCTGTTGTGGTTGATGTGTCTGTGGTGATACAAATGGGGGCGAGGGAAATGTGGACGTCTGGAACACGTCATACTTGAGAACGAGTTTTTTCACCCATTGGGGCTACCATCAAACATTTTTTTAGCGACAACTGGAAACAGTTTACTGGTCGTGTGTGGAGGGATTTCTGCACGTGATGGGGCGTGTATCATCACAAAACAGTGATCCACTACCAACGTTAAAACCCTATGGAAAGACACAACCAGGAAATCAAGACCCAGCTGTGTGCGAGTGAGGTAGAATCACGCGTCGTGGGCCGAACACCTACCCACCTCCCTTTCGTGTTGGGAACCCTCACAAATCAGGCACCAGGGAGAACTCTTGCTCAGCTGCTGCAAGGTCACAACTCCCCCTCCCCGCAAAGTTCTCCAGTGGGGTGAGGGATTGGGTCACATCACTGGAGGATGGGGAGAGCAGAGAGGAGCAGAGGGAGAGAGTAATGCGGGAAGCACAAGAGAACCAGTGCCACTACACGTCTCAGTGGGTACTGGACACCACCCATTCCCCATCATGACTGCAACCTGGTATACACCTGTACACACCCACATTCAGCTGGACAGCTGGGATATTATGCGGGCTTTGCCACTACGTGGAGCGAGCCTTATGAAGTGCTGCATACTCTGAATTCTGCTATAAGATATGCCATAGAATAAGATGCTCTGCAATCTTTCTCCGTGATGCTCTGAGGCTTGCCGACACTGACATCATAATTCCCGGTGTGGAAACGGATGCTGTCGAACTTGGGTCACCAGTCAACACCGCCCCTGCTGCCAAAAATTATGTATGTGAAAAGTTTCCATGAGAACCTGCAACTGGAACGTGTAGTGCTCACAAGTCCTCAGAGGCTCCAGCTGGGCGTGTCGCGGGAAACGAATCTTCTCTGCATGAAAGTCAACAGCTGCCAATGGCAGTCTCCACCGCCGTCCAGAGATATACGCTGGATGGGCTGCCTGAGAACTAACAGAATTGTCAGGTGAGGGGTGAGGGACCTGCCCGGATACGTCGCGACGTCTATTTGACATAGCCATGCCTAGAAGATGCCGCTCATTACCCGCACCATTTTCACCGGCACAGAGACCAAGTCTGTTTGTTTTTGGAGACACCCATCACTTGACCTCTGCTGCCTTAATTCTGCCGGTAATGATGACAGCAACAACAGCAGCAGCAACGAGTCGGAGGCTGTGGAGATGTCTTCCCCTCCCCACCATTCGAAGCAAGTGCGCATTACCCAACGTGCTTCATGCATGGCTTACGGGCAAATGGACATGCACACCGCAGCCATCATAACACATATGGCCACTTGAGCACAGCAGCCCCCCCCCACCGTGAAGTAAACAACAGGGTAGCCACTATAACCTATGGCCGCGGTGTAGACTTGGCCGCCTCCATCCACATGTTGTAGTTGCAGAAGAGTAAGTGAGTGAAAAGATTTGGGCTGCTCTTAACAGCGAGTTCTTGAGAGCAAATGAGAGTGATTGAAGTGAATATGGATAGGTGCCAGAATTAAGGGGCAGGGCAAATGGGAGATACCTGAGAAAACCGCCGACCAACGGCATCATCCAGCACGATTCCTTCTTGCAAAAATCCGGTGATCCAGCCGGGGATTGAACCCGGTTCACCTTGGTGGGAGGCGAGCATTGTAATCGCTTAGACATCATGGCCCCATATGAAGAGGAGCCCTTAGCGACGAGTGAAAGGCCTCCTTAGGGGGAGGGGTATGAAGTGTGCCGCGTCCCTGTCCCTAGACCTTTCCCCACGTTGTCATTCTATCCGCCGAAGTCCACGCCAGCACCATACAGCACCACACAGGGAAGCAGTGCTCAGGAGTTAGCGTTTCGTTCGGGTGTCTGAACGTGCCCAAGTATACCGCATAATGTGCATAGTGTAGATTAATTCTTTATTTGTGTTTGCATTGCCATGGTCCTTAGGTTAAATATCAGTGTTACTGTTAACGCACCAGTGTTTTGTTTATATCTATCACGTGTGCAAGTGACAGTGCTCCATACCACGACCACATGTTATTGTTGACATGCCGCCACAAAATGGCCACTTTAATTACATGTAAGTAAATAACTAGTGTCTGTGTATTTTCTATTGTAATATTGAGTAATGTGTATTTTTATGTCACCTGCCTTTTTTGTTTGTTATTGTGTTTTATATTTTTTAAGTGCATGCGCTATGCCAATATTTATGTCTGATATTACCGCACCCATAAACATTGCAAGGCAAGTGGGGATTTAATATTTAAGCATCCTCATAATTATGATTCCTTTAGGTGCCATTTCTTTAAATTTGAAATATTACATACCTATAATAATAAATGCACTCAAGTGATGGCACCGCTTTTAGTTCAATATTTTACCAATATGGTGTACCAGCTCGCGGTGCGAACATGAGAATGATGATGATGCTGCTGCTGATCTCGGGGTCGTGATGCCGATGGCCACATGGCTGTTCCTCTAGTCCACCTTATCTGACAATATTGAGAGTGTAGATGATGTTTCAGCCAGAATGATACCAAAAAATCCAGAATGCCTAGGCTAGTGAGGGCTGTGGGTCTCTCTCAAATGCCAGCTCACCCCTGATGGGTTGTTATGGCCACCCAACACCATGATTCAACGTACATAAGTTACCGTAAACAGTGATGAATTGGGTTATGTAGCCAAGATGCGGCTAAATGAAATAAAAATGGTGGTATTTCCATCACGTGATTTTATTATATGTTAATTTTCTACTGGGCACTGAAATATATAAACCCCCATTATATTCAGGCGGGCTCTTAAATGGAACAGAATGGCCAAGAGGCCTATATAGTTATACTGTTGCGTTTTGTCTCGGCTATGTACAATATGGACCGAGATGTGGGATGACGTGTACTCCTGGCTGAAAAACACACGCGGTTCCGGTATATTACGTTAACTTACAGAATTACATGATGATTTGATGAGAAAATATGTGTGCCCAGAGCACCGCGACGTCGTGGTTACCCTACGAGGTCTCTTCCCACTTAGCACGGAGCTCACTTGTTGGCAAACTCCCGCCAACAAATCACGTAACATTATTAATAACACAATGATGATACTGAATGAAATGAAATGAACAACTGCAATGCAGATGATGGGAAGAGATTGTGTGAAAACCTATGTAGTAAATTATGAACAATGTTAACATACACAATTATGTATCACTGATATTTTTGTGTGGCCATTTGTTCCTCCACAAAATGGTGCATCAAACGCAAGAACTGATGGATATATAAAATATATACAACACCCAAATACTTATAGCTAACAAAACTCTGAACTGTGAGACCATTTGTCTCTGGTACTTATGTGACAGGTTAAGGAAACAGGATAAAATCTAACAAGCACTGACATAAACACTGGCATAAAAAATATACATAATACTGCACTGGTGATCATAGCAAACACAGGCAGACACGTAGTTGCCCGTATTGCCCCTTGTAGTGGCCAGGAAGTGCCGCTCACGAATTATGACCACCTAAGCTTCAACGTCACATGAGAATTACCACCTAAACTATGACGGGGTATGGATTGAGAGAGTTTCATAAAGATACGACGCTGACCTATTGGGCGAGGAGTAAAAAACAGTTGTAGGTGCCCCTCCCCCCAGTGACGTGATCATGTTCAAAGTACTACAACATTAGTTGCCGGAGCTGGCAGCTTGAGGAGCATGATACAGAGGCCTTGAAGAGCTCTGGATCCTCTCTGTGATAATTGGTGATCATAACTCGATCTAGCAGTTAGGACATAACGTTATCCTTCGAGACCCCGTTGTCCCCTTAACGCTATTTAATATAACTGGCAAGGCTAGGGAATTGAATATAGCTGTATTGTATCTTAACGGCACCGAGCCACTCGTTAGTATTTGATATATTAGTATTGTCCATTTAATTAATTACTTGTGAAGGGTTGTATAAATGTCCTATACGTTAAATATATATATACATATATATATAATGTTCAATAAAGTAGTTGTTATGAACTTGTAGAGTTGTTAGTTGTTAGTGAACTGGTAGAGTTATGTCCCCGAATATGTATGTCTACCCCGACCTAGTCTTGATAGCAGATAATATCAGAATTCACGAATTCTTCAATGTAATATCAGATTTTAACCAGTGGTCCATACCAGAAAGGTGTCGTCATGTGAAATTCTATATTTTAGGATCTGCAAAACAGATCTCGACAATTTTCCTGCGAGCACCAGGAACCTATCACATGGCAACAATTGTGCGATTCTCTCACCGACACATTCTCCACCCAAGCAGGTACTGAGCATCTTAAGCAGATAATTTGTACTAAGAAACAAGCCATTGGGGAGGACAAAACACAACATGTTTAAACTATGCAATTTTACTGCCACAAATACCATGCCCCATGACAGACACATATTTCATTTCTGTTTTATGGAGATTACTTCTCCCTTATGTCGCTGACAATGTGATCAGTTTACAGAACGATAATTTACAAGAAATAGTGGTGAATCTGCGACACATTGATATAGGTATTTATCATTATGGTCAGTCACTCACTCAGACTCATACACACCCAGATGCCGAGTGCTTAGAAACGGAGATAAGCAAATTAAAACAGGAAATAGTACATCTAATGTTGAGCCACCAACACACAACACCCTATCAAAACACAAATCCGTGACACACCCTGCAATGATGGCTTCCGATCCCAACCACACTGCAGACAGCATTTCTCCACCCGTGGATACTAAAACTCTCGTGACTACCACCAAAACTGCCCTTGCAATGACCAGCAAATGTTCCTCTCTCAACCACACCCACAATTTTCCTATCAGTACAGTGGTCAACACTACAACAGGGGTAAAACAAACTTCCATGGCCATGCATATGCCCTTCACAACTCCCAACAACAAGACTCCCACACACCCCAGTACACAGCCAACAACCACTACAGCAACCAGGGGCGTACTAACCGCAATACACCAACAGGCCAACAGATGACAAAAACTACAATACGAGAGGGTAGATCACGAAACCCCGAGTTCGAGATCGGTGTTGTGCATGCTTCAATAAATTCGTCCCTACAGTGTTGTTGGCAGACATTGCAAAATTTATCGCCTACAGTGACCTGTTACCAAACAGTGTTTCAAAACTTAGCCCCGTTCTTGAGAACAAAGTTATTGTCAACAATGGCCAGCATTCTCGCCTCGCCTCACGCATTGCACCACAAACAACACCCGCAATACAATTAAGGTCCGTTAAAGTTCCCCCTCAGCAAAGTGCAAGTAAACTGACAGCAAGGTCAGCAATTGTAAGTCGGTCACGTGAATTGTCAGCACAAGCCACGGCACGTATGCAGCCGGTCTCAGACAAGAATCGCACGCGCATCAATCGCACTTGAATACACCCAGCGCGCAGCATTGCCAGACCGCAGCAAGTTGCGGCCACGCAGCCCAACTAGAAATTTGAGTTTTGTATGGACATTGGCGACCGTTTCAAAAATCAAAAGCACATTCAGGCTGACATCTATGAGTGTCTATTTGGAGCACCTGATGCGTAAAAGCACAGTGGACAATCCTATTTGTTTTCAAAACACTCTGACCGCAGGTCGTGATGATGAAATTATGTCGCAAGACATGCTGAGTGAACCTGCATTTCAAAGTAAGTTGAATAAGCATGTACACTCCACGTCCACTGTCGTCTGTCTGCAACCTAGAGTACACACTGCGACTCAACGCATTCTTGTTTCCATTAAAGGGAAACAATACCTGGCATTACTTGACACTGGCTGTTCGTGTAGCAGTATAGCCACTATCATGGTCACCAATCAGCAGATTTTCCCCTTGCAAGAACATATTTCACTAGTTACTGCAACTTCTATATTAGAGCCCCCGAAATTTGAAACCATTGTTAACCTAGGAATAGCGGGGCGCACTTATCCTCAGGAATTTTTAATGGTGGACCATCTTCAACATGACATTAT
The DNA here is from genome assembly GCA_029891345.1 of Dryococelus australis. NCBI lineage: Eukaryota > Metazoa > Arthropoda > Insecta > Phasmatodea > Phasmatidae > Dryococelus > Dryococelus australis. The sequence continues at coordinate 103,643,376 of CM056993.1, forward strand.
TTTAGTTGTAGACTTTATTACAAAATATGACATATCCCAATCCTAAAATACATCATTATGATTATATATGGCCACAATCCTCACAAGCTTGTACAAGTAACACTCCATTCTGGATTCTCCCCACAAATTACTACTATGACTGTTCAGCACTCATTAGCCCCCTTGGATTCCGTTGAATACCACATCTACTGCGTTTCATATCATCCCCAAGCTCAACACTAAACAAAAGGACACTATCACCAATGTCATAAATTCTCATAAAGACAGGTTTGCAGATTGTATTTTAGAGCTAACCGAAGCCGGCAATTTTAAAATTAATCTCGACTTAGCAATGGACAAGTCTATTTCTACACTGCATTATTGTATTGGTCCTAAAGTTAGAGACATACTCCTACTTCAGATTGATGACATGCTCCAAGCCAATATTACAAAGCGTGCGGACTCACCTTATTCTGCGGCACAACCTGGTCGTTACCAAAAAGAGTGGTGGTTTGAGATTTTTAACTGACTTTCGTAAGTTAAACCAATATCTTACAAGGGTCCAATACACAAATCATCGCTTTTGTCTCCAAAAAGCTATCTATCCAGGAATCTCACTGGAATACCACGGAATGAGAATTAGGAGCGATTAGATATCTATGTGCTCATTTCCGTTAGTATTTATGGGGTATGAAATTTATGATTGAAACTGACCACGCTAGCATGCGCAATCTACGCTCTATGGGGGAGCACCATATTCGTATCCAGAAAATGGTGATCGTGCTCAGCTAATATGATTTTGAACCTACTATTGTGCACAGTGTATTAAACACTGTCCCCTATGTCCTCACCACAACTGTTACTACCCCTCCCGTGCCAACACATACCATTACAGTCGTCACGCCTTACCAAGTCAAAGAAAACATGCTAACATGCACATCCCTTTACACTGCCTTCGCGAAAGCCATCTTGTAGGATACACATAAAGCAGACAAAATTCATAACACAGTTGCCAAGTACACCAAACGTCATTGGGACGATGTGAAACATTATTTCTTGTCCCAATAGCAACAATAAGATCGCATCGCTAAAGAACTTGCCAATGAAGATATTTTTCCAATACACGGTATCTGTAGAATTCTTACCGACTTATATAAGATAAATATTCAAATCATTAAGCAAGATAGCATTTAGAAACCACTTGCATTGATCCTGTATTGAAATGTAAAATTCTTATTGTTCTTAATTCAGATTAACTTCACTTTCTCCCAGTGTATACTCACGCCCAAGAATACATAAAAATTGATGACGTTTAAATTTTCTTATTTATGTGCCCTTGTTGTGAATACCTCCCATTTTGTTGGAGAATACGATAATGATCCTCATATTAAACAGTTGAAATTAGCCTTACTTCATCCAGAACAGGCAGATAGCAAGTATCACAAATTGAGTCGCCAATATGGCTTGGCAGCGAATGATGAAATATTGTTTAAATTAAATATGGCCTAGGGCATTTCTAAGCTAATTCTTGTACCCAAAATGTATGGTCCAGAAATTATTCAAGCTCACCATGATGCCATATTTGGGGGCGGGCATTTCGGCATCCTTAAGACATTACAGAAAATCAAGCAAACCTATAATTGGGATACAATGCAAGCAAATGTCCAACAGTATATAAAATCTTGTCCTATTTGCCAGAAAACTATAGCTACTAACGATAAGCCTATAGGTATCTTAACTTCTATACCGCCGCAGCTTCTGTTATCTATGTGGGCTCTACATGCCAAAGGTCCTCTGCCTGTCACAGTACGTAAAAATAAGTACATTCTAGTTATGATGGAGTACACCACCCGTTATGTAGTTGCAAAAACTGTCCCTTCTATTGATGCCACCACACGTGCAGAATTTAGTAAACATGTCATACTCCAGTTTGGTTGCCCACAATAAATTTTGACTGACAGGGGAACAAGTTTTCAGAATGAGCTCATTAGTAATCATTTGAAATCTCTACTACGACCTACAACCCTAGATGTAACTGTCTCGTTGAAGCATCGAACTGTGTCATAGGTGACCAACTTACAGCTTGTGATAATGCAGATCAGGCAAACTGGGAATTGTACCTAGAGTTCATACAATTTAATTATAACACAAGTGTCCTTTCCGCAACAAAGTTTACTCCCTTCTAATTATTACATGGTGTGGAAGCTGCCCTTCCGGCACAGGTAGTCACTGATCAACATTCGCCACATGCCCATAATTGATGTGAGAAACTTATACAGGACCTTGAAACGGCCAAGCTTAATTTACTTCAAGCCCAAGTTAGTCAGAAAACCCAGTTTGACCGTACTCATAGGGCTAATACATTAAGTGTCGATGATTACGTGTGGATTCGTAATAGAGGCCAGCAAAAGGCCTTAATGCACCGATATCGCATCCCCTTCAGGGTGACTGACATATTAGGCAATTCTACTGTGCGCATCCAGACCAATAAAACTGGGCCGCCCAGGTTCGATATTGTATGTACACGCCATATGAAACCCATCTACGTGTGTTAACCATGTGTATATGCTATTGTATTGTCAATGTTCTATTGTTCCGTGTTTAATCTGTGCCATAAATGTGTTATAGTTCATATCATTCTCCCCTTGGAAGTATACAGTGTTTGCGTGATGGATCCGTGGTGTGAATCGACGATTGTGCAGCCTGCTCATGCTGCGCTTTGAAGTGTGCTGACAACAGAAACACAACAGCACAGTGTTCGCAGCCAGAGCCGAGCAACGTGAGGTGCTCATTGACTTCCTGACTGCCCATCCGCCAGGCAACCACTACAGAGAACCAGCGAGCGGAGTGGGGATTCCACGCTCGCCAACTTAACACTTCCTGGAGCTCCACACAGACAGCCATGAGGCGCTGCTTCAAATGTCAGTCGCTGTTGGCAACATTGCACTGATTCGAGGCACTCTTGCTGAGTGCGGGCTCTCTGCAGTTTGGCGTGTAGCCAACGTCATCGCCATACAGTATTTGGTGCTATCATCTGTCTTGGCAGCTCCTGCGCCGATGATTTTCTCTACGAGGAATCATTTACTTTAATATACATTATACCGTTGCACCTCCCCAATAGTGCCCACAAAAACTTGAATTTTTGCACATTGCCTGAGCTGTGAAAAACTCCACGTCGTGTCAGAATGGATGAATTATTCACGATTATTTGGAGGTAATTGAAACTAGCGTCTTGCGAGAAGTCCTGACCTATGTGAATACCCAGTACCACCCCAAAAGAGGTGTACAGTTCCTTGGGGAACTCGGTACTTGGTGTTGTGACTTATTGAACACTAAACATTTATGAGCATTGTTAGACAATTACGTTATGCTTGCTTCCCAGATCACGGCCCATACTCATAACCTACAGAATACAAACACCACCCTGAATGTGTCCATTAAAGTCATTCATGAATTGCCGCATAAAATGGAGCATAAGGTAAACTCTCTCACCGCAACTCTGAACGGTATTTCAAATGCAGTGCAAAAGCAACTTGTAACTGTCAGTACACTGTACAACCTTGAAGCTCAAACTCATTAATCCACGCATGCCAGTTCAACAGATTACCTTTAAATACTGTCAACAAGAGCCAGCTCACTGACGACCTAACAAGACTGAATTTCCAACTTTTGAACCTGCAGCTCACCTTAAGTATTCCTCTTTCTGACATAATAAAATACAATTCCCATGACTTGGTTGAGATTTCATGTTCCCCCGGTACCCTCATGGATGTTCTACCCATCCCTAAACACTCCCTTACTGGTAATAGTGCAAAAAGTGTAAAATCTGCCATTTTTCTTGATGATGCAAAATCCTTGTTTTCGTCATGTAACTTCCAATGCTCTCCCGACACATCTTTAACTGTCATACGTATTTTCCCTCACCAGTATATTTTGACAAAAGCCTCTCCCCCTTCCCACCATATACAACTGTATTGTGTGCAAATGCATTCCTCAATTCCCCTATCACCAACCACAATTTGGGGAGTGTGGAACTTCATGTGCCATGCAGATGTTGTGTTGCCACCACTGTTATCCAGGTCATGCGTATATGTAACGTTCATGCGACCTCTGTAACCCTACAACAGACGGTAGTGCCCGTCCACTGGCTGCTTGAACAGTCGTTCCACCTCCAACAGTTGTTATTGACCGCTTGCATACACTTTTCAAACATTACATCCACACTTGATACTGATTGGCATTTGAATTAACTGACTTACCACTTTTTCAATATGTTGATGCACACTACCACAAGGCATTTTTGCGTAACAATAAACTGTTCTCACTTGTGGAACCCGGTCACTTTGATTACGCCTCTATGGCTATTCTTATACTATTTGTTTTTGCTGTCATTACATTGTATATAAACTAGTAAAGATATCTATACTTCTAAAACGTATCAACAGCCCCCCCCCCCAAGAGATCCAGTCATGCTTATGCTTAGTAAAACAAGTTTTTATTGGCCCACGTGTCTCCATCTGCATTAGAGTGTATCACTTACATGTGGTATTCCTGGTATTGGTAAGTGGTGCCTAATTACCTATTTCTCACAAAAGTGTAAGTTTCACTACTACACCTTCATGGGTGTTACAAACATTCCTCCTACTTGTTTACCTTACAACATCGTTTCCTTGCTGTTACTTTCACTTGAGTCCTACAGGCCCATGTATATATAATTGAGTAATTGCTTAAGTATTTATTTAACTGCCACTGCCTTCTGGCTTTCTTGTAATAATTTTTCACGTTTAATTATGTTTACCCTTATGGTATTATATTTAATTCCATTTTCATGGGTATTTTATATAAGCCGCAATTAAGAGTATGAAGTACACATTGGAACTTATGACTTCAGGCCAACAGCAGTTGTCCTGATTCAATAATATTTAATATGCTGTTCCAAATATTCTAATTAGGTATATTTTAAGTATTATGTTAGTTGTGTGCACACATTTTAATTTATTCTTTACCTTACCTTACCCCAGCACTGCATGGTTTATTTATATATATATATATATATATATATCACAAACTTTCTTGTATGTAAATATGGTGAATAAATATGTACTGAAACCAAATACCTATATGGAATACATGTAAACTCTTATAGTGTAAGTATTATAGACTGTCTATTATAGATTGTATCACTTTCTACTTGTATTAATCATTACAAAGTAATTCATTGCCAAGTGTATTTTTTAAATGTATTTTAATCTTATGTCCTCAGGCAAGTAGTTTTATTCACAATTCCTTATTCATGTGTTAATCATTACTACTTACATTCCTATTACGTGTTTCTATTTATTTTCACGCCATGCCTCCAGGCATATGTATTATCATAGAGTAACTATTAACACCCAATCATTTCATATATGTATCTTGCTTGTTCAAATGTGCAGCTAGCACTATAGCCAACTACGTGTCCTATGGATAGTGATTAAACACAGACACTCTTCAAAATGACAAAAGTGCAGACTGTTAAAAGGACTCATGCTCTGCCTGTTTGTGAGCTCTAATATTTTCGACTACTGCAAACAAAATTGCTCCTGGTACTCGGACTCACGCTCTCCCTGTGCGCGAGCTAATACTATTCTAAACTAATGTATCTGAAGGTGAACACTATTACAATCAGTGATACGTGACAAATTTCTGAACTTTTAACAACATGGTACGTGCACTTATTCTGAGGTTATTGTATACCTCCTTCCACTGTTTAAGTATATTAATAATGTTCGTTATTTATTTTTCTAATTAATTCAGCACTACTTGTTACATATTGTGTAGGTTAAGTTTTCATTGTAATTACTACTGTATTATTTTATCCACTTTAAGAACTCAACACATGGTCAGGCCATTTGCTGTACATCACAGTAACTGCCCGTATGAGGGTTTTATAACAATTCCACACAAATATGTTAGTGTAACAATTGTGTACTTATCTTTATGTTGCAAACCACCCTAGTCGTACCAGTGTAAGTCAGTAAGTATTTTCTAGTGCACAAACAAAGCACATGCCGCCACCCGGCTCAGAACTGCCCGATCAGTCTTTTTGTTCTTGCAAGCGAAACAAAAGATGGCACGACCGTCTGGCACTACCAACTTCTGGAGTGTCGCCTACCTTCACTCGGGTAGTAACTACCCAGTTGTGTTAATTTCCCTTCGTCAAATATTTACTGTTTCAGTCAGCAGGCAAAATTTTCTTTATTGTTATTAATCAGCTTGTATTTCCTTTAAGAGTTCATATCCTGACACGACGTTCAGTGCACTCGCAGCACGTGCACATAAGCTTTCAAACTTCCTCTACCCATGTCCATCGTCTAGCTTTCAGGGGTTAATTTAATATTTATAACATTAAATGTGGTGCTGGACATACCTCCTTTCTGCCTGTGGCCGTGCTGCTCAACGTGTTCAGATAACTTAAGTTTACTGTGGCCACCTTAACTATTTATCGCATTAATTATTATTTTATTACCATTACTGCCAATGATTGCAGATATCTATTTTCCTACCTTGCCATTAGAAGAAATTCCCCCTTAACTGACTTTCACTCATACTTAATTGTTATTTCATTGTTAGACGTGGTCTTTAATTTTAGCCTTGCTACTACGACACTGCTATTAAATATTACCACGAATGCCATCATTCGTCGTCGTTAGTCGCTTCGCCCTGAGCTCCGTTGCCTATATCTTCTTCTGTACCACTACCTTTGGATGGACCATCTTGAATGCTTGTCTCCACTACTGTCACAGCCAGGACAGCTATTGTTTTGTCCTGGGGGGTAGTGTAGCGGCCAGGAAGGGCTGTTCAAGAATTATCACAACCTAAGCTTCAACAGCCACATAAGAATTATCACCTAAACTACAATGGGGTATGGATTGAGAGAGAGTCATAAACATACGACGCTGACCTACTGGGCGAGGAGTATAAAACTGCTGTAGATGCCGCCCCCCTCCCCACAGTGGCCAGTCGACACTTGAGGTACCACAACGTTAGTTGCCGGAGCTGGCAATGTGAGCATCACGACACAGAGGCATTGAGGAACTCTGGGTCCTCTCTCTGTTAATTTGTGGGCATAACTCGATCTAGCAGTTAGGGCGTAACGTTATCCTTCGAGACCCTGTTGTCCGCTTAACGCTATTTAATATAACTGTATTGTAACTTAACGGCACCGAGCCGTTCATGAGTATTTGATATCTGAGTATTGTCCATTTAATTAATTTCTTATGAAGTGTTGTATAAATTTCCTATATGTTATATTGTATATATTTAATGTTCAATAAAGTAGTTGTGTTATGAACTTGCGGAGTTGTTAGTGAACTAGTAGAGTTATGTCCCCGAATACATACGTTTACCCCGACCTAGTCTTGATAGCAGAGTGCCTTAGATATTATTGATTCATTGGTCAAAATAGGAGTTAGGAAGGGGAGACGTAACACCCTGAGCACTGGTTGCACACGTAATAAATACAATAACCAATAACACTAATAATAAAATGAATGGCATTGGAGGAATAAAATATATAAATAAAAACAAAAGATGAACACAAGACACTCACTTGCACTGCCCTACTAAATTAAAAAGGCCACGGAAAAAATATTCTACACTTTTGTACACTACTCCCTACACAAGCACACTGTGACACTGATTTGTTAATGCTGGCTGCTCCTTGTGGTGTCGCTGTGTATTGTGACGTTTCAACTGGTATGAAGTGGTGAATGGCCTGGGGTGAAGCGCTGTCCATGTTACCAGTAATGTGTCAGTATCAGCCCGTACTATCAATTACTGAGGGTAGTAGTTCTAAGCAGTGTGATGTTAATGTTTGCCGTGGTCCGTAACCCCTGATCACGTGGGCGACTGACCTCATGTTTAGTGTTCACACTGATGAGACACTGAGACGATCATGATACACTTTTACCTGTGGTTGATGGGCGCCAGCAGTGGTTCTAATAGACTGTACTTTGAAAATCAGGGATTCTGTGAGTTCTGTGTGTTCGTCTCACCTGTGTGTACTTACAAAACAACTTTTACACTAACACTGCAATACAAAACACTTACGTTGGGCTGGGTAGCTGATGCTATTGAAAGGCATTTAACTTTTACACTGAGAAGTTATATTTATTTAGCAAAGTACACCTCGTGCCAAAATATGGTTATGATATACGTCTCGAGCATGTGTAGCCAGTTACAGTGGGTGAGTCCCCTAGGCACGTTACTAAGCTTGCACACTCCGATTGGATGATGCTCCGCTGTATCTGAAAACACAGCCTCTACAGAGCAAGGGGCCTACAGCCACTAGTTTGGACTGCAGGTTTTCCCAGAGACAGGACACGGAGTATGTAATGAACACGTACAACTACTCGTGCAGCTAACGCCTACAAGTCAGGACTCATCCCCTAACCACGTAGGTTGTGTGGCAACGATAATACACATAGAGGGTTAGTACAAACTAATAGTTCCACACAAATTGCACAACACTAGATGAATAAGGGGCACGACATGAGCAAGGAAAATAAACACACAAAGGTGTGACATTAGCTTTAGATGGCGTGGATACGGTGGATAGGGCTCTTAGTGGACCACGTGTGCGGGTGTTAAAACATCTAATTTCTCTAAAAATTTTGGCATGAATGATCTGCGGTAGTTAGTTCTCTATTGAAAATTTATCTGTTTTGGAAAAGAGTGTACAAAAGCCCTCAGGATGCCGGATGGCAGTAAATACAAGTACATCTGATAACCGCGTGGCCATAAACAAAAATGCATCAAACAAACAAAATACAAGAACCCTTAGTGAAAATATTACATAAAACCCTGAAATAAATAATGGTGCTCAAGATGAAACTACAATTAGCCCTCAGAATGTGGTGGTTATGCAAAAACGGACTCGGTGATCTCTGACCATGTGGTCTTGGGCGATGTGGGCGCAAAGCAAGTTAACATTACAAAAACCCTCAAACAATGACACAAACATATTGCCCTTAATATTGCGCATTGCAATTAAGCAGAAATTACATTAAAAGCCCTAAGTATGGGCGGATGACATCTGAAATACAAGTTGTACGGGACCCATGGCCTCTTCGACAGGGCTGCCTACAGGGTTCAAACAAGCGGAAGTGCTATGCATGCCGAGTGAAAATATTAATACGTACGGCAAATTGAAATGGCACCAAAAGAATTCTAAAACAGTTTTACATAGAGAAATTTAATTAGGATTTTCGGTTGACTTTTAATTGTCTTTTGAAGGCGATCTCGCCTGAATACTATTGTCTTCTCTTCATCACCACACACACTTCAAATTTCAAATAGCATTATTACACAAAACCCTCAAAAAAACATGTTACACTTTACAAACATTTTGACCCTGAAAATAAATACGTAGTACACTGAAACAACTTATATCCCGTTCTGGGAAAGTCTGTAACCTGTAGCGGTGTGTGAAAACATGCTTACCCACGTGTACTGCTAGTGGTGAGTGCTGTCATGGGCTGACTGTGGCTGGCTCTTATCCGGTGTTAGTATAATTGTGCCTTTTGTATTTTTAGTGAATTATTTCTGCTTGTACAATAAATATTCTCATTTTTTAAACCTCCCAACATGATAGGTTCAGATGGAGAACAGTCAATTATCACAGAACGCCCTGTGGTTTTTTTTTCATGCTTTGCACGTTACTGACAACGGAGTAAGTGTAGGTTTCCATGTAAATGTAATTGTGTAATATTTTATTTCAGAATTCTTATGTTTGGAGGAAAGTGCTGTTGTGTCAAGGCCATGTTCATTCACTATCATTTCACCTGTCTAGCGTAGGTTACTTCCGTACTCATTCTCTGCTTGGTTAAGAGGTAGCACGCATCACTTGCATTTATTACGTCTAATAAATACAGTTGTTCCTTTCCCGACAAGTATCTGATCTAGAGGTATTTCGCTTGACCACTAAGAACATATCTACTGTACATTGTCAACCGAGACCGGGTTTTGATACTAGTATTAACCATACAGTAGAACTGCGTAGTCCCAGCAGAAATCCGTATGTCTATGACATACACCATTCGACGGCCACCCATTCTAGACTTCTAGTGATAGAACCGTGAAGCCCCGACCACTAGAAACTCATCCGGCAGGGGCGAGACAGTCACCTTGAGTTATATCGTACCACAGCACTTATAGTGCACAATATCAACGTCTTACAACCTGCCACCAGCTCTGCCATCACCGACCGAAGCAATCGGCGGTAATAAAGGTAGTACAAAATCAAACTTCACACCGAACAAACCAGTTGCTGTCCCAGTAGTGGGAAACTTTGTCCCCAGTCGCCAATCGATGCATCCAGTGAAAGTTGCTAGCACTAAATGATTAAGTAGTGAACCACCAGCATGAATGGTCTAACGTGACCAATACCACTTTGATGACCGTGCATACAATTTATAGCCCATCATGCATCAGTATAAAATATCTGAGCACTCCATAACATATCATTTACATTCTTGTTAGTGAAGGTGCATGTTGTGTCTACAAAATGGAACGCTTTACATGGCCAGAACTGACATGCTACTCGTCTATGTTGCAGCAAAGGAAAATAAATGAAAAATGCAAAGAATGTACAGGGATCGATTTCCGCACAGGCAACAGCCACACCACTTTTGCATCTGTGGAGTGACATTTGAGAGAATGTCGAAGTTTAGAGGTGACACGACTGAATGCAAGGCGCAGATGGACAGCGAGGACATATGCGTAAGAATAATTATGGGACCTTCTAACGGCCGTCAGGCCCCCTCCAGGTCTTCTTCCATACAGTGATCATTTATGCCATGTTTATCTATTCTCCATCCATTATGGGGAGGCATAGCTCACCTATTTCTATGCCAAAGTTTTTTGTGTTGTTAAGGGAAACATATGCCCAGAATAGGCAGATTTTTGTATAAGTGACTTATATTTAAACCTTATGCTTGTCACTCATTGCCTCCTGGGTGTAATAGCACCACTGCCAGTATGAGTCCTTTCCCTCTGTGATCTGGTATCGGGAAAACCACCGATACAGGCTCAAAAGTCGCCCCATGCTCCTCCTTCCTTTTCATGGCACTTGTGAGTTTTCCTGATGTTCTGCTCGCCAGTATTCATGCGCACCAGGTCCTGGCTGAGAGACCGGCCCACACAGGCACTGACTCGCCTCACCTCTCGTCCATTTCTATGTCTTGTGGGTTCTTCACTTGAACCCAGACCTTGGGGCCCCAACGGCCTAACTGTAAAGGAGTCGACCAGCCCACCTCCATTCAGGCCATTACTTACTGCCGTAATGAGCCTTTTCTGAAGGCAGATAACCCTTTTAGCCTGAGTGACTAAGGCATGGCCTAGGGAATGCTCAGGGTTGCCCACGTTTGCTGTCCCTGGTTGCCCAGGAACACCCAGCAGTACCACAAAGAGATGTGGGACCCTAGACCAATAGAGGCTGTAGTATTGCACTTATCTGGCCTTATTTATGCAGCTGTGTTGTATATGGGCTCCGATACTAGGACTTGGCAGTATCTCTTCACTGTCCATATGCTCCCTCCCAAGGGTGGTGCACAGTTTTGCAGCAGCATGGGGAGGTCCTATCCCGTAGTCTCGGGTACTCCCACCGGGTATCCCACACGAGGTTGAACACCTTACACGAATTTAAAGGCTTCTTACACTGTGGTAATCCTGCCAACCAGTAATATCGAGGAGGCTTAGTCATTCCACATGTCACTACTAAACCACTGGGCATCTTGTCTCATGATGCCCCAAGTTTCCATGGACTGCCTTATGTCCATTACAGGCTGGTACCTTGACCAGACTAAAACTATCCAGGAGGCCTAAACTCCCTTCCAGTACCTTCCAACCAGAGACCCGAAAGCCATCATAGCCCCCACCAGGTGCTGGAGAGGAGTTACAAACTCCAACCCCGCACCTTACAACCATTTGCAGGCCTGTCTCCTGGTTTTTCAGTGTCTGGGAATGGCACCTTGGGAGAGTCACAGCTATTCCGGACAGCGAGGACAGCCAGGTTTGAAGAGGCTGTGTTGAGGCATGTTGAGAATAACCCATGTGTGAGTACGCGTACTAGTGCAAGAGTACTTAACAGAAGCCGCCCCATCATAGACCAAGTGCTTTATGAGCAATTACTGCATCTATTCCATGTACAATGTGTGCATGCCGTGGGTCTTGTAGATTATCCTCGATGCGTGGAGTTCGCAGTATGGTTTCTGGAAAAATGCAGAACACACCCTGACTTTGACAAATACATTATCTTCACTGACAAGACTTCCTTTCAACGTGATGGCATACAGAATTGTCTAAATATCCACGAGTGGGCGGACGTCAATCCTTACACCCCATTCGTCCACGAGGATCAACAGCGATTCAGTGTCAACGTCTGAGCAGGCTTAATACATAACATGTTGGTTAGACTCTACCTGTTACCACATCGTCTCACCGGCAATGTCTACACTGCAATTCTGTGGGAAGCTCTGGTGACGTTACTCGAAGAGGTCCTGTTACAAACTGGGGGGCACGGGAGCATGTGGTTCCAGCACGATGGCGCCCCAACCCACAGTTCGCGATGTGTGCATGATCACCTGAATCTCATATTCCCTGGACAAAGGGGTCCTGTTCCCTGGCCTCCATGATTGCCAGATATGAATCCATTGGACAATTTCTTCTGGGGTTACATGCACAGTCTGGTGTATGAAACCACAGTGGAATCCAAAGAGGACCTTGTCGCCCGCATTGTCGTGGCTGCAGGGATCATTCGGGACAATGAGGGTGTTTTCAAACATGTCCAACAATCGTTGGTGCGGTTATGTGAACTGTGCATCAATCATGGTGGCAATACCATCGAGCCTTTCCTATAAGTGTTTGTGATACATGTTTCTACAATAAAACCTATGGAATGCCACAGCTTTTGTTGTCAGCTGCAATGTGCTACCTCATAATACTTAAATGTGATGCATTTTAATGACATTGCTCTACACTGCTGCATCATAAGTTTCAATGTTCAAAAACCCGCACAGTACACCGCAGCAGTGATACAGTTTCAGGTGCGTAGGCAATACCAATATCTTTACATCCTGTATGGAATCACACACCGATTGTCGCCACAATAAAACAGTTGTTTATGCTTATTAATGTATGGTACATATTGTTTACAGTAGGTGTTAACCTTGTCCGCCACCATCGGCTGTGCTGTGGCCATACACACATGCAGGTAGAATTGTCTGCATACTAGGCGCTGTATTGCTGCAGCAGAATCTAGCGGAATCTTTGTGTGCATTCTAAATGAAAACGGTGGGTCCTAGGCAGTTGCAAAAAGGGGACCATTTTTGTTTCATAGGTCATACTGCTCAATAGACTAGCATAAAAGTTCATAATTCTCTACGGTAACGAAGTTGCCGCAATACGAGGGTGGCCACTCCTGTTATTTTCATAATGGGAAGTGTTATTATTGTGCATTTGATCTTAGGTTGAAGATCCTGATAACGTAAAACAATGTTCCGCAAATCGTACTTTAATCTTGCCTGGTTTCCGATATTTCGCAAAAATACATTCCAAAATCTCAATTTTCTGGGACTTATTTCACCCTTAATATTTAGTATTTGTACAAATTGTCATACATTTGCCACTTGATTTTGCATAAAGAATCACCTCATAAAGTTTGTTGGTCGAATTCAGCCCCATCCTGTATATATATTGATACTAGTAGTAACTGTATTAATTTATGCTCAGTTATGAAGAATGGGAGTCTTCCCAGGGGAAAAAGTCTAAAAATGTTGTTTTGGCTTTCACAAATTTTTGTGACTCATTACATCATCAGCATATTTATATATACAATTGGAAACAGTTATTCATTTTATGTAGAGTTTGTAAAATTTTCGAAGATAAAAAAAAACAACAACAACAAGTTGAAGTGTTTTTCGACTTCAAACTCATCTTTGAAGAAGACTTAGTTCTTCATCTTCAACTTTGATTCAAAATGGAAAAAATTGTCTTTGCACACCTCTAGTAATCAGTTATTAATTAATTTGCTGGCAATTACATAATTTTATGGATTTGTTTATTATAATATGTATATTTTAGGTTTATAAACTCCATACAACTATAATTCTATGAGTAAACCTAGTGGTTTAATATTTTATAAAAATTTCTTTCTATTGGAAGGTTTTTACAAAGTGCAGTATCCATGTATCTTAAAAGTAAATAATACAAAACTCTAAGCACAGTACCGATACTCAAATACTGAACAATAGCTCCACATATTAGACATTAGTTTCATTCCAGAATATAAGCTGCAGTTTGGGTTTGATATTTCTGAACATAAGTCTGGTAGCAATATCAGTTCATGCTAGTTTATGTAACAGAAATGGAAACTTTTAATACCCACATAAATTCACAATTTAAGGAGTTACAAACAAAAAAAATCTAATGAATAATGAATGTTATAGTCTACACGGTACTTATTTAGTTATCACAACCATGAACTATAGTCATTGTATTAGGCTATAGCAATATGAAACACTACAATCTGGAGTAGTAGCACACTGCATGGTTTACGTATCATTTACACATACAGACGATCCTTGGGCACTGAGCCTCGTCAGTGTACAGCGCAGGCCAAAAATAACTTTCCTGTTCCTTATATAAACAATTGTGTATGCTGGATCTGAATGGACTATAGTAATGGACAGATGCAAAAATGTAGTACCTGTATTTATTTCAATACTCATCAAACGCAAACCGGTAACACTGTTGTTAATAATCAGTATTAAAATTAAAACATTTAAAATCTAGAACACATCTTCATTAACTATATTTTATATGCAAGAATTAATGAGGAATAAGTTCATGCTGAGCATGATAGTAATGATGCATGACAGCCTTTGGCTGAGAGGAGGCATCATGGTCAACTACAGTTTTTGTTTGTGTCGTTCAGGAAACGAGGGTATATATGACGTCTGTCACTAGTATTGGTGGACTAGGACACAGCCAGTGTAGAAGAGGACAGGGAATATCGCCTGTCTGCCTGGTACAAAGTCAAGTGCCGCTGTCATGACCCGGCGGATTGGTTGGTGCACTGTCATTGGTTTATCTGGGTGGCTGCTGCTGTTGGTGCCACGACCTAGTGCACAAGTGATGCCAGTCGTGGCCCAGAATGGGCTGTTGCTGTTGATCCGGTTGCACCCGAACCAGAGGTTGGCGATGCCAAGGGGGATGTCCTTGCCCCTGAGGATGGCTGCGACGATCGGGGGTGGGTACCCTGCGGTCTTGACGGGAGACTGGAATAAAACAGGGGATGGAGCTGGCAGGTGAGGCCTCTCCAGTCGGCAGGCAGTCTGAGCTCATTTCCATGGGGTAATGTTGCACTTACCAAAGGAAGAAATACTGGCCTCAACAGAGGGAAGCAGGCGACTATGGTCCATGGCTATGTGTAAAGCCAAGATCGAAGCCAAACAGGCAAAAAGTGTATGAGGTGCTTCTTAATATGGTACAGTTCAGAGCGGTGGGTTTCAGTAGGCTGCCCGTCAACGACGCTTGGGTGTGGGTCCAAAGGGGTCAGACCTCTTGGACTAGACTCACTCCGGCACAGTTCAGCGCGGTGGACAGAGTATAGGCTGGGCTGGCTGACTATAGTTGTTTCACAATAACTTTGGCCTTTTCTGAAGTCCTGCTAAATATCTACTTTTGGTTACTGATTACTTATCCTTCCAATACACTTAAACATAAACACTGCCATGTGACTTCTACTTTTACAACTGTCAAATGCATTGGTTGCTGTTTACAGCTGTTCAAAGAATGCTTGTCATATTTCCTACGAATGTTCACAATTTAGGCCTATAACAATATTTAGATTGGCTTTATAACTATTTGTTACACACAATATAGTATGCTACACATAATACATGTTAATATCTTGCCACAGCGGTGTTTGTTACAACTGTGGATTAAACAACAGTAGTATTTAACCTGTTTTTTATTAATACATGTTTAGATACTTCATTAAACGGACTGCCTTATTTGGAATATAAATTCAAACGAAGGGACAACCAGTCCAACTAAACGACACAGTTAATTCAAGCACGCAACTTGTGTCACGTATTTATTGTTTGTTGCATCGACAAACGTACAAGATAGTGGTGAACATGCAAACATGTAGGCCTACCTTAACGTTTAGTCTGCTAATATTTACATGCATTGGTACTTACTGGTTTTTAGGTTTATTTTAGTATTTATTTTAATTTATCTGGTTGGGCTTAATATTTTGTAGGGGTTGTAGCAGACATTCAAATCACAGAAACGTAAGCTTGTTACACAACTGTGTTTCAAACACCTAGGACAAAGGTACAATGTTGTAATAAATAAACAGACGTGGCTGTAAATAATTAACTTCATCATAAAAACAGTTCACAGTTAAAACGTATAAATAGGGCATATCAAATATTTGAAATCACGCACATACACAGGTACAACCAAACAACCACCATGCAGCGATTAACGAAACACACATAACAGTATATTTATTACTGCCATCGAAACACATGTTTATCATAACATTATTACTTGCCTAGGAAGTTTAAAAAACACGAGTACGAACTTGACACTTCGTTCAGAAACAAGCAGTTTCATTGACATGTCGCCTCATCACTGCCAGTCGTAGCACTGGGTATAATCGCACTCCATATTGGGACAAGTGCGTCTCTAGGGAAAGGTGACAAATTATAGATTCTCCTTTCCACACCACCTGCTGGGTTTGTATGCGTTGCGCCATCACGTTGCAACTAAGTAACATATAATAGGTATTTAAACAATAAAATCTGGTTTCATTTGTAAATTATAATTTTAAACATCATCATCATTATTGTTGCTGTAATTAGTATGAAATGTGCTGAAATTAGAAATAACAAAATGTACACCTTTCCTGCTACATAGGTGGTACGAACTTCCCGAGAGAGAGAGAAAAGTGAGAGCGACATGCTACGCTTCGCTTATTGACAAGCTATCTTTTGTTCGTTAAAAAACACACAGTGTCACTAGAGTCTAGGCCCTGTAATTTGCGCTGATATATTTAATTGCAGCAATGAAATGTGTTTCTGTAAGTGCTACCTAACAATACAAATATATCAATTGGCACCGTTTAATTTACAAATAGTATACATAAAAATGAGATTATAAATATAGTAACTGTGAACTAGTTCTTACTAGCCGTTGCCAACACGTCGCTGCTCTCGCTGTTGTTAGTTCGTATTTAATACAAATTGAATATTACAAGTTATAGAAGATACTAAGTAGTTTATTAATCTGTTCAAGAACACAGTACTTTAATGTTATTACAGGGTTATATCATTTTGGAATACGAGTGATTGAACACAAAAGGTTGACATGTTCCGCCTAGGATGGTATTTCAAGAGTTCGATTCAAAATGCCGAAGAAAGCGGAATGGACTATAGCCGCCTTATAGATTGTCTTACGAGTGGTGGAGGCTCTATCTTGCTGTACACCAGGTAAGGTTCAAGTATGCCGCTAGGCTATTTAAAATAATAGGAATTCTAGTGAATTCTATGTTGCAAATTTACTGTGAGTACAGTAAAACCTCGCTAATTCAAACTCGATTAATTCGAAATCATATATAATTTGAAGTGTTTATTCGCCCCCAAACGAAATAGGATTTTATATGCTTTTAAGTTTGGTTAATTCGAAATTCGCCTCTTATGTAATTCGAAGTTGAATTTCATCCAAAAGTATGTGAAGTTCAGATTAATTAATCAAAGCTATAATAACTATGATGATAAACATGCATCGCCTACACTGTTGTGGGTGTGCGCAGCCACTGCCGTCGCCCGCCACAGTGATGTCATTAATTGTGCCAGAGTTTTCACTTCTGTTGACTGGTTTTCGTCACCTCTTCCACCCTCTGAAGAGGTGAAAAGATCTGACGGCTAGTGCCAAGAAACTGCGTGAAGTTAGAGAGAGTAGGACAAAGAAAATTTTGGGCTGCCTGTTTTGACAGTTGCCGATAGAGGGAGGGGTGTTTGGAGCAAAAGGATGAGGTTAGCTGTGTGGGTGTGGATGGAAGATGGAAGGAGGAAGGGAGCGAAGCTATGTGGGTGGCATGGCTAATAGGAGGGGGTCAGCTGCATGCGCCAAGCCACGGGCAGCGAGCCCAGGGATCGTTCTTAATATTAGTTCAACTGAAGCGACAACATGTCGTTAAGGTTGGTGTGACTTTTCATCCAATATATTCGTACAACCATCGTAAAGGTAACTATCTCGTGCGGTACCATGTAATCCGATGAATTGAGATGTAAATTGAACTTTCGGTAAATGCTAATGTAACTCTGTACCTGTGAGTGTTTAATGACAGGCAAGGTGGGTTGTGTGATGTCATACTGACATAAATCTAACTGTTTTCGACCTTCAACAATAAATCGAATATACTTCCGACATGGATATTTCCTGTTATTATTTCTACAAAACCAGGTGAAACAATATTTGTACTCTACATGACAGGCTAGCCGAACCCAACGCAAGTGCTGAAGATCTGTAACCTGCATTATAGCATAGTGAGTATGATGCTATGTTGCAAAATGTCATGCGAACGTGTGGACAGAGTTTGCGACAACACATGCATGAACTTGTAACTGTGGATGGTCACATTGCAACTCCACCTTGGTTGAAGTGAAGGTACTTCCAGATGAGGCAAGGTTGAGTGTAGTATAGTCAGGAAATTCATGTGTCAGTAAAATGACAACAATTATGGGAAACTATGACATGTCCAAACTTTCTAAACTGTGAATCGTGAATTTGATTGGGTGAGGAAAGTGTAAATTGGAATATAAAGTAACTTGTGTATTGCCGTAACAATATATTTACTCCGTCTTCTTCGTGATTCTTGGTTTTAATAATAATATTTGCTACAGAGTAAATATATGTTAACTAATGATTAGCTATATTATTTTAACTGTATGCAGATACAATATTAGAGAAGTGTAATAATGACAGAAATCAGAAGATTCGTAGTTGCTGCTCTCGTATACTGTCAAAATATTTTCAATGTTCTACGAACTGTAACAAAGAAATCACAAGAGCTAATGATTTAAGAGGGATGTATAAATAAACTTTGGTGTTTATTTTTAATTTCACATGCATATCATGCATCTACCTCTTTAAACAAAAAGTCTCTCGCTTCCTACTTTCTTTCCTGTGCATTCTCAGAAAAATAATCAAAACAGACCATTGTTTTATCATTTTTTACATTTAAAATATATTCCATAAAGAAAACATTATGACTGCATCATGGGTATAAAATATTAGTAATTTGTCAGTAAAAGTTGAGAATTATTTGAGTGGATAGTTTTTTGAGTTTCGATGAGTTTAGTTTGAACTTTTTCGCCCACCCTGAAGCTAGCACGAAGCGCTGTTGAGTTTCCTGCCCCGTGTGGAATCTCAGGGAGCACAGAGAAGGCAAAGGTAAGGGCGAGATTCCCATGTTTTGCTGTGGCTCTGGCCAGCGTGAGGGACTGGCTGGAGGATCGACAGCTGTGCTTTGCCGCAGTAGAGCACTGAGCCAATGCGTGCAAGGCTAAAACCTGCAAATAATTAACTCTGGCAAAAAAAATTGGACTTTAACCAAGTAATATTGCATTGCTATAGGATAATAGCACCACTTTTGAGTCAATAATACTTCATACTTAAAACTTAAATAAAATTAAATATTCTGCAAAATGTACCAAAATTTGGTCACTGCTTCAACATGAAAGCATGGCCTCATGCACTGCCGCTGAATTTATTGATGTATGTATCCATTCCTCATCTACTGTAATCCTTATTACATGGAAATTTTTTTGACTACCCTGAATAATAGTTGACGCATGACGTCTTGTCTATTGATACTAAACGACTGCTACTCATCAGAGCAACTGCATTCCTAACAGCTGCTCCACGAGTCATGCCACTGTCACAGACTACAAGATTGTTTTACTTTCTGGGCCAGGACAGACGTCACAATAATAACATTATTTTGCCCAATGAGCCACCAAGATCATGCAAAAGGTTCAGGGCGAGTACAGCAGTGTGCCGCGAGAAACCGTCATGTGCATGATGCCTAGATCCCACCACTCTCCACTGCGCCGTACACACAGAGGATCTAGGCCCTGGGTTTGCACCTGCTGTTTCCCCCTCTCCAGATGCCTATGCCAGTGAAAGAAGGGACGGCCGAGGAGTATATAAGGAGAAGCCTCCCTGTCTTCTGATCGTCAGTTCTGCTTCAGTCCTTGATGGCCTTCCCTGAGCCGTCATCATTCCAGCTCTTGGTGCAGAGGCTCAAACCTATCCTTACTTCATCACTCACCTCGTGGGGTCGAAGATCCTCTCCAGCGCCTAAGGTCAGACCTGAGAGTAGAGCTCACCCAGAGGTTTTACATGCACCAGCTAATTGCGTAGCCCACTAGCTTTGCACAGGGAGCCTTCTCTTGTATTACGATAGGGTGTTTACCTTCTGCATAGCCCATGTGGAATTAGGAGATAGCACCTCTGCCATCTGTGTTTATTTCCTCTAGATAAATAAACACAAATCTTACCAGTTCTCTTGACTTTCACTCCGAGCTCCTTCCCTGTGTCATATCAGAGCAGGAGACCGAGTTTTGCTTTTCCGAACGCACACCAACAACACAACAGCACATCCTTGGAAAAGGCCACCCATTCTGCTCCGACTGTGAATGGTAGAGCCATGACACTAGGATACCGTCCCCTGGAAGTTGGCTTGCTGACTTGGTCACCCCTACCTCATTGCTCCCTTTGTGGTGCAGGGGAGGAGATCTTCTTGGAGTCCGGAGAGACCAGTGACCACTGGACCCTCACCTCACCATTATTGGAAGGCCACCCGTTCCTTGCACCACGACACTAGGTACGCTCCCAGTGGGATAGACTTGCCAGCCAGGTGCTCAACTCTCATCGCTCCCTAGTAGTGACGAGATGGCTGCATCCTGGTGCAGGGACAACACCGTGCGGTTCCCGCAACCATCACCCCGCAGCCCTTGCCTTCTTCTCTACATAGTAGAATCGTCGAGTGTGAGGCGGTGTTGGCGGCAGTAATTTGCACCTACACGTGAACACTGACACGTCAATTGCTAACCTCCTGCAGCTCCGATTTTTGTGCCTAATGCCTTACACCCATAGGGGTGGAGTGGAGAGAGGGGCCAAGAAGGCGAGAGCTATTGACCAAACTTCCTCAGGGGCTACATATCCTTCCCAGCTGGTTCGGGTTGCTTAGTCCACATGATCAAGCTGCGCTACTGAGATGCCACCGTCACACCCATGGACTTGTTCGAGTCACCCGCCAGGGTTGCGCAAGGATACCATCCTATAGTGCAGGAGGCACTCTTTGGCATACGACAGAACAGCAGCTGGCTACTGTACCAGAGCCTATCATCCCCCAGTCGAGTGCAACCTCGGTAGAGGGAACTGAAAGTGTGCAGGCACACACCCAATCACCCCGCCGCCCTATTGCACTACAACCCAAGCCTGCATCCTGCCGTATAAAGATTGTAGAGCCAGACTTTGTACGAAGTCACAGACCCACTAGGCCCGTATTATACACCAGGCAGGCCCCCGTACCCAGATCAGAATAAGCCACCTTGAGATGCGACTCGCGTAGCATTGAGCAAGTAACCCACGGCAGGGACAGTCAGACAGCCAGGACTGTCACGCATCACAGTAGAGAGATAACCCATTTTATATGCATGTCCCTCCAGGAGATAACTACATCTACATGACTACCAATAAAAGTATGTAAATGATACAAGTACATATAATGATTTTTGAATATCAACCATTTGAAATATACCTGTGATGAAAACTGCTGAAAACAGGGCTAATAATGAGAATAAAACACAATTTTCAACCTTGAATACATTTATTCATGCTGACTGATTAAAAACTACAGTTGAACATAAGTATTAAATTTCAAAATTAAAGTGAATATATAAATGTAATTAAAACTCTATGGCAAGATCAGTGCATGACAACTATTAACAGGAAGCACCAAATTTTCAAAGCATTTCACTTGGTTTTAGTCATTCAACATATACTGCAGAAATACACACAAAAATGTGCACTTACATTTCTCTGTAGGGCACTGAGAGTGATTTACCACTGGCAAAAAGGAAAACATAGTCACATACATAACCTTGAAATAAGGGCAGAGAAATTGTTCATTACTTCCAGAATATAAATGAGGAAAAAGTGCTAGTGTCAGTAATAAAGCTTAAGACTGCTCACTGGAAGAGGGATTTCTTTTGAAACAGATGGCTGGTGATAATGCTTACTGAATGTGTACCAAGAATTTTAAAAAAGTTGTTGCACATCAGTAAATTTAAATATAGTAATAACAGTAATTTTAAGAAATTATAATGCTGCTGAAATCTTTCCCTTCATGACCTAGAGCAATACGGTCACTGTTTTTAGGTAGGCTACAGCTGATTATGTTATCACTTCACATACTGGGCTTCTTTGCTTTGGTGCTTCTTGTCAGCGGATGGTCAATCAGTTGCCGCCTGGTGTTGCCACAATATCCTGGAGAGTGATCCATTGTCCACAGCATGTCGAGTGCCAGAAATGTCTCACAGTGAAACGAGGGAGACAGCAGTGAGGGATCATCCTGTGGATGCTGTGTTGGTTGTGGCCATTGAGGAAGTGTCACTAGCAGGCTGGTCCTCTTTGATCGCAAGCCACGGAAGACGCTTCTGCAGCTCCAACCTTCAATGCAAAATGTGAAGGAATAAGTTTGTTGCACAATGATAAGTATAGATATCCTAAAACTTGTATTCCTGACAAGACTTAACGGCACCATCAAGAGCAGGAAAAAAAATTCCAGGAAAAGATAGGGAAATTACAAAAACCATTCCTATGTCCAGAGTATTGGTATTTTCATGATTAATAGCTAAATTTGAAATGAAATTAATGGACATCTCCCTGTTTCTGCAAACAAGGGGAAAAAAGAGAAAAATGTGAATGATTATTGGCTGAGAATTAAATGCTACTCCCTTTCATTGTAGGGAAATAAAACCTTGGTTTAACAGCAAACAAATTGCTTAACTTTGTACCTTCTATCATGCTGTATACAACTTTTTGTGTTTTTCTGAACATTATTTATATACAGTGATGCGTGATGCATTTCTGCATCTGATGCACACTACAAATGACATTGCCCCATCTTGAGCGCAATGTTCAACCCTTTGGGCAGGTCATTACTAGTGCTGAGCCGATACAGGTTTTTACAGATACCGGTACAAACACAATGGACATATGAGTAATGGACTGAAAGACTTCTTCTAGCACTAAAAGTATTTTGGGAAACTGATGAAAATCTGTGTTAGTCAGTGTCACACAATACACTATTAGATGCTTTAAGTCAGGGCTGTCGAACTAGGAAGGGCTCGTGGGCTACAACTCAAATTCTAGCAAAGTCATGAGCTGTACCATAGTTTTGGCAAATTCCTTATATTGTACAAAGAGAGCAAGGTATTAAATTTGGATAGGCTGCTAGGTTACAGTTAAAAAAAACATATTTTTATTGAATATGGTTATGAAAAACAGTGTTTACAAAAGATTAGGAAAATTAATTTCCTATTAATTCTTTAAAATCAGAGATTAAAAGCAGCACTCAAAATATACTTTAGTAATTTACCGTATTTACTCGTGTATAGTGCACATCATAATTTTTGCAAGTTCCAGAGAAAAAATTAAAAAATATAAAATTGCACCAAAAATTTGTGGCGCCCTGTTAGTAAGTATGGAACAAATTATTCTTTTTTACATTAATGTGTGGCGATTGTGATATGTTTGGAAAATACTTTAATTAAATAACTTAGGTTCAAAAAACCAAAATAAAAAAATTCCGGAACCCTATTTAACATTTCTGGCGTTTTTCTTTTTTTCTCCTTTCTGCTTTTAGCAGTAACTGGCTCTCTTTTTTTCCCTGCTAGAATGTCACACTACCTATATATATATCTGTGTGTGTGTGTGTGTGTGTGTGTGTGTGTGTGTGTGTGTGTGTGTGTCTCTCTCTCTCCTCGCCCCTTCTCCCCTTTTTCTCGAGTATGAGACACTCTAGCTTGCCTCTTCCACGAAAACAAAGAGGGATGACAGAATTATTGACCGGCAACATCTGGGTGTTATTACAAGAGGGAGGGGGCCATAAACACGTTGAAGCTCTGGTTTGCAGTGTGACAGGATGCCATTAGTAGGCTAGAGGAAGGGGGGGGGGGGGTTCAGCGGCATTTTGACCTACACATAACTGAAGGGTTGCTGAGAGAGAAGGAAGACGAGTGCGACAACAGACAGTCCCACCACTTCTCTCAACATCCTGGGACAATTTATGGCTACCACTCCCCCCTGCTCTTTTTTTTTTTTTTCCGGTGTATAGCGCGCACTCTGGAAATTTTTTCCTTTATTTTGGGAAGAAAGAGCACGCTACACACGAGTAAGTATGGTATTTTAAATTTAGGTCATGGCAATTAAATCTACAAGGTTGTGTATCAAAGTTCTCGGCATAATTCAACTTTGTTCATATTCAGAAAATAAAAAATTATTAGTATGTATGTTTTTTAAATTCGGCACTCCCTTATTTTACTGAGAGTAAAATTGAAGCACTGCCAGTTCCTGAGTTATGAATCTCAGAATCATTGTTTTTAAAAGATTTTAAATTCTGATATGGCAATGGTAAGGGAAGTGTGGCGCCTGCAAAGCTGGTAATCTGGCGACCCGCAATACAAGCTGCAGATGATTATATCCAAAAGTGCCTGTCACAGCAGGCTGCCACAGTGGGGTGGTAGCGGTGTTGAATCGGCTCAGCACTATTCATTACCCCACACAGTACTGACAAGGCTGAGCAGGAGACTACAGGACACATCGGTGCAAGTTTGGATGCGATTATAGACACGTGATTCAAGCTTGTATTGTTCTTCAAGAATCTCCAGAAGAAGTCATGCCAACACCCCCTGACACAAGATTGTACTGTCTGTTGAGCCACTGCTCTCTCCAGCCAAAGTCCAGTTCCATAGTGCGCCATGAGAGGGCAGCACCTATTTTACCAGCACTCTATGTAAGAGATAAGGGATGATAGTGCCTCCTCAGCACTTTACAATTCTCAACTCCTGCGGCCGAGGTTATCACCTTCGCACCTCTCGCCTCCGAGAGCCGGTACGAGATTAAAAGAGCTGGCAAGTCCAGCTGAAGACAGTCTCTGCTCCTCCACCACTCTTGTACAGAGCCGGAGGTAGCCATTGGGTGTACGCCTTGGTGGTATGTTCGAAGATTCCACCGCTTCTCTAGGGCCGGAATCTCTACCAGTGAAGCTAACACCGACCAGAAACCACTTCTGCAGCAGCCGCAGACCCTCTGCTTCTGGGAGACTGGACCCACCAGAGGCTCCTGAAGACTTCAGCTCTCTCCTTACCACCCCGTGGTATCGACTCCAGAACCCGGTAATGGTCACGACGATGTCCCCTCAAGTCAGGACCTCCCCTGCCCTCCGGATGGTGCTGGCATTGCCGACACTATCTCTCTGGTAGTTGTTCCCCTTCTGGTTCCTTCAGAATGACAGATAATAAGTTAGGGGGTTGTCAAATACTTAATTTTCTAACAGTATCCATCACCTATTCCCGTTAGATTAACACCAGGTCGCCTTCACGTGGATTGCATACATTTTTACTTCTGTGTCAAAGTAATCTAGTGTAGGCGGTAGTATAGGGCCACCATGTTTTATCACTACGTTAATACAACACGTGTATCATATCTACTCTCTGTGTACTGATTTTCTTTGTGTAATACGTCGAAGTTTCCTACGTACAGTGGAACCCTTGTATTACACTCCCTGATTTTACACACACTTTTTTTTGGTCCCAATGTCTTTTTTTTTTGCAGCAGAGTTTCCCTCTTTTTACACTTTCCTAGATTTTGCAACAATTTTTCCCTGTCCCTTGAAAAGTGTAAAATAAGGGTTTCACCACAGTTCAGCCCACTAAAGTGAAGCTGGTGACACCAAAGCCAAATACACACCCATTAAGTAGCCACCCATGCTCTTCTGCCTGCTAGACTTTGGTAGAGCCTATACTACTAGTAACAACTCTCTCTGCCAGGTGAATCAGTGACTCAACCTCCGAGAGGTGAAGTGGTTACCTATAGCAATGAGCATGGCAACCTAGCGTCCTCTCTCTCACCTCTCTTTCTGTCTCTCTCAGCAGTGCACCTCCCTTCCTCCCCTTACATGCCCATCGAAGGGAAGCTGGTGTCTAGTAAAAGGCCACACGGGCTAGCCTTCACTTGCCAGCCTAGATCAAATGTGTGCTTGGCGAACGTAGAAATGTTATCAAGATTAAGCGTCACTCAAAATAGTTGTATTTCAAAGCAAATGGTTTTGCCTGAAAATGTTATACAAAACAGTTTAATAAGGAATTATTATTTGCAAAGATGTTTTTCTTTTGTGATTAAAGGTAATTTTTTCCAGTAAGGTTGGTGTTTTATTCTATCTGGAGTAAAATCAACATATTAAAACGTAATATTTATTTAACTCAAGTGACAACATCTTTGCGAGTAAAATTGTATGCCCAGAAGCATATACTTGACCTCCCCTTGTCACTTAAAATTGTTTGAAGATTGAGAGACTTGTATTACAAGTGTAAAGTTCGTTTTCAGTAACTTCTTGCAGGGAAATCTGAGAATTTATATTAATTTATTTCAATAGACATGTCTTTTGAATAAACTGATAAAATGTAAGGGCCTATTCGACACCTTTTGTCATTTAATAATGGGAAGGTAAGCACCAAGCCGAGTGCAGTGCAACTCATGACGGAGAATCAGAGAATGTGGTTTTGAATGATTAATTATTAAAGGCAGTGAAGAAATCAATTATGTTATACTTATTAATTCATTTCTGTCTCAAAATTACACAGTTTCTTTGCAGTAAAATACAATTAATTACTTTAAAAGACAGACATTTGCCACGGGCGCAAGGTCTCTGCACTCTGCAACAAGTAGCGGCGTGGAGGGGTAATCCTCCCACTGCCACCCCTCCTCCGCCAGCCACTGTGAATTCACTGCCCGATCAATAACTTCTCCTTGCGCTCTTAGCTGAATGAGTGCATGTGGGACATACAAAATTTTACTTGCATTTGGTTTCATTATTTTCATTTTCACAGGATTTGAAAGTTTTAGTTCAGCTTGCATTTGGTGTCAGATTACAATCAATTACTATATATGGTATTTTGAGAAGATATTTTCTTTATCTAAACGAGTTTAGGGGAAATGTTTTAAATGTATTATGTACAATAATACTTTTTCTAAAATTTCCATTTTTATTGTGTTTATTAGCTAAACTTTATTCACAGATAATGTACAGGTCTTACTATACTCAAAATAAAGTTTTATAAGGTTAAAAGTTTTATTTTATTGATGTACATGTCAGAAACTACTTCTACTAAAATCCTGCATGTATGGATATTTTTTGGCAGTCCCCTGAATAACGATAGTTTGAGAATTTACTGTAGTTAAGTTTTTAGTTTACTCTTGGTACGTGTTTATCCTGTGGAAGTATTGTTGCTACTGGAGGGGCAGTGTCACTAAACGTACCTGTAACGAGGATGGCTGATAGCATACACGTATGGGTCGATGCAGGCAACGAGCTTGCAGGCGCATGCAGGAATCATAGTCACTCCCGGAGTAAGGAGTGCCCTGTAACAGTCACACTATACTTGTAATAATACTGTCTTTGATCCCCCTCTCCTCAACCTTCATGTTCCTTATACACATTCTTAGCTTAATGGCTTAGAAGGGTGGCTGACTTACTATGCATGCAGTTTAAAATAAAGATGCCACCAGTGACTAAAAATTTTGGAAAACTAAATATATTATGAATGTATAAATTACTGGTTTTCACAACATAACAAAAATTTTAAATCACATAACTAACAGGATGTACAGTAGTTAAATTCCAAAATGCTGGTAAAAGTATTACTGTAAAATCTTATAATGTACATCAATGAACCTAAATTCTTATGCATACTGTAGTAATAAAAGTATTTTATACTGAAAGTCTGATTTTTAAACCTTTACAGCATGGACTCCATTACATTATTGTGCAATTGGTAATTTCCATAAAGGAAATTAATATATAATAACAAAAAAAAAATATTAAAAAAAATAAGGATAAAACTGTACTTTTTAAAATACGAAAATGCATAAATTAAACTATGCAAACAAAGTGGTGAAGTTTTCTTCCAAGAAAAGTTTTACCCTTAACACATAACTTTGACAAAAGTTAATTCATAAGTTCATCTTTTCAAATAAATTAATACATGTTTCAGTAAAAAAACCGTATTTATTTTCCCCACAAGAAGTACCGGTACTTGAAAATGGACTTTGAAACAGAATGTGACTCGACAATCTGCATATTGTTTTACTTGTCATATTGTAAAAAAAAATTAGGTTGTAAGTGATTAAAAAATCAATACCTTTGTGTAAAGCCCACATACGGACCTTTCAATAATCCCATTTTGGAAGACACAAATCAATACCTTTATGTAAAGCTCACATATGGACATTTCATTAATAACATTTTGGAAGACACAAGGTACAGTAATCTATGTTGTACTGAAAGTTAACATCAATTTTGTATGTTATAGTGAAATATTTCTGGGTATTTGGACAGGAATTGAAAATCGTATGTACTTTAAAATGAAAGATACTGATGCGTGACAGTCTCGGCTGGTTTACTGTCCCTGTCTTGGATTACTTATTTGATGCTAGGCAAGTTGCATCTCAGGGTAATTATTCGTCTCGGGGCACTGGTGCCCGACCAGAGTACAGCACTGGCCTGGTAGGTCATCGACTTGGCGCAATTTCTGGCTCAGCAAGTTTCACCCTGTTTGGAGCGGGTTTAGGTAGTGATGTAGTGGGATGGCGCATCTGCTCGGTGGGTGGCTGTACTACTGCTGTTCCCACTATCTGGGTGGCACTCGACTGAGGGGTAGAGTTTACATATGGCTAGCTAGGTTTCTGCGCTGATGTGCTGGTGGACCTTTCGCCAAACAGTGCCTCTTGCACCATGGGGTGGTACCCTTCTGCAACTCTGGTAGGTGGCTCGAATAGATCAACTGGCATGACTGTAGGTACAGGTATGGTGAGCCATCTCAGCAGTGCAGCCTGTTCACACGGACTCAGCAGTCCGAACCCTCTAGGAAGGATATGTAGCCCTTGTGGATTCTTTGAGATAGCCCTTGACTTCTTGACCTGTCTCCCAACCCCACCCCTACAGGTGTAAGGCATTATGCACTATCCTAAGTCAGGGCTGCAGGAGGTAGGCAATTGACGTGTGCGTGTCCAAGTGTGAGTGCCAATTTCTACTGCCAACACTGCACCTCATTCTTGATTCCTCCACCAGGGGTGGAGAAGATTTCAGCTGCAAAGCATTGATTGCAAGAACTGCACAGTGTTATCCCAATGGGGTTGGTTCCCCTGCACAAGGACGCAACCCTCTCGGCACCACAAAGTGAGCAGTGAGAGTAGTTCACCCTAGCTGGCAAGCCGATCCCACCGGGAGCGTACCTGGTGTTGTGGCTCTACCAATAATGGTGAGGTGAGTGTCCAGTGGTCACTGGTCTCCCCAGACTTAAAGAAGTTCTCCTTCTCGGCACCACAAAGTGAGTGGTGAGGCGGGGGGCGACTTCAAGCCGGCAAGCCAACTTTCAAGGGACGGTATCCTAAGATCGTAGCTCTACCATTCACTGCACGGGGCAGAGAATGGGTGGCATTCCAAAGATGTTCTGATGTGTTGTGCATGTATGTTCGGTACGTGCAAACCCGGTCTCCTCCTGACTCCATTAGCTCTGATAATGACACAAGGAAGGAAATCGGAGTTAAAGTCAAGAGATCTGGTTAACATCAGTGTTTATTGACCATGCGGAAATTAACTCAGATGGTGGAAGCACTATCTCCTAAATCCACACGGGCTTGGTGGAAGGTGAACACCCTAGCATAAACAGGGGAAGGCACCCTGTGCAAAGCTATAGGATGAGGCTGTAGCTAGTGCTTGTTGCGTACAATAATTCCTCGGGGCAAGCTCTACTTTCTGTGCATCTGTAAGGGACTGAATGTGTCTCAGTGTGAAGCTGGTGATGCCACTGGTTCTTCCTTCGGTAGTGTAGGAGAGGATCTTTGGCACCACGAGGGAAGCGGTGAAGTCTTGGGAGAAGCATGAGTCTTGGCACTAATAGCTGGAGCGGTGAGAGCTAAGGAGAGGGGTCAGAAGGCTAGATCAAGAACTGACAATCTGGAGGCCAGGATGCATCTCATTTTATACTCCTCGGCCACCCCTTCCTTCACTGGCATAGGGCGTCTAGAGAGGGGTTTTATCAGGTGCAAGTCCAGTGCCTTGTGGCGGCGTCCTGTGGCACATTGCTGTACTCACCACGGGCCTCTTGCATAGTCCCGGTGGCTCATCGGGCGAAAATAAATATTATTATTGGGACATCTGCCCTGGCCCGGCTGATACAACAATCTCGTAGGCGGCGGCAGTAACTCAACTCTGTAGACAACTGCCAGGGATATAGTTGCACTGATGAGTAGCAGTCGATGATTAGTATTGTGAAAGATGTCATGTGTCAATACATTAATGTGAAGTACGTTGTATCAGAATTTTACTGTACAGTAATTACTTTTGCTACTGCAAAGTTATGCATTCCTGGTACTCACTTGTTCCCGAATGATCCAATGAGAGCCATAACAGCATATGGGGTCCACGACGCCACATACAGAAAGCATATTCCTATGGCAGCCTTGGCAATGCGGATCTCCGTCGACGTCTGGTGCTGTGCCTGGTTACTCCGCAGGGTATCCACATTCATCTTCTTGGCCTGTTTAGAAATAACTTTGTCATGTAGGGCCCCTCATTTGTCACGTGCTTCTACTGCTACATACAGTACATATACTCTGAAAGCTTTGCCAATAAGTAAAACTATCATTGTGTTTGGTCACAAAATTGCATTATATATTTTATGAAGCCTTGATATAAGTACTGTAATAAAAATTGCACTGCAATCATACAATTTGTAACTTATAATGGAAATGACTAACATAAAAGACAAATCAGAAACTTTTATTCATACTCATCTCACATAGGCCCTTGAATGCAGAATCAAGGAGTTTGGCAGTTTCTGTATGTCTTTGTACATACAATTATCGATTATGATTAATACAGCACAATAATTTTAAGGACAGTAAACTCATCAAGTAGTAATGTGGAAAACAAAATCTAATAATTATACTATACTCTTAATTATATAGATACTAAGATCAGTTTGCAGAACATAAATTCATGCCTCGCCTTTCTTCTCATTTCTACAATTTTCTTTCTCATGAAGCATGTTTCTATATAAACAGTTTATGCTCTTTGTTTCAGTTTGGTGATGAACGTCTCAAAAAGTAACATTGTTGGTACCACAGATATACCATGACAATGATTCACAAAGGTGGTTATCAGTGTAATGTAAAAATATCTGGTAGCATAGTGGTTATCATTAGTAACTGGCAGTTAGGAACCAATAATTTACCTTTAGCTTTGTACTTGTGAGAAACCAGTTCCCCACACCCATGGCCATAACAGCTGCACTACCAAAACAAAAGAATTAACAACAATGTCTCTAGTGCTGAGCCGATACAGGTTTTTACTCGTACCGGTACAAACCGATACTTCCTGCAGATATAACCGATATGCGATACCGATACAATGGACATATGAATAATGGACTGAAAAACTTCTACTAGCGCTAAAAATATTTTGGGAATCTGATGAAGATCTGTGTTAAAGTCAGTGTCACACAATATACTATTAGATGTTTTAGAACCTTAGGAAAATTATATTCACATTAATTCTTCAAAATCAGAGATTAAAAGCAGCACTCAAAATATACTTTAGTAACATATTTTTAAATTTAGATGATGGCAATTTAAGTAATTTATGTTTTAAACAAATAAAATTTAAAATATAAAATCCACAAGGTAGTGTATCACATTTCTCAGCATAATTCAACTTTGTTCATATTCAGAAAATAAAAAAATTATTAATATGTTTAGTTTTTAAATTCAACACTCCATTATTTTACTGAGAGTAAAATTGAAGCACTGCCAGTTACCAGGTTATGAATGTCAGAATCATTGCTTATAAAAGATTTTAAATACTGATATGACAAGGGGAAGCAGTTGTGCGACTTCTGCAAAGCTGGTAATTCGGTGACCTGCAATACAAGCCTGTCGTGGCAGGTGGCCACAGTGGAGTGGGAGCGGTATTTCTCTCTCTCTTCCTCACTCTTTCCTATTCCTGTAGATGATTATCTTACAGCAGGGAGGCATGTCCCCTCCTCCCTTTGCCTCCTGGAGTGACTATTTGTCAGTTTAGTGCTTCGAATAACAACGCAACTGCTGACTAAAAACGGCAGCAGTTGAGCCCCTCTTACACCAACATTGTCACCCTATCATCCACTGGTTTAACGGAAAATATTGGGTCTCAATATTGGCTAAAAATAAAATTGGTTCGGCGGGCCGATATTACTAATATCGGCCAATTTTTGACATTGGGTATCGGTATTAGCTCAGCACTAAATGTCTGGGAGATGGTCATCCTCACCTGCTCTCGCAATGCTTTCTCGTGATTAACCACATGACTGACAATCTGCGAGTAGCAGTACATGATAAAGCTGAGCGGGATGCAGTAGGAGAAGATGAATATGGTGACGACAAAACTGCGGTTCTCGCTCGTGTCAAGAAGGTAGTCGAATGAGCAGCTGGTCAGGAAGCCCTCTACCACACACAAACACAAATCACAGATCTGGAGCAGCAATGCAACCTCCTCAGAGTTACCACACAACAGTTTTAATTTCAGTACCTTCTATTTATAATGCACAAATTAGAAAATAGAGCAACGAAACAGACTATTCTGAGAATTTCAAATTTCCTCTAGAATTACAGTGAGTAGTTTATGATTCCATTTGGTATGGCTTTAGCAAGTTTGTGGGTAATTGAGAACTTTGGAAGCCCACTGTGTACTGTCCACCACATGACAATGAAATTTTTCATGTACACTTAACAAGTCGTATTCATGAAAAAAATGGTTAAAAACAAAATTACTTTACAGTTATGACATTTCTTGCTGTAACATGTATAAAACACTAATCCATTATTTCAATTAGTTGATTTTTATAGCACATTATGACATGACACTGTTATTCCATTTTCACCTCCAGGATTACTGTAAGTATAGGCAGTTCATGATAAAGTGAGCACTTTTGAAAGCCCACACATTTGGAATATCATTCAATAAATACATTTTATTTTAGCCATAGATCTTAACTTCCGAGTGCAGAGAAATGCACACACTGTGTGTATTACTTACATGGCAATACTTATTTTATAAGGTGGTTAAATGATTTTAAATGGCTGAAAATAAAAAGTAACTAGGGCCTCAAAAGTGCTCACTTTACCGTGAACAACCTATCCTACACTCTAGTTAAGGTTTATGTTAACAAACAAAGATACAGGTAGTGAATTTTTCAAAATGTTGATTTAAAAAAACTGGGTTTTATTCCTGGAAGTTCACCCAAATTTTTGTATTTCTGGGTACTCCCTTTTCCATTGCTCATACATTCCACTGCTGCTCCATCTTAAGCAATTTCACTCTCGCTGGCGATTAAGACCTCACTGGCAATCACAAACCAAAACTTCTCAAATTAACTGAACACATTGATTTCAAAAGTGCTCCCTCAACCATGAACTAGTTGTGTTAATATTACTTTCTATGTTAGGTATGGATTGCAGGAGTTCCTCATGTTTTAGTACTAGTATTCTTATCAGCTGTTTCCACAGCAGAAGAGACTCGCCTGGTGCAAAGCGACCCCAGAACTCTGTCAGAGGCATCGCTGCCCAAGGAATAGTGTATGCCCATATCAGCAGCAGCATGAGCATGGCTTTTCCTCGTGTGATTTTGCCTCCAAAAGGCTTGGCGATTGTCCTACAATTACAAAAAATAAACATACCGAACATTAAGGTATCAGAGATGCAAAAATATTTTTGCTCTGCAACTAAGTTTTATTTATTTTAATTTTACTAGGCCTATTAACATTTTTGCTTGTATGTCCTAAAACAAACTGAGTCATTGTACAAACAAAACCATCCTAAAAAAAAATGTAAAAATGGTACACACAACCTGAAACTTTGTGGTCAGAAGGTATTATCGCCTAGCAATCCTGGGTACATATTTTCCCCTGCAGTATAATGTATAAATAACCAAACAGAAAATCTTAACAAAAACCTTACAAACTATCTTTCATGTTGCTTGGTAATCTTTCCATGGTGAAAATGGGTTGTTCTGTTAAATGAATTTGTTAATAAAAGTGTTTATAAATTCAGCATTCTAACTTATTACAGTAAAACCCTTATTTTAGACTTTTCAAAGGACTGGGGAAAAAAATGATACAAAATGCAGGAGACTTATGGTGTAAAAATAGACATTGGGACAAAAAAAAGTGTAAAATGCAGGAAAGTGTCAATTCAGAGGATGTAATGTAGGGGTTTCTTTGTATTTTCATACAGTACAAAGTCGTGTTTTACACATCATACCATCAAAAGAAAACCACACTGTAGTGTTAGGGATATTGTGAGTGAGGTTAGGGAAATTCGTAACTGTACAACTGATGAGTGGTAGGACTGGGAAGGCAGTTGATGCACAATGGTGGGCGCGAGAGCGTGTAGATAAGCAACAACAAATAAATAACACATTGTGGCAGCGGTGTTATTTTCCGAGGCTATGTAACGATCGCTAAAGTTATTTGGTTGATCTGCCTATTTATTAAGAAATGGCAATGTGCATGGCAGTATACGAGTGCGGATGTATCAAAAGTGATCACTAGAGTGCGGATGTATCAAGAGTGATCACTAGGTCACAGTTTTTCAGGTTGTATACTAGTGGCCTGTAGGCATTATGGCGACTTGGGCACATTTCCAGATTGTGCCGCCAGAAAATTTTGATTTCCGCACCCCAGTGGAATGGGCCAAGAGGATAAAATGGTTTGAAAGGTTCAGAATAGGAACCGACCTGCACAACAAATCGGAGGATGTCCAGATTAACATGCTTATATATTGCATGGAACCTGAAGCGGATGAGATGTTAGAGTCCTTCTCATTGCCAGATGCCGATGCCAAGAAATACAGTGTAGTGAAAAAAAATTCGAAAATTTTTTCAAGGTAAAAAAAATACTATCTATGAAAGGGCCATGTTTTTCAAACTGCGTCAACAGGAGGGGGAACCAGCAGACCCTGCCAACAAAGCAACATGTTATTGCTGTGCACATGGAGAAGTGCAGGAACTAGGCGAGCAGCATCAAACCACATCACAGAACTCACAAGATTCTCATCAGAGCTATTACATGGGAGAAATAGTTCTGGAAGTTTGCTCTAACCCTTGGTATGTGCAACTGAAGTTGTCTGGAAGGGAAGTTTCTTTTGAAATAGACACAGGAGTTGATGTTACAGTAATTGGGGAAGATCTTTGTCACAATCTCCAATTGATTGCTAGCCCAACAGGAAGAAAGTTATTCGGAGCAGGCAAAAATAATATTGAAGTAGTTGGCACTACCAAAGTGAAATTACCATACAAAAATCAAGAGGTTACCCAAGAAATCTTCGTAGTAAAAGGGCAACAGGTGCCATTACTGGGTCGACCTGCAATAAGAGCATTGGACATTATTAATGTGAAACAGGCAGATGAAGTTACAAGGGAAGAGTACAGCTCTAGTGGCAAGTTTTCACAGGTGTTTCAAGGACTCGAGAAATTAAAAGAAGAGTACCTTATCCAGGTAAAGAAAAATGCCAGACCATATGCTGTTGTTGCACCCCGGCAAGTACCACTACCACTACGGAACACGGTGAGGGAGGAGCTTGACAAAATGGTACGGGAGAATGTCATCACACCCGTCAAAGAGCCAATGGAGTGGTGTGCACCGATGGTACTGGTACCTAAGAAGGATGGTTCGGTACGGATTTGCATGGACTTTACCAAGCTTAATAGGTTTATACATAGGGAGCGATTCCAGCTACCTTCAGTGGAAGATCTTTGCTGGCACAGCTTCAAGATGCCAAATGGTTTTCTGCATTGTATGCATCAAGTGGGTTTTGGCAAATTCCGTTAACAAACAGTGCACCACTCACAACTTTTATCACCCGTTTGAACGTTATTATTTCAATCGCCTACCATTTGGAGTCGACTCAGGGCCAGAGCACTTCCAGCATCAGATTCAGCGATTGGTCGCAGAATGCCAGGTGTTATCAACCAGGCAGACAATATTTTGGTTTGCGGATGCACAATAGAACAACATGACCAGCGCCTGGAAGCAGTGCTCAACAAGTTAATGGCTAATGGTATCACGCTCAATAAGGGAAAATGCAGGTTTCGTGTGAACAGAGTTAAATTTTTGGGACATATAATTCCAGAAGGCGCAATGAGACCCAATCCTAACGACAGATGCGATCAAGAGGATGCCAGATCCAACAAACCTGACAGAACTAAGAATATTCCTGGGGATGGTCAATTACTTGATGAAATTTATTCCTCACTTGTCCAAAAAAAACCCAGCCGTTACGTTGTTACTTCGCCAAGACACAGAGTGGATGTGGGAAGCGCCACCGTGTGAAGCAGTACAGGCCTTTAAGGAGGAAATAGCCAGACAGCCATTGTTAGCACTGTACCAGCAAGGGGCAGAGACCAGAGTGTTAGCAGATGTCTCCTCATACGGATTAGGTAGTGTGCTGGAACAGCATCAACAGGGAGATTGGAAACCCATTGATTGCCTCACGAAGTCTGAGTGAGGTTGAGTCAAGATATGCCGCGGTAGAGAAGGAAGTACTGGCAGTTTTACCTGACCATACGAAAAGTTCCGTGAGTACGTTTTGGGCACTAGCTTCAAAATCCTGACAGACCATAAACCTTTGGTGATGCTACTGATTATGACACCAATTACAGATTTAACAGCCCGAGTGCAGAGGATGCGGATGCACCTCATGTGTTTAGAATATGAGCCAGTGGCTGGAAAAAATTTTTTTGTACCTGATGTGCTATCTCGAGCATCAGTTCACAAGCTAGTAGAAAAGAGTCAGGACATGCTAGAAGAATTGTTTGTGGAAGCAGTTATTAGAGAAACACCATTCTCTGACGTGAAATTGCTGAGTATCAAGGAGGTGCAGGAAAAAGACACAGAATGTCAAGACCAGAAGGCCTGTATTGCGGAAGACTTAAGCAGCAAGCATTCAAAATTCTGGCAAGTCAGAGGACAGCTAGCTTACAACGATGGGCTCATAATGAAAGGAACGCGAATCTTCATAACCAAACAACTACGGGCAGATATGCTCAACAAAATACACAAAGGGCATATGGGCATTGTAAAGTGTCGCAGCAGGGCTCAAGAATCTGTATGGTGGCCAGGTATTACAACCGACATCAAACGAGTGGTAGACAACTGCCATCAGTGCCTGCAGCAAAAAGTTCCGAGGTCAGAACCTCTACAACCTGCCATGTTGCTAGGTAGGCCATGGTTAACAGTTGAAATGGACATTTTTGAGCTGGCACACAGCCACTACTTGGTAGTACATGATTATTTCTCCAGATTCATTGAAGTGGTTCGACTAGATCAACTTGATTCAGACGCTGTAATTCTGCGAGTGAAAAACATATTTGTGCGCCATGGAATACCGGAGACTGTCCGGTCAGATGGGGCACTCAGTTTACATCTACCAAGAATTTGCTAAGGAATATGGGTTTGTTCATGCGACATCGAGCCCAAAGTTTCCCCAATCAAACGACGGAGCAGAAAATGCTGTAAAAACTGCTAAGAAGATTTTATCTAAGTCTGCAGATCCCAACGTTGGTCTAATGGCATACAGAGTGACCCTACTAGAGTCAGGGTTTTCGCCAGCAGAATTATTGTTTGGGCAAAAGCTACGTACGACATTGCCACACACAGGTGCATCCTTACAACTACAATGGAATCCAGATAGCGTTAAGGAATTTTGAGA
Source organism: Dryococelus australis (assembly GCA_029891345.1). Classification (NCBI taxonomy): domain Eukaryota; kingdom Metazoa; phylum Arthropoda; class Insecta; order Phasmatodea; family Phasmatidae; genus Dryococelus; species Dryococelus australis. The sequence goes on from CM056993.1 coordinate 103,681,503, forward strand.
TAAGGACGACCATATCAGAGACAGAAATAAAAGGAACTATGAATCTCATCATGGGGTCTACAAGCTGGTACCCTTGCACCCAGGCGCACGGGTATGGATTCTGGACCTACACAGATATGGCAAAGTGATCCAGTTGACCAAATACCCCAGATCGTACATGGTTGACAGTGGCTCCCAGACGGTACGGCGCAACAGAAGGCAGCTGGTAGAAATATGAGGAGGAGATGGAACTACCATACACAGGCACTTCCACAGAACGGATATGGAGCTTCACTGCCCGAAGGGTAAACCAGAGTTGCACAATCCATCGGCAGATGAGGAGGCATCTCCTCCAGTGAGGAACACGGATCAGAGAGCCCCAACTCCGAGGTCGCATGTTCCTCCAACGAACATGAGACGTAGGTCACTAAGGCCAAGCTCTCCACAAGAAGAGGATTTCCAGAGGAGGAAGGCTGAGAAGGTCGAAGAGTGAGCATTGAGGACTATGTGCGAGAAGTTCAAAGAGGGAGCATCAAGGGCTACGTGACCAGGAGTGGAAGGCGGGTAGCTCCCCCAAGAAGGTTGGAGCTATAGAGTGGTGTGCGAGTAGTGTTCCAGAGCACTGTACAGAATGAGAGATGTAGTGTTAGGGATATTGTATGTGAGGTTAGGGAAATATGTAGCATGTAGTGTTAGGGATATTGTCATTGTAAAGAAAAAGAGATGTAGTGTTAGGGATATTTGTGTGAGGTTAGGGAAATGTGTAGCTGTACAACTGACGAGTCGTAGGACTTGAAGGCAGTTGATGCACAATGGCGGGCGTGAGAGTGTGTAAATAAGCAAGAACGAATAAATAAAACACACATATAAACATATTTTATCTCTCCCATCATTTAATTTAAATTATACCTACTAATGCTTACATGTACGTCACAAATCACAGTTTCCTGCAGATGCTGGGAGTAAAACAAACATTTGTGTTATTAAATCAAATGCGGACAGCAGGTTTGACACGCTGCAGAGTGCAAAGGTGAAACTGAATGGTAAATGTAGAATGGGCAAAGGGGTTGTTCACCAGCAGGGCATGGTGAATCTAAAGTTTTTATTCGTGTTTTTACTATTAGGAAACAGATCTAAACCATGAATGCACATTGTATCAGGTAGTATTGTCATTATATGTAATCATAGCACTTTGACTACCTATTTTGACTGCTAATGCTTTCAACAAAGTAAAACTACAATATGCAACAAGTGTTAGGTTTTCCTTTATGACTAATATTTTACAGGTACCCAAACTTGATTGTAGTGTGTATGTGATAGTAATTTATTTTGGTTTGTCATGAGAAAGACACATTTATTTGTTTTAATCAGTTTATCAGCAGTGTAAGTAAAGGTTGCCTTCATGGCAAACGTATTTAAGGTGCCTTTGGATCACAAAGTTTTAGTATTGAATCCTTGGTAAGCCACAGATGTACAAGTCATGTTTATATGTAGGTTTATGTAACATGTATTCTGCCCCCTGATCAGTACCCAGGCATAAAAAAAAAAGCAATACCTGAAAAAAAAAAAAAAGATGAAGTGACATGCAGTTTTAACTAAAGATTGTCCTTTCATATGTACATATCCCACAATACTATGGCTCAACAGAAAAATCTGATCAGACATGAACTTGTATTCCACTGAGTTCCAACTAGTCTGGCGGGTAAACTTGGGCTCACTTTGGTACGACACTTGAGTTAGTTGTGAAATCACTCTCTCAGTGTATCAGTATAGCTGAATCTGTAATAAGTTGTCTATGTGAATTCCAGAACAAGGCATCCCTACACCAAATCCTGCTCTGTTGGGCAAGTTTTAAATAGTTCAGTGGGACATCATATGATGCCCAAGAAGGAATAGAGAGGCAAATCAAGGAAACAGAATCAAAGTACAACAACAGTGCTGGACATTCTGAGAACAGCTTACATATTTTGCAGTTCATTACCTGGCCCAACCTTGCCTCAGACAGTGAGGGGAAGTATTTATGGAAAAGGTGTCTCGAAAAGGCACAGAGTAATCTAGGCTCCAATTGGGAATGTTTGTATCTAGCAGTTGTTGCCAGCTAACAGCCAGCAGCGCTAGAGCCCATGACGGCGCTCACCACACACGTCACGTACACGTGCACATTGAGGCCAATATTTTTTTACTTTCACATAAAGAATATTATTTTGTAGCGTAAAATGTGTCTTGTATTTTTATTTTCAGGGTTTGATATGTCTTACAGTGTTTTAAAGTGTTTGTTGTTATTTAAAAAAGGTTTGGTTATGAAATTCAAAGTGCGCGCTGCACGGAGATTATGAACACTAATATTCCGGCGTGAACGTCGTCATAAAGAGACACTGAGATAGTACAGAAAATTCACAAGAATATTATAAAATGTAAAACAATATTTAAATTATTTGTGTCACTTTTATTTTCAATAATAAAATATTTTACTCTGTGTGCATAGCACTTCCGCTTATGTGAACCCCGTAGGCAGCCATAGTAGGTTCGTGTGACACTTGCCTCTGGGAAGTCTGTTTAGGAGAGCTGGTGAAGTAAGACACTGTCACGTACGCACTACAACTTTTTGTTCACTGATGTAGATTTCAATAGCACTTTTAGTATACCGGCCAACCTTTGCTTGTGTATGTTTTGCCAGACATTTCCCCAGCATTATGCTTCCGCTTAACTAATTTATTTCGCCCTTGTGGCATTTTCAACTTAATCGAGGAGGAGGAGGAGAAATATGTCGGAGAGGTCACACGAACCGCAAAACTTGAATCAGGTGCCATCTGCTTCTGCTAAAGGTGTTTCATTGTAATTTCTGTATTATTGCTGTGTGCAATTTCAAGGGCTTTGTTTTCATGTATGTATTTAAGGGTATTTTTTATGTTTGAGTATTTTACGGCATCACGTACAACCACGTGGCTAACCGGCGCCAAGTCTATGTCTGCACCATCATTGTGTTTTGAGAGCTTATTTATGTAATATCATGTGTGCAATATTTTATTCAGGGTTCTATGTTAAATTTTGTCATGGTTTCGTGTAATTTTCACGTAAATGGATGCTTTTGTGTTTGACCACACGGTCACGTTAATGTTTTCTTTTTCCGCCATCAGGCATGTTACACACCTGTAACTACTGTAATCGCAAAGAGAATCATTTTCTCTACAAGAATAATATTTTGTTGGAATTTAATCTGCCATTTCCACTAAGAAATACTGCAATTTCACCAGCACCACGTGGTCCGCTACGATCTTTATCCAACCGCATCCGCGCCATATAAACTTGTTTTCACACATGTGTGTTTATTGTAACTACTTATCTCGTGCCCCATCATATTTTAAGGATCTTTGTGCAATTTATGTAATTTTGTCATGTGTGTACAGTGATATTACTTCCGTCCTAGCCGGCTCTGTGTATAGGCCATCACCACACTACCCACATGCTGGTGGGCGAGCCCAGACAAGTTTGCGTTAGTGATGCCACGTAATCACACATGTTAATGTATCATCAAGTGTTTCATTTTGTAATTCACAGTATCTTATCTTCAGGGGAAATCTTCAATCTACCCTAGCGGCTGTCAACTCTCTTCCCTTGTGAAGATTGTGTTTTGATACACAGTGGTGAGATCATCCATCTAGGCGTGTGCTAGAGTAATTGCGGGCTGGGAAGCACCCAAGCGGAGTTAGCTAGACACAACCGAGTGTATCATTAATTTCATGGCACCTTGATTTGTACAAACGGTATAAATAAAACAGGTATCACAATGAACAATTTTCTTTTATTTGTAGTGACAGTGTCGTAGCCACATGTGTTTCTTTTTCAAAGTGTTAAAATGTTTAGTAAAAGTTTAGTATTGCCAACGTGTTTGTAAATACGCTTAGGTGAGACGGACACACAGAACCCACAGCATTCCTGAGAACCCTGAGTCTCATCAGTGCGGTGATTGGGAAGCACCACTATCATCCATATCATCAGTAAGTAATTGTGTCATCGTTCGTCTTGTGTCTCATCCGATGGCGTCAGAGTAAAGTGTCAGTCGAATATATATTGCATGGTACGTAAATGTCAACTACGTTGCCAGTAATGGCACCATTGTAGAAGCCTGAGGGAGTCTGCAGTGTCTGTTGAAGTAGGGACGTCACACCTCCAGCACCTGAGTCTCCACACAGCCCACCCAAAAAGTAATTGCCTCCTTCGTACCATATATCAGCATGCGTTGATACTGGACAGCTGTTTGGAAACAAAGTTCTGCAGCTGTGTTGCCCACCTCAGTCAGCACTCCTCCATGGCACCACATTTGAGGTGCAAAAACAGCAGAAGCTGCAATGCCTCACACAGCAGCGTAGGCAACTCATTTGGTGTAGGGCTGAAGCCATCTTCCTTCTTAGTAAAGGGTGGGAGCAGGAATCAGCAGAGTTGGGTTATATTCTGTCTGGCCAATAGCAGGGCCAGACAGTCTCCCACTGAAGATAAGATCATTTGGCAGGATAAACTTCTTGTCTTTAAGCTGTAGTATTGGTAATTGTAAATCAACACAGAAGTGAAAGTAACAAAAAATTGTTTTATAATATACACTTTATTTGTTTTGCCAATCTAAAAAATGTACTTCAAGCGTGAAATGAGCCATATAAATATATGTTTGCCTTTTAAAATTTTTCTGCGTTATCATTATGAAGGCCCAAAAATAGGTAGTTATTTTGTTTTAGTACTCAGCGTAACTACTCTAGAAACTATTTTTTTCAGCTAAACAGAAGTTATGCATTTAATTAATTAAAGGTGTGTTAAACTGGCAGTGATTTTTATATCTTCTACAGCACTGTGTCATTTGATTATTGAAATACATAGCTATACAATATATTTGCCTTCCTGTTCTAATAATTGTGCAATGTTGCAGGTTTATAGAATTCTGAATTTTACTACACAGCTGCAACACAATTTTAATTTTAAATAACTCTGATCAAATTAAATTAGGCAGCAGCATATACCAGAAAAATTAAATTTAGATTATAAAGTTATTGAAACTTATGCTTCTCTCAAACTCCCTTTGTACCCATCTCCAAGCCAAACTGTGATTAACATACATGTTTCAACTCTGAAGTGCTAGTAAAGGGGGTTTCAAAGTCACAGGTTACCTGTTGCTCACCTGTATCGATCATAGGCGATGAAGGCATTGGTCGCCCCAGCCCCAATGCCAGACAGGGTGCCCATGACTGCAAAGATCTGGCAGCCAAGGAAGCCAGATGCAAATCCCGTTTTGAATGAGTTGTATATGAAGATAGGTGTCTTGAGCAGCATCATGAAGTCGCAGAGTGCCAAGTTTACCACGAACATGTTGGAAGGTGTCTGGAGTGTCTTTGCCCTGCCACACATACCACTGGATGTTAGACACTGACAATTTCCCAGACTCCTTTGTGACAGAGACTACACTGCAGCAGTATGATAAGGCTGAATCTGCAATGAACTAAAGTCATACAATAGCACAATTCATAATTTGCACATCAAGTGTTTTGGAGCACAGAGATATCACCTTTACCCTTTCTGTGCATAACCACAAACAAAAACCAAATAAAATTCCTTTATAGACAGCTGGCAAGATTCAGGACATGAGTCATTACGTTACGATCACCCCGACCCAGGAACATTTTTTGCTCAGAGGGTTTCACATAATGCACTGGCAGCATAGTATATATAGGATAGGTCCAGACACTCACTCTTAATAGTTTCTGTGGTGTCAGAATGAGAAAAGCAGCTGAGCTATCCGAGTTTGACAGAGGTCAGATTGTGATGGTACGGTACCATAGTACCAGCATCTCTGAAATGGCCTGTACTATTGGTTGCTCTTGTGCTGCTGTTGTGAGCACATATCAAAACAGGTGCAATGATGGAGAAACAATGACATGTTGTCCAGCCTTGTGTCAACCATGGTGTAATGATGCCAGAGGACAGCGGAGGCTGTCATACAATTTTTAGAGCAACCGCAGGGCCACAGTTTGAGAAATCGCACAGTACGACAGTAGTGACCAGGACAATGTTTCACATCACACAGTTCATCAAACATTGCTGCAGATGGGACTGCAGAGTCGAAGACCCACTTATACTCCCATGCTGACTGCAAGTCACTGACAGCAGTGCATAAGGTGGTCATAAAAGCATAGACTCTGGACTGTGGATGATAGGAAAATGGTTGGCTGGTTCATCACATCAACGGCTAAATGTCTGTACGTCAAATTCCATTAGAGGGTATGGCACCGGGCTCTACTGTTGGGCTGAGACAGGCTGGAGACGGAGGTGAGATGGTCAGGGCAATGCTTGCATGGAAAACATTGGGGCCCATTATTCTGGTTCATCAATCCTTGACAGCTGTCTGGTATCTGGACATTATTGGGGACCAAGTTCATTCGTTCATATGAACAGTGTTCCCTGCTGGCAACTATTTTTTTCCAACAGGACAATGTACCATGCCACATAGCCAGGATTGTGAAGGACTTGTTTGAATAACATGACACTGAAAATTTGCATCAATGCCCTGGCCTCCAAATAGCCCAGATATGTGTCCAACTGAACATTTGCCACTCTATTTGGAGAAGCGGGTTCGTACTACATCACCACCGCCCCGTGCTGTATGCTAACTGGAGGATCTACTGTTGCGCTTTTGGTATCAGATTCTCCAGGATACCTTCTGCCACCTTGTTGAATTGATGTTTCGGTGAGAGCCATGGTTCTGTGGACTAAACGTTGTCCTTAACTGTATTAGGAAGATGGTCGTAATATAATAGCTCATTGATGTACACTTCAGGGGTCCTTAGCAGTTGTCACTGCTATATGTACACATGGAAAGGAGGTTGCCCCAGTGATGGTTGTGCCCCTCTCTCTTCATGACTCAGTTTACGAGTACAAAGTTGGTTCAGAATCCACTGTTATTAGGAGGTCCTATTGTAGTTAGGTTTTCTCAACAACAGGAGCAGGTGGATAGTATCGTGCACAGTCACTTTGATATCGGTAGACTGTGGAAAGGATGATACACCACCCAGGTACACTTATACCAGGTAGTATCTAAGGAGCGACACCCTGCGACTTTCACAGTGCACCATGATAATCCTCTCTGCCTCAGTATTTTACATAAATTATTGCAAGACTGACTTAGAAAACAACATCCCCATACAGACACAAGGATAACCTTAGCATTCAAATTATTGACACAACCTACTCTACTGTTATTATTCCATCCAGTATCTGAACTTCGCTTTATACAGTATAACCTCAATGAGTTGTGTTTTTAGGGACCAAATAAAAAAAGCGATGCATGCAGACAAACAATGCATGTAGGCTAGGCACTAGAACTTGTTTCTAAAAGTTGAATAAAATTACAATAGAAGCCTAATGAACACCATTAGGTATGTATGAAGCAATTTCAGATGATAATATATGAAAAAATAAGACAAATTTCTGAAAATATTTCCAACAATTTGCAGCTACACTCCATCTTTCAGGAAGCTAACTTCAGTTTGGCCAGGAGAGTCAGGAGCGAAAAAAGTGTTGGTGACAAATTGAGAGGTGCAAAAAAAAAAAAAAAAAAAAAAGATTTGGTTTGAGAAAAGTCTGAATTTTTCTATGTTCCCACATTCTGTCTCCCCCCACTTCCTTACCCCCAACCTCTGCTGGCTATTAATGAATACAATTCTCTCCCCCTCTGTCAAGTTGAACAATTTTATGGCTTAGAATTAAAACCTCATATCTAAATTTTTTTGTGAAAATGTTTTTTATACCTTTGGTTGTAAAACCTAATATCTCACAATTTACAGCATTCCAAATGAATAAAAGTGAATTACTACTCTCTATTGGGAAAAGAGGAACCCTGTAAATCAGTAGCCCTATAGTTTTTCTCTCTTCAGTGAAATTTGCATTTTCTGACATACAAGGTTTCCATTCTAAGCTATCGAGATGCTTCTCTCACGTCAGGGTTGCATCTGAGCTTCAGCCTGTTTTGTAGAATGTAAGGGTGCTTGGGGCAAAAACTACATGCTCAATTGACTGAAATGATATAAGTTGAACCACTATTTCTCTGATGTTGCAATGTAGGAACTTTTAGAAGGATGGCAGCTGCAGAGAAAGTGTAGCTCAACTTCTCATTTTTACAAGCAGTGTGTGTGCATAGGGGTAGTTATTGTTCCAAGCAATTTTTTACAAGCAAGGGCTACCCCATCTCTCCCAACTATCCAGACAGAACATAGGTGGAGGGACAGTACGGGAAGCCTTACATTAAACTTTTTGTTTACGACAGCAAAGAAAAAGACAAAGATAGATGTGAAAGCAAGTTAGGTAGCTAAGTATAAAGATTCCAGTCAGGACTCTAAAAATTGATAGACCATGGAGAAATAAAACTTCAGAAAATGAATCACTGGAATCTTTTAACATTGTTTTTAAGGATAGTTTCTCTGGACTGAGCAAAATAAACATTAAATATGTAAACATGATAAAAATATAAATAATGCATAGAGGTTCAACGGCACTGATGTACACAACCATATTGCTAGCATGTTGCCTCTGAACGACTTTACTGATTTCATGAACATTATAATTCATTTTCGGATTGAATTTTTACACTGTGATTGCACTAAATGTATCCTGAACTTTAAATTCTCTATAATACAGTAACAGCTATGTATTGACCTGAAGCTGAATAGTACTATCAAATGACTGTCAGCCATAATGAAATAAATATAATTTTAAGGAGAAAGGAAAAAAAAGGAGGGGGGGGGGGGGGGGAGAGGAGAAGCATGTAAAACATGAAACACAAACAAATTCAAATATTTTCCTACAAAAATACTTTGGTCTTAAGAAAACGGAACAAAAAAAGGGGATACAAAATTAGCAAAATGTAATAAGGCAGATGCATTAGATATAGTAACCACTCACGAGCTGAATATCCACATGACAAGTCCATTGCCCAGCAGAGCAAAGATGGTGAGGAAGATGTAGAGCAGTCCGAGGGCGTAGTGGTAGAAAGGGTCGGGCTCGGGGAATGACAGCCAGTGTTCCGGGATGTGCACCAACTCCTCCGCCGGAACATTCCAGCCCAGCATCAGTGGCGCTACCCTGCAACACAGCACTTGGTTTTCTTCGCTCCTGCGTGTGCACAAATATCCCAGGTATGTCAGCCTACTGGCTGGCTGCTTTTGCAGAAAAATTGTGATGGGAAATGTGTATACACGGAAGAAAAATGTGTTACCAAAATAGATTTTAGCTGAAAATCATGTTACTCATTTTCATAATTTAGAACAGGAATTCACATGTTCTGAATGACAGCATTTTTGCAATGTTAGCGTAAATAACTACTGAGAAGCATTAAATAGATTGAATGGGTCTGGGTGTTCTGTACATAAGTTTTTAAAAATTTACATTTTTCACAGCTGTGTGGTTATACTGTGTGAATTTGACATCTTACTTAAATGAACTATGGAGTAAAAGTAACCAACACGAGAGTAATGCTTCCTTAAAAAACATAAAATTGACAAAATTATTGAAAAATCTATTGCGCAAGAGCCATAGTTGCTTAGTAGCAGTACAAACGTTGCAAAAATTTACAATTCAAAATGTACCTACTTCAAAATGTAAAACATAACTGAAATTACAGGGCATATAAGAATATCTGCATCACTGTAAGTTTCTTTATCAGTTTTGAAAAGCATCAAAATACTGCCATAACTTCTTTTCAGTTCCTAAAAAAATCTCAACGTATGCCCTTGTGAATTTGCCAGTATCATCCCACGTATACAAGTTCCTTACTTGCAAGTTCTTCAAAGATATCTTCTGATGTCTACATTTCACAGTCTGATGGTGTACACCCACAAGTTTATGAATGCATGTTATCCCACCATATACACTTCACAAATCCAAATAAGTGTGTTGTTGGTAGGTATTGTTTAGGTACATTGTATTACCCTCCTTGTAGTGAAAGTTAATCAAATGCTTATCTAGTATTGTTATGAAGCTACAGAATTATCATTAAATCATTCAATCAATGAGACTACAGCAAATACTGTAAATGCAAGACACACACCTATACACATCAAATAATGTTACGAAACACGTTCTGGAGCCTGTCCCAATAAATCCTTGCCACACAAGACTGACTGTTGACCCGTAGTTCTGTCAGCGTGTGTTGATGCATAACATAAGCAGTGAACTAGAAGGTATACTCATAAGAAACAGGTAGGAAGAGTAAGTTTGCATAATCTAGAGGGGCAACAACCTCTAAAAAGAATTATCCTTCCGGTGTACACTTCCTTCAAAAATGCCATGATAGTGTGTATACTCATTTTTGAGACTATAAGCTACTTTGGACATTCTATTTGACATTCCTGTGCGGCTATCTATGCATCCAGCAATTGTGGTACTATCAACTGGAAGTAGTTCGTAGCAGCAACAACATGGCGAACTGGAAAATTGGACTATGGTGCATGCACACAGCCATTCTGTTGTGTATGCATTGTGGGACTAGCCGGCTAAAACCAAGTTCTTTCCTATTCATTGCCTGTAAGTGTGGTAAGAAATTCCTGCACCAACAACAAATAGTGCTTGTCATTCATTATATAAAAGTGCATCAGACAATGATAGATAGTGACTGAAAGTGAAAACATCCCTCATGTATGAGACAATGAAACTCTTGGCAAAGCATAACTTAGAATAAGATTTTTATAACTTACAAAGGGTTTAAGAAAAGGGCATGGTCATGATTTGAAACCTATGTGATAGCAAACAAAAGTAGAGGTTGTTTTAAAACACTCCCATATTTGATTTGCCAGTCAGGCAAAGCCAGGGTGCGAATTAAACTTTTTGCCGAGAAAGGAGGGGAGAAGGGATGAAACTTTCGGAGATTTGGCACAAACATTATGATATAACATATAGTTGAAAGTTAAAATAACATGCATATAATTCCTAAAGATTTAAGTTTTTTATAAGTTGTATAACCTAAAGTAATAATACTGGGGATATATTAGCTTAAAATATTCAAAACCAGTAAAAATCCAATGAGTTTAAGTTACCCAACAATGACAACTGGACAAACATATCCAGGATACATAAAATTTTAAAGTAAACCCATTATGTTATATAAATTGTTTATCATGCATTATTAATTTTCATTCAAAGAGGGGAATACTTTCTTTGGCAGGGATAATTTGTCTTTAAAGAGATAGTAAAAAATTTTTTTTATGAAAGGGGGAGTTCCCTGGCATTCTCCTTATTGATTCTCACACTTGGCAAGGCCATCACTCACATCCTTGGCAAATTTGTTGTAAAATATGCTCTAAACCACAATACAGTGACATGGAAAAAACTAGCATTCCACTTTGTCTTGAAAAAATTTGAATAGTAATGAATCATGTGAATATGCAGGGTAGAGAAGTCTAGAAATGTTGAAAACGCTTGTGGGAAACCAGAGCTTTACGCAGGTGAGTGCCAACTTAGTGGAAACTGGCTCCTGTGCACTCAGGAAGTGTAGTACATGGGACTGGAATGTCTTCACTGTACTGTTGTGCATTCAATGACCCTTATATCACAGCAGTGAACAACTACCATACATGACGGCTTCCCAGACCATAACGCAGGTGCAGATTTAAGGCGATGCGAACGGTTCCACTGCACAGGGTGCCGAATAAAAAGGAGCGTTAAAATGTGAGTTCAAATTACAAAACTACATATTATTTTAATGAACATAACATATGTAGTTGTGCGAAATGAAAAATGTGTAGCAAATTTAATGGTGGTATTTCCAGAAACTTGTCTTGTGAAACAGACTATATTGTCATGGTCGGGTAAATCTAGAAAACAACTACTATAGTGCTAGTGTCTAACAGCTGGGCGAGACACATGGCCAGCAAGAGCTTCCGTTGCCGTCCACATGGGGGAGCTAAATCCTGAGCAGCAAACACGCTTGCATTCCCTCTGTTATTCTGATATACAGTAACCAGAGCTATAAGTAGTGTCATGGATGAAATGCTTCACGTCACCACTGCCGTAGGAACTGAACTCTTAGAGGCAAGTCTGTTTAATTTCTATTGGTTTGTTTTGCTTGTTGAGGAAATAAAATTTAAACACTTAAGTGCCAGGTCATTTGAATATTTAAAATAGAAACATTGGTTAAACACAACACCAATGTACTATGCACACATGCGAATGTGCACACGTGTGCACACACATTACAATTATTTGTAAATGAAACCTAAGTTTGTTTTATGTTTTAAATACGTAATCATAATATGTTAATTTTTGTTGTATCTGTTTAGTCTTAGGGTTTGACTGCCTGAATCAAAAAAGAAAAATCTTTTTCCTTTTATTTTCATTTTAAAAATTAATATTTGTTATTTAGATACTTTTGTGACTGATTTATATTATATTTCAGCATAACTCAGCAAGTAATGGAAATTGTAATGTAAAGTACGACTGTACTATTGCTGATTTAACTTTATGCTGAATAAGAAATAGCACATAAATTAATGTTAATGAACTCAGAATAAAGTAAAGTTTTATTTTTCTGGGCAGTGTAAGTTGGCCCTGTACTATTTGTTTGGTGGTCGTGTGCTTGTTATTAATCGACAGTAACATAATAAATACTGATTATGATATTGCTGGCACTGAGTAGCATGAGACATCTGTTACAACTAACAAATTGCATCACAGGTTTTGTTATGTCCCACCAAAGAAAAATTTGGCACAAATGTTGCGCGTGCATATCAATTTTCTTTTTTCCACAATCCTGTTTGGCTATGGGTTCTTTTCGGGGGGGGGGGGGGGGGGGAGGCAACAATTGAAATTTCCAGAGGGTCTGAGGGCTGCAGATTGTAGTCGCTATAAATAATAATTACTACAGTGCTTCTACACAGAATGTAATTTTATAGTATCGACTGTATGATTTTGCCTAAAGCATGTATATGTAGAAAATGAAGTAACTGCCACAATACAGGCATTTTGTAAAAAAAATCTGCATTTATTTTAATAGATCAGAGTTTTAAGTTATTAGTGTGGTAAATATGCATCTAGCACACATAGCATTTGGACCTTCCTTTCATTTTGAATTAAATGTTAAAAATATGTTTTTAATGTTCATGATTTGGCAAAGTGATATTACTTTCATAGGCTGTTCACAGTAAATTAAGCTCTTTCAAAATGTTAACATTGGGTTTGAAAAGTAAAGCTCATAGCAGTGTTCATATTTATATGAGGCGGAATCATACCAATTAGCTGAAAATATTAATTACCAGGGCTTTAGAAATGCTCACCTCACTATGAATGGCCTATATGTTTACAAAGTATACATTGAATTTATGTAGTTCGTTAATGTTTTCAGACATTTAGCACCTGATATTGTGGACTGTCAAAATGGAGCCTAAGATGAAACTTTCAGGGGCTGAAAACAAGAATAGGAAAGCAGAAAGATATGCTGAAGAGAACAAAAGCTTAAGGGAATTTCTCAAGCATGAAAATGACAATTATGTTTACCTGCTGAAGCTGTAGAAAGTGGTGAAGCTAATACACCAAACCAACAAATTACCCACTAAGGGGAACGTTGTACATCTAGAGGTGTTACTATTAGTGATTGTGTAGCATCTGACCTTACCGTCATTGAAAACATATGCAAAGAAAAAGATACAGTTATGTTTATTGGGATTCGGAAAACAAGGAAGAGGAGGATGAGAATGAAAAAGTACAGAAGGGAGAAGAACACACAGAAAGATGGAGAATATCAGAAATGGGAAGCAATGAATTCCAGACAACCACAAGTGCCAAAGACAAAGAAGAAGATGTCACAATATATCAGATGAGGATAATGAAAAAATACCCCATTCAAGCATCCGAAGCTACCAGAATTTAGTGGTCCATTGCATTGGCCAAATCCTTTTAATGAGTCTATCAGGTATCAACTTATTTTTCTGGACTGACAGAAATTCCAGAAATCAATGTCCCTGTGATTCAAGCCAACATTTTTCTCTGCATTATTTTATTAGGAAATTGGAAAACAGAGAGGAAGTTAAAAGTCATTAGATAATTTACTCTATTGCTTCAGACAGCATTTTCTGCTTTTGTTGCAAACTGTTTTGTAAGAATATCACATCTCAGCTGGCCTCAGGTAGATATAGAGATTGCAGGCACTTAAGAGGTGTGACAGAAAGAGCATGTATGGTCACCAGGGCACTTAAAATTCTTCTTGTGATTGGGCAGAAGGAGAAAGAAAGCTAGAGACTGAAAAGACAATTGATGCATCCCACCAACAGCAAGTCACTGGAAATGTGTTTTAGAGAGATTAATAATGGCCATAACTTTGTTTCTGGCCAAATAAAACTTTACAAAAAGCTTCAGACCATTATGCCAGCATGGTGATCCAAAACAAGTACTCAACACAGCCATTTCAGAGGTAAAGAAAGCTCGATATTTTTCTATTATTGTAGAAAGTACCCCTGAGTAGTGGCGAAGGGTGGATTCCAAAGTCGGGGAACCAAGTTGGTAAAAGAAAAAATTTGTGAGTTAACATCATCCAAAATCTCAACTTGTTAATTCATTGTCTTTTTTGGCAGATATGCTATTTTATCTCTTGGCTTTAATATTATTTGTATCACATGCAAAAACAATTTTAGTTTCTTAGTTACAAATTTATTTTGGTAGGCTTTGCATTATAATAGCACTGACCAAAGAGCTATAAAATTACCAAACATGATAGCTGCATAATTAAAAATGGTGGCACTGCCCAAAACGATTGGCAGGTTTCGTGCTTCAAAAACTTTATAGCTGGATTTACAGACACTCCAGTCATATATTATTTGCAATGGATATAGTCAACTGAAGCATAAGCATATACAACCCCTTATATGGATGCAATGTTAAATTTATCAGGAAATTTTTGTATCCGTTCATAATGCTTAAAATTTAAAATTTAACCAAGAAAAAAAAAAATCAAATATTAACACTAAGTAATTATACAGAATTCTTATGTCTCCTATGTTATTTGATTTAGAACATACAAAATTAGAATAAGTCTTATTACACACACTGTAAAAATCTTAACAATAGACATGAACAAATTTTTCAATCAAAGTAAATAAATAATGACTTGCCAGCCTTCTTCAGTTTGTTGACATGATTATTTGTAAGTCAATTCTAATTGCCTTGTTTTAAGTACAAAAATGTAAACATCACTGTAACAGAACTTCTTTTGTTTCAAAGTAAGTAAGAATTTTTTTTTTTTTTACTGAAAGTAGTCTAAGATTTGATAGTCTGTCTTATTTCTGAGAGTTTCTAATGTAAGTCTTGATTCTCTTCAGTGAAGAAAAAGAGCGCTCAACAGATGCACTTGCTGCCGGGATGGTAGCTATTAAAGAGCCCAATTTGTATGGCTCAGGAAAGCCATCTACATTCAAATCTGATTTTTCCAGCAATTCCATTATCTCGAATAATGATTTTGACCTGAACTCTGACAAATTACATTTTGCAACTAGTTCGCTCCTAAGACGAGGTATATCAAAGTAATTGCCATAAGAAGATTTTAATGATGCAAAAGCCTCATCTGGGAAAGTTTTAGCATTTTCTTAATTTTTGTTTGGGTCCATGAGAGCAAGAAACTTTAAGTTCTCCAGTGAACTGAATCTAGTAAAAAGCTGCATCAAAATGTTGACAATTATTTCAAAATACAACTTTCTGTAGCTACATTCTGGATTCATTTCCTCTGATTTACTTTGTTTTTTAGTGGGAGGTTCTTCCTGAAATACAGACCAAATTATATGAAATGAGTCTCGTATTTGCAATAATATTTTCTGCCTCCTTCAATTTTTGGATGCAATAGGTAATGTTGAAAGTCTTTGTTTGAATGATCTGAAATAATGAATCTGCAATTGAAAATATATCGGAAAAAACATGTAACAGGAAGTTAAAATTGAACTCTTTCAGTGCAGCTAGAAAACCATGTGCTGAAATGTATATTTCATTGTCTCATTCATCAGGATTTTCTGTTATGCTGTCAAAAAGATTGATTAAAGCTTTTTTGTTTTCGAAAACAGCGTGGACCAAACGGGAACTGTAATTCCACCTTGTTGGGCAGACTTTAGGAAAACGTTTACACATAAATTTGTCTAACGCATGAGTGTGCTTCGAAGAGTGGGAAAAAAATGAGGTAAATCCACTTAATGTTTAAAAAATATCTTGCAATCTCTAATATTGTTGAGTGACTGCGAAAGTACAAGATTGAGTCTATGAATATAGCACTGCTCTACTTTTCTCTTACTCTCTTCTGTAGCCCACTCAGATGACCAGACATAACAGCAGCTCCATCATATGTCTGGGACACCAGTTTGTCGCCACAGGCGTACTCGCCTACTAATTTGAAAACATGATCTGCCAATGATTCTGCCAATCTGTTGGTACTTTCGTCAGTAAAACAGAGAAATCTTTCTTCGATGCTTCCTTCACTTGCCCCATACCGCAGCACAGAAGAAAAGTGTGACACATTCGCAATATCTGTCATTTCATCTATGATTAAAGCCACAAAAGGAGTCAACCTAATTTGAGCTATAATTTCTATCATGATCAACTTGGCAACACTTTCTATAGTGTAATTTTGTATATTACTGGACAAACCTGTAAAAACTTTGGAGGTTTCCAAATGAGAGGACAGCACTGAATCGTAGCTACTCAACAGATTCACTAATTCCACATAATTACCCTGGTTCGAAGGCCCCTCTCTTTCATTGTAGCCCTGGAAAGCAAGTTCTTGTCGCCTCAGAAAAACTGTCACATCTATAAGACGTTTCAAAACTTCCCGGTTTCTGTCTAAAGTTTCATTGTGTTTTTGAACATTGGCACGAAGCTCCTCATTTAAGTCCAAATCTCTGATGTGAACATTAAGCATGACCAACAAAATAATTTTAACTTTTGTTTACATCCTGTAAGCCATTTGTGGGAGCTGTAAAAATTTAATTAAAAATGTCTTTTGCACTGCACACCACTTGATTTCGCATTTGTCGCAATACACATGTCTGGAGTCGGCCTACCATGTAAGATTAAATCTGTTTTTGTTCGAAAGTCTTACCACCGAGCTTCTCGATGCCACCCCTTCTTCTTCCAGTGCCCCTTCTGAGGTCCCCTCCATCGCTGCCACCCCTTCTTCTTCCCGCGCCCCTCTTAAGGTCCCCTCCATTGCTGCCACCCCTTCTTCTTCCCGTACCCCTCCTGACTTAGGTCCCCTCCATCACGTCTGCCCAAAACGCCCACAGAAGACACTCTTGGTTCCCTTGGCCAGCCAACAATGCATAACTCGCCTGTCTACATTTTACAATAATTTACCTTTGTCCTCTGTCACCAAAAGACTTTGAAGGGGGCTAAACAGCGGCTAAAAATAATGTGGGGGAAGGGGGAGACAGTGGCAGGAAATGGCACAGAGCAAGCCGGAAGGGATATAAGCCAATGCCAAGCAGCAAAGCTGCAGAGAGAAAATTAATAGAAGTACAATCGCAATAGAAATTGAATGGTATCATTATATACTAAAAGACTCACAATATTTGTTTGGTCTATCAGAGTAGGGAACCAAGGGTTCCCTTGGTTCCATGGAATATTCATTCCTGCCCCTAAGATCAGTCTCTCTGAAAAAATATCAATCGTTTTAAGGTTTGTTGATATTTCAACACACATGATTTAGGTAAAGGAACATTTCATTGGCTTGAAAGAGGTTGTGTGTACCACCGACGAAGACCTTTTGCAGCTAATGGTTGATACTTTGGCAGAGCATGACCTCATGTTGGAGGATATGCATGGAAAAGGCTATGACATTGCAGTGAATATGAAAGGGGTGCATTTGTCCCGTGTGGCTGGCACTCATTAGGTAGTTTCTGACATAGCATCAGAAACAAGAGTAAGGATTAGACTGTTTGGATTGGAGTTCTCAATAGAGTTTACATTCTGTTTGTTGCTTCTGTTTGGAGCGTTCTGCGAAAGTATGTTTCAAAGTTCACTGTAATATCACTCAGTGAAACAAGGCGAGAAATTTGCATCAGCAGTGTTAGAGCTGTCAGATTTCAGCCAAAAGAAATTTATGAAGCTTTGGAAGAAATTTCAGAAACGACTGCCGGTGATCCTGGTTTGCTCCATGAAGCCTTGTCTGGTTTAACTGATTTTAGATTTTTAATTTCTCATCTCGCTCCGTGTCTGGTATGATATCCTCTTTAGGATACAGTATTGTAAGGCAGAATTAAGAAGAGATGGCACAAATTTTGGAAACTAAAGTGGTATTCATAGAGAACAGGTGAGTTGTAAGAAAGAAGAAAATGTTTGAATATGAGGTGCATGATGAGCGAACACGACAAACTGCAGAAGAGATATTTCTGAGAGATTTTTTTACTCAACTCTAGATAAAGTCCTAGCTTCATTTAAAAGAACACTTTCATCTCTTTAGTGATCATAAACTTGTGTGGGTATTTATCTACAATCTAGAAAATCTACCTCTAGCCAAAGAACATTTGTTCGCTCACTGTAGAAATCTTCATGAAGCTCAGCAGACAGTGAAAATGCTGACACAAACCAAACAGAGTTGGAGGATGATTGTTACACCTGAAGTTTACCATTCCTTTAGAACAAGGATCACCTATGCAGTTTTTTAGTTCATAAACGACAACAATCTTTATGATAGCTCCCCCTATGTGTGGATCACTGTGAAAATTCTTTTGACAATCCCTATAACAGTGACTAGCGCCGAAAGGAGCTTTTCAAAATTGAAACTAATGAAGACATACTTGCGATCAATGATGCTAGATGAACAGCTGTCATCTCTAGCTATTCTTTCAATAGAAAGTTCCATTGCATGCACATTAAACTTTACACAGTTTGTTCAAAAATTTGCTGAGGCTCAGGCTTGCAAGGTAGCATTCTATTGAGATATTAAAATATTAAATTTATTGTTAATTATATCTGTATAATGTCATGTATGTAAATAGCTTCAGTTCAGGGTTTGACACATCTGTTAATATTGTTTTTGTAAGTAGAATTTATGTCACTCCTAAATAAAAAAAAAATTTGTTCAAAAATTGTTGGATAGCAGGTTTTAATGCCTCTTTTTATTCGTTACATGAAATGAATGTGACATTTGTGTTTTAATACGAGAAAAAAAATCCTAGGTCACCAAAAATAAATAAGATAAAAACCAATATCTGAAGAAAAGATAAAATCAGTAAATTTGGTACAATTTCTATTTTATTCATATTACTAGTTATTTCCAGTAGTAAAAGATGAACTTAAAATTTCATAAATTAACATTTTGAAAAATAGCCAGAATAGTGTCCTTGCTTGGTAATATTTGATGTCACCTTCGCCCATTTTTACATTAAGAAGAATAAATAAGGGGTAAGGTGAGGCAGGAATTGTAGCATTCATCTGCAGTTCTAAATATTCTGGCTACATAATCATTTGTTCCCAAGGAAAAAGTAATTTTTCACTAACTACAACACAGTGCTCTTTGCTGACACCACTGCAAAGGCAACAATGTAAAGGTGAAAACAAATATCTGAATTACAGATTGGCCAATGATAAGCACTCTGAAAGGCATGTGGTAGATATATGGTACTCTAGTGAAGCTGTTACATATTACTATTTGATGGACATGAAAGTTGCTGGCTCTGTTTGTGCCTGTCTGATAATCAGTCTTCGCTCCTAGTGGTCTGTCCAGGTCATCCAGAACCATTCGCCAGGTGTGGGTTACCTTCACATGTCCATTATTCTCAACACAATTTGGCTGTGAAATCTGAATGACCCAAATGACAAGCAATGTGGCACATCATCCACCCTGTCTCTCATAGTCCTTTCATCTAGTTGGTTTCAAACTCCATGCAGCTGTCTGACGCATCTTCTATGGACCTATCATTATTTTAATAATCACACCTGACAAATACCATGCATATAACACCACACATTCTGTTCCGAAAACTTTTTGTACATGCCACATGATGAGCAATAACAGTGCCCTTGAAAGAGACATGTGCATGTGCTGTCACATACAGTGTTACCTTTTTGCATAACTTCCATATATGTATGTGCCTGTTTACCAACTTCCGCGATTACCGAATGACCAAATGACTTCTACAGAATGTGTATGGCAATGAGTGCACAACTATTAATAATATAAAACTGATAGTTTGATTAATTTTCCTGATAAACTCACTAAACTGCATGGTTGAAAGTTTCTGGTACTTATTAACACTTCTTTATCACATGTTACATGTAAAAACATATCTATGTAAAATGTCTAAGTTGCAAATTTATGGTTGACAGTTTGATGTCTCCTTTATACCCATGTACCTGATTTAGCAATGCACAATATTTTTCTGATTATAACTGAGTATCTTCTGCTACTGTATTGAAAAAGAATTAAAATACTACAGTGTAGTTCTCAAAGTCCATAACTTAGCTTTTTTACAAAAATACTTTTTTTTCCTCTATACTATTAATCTGTACAAAAGCATCCATGTTTAGCACTCATATTAATCTAAAATTATTTTATATTGGATCATGCAAGATGGTTGCTCTTTGCTAGGAAAGTACACGAGTAATAACGTAACAGACAGGTAAAGGAACTTCTTGTCATGTGTTGTGTAGAAGGAACTCACCTGGCCTCGGGTCGCCACACGCTGGAGTTCCAATAGTCATGGGCTCGGAGCTCCATCTTGGACACTGAGTAGTCCTGTGCAGAATGCTGTCTATTTGTACCTGAAGCAGAACTGACCAGGTTAGCTGCTAACCAATCTTGTTAGGGATTAGCAGTGGGGTGTTATCCCAAGTGAAGCCCTTCAAGTGCTGCAGAGTCAACAGATGTGTTTTCACAGGGTTTAGCCACTGATCTCATAAAGTACGCTGGATCCTGATATAACACTTCCATTTCTTCACATTATACAGAACTTGACCATTTACAATCTACTTTTCATTTTACTAGTGCACAAGTACCATCATGATATGTGCAGACTGTTGTCAAAACTATTAGGTTGAGTACCAATTAGAATGTAGATTTTTCTGTATATTTTTAATTTGGTTGAAATAAAAACATCCATGATTTTTAAAAATCTTTTTTACAACTTTGTGTGTGTGTGTGTGTGTGTGAGAGAGTGTGTGTGTGTGTGTGTGTGTGCGCGTGTGTGTGTGTGTGTGTGTGTGTGTGAGAGAGAGAGAGTGTGTGTGTGTGTGTGCGTGTGCGTGTGTGCGCGTGCGCACGTGTGTGTGTGTGTGTATATATATATATTTGTTTTCGATTAGAACATGGGTTAGATGTAAGAAATAATGGAAGGTCAATGAAACAGTATTGCTTGTTCAATGTATATCAATGACAATGTAGATATGAGAAAAACTTTTTGTAGCAGAATTTAAGAATACGAGTGTTTAAGCCAATGCAATGGATCGAAACACAAAAAAATATAAAATATTGGAAAATCAATTTTATTTAACAGGTACCTACTTGCATAAGGGCATGTATGCACTCATGTGGCGAGAACAGAATTAGCAGCTGATTGCTTAACCAGAAGGCTGGAAAGTAGGGGCTCAATGCAAATACAGTAGGACAATGATTACATGCATATGGTTGTGCAAGTAGGTATCTGGTATATTGAAACAATAACACAATATCATATGAAGGATTTTATTTTCAATTTTGATTTTAAAAAATTGTTGCTGAAAATATAAGCGAAACAAAAATTTTTACATTCAACAAATATTTAAGTACGCCTAATAATCAAATGTTCATTTAGTCAAATAAAAATGAAAAGTTTGTTTGTGTTTCCAATTGTTTGGGTCCTATTATATTACTAAAATAGCTATAAAAATTAAACTTAAAATGCTGGCAAAGTCTATTTTTTAAGTTTTTTAAAAGAATTTACTACAACATTGATGGAATCTGAATCGAGTTTTCTTTTCATGTGCCTTCAGGAAAATATTTTTCAACTATTGTTATACTTATAACCCCCATGGTACCAGTACCATAAAAGTGTGAGTGAAGAGATTTGGGCAGCTCTTAACAGCAAGGTCTTAAAAGCCGACAGTACCATAAAAATTTGATTTCACATTTTAAATAGAATTTAGATGATTATGAGTCAATACCTAAGTGTTTGGTTATGTACATAATGAATACTTGGTAAAAATATTTAGATGTTTGTTAAACATTTTTGAATTTGAGCTCTCATTACATTATTTCTAATTTTTATTATAGTTTCACAAAATTCATTAACATAAACAACCAATAGTAGAAATAAAAATGGTTATTATTTTAGTCACACCACTTTCATAACTGTTTGATAATATTTTGTTGTCCATAACAAAAAATGTTTGATTTTTACACAAGTAATTAAGTTTCTTTAGACATCTATGTGCTCTTATATATTAATCACCGGTCAACACTAACAAGTGAGATAGCCTGTGCACATACAGTTGATGTTTGTAGCACCAACAACTATCAGTGTCAGCATGACATGAGATTAACAATGTTGACTGGGGCATGATTATTGGTGCCTAAATGTTTGTCATCATAAAGGTAAGAATTCATGCAAATTCCAGATATCCCATGCAATATAAATGCAATGATGTAGTGGTGAAATGTTTATATGACTAAGTTACAGTACGTCACCACATTAGTTGCAGCTCATGGGTTTCAGCGCATGTAAGGCTGCACAGTGATACTGAATATTTGAGTGTGGGAGGGAGAGTGAGTTTAGTGAACTACATAATTTATTTGTTTTTATTTTTAAGTGTGTGTGTGTGTACGTGCATGTGTTGTTGGATTTCATGTAACAAAAAAGGAAATAAAAAATATATTTATGAGAACACAGCTTTAACGAATGTTTAACGAAAACCTAAATTGTCATTATTGTCAACTAAATACTTGCACATTATCAACTGAAGTCAATTTATTGTGAAATCCAACTTGCCTAGTGTCGTTAATGGCCTTACAGTATAACAATATGCTCCTGAATATTTCCTTAAAGTACATGTAAATAATAGACATGAATAGACTGCATAAAAAAGGAATAATTGTTGTAACAAAATTCCTCAACATAATAGTTTTTGCCAACATTTCAAGTCGAGTTTCAAGTAATTATTTCAGTAACCTTTGAGTAATAAACATAAACAAATGGATAAACAAAAATTTTCATTGTTATTCACCTAAATGAGCATTTTACAAGCACTAAATATTCAGTGAATTTCAAATTTCCATTTTGCTTAGATTTTCATAAGTACTTAGGATTATTCACAAATGATGATGCATGAATAAATCAACCTTATTTTTGTATCATCCTTTAGGAATAATCCTGTATTAAATTTTTTCATCACAAAAAATTTAATACAGGATTATTTTAACACAGTAATTCAATTTCTCATCCTCAAATTTATGCTGTACTGAAAACATATTCCCGCCGTTATATTTTGTGACTTTTAAACCACAGATATTTGCAACATTACAAATAAGAAAATTAATTAAATAAGTTAAAGGTATTTTTAACACACTTTTCATAAAAGCAAAATAGAGCATTAAGAGAGCATTTTTTGATTCATATATACACCGCCATTAGTACTTATCATACACATCACAATTAAATTTTCTTTGATTTCTCTGCTGCCTACTGGATGAAGGCTAATTAATTATTAAGCCATTTGTTTTTTATTTAATTTCTCCTCTAGTGATAACTGAAAAAAGAAATAGTTTGTAAACCCATCACTTTTATTCTGTTCATGTTAAATTTAATTCAAATATAGTGAAAGTAGTAGCGTAGCTACAAACCTCTATGCTGCACTTCACACCTGAAGTTATCACCAGTTTGCCGACAGGTGGCTTGGTCGCCCCACAACAACCTGTAGGGCTGTAAGCCAAGCCCACGGCTTCTCCATTCCGCGTCCCTGTCACCGGCGTGCCCATGCGCTAGTGAGCCCAGCCACGCCGCCCAGTCAGCGCTCTTACAAGCTACATAAAAACACATTGCTCAGTCGAGGGGATCGGCCTACAATCATTGGCAAAGTAGAAAGCTTGAAGCAATCATAATACAGTTTATTTTTAATTGAGAGCAGTTGCGACTTTAAAAACTGTGTTACTGTAATTCACAAATAAATAAGGGGGTTGGGGGGGGCTGCAGCCTTGCAGCCCTATAGTACGAACAGCCATTGCACCCCATACCATACCTGTTTTAAGCAGTTTTCGGGACTGTCAAAGCCTTCAATGTGCAACAAAGTCATTGTAAACTATGGCGGAAAGATTTTGTCATTTGAAGTGGTGTAAAAGCTGCTTTTACATTATGCTGAATGTATTTCCTACAAGACCTTGCATGAGAAATCTCATAAGAGAATATCAGGAATATCCCATGCAAAACATGTCCACAGATCAAACTTGCAGCAAAATACCTCGTTGCATGAGGAAAGTTGATAACTCAGAACATCATAACTAGCCACCATTGTACTAATTAAAGCTCATGAACACAAGCTGTTTTATAGCACTAGCAGTTAAACAGAACATAACTTTTCTTGGACTCATCCAACAATCTCATAACACTATCTGAACTCCACTCCATTCCTGAAACAAAATTTTCTAGAGTTTTTCACCACCAATATTTTTACCAGATTCCTTTTCGCACAGCTATATTCTCTGCTCTTTCTCCACATCTTTGGTTGATGTATACGTGGTCACATGAATAGTAGAGAATGACCAATAGACTCACTCATTTCGTACAAAACTCTCCTGAAAATAGGACATGCTATATCTTCATTTTCCATATAAGATCTGCCTTGTATTGGTCTTGCAGGTATCTGGTGTTGTGTAGAAACTGCCTAAGTAACTGCATGATTCCCTGAGAGGCGGTTGCACTTGGATTTAAAAGACAAGCTTCATCTGATACATTAAAAATCACTGCACAGAATGCTGCTCATTGCTGTTGGGCTCTTTACATGTTGTGGTGATCCAGTGATGGGCATGTGTAACAGGCTTATATTTTACCATCTGCAAAGTCCAAAAGATCCTTTATAATGATCTTGGTCAACTGGTTTTGGCATCAGGATGCACAAATGCCAAAGCCTGTCTAACTGAGTGATAGCTTACAATTTAATGTTAGTGGTATGGGTGCAGTAAGATTATTTAGGTAGTTTAAATGGATGGTACCCTTCGACAAACATAAGATAAAAATTTAAAAGAAATTGTACATGACAAAAAAAAAACCACAGAGCAAGGCAACAAAGAAGTAAACAGTGGTAGCAGTGGCGGCGGCAGCAGCCTTGAACAATTACAGCATGGCACACAGCAAAGCAGGCCACATGTGTTGATTCTTGATGTGACTCTTGCTGCACTGAATTGAGCTCAAGTCGTAGACATTGGAGGTTTTGTTCGCAACACAAATTACAACGAACTAAGAATTTAATCTTTTGTTTTTATGCGTGTTTGTGAGTTTCATATTCTGCAATGCCTAGTTTTTGCAAATTCCCAACACAATTATCAGTATTGCTGGCAGTTGGACTAGTGCTAAGAATAGGGAAGAAGAGTGAGTGAGTGAATGAGTGAAGAGATTTGGACGGCTCTTGACATTGAGGTCTTGAGAGCCGATGAGGGTGATTGATATGAGTTGGAGCAGCAATGGAATGAAAGGGCAGGAGAAAGGGGAGATCCCCGAGAAAACCCGCCGACCAATGGCATCGTCCGGCATGATTCCCACATGCAAAAATCCGGAGTGACCTGGCTGGGGATTGAACCTGGATCACCTTGGTGGGAGACGAGAAGGCTAACTGCGCGCCCACTGTGGCCCCCAGGGAAGAAGAAAAATAAAGTGAAATGGAAGTGGTGCGAAGTGGTTATGCAAGAAGCAGACAATTGGTATTAAAAATTTATTTAAGTGGAGTGGAGAGATTTGGGGGGCTCTTAACATCGAGGTCTTGAGAACTGATGAGGGTGAAGCGAGGTGAGTACGGAGAAGTGCCAGAATGCAAGGATGGGGGAAATGGGAGATCTCCGAAAAAACAAGTCGACCGGCGGCATTGTCTGGCACGATTCCCACATGCAAAAATCCAACAGCAACCTCGCCAGGAATCGAACCCAGTTCATCTAGGTGGGAGGTGAATAGTCTAACCACCTTAAAATATTTGTGGACTGGTCCTTTCATATAGCTTAAACATATATCCCGACCTGAAAAAAAAAGTTTTTGAAGTGTGTAGGAGAAATTGCATTCAATCAAACTTTATAAATTCACTCAAATCATTGCCTGATGTGATGTGTCATTATTACTTTCTTGTGCTGTCTGAGGATACATGTGGATAGGAGGAAGCATTACTTGAGGAACCACCATTTGTTACACTGCGTTGTAACTTCACTGGTTGTTGCACTGTTGAAAAGGTGGCGTGTTTGTTTACCAACCCAAACAAAAGGGACAACGATTCACCCAACTTGCCATAATACATAGCATCACTAACAATCACTTCAAAAATTATTCTTTGGTCCAGTTTCAGATTTTGAAGGTCTGTAGCACACTTTTTTCCTGCAATGTCACATTAATTTTCTTGGTTATCCAGAGACGAGCAGCAAAAATTTTTCAAAGCCACATTTGATGTCAATTAATTCTTTTTCAGAATTGGTTTTTCCCACATTCCCTATTTTCCTATTTGAAAGTCAGTGAGTCTGCATAGGTAACGTATCACTTCGACATGTCAATGGTGTTACTATGTCTATACTTTCAACTGTTGAATGAGAAGTTTCCATGGATGGCGATTCCTAACCACAGCCAGGTGAAGACAAACTATCATTCTTTGTTTCATTTACCATCTGTACCTGAAGTGAATTCATATAAAATGTAGAATATTTGTATAAGAATATTTAGGTAAACAATGAAATTTGGCTATATAAAGGCCTAACTGTTCAATGAACCACCCTGAGGCCTTTTATATGCTGACATGTGTGTAATGGAAGGGGAGAAGGGGATGTAAACATCCCTTAACAGTACTAGACTAGACTTGCATATATTTTGCTGCATTATAGAATTATTACATACTATTCAAAACTAGTACAGATGTTTGTGGTACTGCACATGTCTTTGTTTATGAAAGGTTGTTTATTACTTATTGAAAGATTTATACTATTTTGTTTTCTACTTCAGTTTCCCAAATGTGAGGACAATAGGAAACAGATTACAAATTAATTTATGGAAAAGTGGAACTCCAATACGTATGTCAGGATGATTGACAGCAAGCATGTCAACATTCGGAAACCACCAAACAGTGGGTCATTTTATTACAACTACAGCGCAACAAACTGACGCTATCCGCTTTCCCCAAACCCGTTTGCCTGCCGTCACCAACATCCGCTGCAAGGACCAACACTCTACCGGGCACTCATGTGCACCGGTTGAGCAGTGCACCGCATCGGTTACGTCAGTACAGCCACTTCATGAGTGCGGCCAGTGCAGCGCTGGTGTCATGAGCGCAGGTGTAATGCAGAAAGTGTAAGGTGCAGCGCAAATACATGTGCCTGCACATGTACAATAAGTAGATCTGGTGAAACAGGGTGTAAGCTACAAAGCCTAGAATACAAGCTGCTCAGGGATGCCTTGTCATGCAAAAAGATTTAGTAAAACCCTAATATGTTTTAAGTGCTCCCGCGGGCCTCAGTGCACTTTTTTTGTAATTTCTTGTACTTTTCAATCTTCACATGTTCCATCCTTACTTCATTTCATTCAATACTTTTTATGTATTAAAGGGTTTTATGTCTTGTCTTTGTAAACATGTAGCAGTTGCGAGCAGGTAAGCAACATGTGTGTTAGTATTGTAATTTCTTAGTGTACAAAAGAAGTCAGTGCGGCCTGCTTGCCCATCAACACCGGCCGGCATGCAGTGCGAGGGAAGTCAGTCATATCTCCGTGTCTCAAGGATGTGGACGTGCAGACCGACAGGGTCGCATTTTGCACACTCTGGCGGCACTTAAACATTTGTTACTAATCATTTCATTACAATAGATTTTAATTAACTGGAACCGTTAGTTTTATCGCTGCCCGAGATTCTCCACCCCTCTCCTTCTCATGGCTTGCATCGCCTGGGAAGGCATAGCTTCCCCTTAGGTTTTTGTGGCCTCACGCCTTTTTGTCCGTGCTACCTAACCGGCAGGTTTAAGCCCGGTAGTGTTTGTAAAGTTTCTCTCGTCAGAAGAGTTTTAATAAAAACCCATTGATTTACGCCAAGTAATTGTGTACGTCTTCATTCTGGTTGCCTATGGGCTTTAGGGGTGCGGGCCCCACCTTTCCCTGCAAAGTATTTTATGTGTACTTTTTCAGTGTTTGTTCTCCATGTAATGTATGGGTGTGTGGGTCGCCCCGAGAACTCACCGTGTATCACGTGTAACTTAGTAATATCTAATTCAGGAGCAACACCAGAAGGATGCCGCCTTTGGCCGTCGGCACATGGCCCTGAGGAAGCAGTCAGCTCCACACTACAAGTTGACATTGCACCCCATGCAATGTCTGGTGCCCAAGTACTACAACAGAGGTTTGAAGAGTTTTCACTGCCCAAACTCCCAACCTTAAATTGACCATCTTTTGCTCCACTATCCACCGACAAAACTTAAGTTAAGCGCTGGGAAAAATGTGAACTAAAGTTCTCCTCCCACACACACCAACCCTACCTGTACTGCCATTTGCCTTTCTCCTTCCAGCCAATAGCAAGCAAATGGCCTTATCTAGAACCTGTGCATACAGTCACGTCCGTTGTGAAGAGGTGTTAACTGTTGTGGCAACTTGTGTTGTTTTCCATCCAGTTTCGTGTCACACTCATTTATCTGCAAGTTAGTTGTAATGTGACTTGCAATAAATAAATTAATAAACACATTAATTATACATATATATATATATTTTTTGTCTTTGCTAAATCAGCGGCCAGTTCAATTCATTTGATGCTGGAGTGGTGTAAAGAAAATTGCAAGAGTTTTACATGATCAAAAAAACTATACCCACCTTAAAAATCTTGCAGGCAGTGTTGGCAAAAGAAATTAATTTCAGAGGTAGCATGGAAACTTTGTGAAAATTAATCAAAGAAATGGGTTTCAAGTTAAAAAAATGTAAAAATAATCAGTTATTCTGAATGGAAAGAAACGAGATTGTTACATGGTGAGCGAAATACCTACAAGTTATAAAGGAAATTGACAGCCAAGGCAAAAGTAAATTACCTGTAATATACCTTGATGAGACTTGGAATTATCCTAATTACATTCTAAATAAATGTTGACAATATGATGATGTAGCAGAGGTGTACAAAAACAACCATCCAGGCTAGCGATGAATCACTGTTCACACAGGTAGTGAAATGGCTTCATCGAGGGAACCAAGTTAATTTTTAAAGCCAATACTTGAAGCAGAGTATACCCTAATGAAATGAATAGCAACACTTTCATGAAGTGGTGTGAAACACACATACTTCCCAACATTCCATCTCCAAGCATTATTGTTCTTGATATTGCTTCTTACCATAGCGTGTGTGAACAAACCCCCAACTATGTCTCCTACTATTACCAATAGGTTGGTAAATAACATTTTTCTGCAGATGAGAGAAAATCCGAGCTGCTTGTGAAGGTTCAGGTACATCAGCAACCTCCCATTTATACTGTCTATAAACTGTTTACATCCAAAGACACACAATTATCTATTACTGCCATACCATTGTGACCTAAACCCAAAAAAGGTACATCTGAGGCATTATTAAATCCCGTGTTGCTAGCAAAAATGTTAATTTTACGAACTCGGATATTCTGCAATTGGCTCATTCAGCCATAGACAGTACTTCACCAGCAGACTGGAAAAAAAAAAATTGTGATCATGTGAATAAAGTTTAAAATGATTACTGGGTAAATGACGGGCTGATGGAGGAGGAGATTCCTCAAGTTATGTTGAACCTACAAATTAGTACCAGTAGCAGGGACGGTAACGACAGTGACAGCAAAAATGAAGTTACAAAAGCCAAACACACCTATGATGGCAAGTGCACGCATGCACACACATACACACACACTTTCTCTCTCTCTCTCTCTCACACACACACACACACACAATCTTACGCTTTCTTTCACCCTTCAATACCATTTAAGTAAACAATATTGTATCATGTTTACATATTTCTCCTTACATGGTAAAGTCCCATTAACAAGAGTGGAAGTTTGTGTGTCTTTAGTTCGAGAAAGGATGGAGTCAAATCTTACTCTTCCTGACCCTCACATTCCAAAGGTTTTCTATCAAGTAGTGTCATTTCAGCACATTGTAATACATCAAGCACACTCACAAACAATGTTTAATTTAAATTGTGCAGAATAGAAATTAAAGTTAAGATGTTTCTTTCCTAAGCTTAATGATAAGAATAGTGATACAATCTATGTAAAAATTAAGTTACTAAGTGAAGTAATTCATAATTCTGATGTTTATAGTATTGGCGCATGATGACCCGGGAAGGACGTCACACTAAGAGGGTTTTTGTTTGTGCAAAGTCAGACGTACAGCCGTGTGGTGGCGGACTCTACTGAGGAGGCGTGTGCATAATTGGTCAATGGCCCCTCACTAGTCCCTTGAAGAGGGTCGAGCAGGTAAGCCATATGCTGGGCATGAAGTCTGCGGTTGTGAGGTGTCGCCTCTTGGGGAGGGGTTATTTCTGGCTTACCAATGCTGCATACTTCCCGGGGTGGTCGAGGGCACTGCTTGAGCTGTTGTCTCTGGGCGGGCTTCTGTGGGAGCTGGTTGGCTGGGGTGGAACCCTAAGTCAAGTCCCGTGGTTGACGAGCGGACATGCTGGCAGGAACTGGGCTTGTCGTCCTTGGCATTTCACCCGATGGTCTAGTGATGGGTTGGTCTGCAGTGGTTTCTACCCCCAGAGGTAGTGGAATGCCATGGCGCAACAACTTCATTGCAGGATGGACAGCTCCAGGGATCCTAATCAGAGAGGGAGAGAGGTTGGCGGGCAGGGTAGTGAAGTGATGCTCCATTAGTTGGTGGGTGTCCTGATGCTCTTTCCTGCAGGGCCGGTGTGGGTTGAATATGAAGGGGATGGTTAGCAGCAAAGACAGCAGCTATCTTCCTGGCATTCCATCTGTTTCCTCGTCTGCGGGTGAACGGTTTGAACTGGAAGATTCTAATGTCTCACCCTAAGGAGAGCGCCATGCAACAATCCCCTGGCTATTGTATATATCAGAAGTACTTGGTTCAGCCCTTGTCAAGCCTGGCACCCTCTATGGCAAGTTTATACGTTCTGGAGGGAATGGGTTCGCTGACATTGGTGACCTAGATGCATCCTGTGTCTTTCCAGTGGTTGTGGTTCTACCATACGTATGTCCCAAGCATCTGGGTACCTGGTTCACAGTATGGGCGACCTACGTGTAGTCCTGTTTTGGGGCTTCCTGCAGTCCTACTTTAGTTTGGGTAAAGAGTTACCAAATTACGTGGTTCCCTGCCGCTCCCTTATGGGATGACACTTACCAGGTTTGGGAAAAGGTACACATTCACTCTAGAGCAAGGAAAAAGATGTAAGCTGGAATACATGTTTTGTTCTATCAAAACTATAACATGATGACCCGTACTATCTCCTCTTCGAAACACACAGAGTATTCAATGGAATGGATATAAGGGCACGACAGGTGTGTAGTATTTGGAAGATTAAATAAAAGTGTTAGGACTTGGCCTTTGTTAGTCTGTATGGCCAACATTTATGACTTATAAAATTGTATCAATTTACAGGAAGTCAAAGGAAAATTTTCTCCAAATTTTTCAGGGAAGTTTGTAAAAATTAAACCAAATTCCACCTTTTTTTATATTGCTATGGCAAAGCATGTTTACTCATAATGTATTATCTTATTATAGTCGTTTCCAAAAAGGGATTAGGTAATTTATGAAAATGAAATTTCTGTTCTACAGTTTTGGAATGGTGAGAATTCCCATATTGGGGGTTGTGTACAAATGTGACATTTGAGAAATAAATGCAACCAAATTCTTACTCTTTTAGTACCTGAGCTAATTGTAATACAAAAGAAAAGAAAAGAAAATAAAGATAAAATTAGTGTGAAAAGCATATTTTTGTACTCAAATTTTTTTTAAGGGTCAAATGTTTAAGAAAAGGCGCTTTTGGTATGATAATGCACTAGTTTGCTATTTATCCATTCTAATGTTGTGTATTTTTACTGGTATTTATTGAAAACAACATAAAACCAGAATATTACCTAATACATGTGTTTATGTGTGGTAATTGTAGTTTACCTTTGGTTTATTTGCATCTGCGCCCTCTCTGAATGGGGTTTTTCTTACCTTTTGCTGTTTTCATTGTTTAGGCAGTTTGTAGCCCACTTTGCTGTGTCCTTGGTATTAAGGGTGTAGCAATGTTACAAATTCCTTTTGTGTTAAAAGGAAAACAAAGGTTTGCTTAACAAAACTTTGTAAATGGGTGATGGGTGGTTGTGGGTGCATATGCATGTGAGTGTGTATGCATGTATGTGAGGTGATTCCTTATGCAAAACCAAGTAGAAAATTTACAGTTTCTATCTACACTGAATATTAAGAGAGAGATAAGCCCTTGAGAATAGAGTTTTTAAATTGTATTTCTGCAAAATATTAAAAACAAAGTGAAATTAAATTACAATTTTCAGAACAGTGTTTTATGTTACCAGGGTTTTCAACTTAAGAGCAAACTCTCATTAATTCCTCCCACCATAATGAAAATAATAGGTGGCCACCCTCTTATTAAGTACAACTTTTCTACCGTCAGGATTTATTACCGTTTGAAGCTCGTTTGAGCAGTATGGTTTATTAACAAAAATTGCTCTCCTGTTGCAACTGTCCAGCACCTACTGTTTTCACTTAAAATAATCACAAAACTTTTGGCAGCAGCAAAAATTCTGGGTGAATAGGCAATATGAATGCTTCCTACCATGAATCACACTCAACTGTTTCCAAAAAATATGCAGCTTCACTACTGAAAGCTTATTATTGTATATGTGTTCTCACCATTGCCTGTGCAGTGGACATCACAGCATACCATAAAGGCATGCAGGTAATATTGCTAATGTGCTAGGCACTGTTTTGCAGTTGACGCTTTATATGCATTTTACATAAAAACGGTGGGTCCTGGACAGTTGCAAAAAGAGAGCCGTTTTTGTTAATTTTTGCTCAATAAACCAGCATCAACCACTCAAAATTCACGACAGTAAAAAAATTCAAATAAGAGGTTGGCCACCCCTGTTATTTTCATTATGGTGAGAGGTATTAATGAGTGTTTGCTCCAAGGTTGAAGATACCAATAACATAAAATAACATTAGGAGAAATGTAATAATATTTCCCTTCATTTCCGACATTTTGCAAACACACAGTTTGAAAAAAAGCCAATTTTCGACTCACATCTCTCTTGATACTCAGCTTAGGTAGAAAGTAACAAATTATATCTCCCACTTGAATTTGCATAATGAACAGATAGATGCCGTCTTTGTACATCATGTAATAACACCCGACAGGTTGGCAGTTAGAGTTGCATACAGCAAGCACCAGCTGCCTACCTCCCAGGAAACAGTTGTATTTGGTGTAATACTGTAGGAGTGGTGGTAACAATAAGTAGGTACACACTTGTATGTTGCAGTACTCTATTGACCGCCGGTTTCACATTTCCGTATGTCAATCAAAAGCAGGTTATCAAAACTAACCCTCCACTCGACTGCAAAAGTTGAAACGCCAATGTGCTCTCTCTTGAAGATACCAGGAGTAGTTTGAAGTGTGTTGCATGCCACCACCGGTATTCATTCTACGAAAAAATTGTGGTTCTCCACAAACATAGAGCACACAAAACTCTTGATGTAGCAGCACAGGAATAAATTTACTGGCATGATGTCAGGTGACCGTGGTGGACATGATACAGGGTCACCTCTCCCAATCCGCTTACCAAACGTGTCTGCAAGGTGTTGGCGAACATGATGGTTGAAATGTGGTGGGGCGACATCATGCTGAAATTACATGTTGACTTGTACGTTCAGCTGCACATCGCCTACCAGGTGGGGTAGCTCGTTTGCCAGAAAGTTGTCATACAGCTGGCCATCTAAAGTAGCTGGAAACGTAAATTATCTAATGACTTGTTCGTGGACGATGCCAGCCCTCACTGCAAACTGTTGTTAGTGATGTGTGGCCACCAATGCGCAAGGATTTTCTTCTGTCCATACGTGGCTGTTGTAGATATTAAAATAGCCATCTCACAAAACACATTTTGTCTGTAAACACAATGAAAACTCTGGTTCGGCAATACACTGCTGTATAAACCACTATGCAAACTGCATACTGGGCTCAAAAGTCAGTTGGCTCTGTTGCCTGTATCTTTTGTATGTGGAATGAATATAGTCATTGCTGGTGGAACACACTCCACATAGAGGCTGCCATCCATATTGTGAGCAATCACACATGTGCTTGTGGATCGATTCACCTCAACTCTGTCTAGTACTTCCTCTTCAAAATGTGGCATACAAACACCTTATGCCCTCATGCAGTGGATGGAAGATCCCATTCTCGCACAGTTGTTGATGTAATCTCTGGAAGTGTGTGTTGACGCATGCCCGATTAGACTGACTTGACACGTTAGTGGAGGATTTTGTCCGCTAGACCAAAAGCGGGGTAGTTTGGTTTATATAGTTGGCATGAGGCAAAGGGTGTCTGCTAGTACTTACTCACTCCTGCTTCTTGATGTTGTAATCGGGGTAGGTTTGGTCTAGACGCGGCGAATTCGGCCTATGCCAGAACTGAGGTTCTACAGGTGTGCTTCGTTAGACCAGAAGATGAGGTTGTCCTAGCCTAGGCGCAATTCAGTACCGGTCAGGAGTCCTTTGACAACCTGATGACACGTAGGATGTATGCGGATACACGATGGGAAGTCAATTACCAGAACCGGAACAGGCGCAACTGCTTGTCAGCTAAGTTTGGTGGTGCGGTCCCGTTCCACCGGCATCTCCTGCGTAGTACGGAGTAATACTATCCACGGCCTGAGAGCAGAGTGAGCCAAATATAGTTCCCGGCATTTTCTACCAATCCTCCTCTCGTAAGGCATAGGGCAAACAGTTCTATAGTCTACATGATGCACTTAGACAGGAAGGTTAGCAGTGTAACCCAATAGTGACTTGCCAACACAAGCTCAATAAGTCCTCCCACAGTATGCGGGCTGATCACAGAGACGTGGAGCCGTGGGGGCCGCCAAGCCTCTACTGGTTGTGCGTTCTCACTAAGATGCACTGCAAAACTTCAGACTACGGTTACCGCGCACCAACTTAATGCGGGTGGTGAGAAGCAACCTGAGTCTGTCGTGCCTCCCGGTGTGAAGGTGTTTCTAACGGTTTTGGCATCGCTGTTTCTCCCCCATGAGCACTGACTTAATGGTGATGTGTGACTGGGAAGAAACAGGTAGCTGTCTAATATGTATGTCTTCTGACGTGCAGACACCTGAAAGGGTTCCACAGTCAGACTAACCAGATTTAACAAAAAATCCCAGTTCCTGTCCGCAGTGCACGGCGTAATCTGTCTCCAACTGTTGATACAAATAAATACCCAGGAAATTAAAGACAGAACGGTAGAGAACAATGAGTGTTTATTGAAGGCTCAATAAACAAGTGACCTGTGCTACCTCCTACCAAGTCATGGATAGCTGAAAGTAATTGTGGTTTCTGGTGTAGGCGACCTGGTAAGTAAAAGGGAAAAGCTGGACCTAGACAAATACAAATCAGTTGAAGTTAAACTGCCAAGTAAAAGGTGTCTAGAGGAGACAAAGTGAAGTTATATATATATATATATGATATATATATATATATGATCGTGTTCGTTGGTTGTCGGGTTGACTGTCGTCGACGTATGTAGTAAGTAGCCACTGGGGCGTACTTGAAAGTAACAAGATTCTCCAAAGATCCCGAGCACTGACGTAGTACTGTGAGAGGTTGGTAAAGATGCGAAAGAATGACTCCAGAGCTCGGCAGTGTCCGGACTTATATAGTGGAAGCTTGTCGGCTGCCGGCATGAGGTGCGGGGGAGGAGTGATGTCCTCCGGTCCTGGTTGGCGTGGGAATACTCTGGTCGGCGATTCTGCTTTGTGCCTCGTCGGAGGCACTCGGCCTTGCCCGAGGCCTGAGCAGCTTGTAGGCTCTCAGCGTGGGGTAAGGGGGCAGCATTCCTGCCGGGTTGCGTATCCTCCAGATGAGAAGGATTTGCTCAAAGTTCTGTTGCCTGTAGGGTAGGCAATGTGTTACCCACGTCTGTAGTGGTGGAACAAGTACTCTAGGAGATGAGTCGTAATCAGATTAGATGTATAAGCAACAAGTGTTACGAATGATGTGGCTGCCATCAGTTGGGGAAGCGTTCCTGATAAACGTGCTACTATGCAACCACAGCCTCTAACTTACCCGTAAAGCATATACATATCCACCAGTTCTGATGAGGAGCACGCATCCATGACTAGTCTGATTTATGAAGCAGTGACAGTGTCACACAATAGTTTGGACTCAGGGCAACGACGACACACGTCTATGCAATGGAATGTGATATGGGGAAGCTGTAATGAACTGCACACAGCATGTGCATTCCAATGCAGCTCTCAATGTTTATGATACTGCCTACCTCTTTGGGGCAGAATCAAGGCTCTATAACTGGCCCTCATATTAACTAGCTACAGATAACTGCATGATCAACAGCAGGCATATTAAATGTGTTTTGCAGAATGCCTATCTCCCAGGCATGTGGAAATATTTTAAGACTACTCCTAGTATCTCAATGGAGCATCTCCAGACAGCTGTTCTGACATAAATTGTTCCTCATTGCGATACCCATCGTCCCTAGAAGTTTGTTTGCAATGGTCCTGTGACATCCTGTGTATCTAGACAGACCTGTGCATACCCCCCACCCTCTCTCTCTGTAAAACAATGCCAACTGTTTGTGGACATTTACACTGTTGCCAAAAGTTGATTTTCATTGCTCTTTGAACCTATTTAAGATTTGTGTTGTGTGTTGGGTTGAGTGCATGGTATAAAGGATTAAACCTTTGTTTTAGTTGGAATTTGGCTTAGAAAGTTTCTCTGTGATGAGCTGTACAATAAAAAAGAGACTACAGTATACAGATTCAAATTCAGGTGAAATAAGTACATTTCATTCATAAGGTTCATTTTAATTTCAGATCATTCAAAGAGTCTAGAACCCTTCCTGAGCTGATAGCATCTATGTACTGAAAAGAAGCTTTTTAAACTAAAGGCTGTTCACGATAAAATGAATGAGCACTTTAGAAATAAACCTTAGAAAAAAGTTACTGCTCCTACTTTCACACATTGTAACGGGCACACTGAGTAAAATGCATCCAGTAAAGTTGGCAACAATGGACAGAAAGTAGTTCCATTTTCAAATAAAAAGTGTTAGGTATCCATTTGTGATAACTTAAATTATTTCTTTCGCTTTCCATCTATTTTAATGCATCAAAAGTGTAAAAATGAGCTGATTTGTAATATATTTACTTTTCTAATAAATTCACAGTTTCACTTGAACAGAGGAATGAAGAAAGTGGTGAGGCCCATGGCAATGTAAATTTTACATAAGGTGGAAGAATACACGTGTATACAAGTAGATCTTAAGCAGGACTTTCAAAAGTGCTCATTTTACCATGAAGAACCTATACTTATGTACATATAATCAATTGTCTGAGAAATCACAAATCATACGAATATAGAAAAATGGATTTTATTATGAAGTTGAATTTTTATTTACTTTTGGGGGTTCTTTAGCGCTGCAAAAATTTTAATTGTAAATTTAACGCTTGAAGTTCCTAAATTGCCGTATTTTGGCGTGTAAAGGCTGCACATTGTTACAAAAAAGACTACAAAAAGTGGGGTGCTGCTTATATACAAAATATTGTTATAAATTTCCCTCCCCCCTCCCCCCAAAAACATGTTTAAATTTGTCAACAAACAGTACCTTTTAATGGTTTAGTTCTTAAAGGCAGGGGAGAAAAAAAAAAAAAAAACACTTGTACAATTATTTGTTCACTCACATTAATAAACAAAATAACCATCCCACACGTGTAAACATGTTGGAGCTCGGCCATAGGCGTCGTACATGAGAAAATAATTTCTCTACTGTACAAGAGAAAGTTATGTTACGTAGCTTGCACACCTGCCTGGCTCTACAAGTGCACATTGATGACAACATTTTGTGTTGCAGGACTTGTAGTGACTGACTTAGAACGATGATTGTGTATAGGTTGACAGCACTGGACATGTAGGACAGTGTGGCATGTAAGATGGCGATCGTAGTAACTGTAAACATAGCATTGCGTGATGTAATGATATTATAATAAAGTATGTGAATAACAATTCGTATATAGTACTATATTGTTGTGATTTTGATTTCTCAAGTCATGTTACCTCTGTGGAATAGTAATGTGATGTGTATTCGTAAACACTGCAACATAACACAAATATTTTGTAGAGGAGAAATTAAGTCCGAATTTATTACGTTTGTATGGAATTGTGACTTAACAATATTTACAGGAATAAAACAATTCAGTACGGCCTATCCTTGAAATATGAATTATCTCTAATTATTCATCAAAAACTTGTGGTGCGGCCTACACACACAAGGGCCTATATATGCCAAAATACTATATCTTAGTCGTACAAATAGGTGTAGAACCCTTTTCCAGTTTTACATTATACAAAAATTGTTGTATTCGTACACATAGCAACACTGGTACATGTCAACATCTGGTTTGGAAAAATACACTTCGGCTGTCCTCTGACGATTTTCTTTCCTTGCCCGACGTGGTTGGCGAGTGCGAGATGGGTACCTAATGACCAGTGTGGCCCCCTCGTGCCCTCCCTCTTGTGATTACCAGGTAGAGATAGAAGAGCCTCTGAAGGGATATCCTTGACTTTTCAACAGGTCCCCTCCCATAATTTGCATTATTATACAATGTGGACTGTAGGTTTCAACCTGTTTTCACAAAAAGCTTTTGTAATCTTTTCTTTTTTAATATACCAAACTGTGGCATACTAATCTGCAAACTATGACATTACATCACCATAACTTATTTTATCAATAGTTGACATTTGTTAATAATTTTGATTATTTCTTGCATTTTTGTTAATATTTTTAACTTTCTTCTTCACTTTCTCTGGAGGTTCCAGAGAACGATGAAATCGCTACCTTTATAAATTTTGTATTCGTCAAACTAGGGGTGGTCAACACCATTGCTGTGCAAGCTGTAAGGAGTTTCCTTACAGGAAGTATCTACACGACACTATTATTTCTAAATTTTTACACACACCATTTATGGTAATTTAAATATTGTGAACATATGTGATTAACTTCATTTGAATGACTTATCGAAATTCATTTACATGTCACATTAATTAACAGGTATTTTCACATGTTGTAATTTATTTAAATCAGTCAATGTTAACTATGCCAAAAACAATACTGCAACTTTTATTCACACTCTACTAGTTTGACAGTTTAGCTGCATAAATTTTAATGATGGAAATTATGTTTAAATAGTGTGTTACCTGTTTCTCATTCGTAAGATATATATGAAAGTGTGCCCAGCAGAAAACAAATTTAGTGGTTTTGGAATGTGACAATGCAGATGTATTTTTGTTTGTTAAGAAGGGCTTGAGTGAAAATTTTTAATGTTGTATAAAAAAGATTCTAAAGAAGGAACAAATGACCTCCATGCAGAAGTAGCATGTATGATTAAAGTGTCTGATTTTAAATGAAGTTTACGAAGGTTTCAGTATTGAGGTTAAGCAGTATTAAGTATCGCTGCTAAACACACCGGAGAATATCTAACTGCAGGAGGATTATTCACTATGCATTTCCTTTCCTGGCTGGTGTTCTGAGGCAGTCTGGCATACCAGCTATTGTGCCTTAATATCTACAGAACTCTTCAAGTAAGGTTTTTCTTTACCATTTAATAATTCAACACATTACTATGAAGTTGTATGTGGAATTTAATAATATGGCAAGTCCAGTGGTCCGAGTGTGTGGTATTAAAATAAGAATATTCTTCAGTTAATTTTAGTACTCAAATAATATGTTTGGTAATTTGTCAGAGCTATTGTGTGATTATTTTAGGGAAATCAATTGTTTATTTTGTCAGATGAATTTTTTTTTAAATAACTAAATTTTCTTTGTCAACTGACAGCAGTATCTTTAAATATTAGACGTCTTCTGTTAAAAAGGGTCTAAAGATGTTGCATGTGAGTAGAAAATGAAAAATTCCATTATTTCTTTAATTATATTTTCCTAAGTTTTCTTCAAAGTGTTTCCTTGTATTATGTTAGTAGCAAGTATTTCTTTTTCAGCAATCTATAATAGACATGGGAAAGAAGTGGTACATATTGCTATCCAAGCTATAAGATAACTGAGGAGCTAGGTTTTAATACTGTTACTGTAATAATACTTTTAGAAATTTATTCAGCATTCACATATATTAACAATGTGTTAGGAAAACTTGACAAATTAATTTGAACTGCATCCCCCTCCCCCTTTTTTTAACCATGAAAATCTACTAGTTTATGTTGATGTTTTGTTTCTACAATAATATCTACATTTTAAACTTATACATGATCTGCCTATCTCAGCTCTCAGAAAATTTTGCTCTCTCATTTTCTCAAAAGTTTTACTGATTTGTGTAAACTAAACACTCAAACATTAAATTTTAACGTCTACCATGCAATCTTCGGCACAACCTATCAGATTTATGCCATTAAGGTAACAGAGAGGTACAACTGCCTAAACAGTACACATCCGAGCACTGAAATTAGGAATTTCAAAGGGGTTAAAATACCTCGAATCACAGAATATAAACATTTCATTATGTTTTGTGTGCAGCTTCCCATAAATCTTTCTCTTTCTTTTCATGTAATTTTTATGACAGATGTTTCCTACCTAAAGTAATATTTAATTTGATCAGTAAAGCCAATGTAAAGAACATTAATTAACTACAAGCTACGCAATACAAATCTCATGAAGCTTTTTATGAGGTCTTTTTTAAATATAATATCTGGAAAAGATATTGGCACATGAGACTGACAAACCGATTTTCAGTATTATTGACTCCTGTGTTTTTACAGCAAACTACAGTAAAAGTTGGCAAATTTCATTGCTCAGAAGCACCTAATAGCACAAAGTGTTACTGGCATCATGCTCTGTACCTACTTTTTCTTAAATGAATACCATTCAAACTGTAGCTGTTTTACATGCAGACAGCCATGCTGAACTGGCTTTAAAGTCACTGATAATAAAACACATTATTCCAACTATATTGAAAATAATTTAATAATGCAATATCATACATAAGGAACAATGCAACAATATAATCACAGGAGTTTAAAATTACACACTGAAGTGCTGATGGCGAAGTACATTATCACAAAATTACATTGCAATGTGAATTTACATGAGAAACAATATCTGCATAGTTTTAATGAAGTAAGTTTATTACTCTGATGAAATGCGAGATGAAAACTATCACTGTATGTTCACCTGCCAACCTATCATGACAAATGTGTCACAGTAAAATATCACAGACAGTAAAAACGCTTTTTACACTTTACAAAGGACTGGGAAAAAACGGGGGGAACGTAAGAACTGGTTAGTTTATATGGCATGAACACTACAAGGAACCAAAAAAATTGGAGCAAAATGCACCTACGTATAAAACTGAGGACTACAAAAGGAGTCAAACAATACTGCAACCATACACTGATTATTTATTTATTCTCTGTGTTATTCACAATCTGATAACTAGTACTAAACTAAACTACTCAGATCTTAAAATACTAGGAAAACTCTTCTTTGGTAAAGGATACAATACTAATTCATTTACCTTACCAAAAAACCAAAACAGGCAGACCTTTACTTCTAAAATTTAATTTATACAGAATTCACATATTTATTTTGAGCTTTGATACGATAGCAGTAAAAAAAAAAAGTTGAGAGGGGGTGTGTGTGTGTGTGTGTATATATACATACACACAATAAATAAATAAATAGTAAATAAATAGTACCTTGGTTACCGACTCATTCACTCAAGACAATATGACGAGTGAAATTATTTGCAATGAACTAACAGTTTGTAATGACGCATGCTGCTTACACCATTATATTATAAACTACAACAGCTCATCCACGTGCAACTACCAACCACAGGAACCCACTACCAGATGTCTAACAGGAAGTATTCTTGCCAGAAACATGGAAAATACTTGGTCTCCAGGACTGTTCCTGAACTATCCCTTGTCCATCTACTAAGAGTGTTTTACACACGTGAAGGGACAAACCAAGCACAATGTGTTACGAATGCGTAGAGAGTGGGTTCAAATCAAATGCACTTTGGAATCACAGTAACGAAAGATATTTGAAACGGCTGTGCAACGCACTAGTCCCCTTGATGCACCCGGCAGACAGTGTGTCAACACATTGCCGAAGGAAGCCAAGCGCCTGAGGCTATACCACGAGTGCGAGAGGGTAATTCTCCCACCTCGCGCACTCTACGCAGATGTCACAGGTGCACGTCACACCTCCCACTGCGGGCTCGCCACACATTCCAGAGGAACAGTATATAAAGAAGTGCACGGCCGAGGTAAGGCATTAAGTGACAACATAAGCAAGTACTCTGTAATCATACATAATTAAAATATCTAAGTTCAATGGTAACCATAACCCTATAAAACTGCAGTGTTACAAGTTTACTGCATAAGCACCAGATGATATGTGCTAAATAATTCCAGGTTGTTGCATCATTACACTACAGTGAGGATCTAAAGAAAAAAAATACTATATTGGTTCATTTACCACATTTGTATCACAACATAGAATCAAACTTACTTGCTCTTTACAAACAGAAATTCCCATTTAATTGCCATAACCAGATATAATGGAAAATAATTATAACAATGTACAGTAGAACCCCGATGATACATTCCTGTGTCTTACATTTTCCTGCATCATATACCAATTTGTTTCGGTACCGTCAATATTACTATACACATAATGATTTTTATTCCAGGAACATACACTAATTAAAGTATTACCTTCCCGCATTTTACACTTTTTCACTGGAAAGATTCCATACAAACACAACAAATTCAGACTTAATTTCTCCTCTACAAAACACATTTGAGACAGAACATTATTATTATTATGTTGCAATGTTTACAAATATATATCTCGTGATTACTATTCCACAGATGGTAATGTGACTTGAGAAAGTAAAACAAATTGTAGCATGGCGGCGGGCATGCAAACTACGTAAGATATCTTTCTCTTGTACAGCAGCAAATTAATTTTTTTGCGTACATCTTGGATATTGTGATTGATAAAGTGCTGTGAATAGGGTTTCTTTAATTTTGCATTGAATTTTTCTAGCTTTCCGGGAATATTTATTTGAGTTACATTTATACACAATCCATTCATAATTTTTATGAAAAAAAATTTCAATGGAAAACTAGCGAATGTTGTTGGCAACGTCACATCACAAATCAATATCTCGAAAATAGGGCACCACTGTTGTCGCTGCTGACCACTACCAACATGACTACTGTAAACATTGCAATTGCTTGCTAAAAGACAAATAAAATCCTACAATATATATTTCATATACATATGTACTGCATTTATTAATAATTTTCTATTACAAAATACGAGAGTC
This sequence comes from Dryococelus australis, assembly GCA_029891345.1. Lineage (NCBI taxonomy): Eukaryota > Metazoa > Arthropoda > Insecta > Phasmatodea > Phasmatidae > Dryococelus > Dryococelus australis. The sequence continues at coordinate 103,725,211 of CM056993.1, forward strand.
ATAACTTCGTGACAAAATCAACAGATTATTTCGCAACTCATAAATTATATAAATAGGGCTACATGCATGGCATTGAGACGTAAGAAATAACAGCGTGTGTTGAAAATTTATTTAATTTTCGTTATTTATTAGTATTACTTCTGCATGTGTACATAATGTACTGTATACTGACTTTGTATGTCTTTGTGAGTACAGTTCATATTTATAAGTTTTGTTAATACTTCATTGTCGTATTTTAATGATCGGAGCATGTAATTTTCTGCGATGCTACAGAAATTTTTGTGTTATTGATGCGGAAAAAAATTGAACTTTGTGTTTGACAAAAAGGGACTTTTTTTGGCATTATTTACATGGGAATTTTGTTGGGACCACAGAAAATGTGTTTTGGAGATTGAACTTTGTGTCACACCAAGTTAGATAGTTTGAGTTTTCACTGTATATGCTTATAAATAATCACACTTAATACAGATTTTTGGGGGTAAAATTTTTTATGCCACTATCTCGTAAATAAATTTCACCCCATCTTTTGTAGTCATTTTTAAAACATGCTGCCTGTACATGCCGAAATACAGTATATGTGTGGAATCGAATCCTAATCAGTTACACCAACAAAAAATTTGAAATTTACCATTTCCCTTTTCTTAAACTTTCCCGTATCATAAAACACTTTTAAAAAGTCCCTACAAAAGTGTAAAATAGGGGTTCTACTGTAGAGGCAAATAAATGCTACAACACCATTACTGGTAACAAATCACTGAAACCTTGTAAATCCGCAAATATATGCTGTAGCATCACTTACATTGTTTACTTCCAGTTTTCTCGTTGCCAGAGATTGAAACTACTTGTTTTTAAATGAGCTTACAGAGGCACCTCTTTATGTATTGAACTCGGATGGATTGAGATCCCACATCCATGGAGAATTCTAGAGTCCCATTTTTAATTTACCTGCATTTCAAGACCACATTCATTGAAAGCCCACATGTATTGAAATATTTTGACAGTCCTCTGAGAAACGATGGACAGAGAATTCATTATATATTGAGTGCTCCGTATGAACGCGATCATGTAAAGTGGAGTGATCAACGTGGCTCCGTGATCACAAAGTTGCTGTGTTTTGTATAGCAAAATCTAAAGAAAACAATGCACAAAAGTCAAAAACATGTAGAGCAAGTTGGGAGAGTCCATTACCTCTGCACGAAGAGGTGGGGTTGTTCAGTTCTGTAGTGACAACAGCCAAGAGCAGTTGGGCAAGACGTGCTCCGCGCATGCATATTACCTGTCAAAAAAAGATAAGTCACACAGCACTGCATTTAACAGTGTGGTAATAGAGAGGAATATAATAAGTATATTCTATATAGAGCCAGCAGTGTCACGTGGTTTCCCTCCCTCCCTCCAGCATTAGGTGCTCATTAGAGCCCTCCCCTACATAACCTCCCTCAAAGTTGCGCGAATACCATATTTACTCGTGTATAGTGCACACCATGATTTTTTGCAACAAGTTCCAGGGGAATTTTTTTTATAAATAAAATTGCACCAAAAATTTGTGGCGTTCTGTTAGTAAGTATGGAACCAATTATCCTTTTTTTACATTAATGTGTGGTGATTGCGATATGTTTGGAAAATAGTTGGAATACCAACCTAGCTGTACTATCCCACATTGAGTACTTATTAGGGGCGTGCCGGGTCCCGAACTTCAGGAAAAATTTTGTGGATACACAACAATTTTCTCATCGGGTGGGAAATAATTTTTTCCCAATATTTCCAGGAAAAATTTATGTTCATGTCTGTAGGTTGTTCCAACTAAAATACAAGTCTGGTTTCATGCAAGAAGCTTTGTATCAACTCTTTACGTAAGCGATTACGATTTGACGAATCAAATCTTGTGGAGAAAATTTAGATTTTTCCGCATATTCACAGATTTCAAAGTTCGTTACATAAGCAAAAATTTTTTTGTATGTCATATATTATGTAAAATTAACACTCTACATATTTTTTTGTAAAATAAACTAAAACTGGTTCCAAACTTGCACTATTATGAAGTTACGGTTAACCGTGTGCATTGAATTTGTCTTATATGTGAGCAACATCTATAAGTTGCAAGTATCAATTGCTGGTTGATATGGGACGAGAGTTTCAATATACATAACCCAAACATTCACATAAAATAAGCTAGTGCGAGATGAATATTTGTTTGGACTCGCAACAACTATTTTACCGAGATCTAACACAGTGTTTTTAAATAAGGGTTTCGTTAAAACAATTCCTAACACGCCAGAAAAATGTCTATTTTTCATTTGGAATGTGTTTGTTTTTAATTGTGTTGTATTCACTCCTCAACAAGCCGAACTCCAAACACAGAAAATTTGCTATGAGAAAATATAATTTATTTACTTAGCTACTTTTCATTTAGTTATCAATAGAGGAATTACCTTTATTAGCATACAGATTCAGTGTTACATTCATAACTTGTGCAATGCGACTTAACTGTGATTGCAGTTGCTCTACGTGATACGAAGCATGTGTGATCACAAACGTTAGAACTTAAACAGAAAGTTAATTTGAGTAAATGTGTGTCAATATACACACATTTTTCCACCAAAAATGGAACAAAAAATGTAAAAATTCCTTAGTAGACATAATGAAATTATAAAGAAAATAACAGTGAAGTTTTTAAAAAAATTTAAAGTGACATTTTTTGTTTTATCATATCGTAAGTATAATATTTTTTATTATTCGAAAAATATTTATAAGGGATTTTTCTATTAAAATTAAAGCAAATATTTTTAAGAAGTGCTCCAAAACCAGAGGATTAATTCGCAATGCAACAACTAAGTGTATAAAAATATAAAACAATATGACTTTTCTAGCTCGAATCTAATTCTAAGTTAATTTTTTGTTTTAATGGAATAAGACATGATACAATGTTATTCACCAAGTCTAGCAACCCACAAACTTCTTTACCTAATATATTTTTCCTGATTTTTCCCCGAATTCCAGCAGGAAATTTAAGTTTCCTGCCAAAATTTTTCTCAATGGCAAAATTCCGTTCCTGCACACTACTAGTACTGTACTGTACTGAACTTTTTTTTTTTAATAATAAATTTAACATTCACTGTTACAGATAGGAGAACCAGGATGACTGAGAATACCATTTAGACATGCACTATGCTATCCTTCAATATCATAAATGCAATGAAAATAGATAAAATGTTGATGATGTGCTGCTTAAGAAATATAAAAGATGGTTTGTTTAAAATTCAAATGCTATTTTCTATCATCTCTAGCAATAACCTCTTTACATATTTCATCAAATATATATACCACAGTAAAGGACAGCCTGCTTCACAATTAATACCACTATATATAGTACCCAGAAATAACTTAACAAAAAGGAAATAAATTAAATACAGAACTTTGACAACACACACAAAAAGAATTGTGGAGACAACATATTTACAAATTTAGTATCTTAACATTCCTGAGGATGTGAAATATAATTCTTACATGGTAATTATTATGACAATGTTGATATAGGAAAATTTTAATGATTGAAAGCGTAAGTTTCAAAGGTATAACTTCAAGCAAACAATAATACTGATAACAGCTATAAGAGATTGTAATTATTGGAAAGTAGCTGTCAGTTTCAATGTCTTCAGTTCTGCTAAAAAAAACAGAACATACCACAGCTGAGTACATAAGACATCATATGCAAACCATTACACCAAAATCACTACATATTTCTAGAGAATAAATCTTTAATAAATTATAAATATATAAAAAAACAGAAGCACAAGTACTCAGAATGTAGCACACACACACAAATAAGGCCTACAACTCGCCACTTGATGAAGCTGACCTAGCCAACGAAACGTTGCGACCACACAACCATGTGAAAGATGAGTCCTCCTCCTTTGTGTGTGTGTCTGTTGACAAGTACTAGACTGTGAGCACTTGTACTTTTGTCCTTTTATATACTATTATTGATCGCCAAGCAGCTAACTTATCATTACTTAAATCTTTAATAAATGATGTATTCTATGCTGATCTGATTATGATGTAAGTTAGTATGCAGAGTTCTCTCAGCTCTCGTATGTTCTAACTTTTTACAGAGCGAACTGGCACGACACTATCAACCTTGAGGAGTGCAGCAGTAGCTGCCAGTGCATGCTGGAGTAACACCAACCTCAATGCCACTGGTTCCTTAACACCAGGAGGAACACTGGCAGGCAACTTTTGCAACATAGCTAGTAATGAATGGCCTACTGCCTCAACTATTTCTCTATCCAGACTGTCAAATGCTTTTGCAACAGACTTGCATATTTCAGACAGTCCATTATCATCATGTTCTGGAAGGGCAGCTGATATTTTGTCCAGTTTTCTGTGCCACTCCAAAAGCCTTGATCGACCAACAACACACCCTGAGGCCAGTTGTGGTAGCTGCAATTTGAACCTGTTTTGCAGACCAATCAGCAGCAAGGTTTCAAACTGACCACTGACTGAGAGGATGCTGCACATGTCCATCAGAGAAAGAACCTTCAGGGCATCACAACTCACTCTAGCATACTCCCGTCTAAGACTGTGAGATGGTGCACATAAAAGTAGTTGTGACACACCTGGAAGATCTAGGCACGTGTACTCTTTCGAGCCCAGTATCTCCTGCCGAACATGTATAAGTCTGGTCTCGTTCTTCACAAGTAACATGTAGACAAAGTCCATCTCCTCTTCCAGAACACCTTGGACAACAGACACATGGTGCTTCCTCAAAATAAGCAAAGCAAGATCTGGCAATATGGCAGGAGTGATGATCAATGTGCCAGCAATCTCTGTTACTTCTTTTTCGTCACGAGACTCCAACTCTCTAACAAGTTTGTCCACTTCACACTGCATGTCCAGACTGTCAAACTTTCCACTGCTGGCATCACTGTCACCAAATGAGAGCATTATAATGTGGTACAATCCAGGCCCAAGGAAGTTATGTGCTTCTCGAGTTATACAAAATCCTTGTTGAACTCGAGAGCTGGATACAGAGCCAATACCAGAGCACTGGTGAAGACATAGCAAATCAAATTTATACAATGCAAGTTTTATGCTTGTTAGAGATGAAACCCACTCAGATAGCAAACCTGCCAATGAACAAGCAACGGTGTCTGGTAAACGGCATGCCAGGAATGTTACTAGGACTTCAGCTATGGTGTTTGGGTTCCAGGGAGCGAAAGATGCTTCTTCACTGATGGGAACAAACACTTTGCACAACTTCTGTTGCAGCAACATCAACTGCAAGGTGGTGTGACTTGGCCTGCCAAGGTCCACACACCGGTGCAGCAAGGCGGACACCTCAATTAGAAAACTCTTCACCCCATCTCCACACAGGTGGTACAGGTCCCGGGCAGAGTTTAACAATATGCACGACACAGGGCAGGGTGATGAGTAGTAGGCACACAATATCTCAAGACCAGTCCTTGTTACAGTGAAAGAGCCAGTTGGTTCACGTATTAGTGCTGCCCTACCATGTGGGCCAAATGCAACCAACATGGTATTCTCCATCATCTGCACTACTGACAGCATTTGCTTACTGTACCTGGGGGAAAATCAAAATCATCATGGTTACATTATTACTTAACACACACTTTAATTATATCACACGAATAAACTGTTCAGAGGAATGTTTTATTTCCACATGCTATATATATATATATATATATATATATATATATATATATATATATATATATATATATATATATATATATATATATATATATATATATATATATATATATATATATATATATATATATATAAAACTTTTGGCAAAATATAGGAAAGTGTAAAATAAGGAAATTTATGCTATACATAATCATTTCACAAGACCAGAGAAATCTGATTTATAACACAACACAGTGCAAAATCAGTTGGGTAGTGTAAAAAAAAAGTTTTATGGTGATAGCAACAAAATTCCAATTTTCTTAAACTCTCAATTCTAGTCTTAATTCCTTCTCTAATACTCAGTTCCAAGAATCAGTTCTCTCGTATTCCCTCTAATATGACTCATCCAATAAAAAAAATTATGCACACCCACGAAATAGTTGAAAACTTAATACTGTACAAATAAGTCAATTTGGTCATAGATTAAAACAAATGTAATAGACAACATTTCCAAACACTCTTAGACTATACAGTATTTTTATGGAGAACAAGAATTTTATTATTGGGTTTATAATCTTCCTTTATGACTGGTACAACTTCTGCAGTGCTAGAAAAGTTTGGGAGTACCTGCAAAAGATAATGGAATGTCTTAAAAATGTGAAATATTTTGCCTTCAGAATCACCTGAAGTTGTAAAATCAAATCTGATCTGTCTACGTTGAATATCTGTGAATGCTGGAAAAACTGCAGGAAAGGTGGGGACAAACCAAACTCTCATTTTAAAAAAGCATACAAAAATTTCATTACACGAGCATACCAGCCAGAACCACTAATAACATTAGAAAGACAATTTTTTGTGTCTGCTTTGGCGAATGATTGCATCATCTGTTAAAACTAGATGGCTAGAAAAAGTGATATACTAGTACAAATTAACCTGCTAGATCCTGCCAGCTCGTTCCAACGAGCCATCGTGTAGCATGTACGCAGGATAGTAGGTCACACTGCCATCACTAGTTGTGTACTGTAGGGCTGGGTTCGGAACAGTGTTCACAATGCTGCCCAAAGATGTGTACCTGCACAATCCAAGATCACACTCCTTGAAAATACTTTTCACACTTTTCCACTTCTATTCTAATATATACAACCTGAAGATATGAAACTGATGTATGTACATAGTGGTTTGGTGGAAAATCTTTAAAACCTATTGGCACATATCAAACTCTGGTGCTGGCTTACAACTGAAACACTAAACAGTAATACTAAAAAACATATATCAATGTACATTGACGCGTGACACTTACTGGCTATTGAGATTAACGACTTCGCTTCATCTACATGTTTCATCAGCATCAGCTGGCAAGTAAGCAAACCAAGCCCAGTCTTCCTCGAGAAGATATGCCAACAATTGTCAGTAATCAACTGTTTGCTACAACCTCGAGCAAGTAAAAAAAAAAAAGCAGAGATATGACGCCACCTGCCAACAATGGCCACCCTTAAATTCACCCAAGATGCACGTGCCTGTAGAGAACTCTGGCAAAGTGTTTTGAAGCTGACAGAATAGAGCCAATATTTTTCTCTAATTAGACCTAGAATACTCTTAAAATCGTATGTAGCTAACTCAGGACCATTTGGGAACATAGTTTAGGATGAGAGAAGGTGTCAGTAGAGAGTATTTATAGAAAATCAGAGGACACTAGTTGATGTCGGAATCACATTCCAGCAGTACTAATGTTTCATGTGGTGAAAGATACAGAGCAGAGATACTGAGCAGTACTCATTAACAGTCAATTTTACTTGCGGGATCACTCCTGGATTTTCGCATGTAGGAATCGTGCCTGGATGACGCTGTAGGCCGACGGGTTTTCTTGGAGATCTTCGGTTTCCCCTCTTCCGCATCATTGCATTCCAAGGCCCTTCTATGTATCCGCCTCATTCATCTCTCATCGGCTCTAAAGACCTAAACTTAGATGATAAGAGCCATCCAAACCTCTTATTAACTTATTCTGTAATATTAACGTAATTATTCATGACACCAGCAACTGATTTGCAATGTCAGAATTTAATATGATCAAGTTTTATGTAATAACATATAATAGAGGTATAATACACTAGAGCGGGTGTAACATCAGACAAGTGTGTTCAACACGGAACAATGTTTGGTTAAAGTCATGTGACAGATTCCGAACACACCATTCGCTTCCTGGAGCTTGATGTCACGAAGGTGCATCCAACAAGGTTTGACACTGCGCAATCTTCCTAAAGTCACGTGACCCATCTTGAACACACCCTTTCTTAGTCTCTTATACCTCTATGGGAGAATATTATTTTGAAACTCAGTTTAAAGCTTTTGAAGTATAATTAATTATTATTTTCATTTACTGACTTTTACGATAAGTCTAAGAATATTTTCAGTGGCAGAATTAACACTTTCAAGTACATTTTATCACGTTATCATGTCTTACAACCATACGCTTTCAAGTTTATTCTATTAGAATGTGAGTTAAAATTATTGATTTTCTGAATATCTCAGTCAATATTACAATATATAATATAATAATACATTATATTAAATAAGATACTGCAAAAAATTCTGATCTAGACATCTTTCTGAGTGACATTTGTTAATGTTAAGTGTACTCCATATGAAAGAAAAGAAAATTTTAAATTCCAAATAATTTCAAACATTGAGATCAATGATCTTACTCATCTTTTCGTACTTTTGTTCATAATTATTTTATGCACAACTCACACTATTACGCCAAAAAGAAACTACTAAAAAACAAAACGCACACGAAAATACACTATAATTCAGTTTAGATGAAAACAATTCAATTATACTAGTGATATATGTACAAAACCAATTTCTTAGCACACAACAGAGCATAGTGCTCGTTATGTGAGGACAATATCTCTATGTCTAATTTACCTAGTCAGAATTAATTGATAATCTACAGAAATATATCGTAAACGTGTTTGCCTGCCTAATACCACTTCTCCCTCAAACACTTCCTATTATAAATGTTTTCAATAATAGTTTCTTAAATTGCAATTATCATGATCATAATGCACGACTGTGAAAAAAGTATGCATCACTTGCGTATTCCACCACAATTTGGGATGTTCTGTAAAATCAGCGTTATCTTCTGTTTATTATCGTCTGCAATCTACTCTACATTAATTACTAAATATAATCTGGCCAACGTATAAAACGTAGCTTCTCGCGAGGACTGAACACGGAATATTAATGTTCTAATCTACTCCATCATTATTTTTTATTCAGTAACTTAGAGTAGTATGTTCGTTAGGTAAGTAATCCTTGGAGAGTATTGAGACAATATTATGTAACATGAACTAAAAGAAACTATACAATACGATTCACTAACCTGAATAAATAACGTTATTTTGAATAGGTGGTTCACAAACATGTCGGCACTTAAAAAATGGCGCTGACGATTTTAAATATAAAATATCAAGTAACTTAACATTTCACCAAGATGGGATTACGTAAAAAGTTACTTTAATCTTATGATAATCAGTTATCTTGTCCTCGTAAGAGTATCTAATTATCGTTTCCTGATCAGCCGTTTATATCACATATATATTTCCACCTGCCACAATTTCGGGAAACTATAGAAACACCTAATTAGGATAACTGAACAGAGATTCAAACCCAGGTCCTCCCAAAAGTGAGTTCAGTGTTTTACACCTGCGCCACCTTGTTCGGACCAGGTGTACAGTAGGTAGAAATAAGTTTGTCCGAAAAGTGTCCTGAGCATGTTTATAAACATAGATATGAATGCTGTTTATAAGCAGTGTAACAGAAAAACCTTTCCACATTTATTCAGGTATGACAATGCAGTTTTGGTGGAAACCTATTAAATATATTTACCTACTTGTTAAAGAGTGTTAAATGCCTTAAAATGTTATGCGTTAAATTGGCAAAAGAGTTACACGAATATGTGGTAGTTTAAAAATTTCACAGAAGGAGCAGGCATTTTCTTCGAAGTAGCATATAATGAACTGTTAGATTGGACACAGATGCAAAGTGTTTATAGTTATGAGAGAGTCTAAAAGCGCAATGCTCAAAATATGAATTTTAAGGCCATCTAGTATTTCTTTTTATACTATTGATCAATATCAAAGACACTGAGAAAGCCTACTAGTTAACAGCAACATCCTCCTCGTTGAAAATATGCGAAAAATTTGGATTTGACTTTGCCTGGATTTGAACCTATGCGAGCACTGTTAGCTGCTACACCAGCATAGCACTTCCTGGATGAATAAAACTCGAATTGCTAGTATGGTATAAATAGATTACTTTACATAAAAACCAGTAAATTAACAGGCTAACTGGCCTTAGTTGCCATTGATAGAGCAGTTCTACCGTTGGTTGGTTCAGTTGTATAAATGTGAGAGCTGCGAGCTGCTCATTGCAAAGCCGTTCGCTGACTCACATCACAAGCATGCCACCTGCCTAACGATATTCTTATCTCCATATCATCTTTCTCCACTCTTATCCCCCTTCTGCCTCTACAACAAACCTTGTACGAATTGTGTTGCTAGTTTAAGGTAGCTCCACTTAAATAACGCTGCGTACGTTGCAGCTGTATGTGGCGCTATCCTACGAGTAACTATAAAACCACACCAACAGCCCGTGCACTGTAAAATTTTTTCTCCCACGCACTCTTTTAAGATCTACTTGCACGTACATTGTGTATGCTTCTGCCTTATGTAAGATTAACATTGTAATGGACCACATATCATTATTCATGCGTCGGTCAAGTAAAACAGTGAAATTATTATACAAGCAAATATTTTACAAATCTGCTAATTTTTACTGTTTATTATAATATAAAAAAAAAAACACACAAACAAAAAGCGAAAAATAATTTAAGTTATCAGAAATGGTTACCTAATAATACTCTTTTTATTCTATGTTAAAATACAGAACTAAAGGCTGTTCACGATAAAGTGAACAATTTTGAAATCAACCTTAGAAAAAAGTCACTGCTCTTGCCTGCACATATTTTAATAGACGATCTGAATGACATTAGCTCAGTCAAGTTAGTAATGATGCGTGAAAAGTAGTTCCATTCCTTAACGTTGAATAAAAAATGTTTGGTAACCATTTGTGAGAACTTGAGTTATTTCCTTCACTTTTTTTTTTTTTTTTTTTTATATGCATCAAAGTGTAAAAATGAACATGTTTGTAAAATATTTACTTTTCTTATAATTTCAGTTTCACTGGACCAACGCATAGATAAAGTGACGAGGCCCTAGCCAGTGTTAATTTTACATAGGGTGGAAGAATACACAACCTGCATACAAATACAGCAGAGCTTCACTATAACAAACCTCAAGGGACCAAAAATATGGCTAGTTTGTTATAGTGAAGTTCTTTATAGTAAAGCGCACAAAAAAAATTTCTTGAGGTAAAATTAGATGCGGCAAAATGTTACTGAAGTGAAGTTAGTTTTGAATCTTTATTGCCAACCTCTGGCCAAGAAAGTAACTGTGATTCATGCCGCATATGAGAGGATAACAGGTCGCGCTCAGCGGAAGATCCGCACATGTGCAACACGGTTGCATCGGGAATGCTCACAGGGGTGCTTGAAAGTAGCATGTTCAGAAGCTTATAAAATGAAAACTAAGCAGAATAAGTTAATAAAACATACCACATGTAGGTCACAAGTGCCTTTAGTGTCAAGATATGGAGAAAAGTCCGGGTTCTGAGATTTAATTTTTATGCTGCGAGCCTTTGAATTTCACAATGTGAACACACATCTCGAACAAAGTCCTAAGTTCATTGGCAAATATTTAAAATTCCTGCAACTGTAGGTAATAGGTAATACAGACCATATGCATGTTGCTCACAAAAGCCTTTAGTACCAAGATATGCAGAAACGTTCGGGTTCCAAGATTTCATTTTTATTCTGCGAGCCTTTGAAGTTCGCAATTTGAACACACGCCTTGAACAAAGTGCCGCGTTCAGAGGCGAATATTTATAAATCAAGCTACTTATGGTAATACAAATAATAAACATGTTGCGTCCACGTGCCTATAGTATAAAGATATGCAGATAAGTTTGGGTTCCGAACCTCTATTTTCCCACTATGAGCCGCTGAATTTTGCACTTTCTTCGAGGTGAGTGTTCAAACTGCGAAATTCAAAGACTCGCAACATAAAAAGGAAATCTCGGAACCTGGACTTTTCTCGGTATTGCCACACCAATGTATTGTATCAGCTATGACTGAGTTATCTACAAAAAAAAAAACAGTTGCGGTTTGTTTGTTTATGTTTTTAACACCAAAAAATTAAAAAATTAATGTATTTTTGCATTTTATTTTTACATTTTATTTTGATTACAAAGTGTTCGTTAATATGAATATTGAATAAACCTCTCGTAGGTTTTTACCAAAAATTTTGTATAACTGAAATTTATTTGCATATAAATGTATGGTGTTTTGTCTGGACCAAATTATAAGTTCGTTATGGTGAAGTGTTCATTAACTTGAAGTTCGTTAAAGTGGTGCTCTACTGTAGATCTTAATCAGCACTTTCAAAAGCACTCATTTTACCATGAACAGCCTATACTTCCCATCCACTGCTACCAACTTTACCAGACGCATGTAACTCAGTGTGCAAGTTAAAATATATGCAGGTAGGTAGGGACAGTGACTCTTTCCTAAGGTTCATTTCAAAAGTGCTCACTTTATCATGAACAGCCTTTAATAACACTGGGCACACATGCTGTAGGGTCACACAGCAAGTTAAGGGCAGGTTTAACAGTGGTGTAGAACACTACAAAAACACCTGAAGGAACTACATAACTCTCCATTCTTTCTATCTTGAGTTTGATATTGTTGACCTCTCGTTTGTAACTTTCACACTTCCAAAAGACACCCGTGGCCTGTGGCAGTGCAGCAGAGTGGAGAGATATGGGCAACTCTTAAGATGGGGGGTTCAATCCCGAGAAATCTTTCCAAACCTTATTCTGCTTTTATGAAATAGTTGAGGGGGTTGAAATAATGTTCCCCACTACTCCGCTCGCCTGTATAAAGCCTGTGCAACTTCTGGGAAGCCCTCAGTTGAGAGCTGGCTTTTGGACGGGTAGGATGCATCACTCCTCATTATGACCAAGCTTCCAGGTATGCGCGTGACTTAAAGAGCCCCTCTCTCCCCTTGCCTTTCGGTCCTGTCATCTGCCGTACAGTGTTGCCAGACTTTCCTCCAGTCTGTTGCCCCATCCCTTCAGCTGGTCGGCCCAGCAGTCACTCACTCTTGTACCCACAGTTCGTCTGCCAGCTTCATGCACACGTAAATTTGCTTCTGCACTCTCACATCTGCCCATTTGTATCAGTGTCTTATGTAATAATACAGGTTTTGCAAATGTAACTAACGTTTGTTAAGTGATATTGCAGCGTTCAAACGTCTCTACAAAAGTGATTTTAGTTTTCTGCATACATTAAAGCTTTTTATTTTTATGTAAATATAAAAGTCTTAATAAATTTAAATTATTCATTGCTGGACTTGCATTAATTAAAATTTGTATACAGCATGAAAATAAAGTGTATTATCAAACTTAAATTGTTAATGGGAAAATTACTTATCATTAAATAAAAATGTAACGAGTAACAGTGGCAATTGAAATTAATTAAAACATACAAGGAAACCACAGCAATAAATATTTTATTTTGCTTATAACAAACCCAATTTGGTAAAAGTATAGTCTTACGGGAAATAAGTTTAATGTTCAGTGCAAAGTTTTTCATATGCATGAATCAAACATAACGATCAAATATATATTTTTTGCCTTGTAACAAATACTGTCATGCAATTTCGTACACTAGTGTAAAAATTAGAATCATCAAAGTATAAAATATTACCTTTAAGATGCACTGTATTCGAATAAATGTTTGAAAGTGAAACTCACAATCTTTAACATCCAGATTAGTACTGATGCACCCCTCTTTCTAAGCCTACTCGCTTGCACTGCTTACTCTTAGGCCCCGCTCTCTGGGCAGGCTTATGTATAACCTATAGAGGACACAGGTATGAGAGCTTATTTCCCTCCAGGATATAATTGAGATGGCCCTTCTGGCAGTAGAGGATTGTTTGAAAGTGGTTCTTACCTGGCGGGTTGGAGTTTTTCCCACTTTGGGGTTCCTGATGGGATACCGCCTGATAGAAGGGTTCCAATGAAGTGGAGGGGAATCAAACCCCAGGATGAGCTTGATCGCGATTGAATTCCTCCCAGGGAGTTTGACCTTGCTCACCATGAAGGACGTCAAGATACGGGATGCTAGTGTCAAAATTAAATACAAATTAAATGAACATGAAGATGCCAATGATTTTGAAGTGGAGGCAATTGAAATGTAGTCGTAGACAACGTACTACTAGACCTCTCGTTTGCTTTCTGGACAACTATACGGGGCATGCCTAGTAGGTTTATGAACGGGTACGAAGTCGAGGATGTGGGATGCTGGTCTATTCTTATGTACCAGTTTGGGGCAAATGATCATATCAAGAAACTTCCCGGCAGCGGTCCTTATTCTGCACGTGGTAGGTGGTGTAACTACACTAGCCTGAATAGGAGGAGGTGGACTCACTACCGGAATCTGCATCAGTGGGATTAGATAACTCACATGGTCGTAATCTGTTCACTGGCAACAAATCCCTAATAGAGGATCTAAATAACTATGTTGGTGTTCATCAATCGCAGAGACTTTCCTACCGGGTATTGCAGGGGTAGGTATGGTTCAACCTCACTAGCGGATTCAACTGTGGAAGTAGCCTCTGTCTGTGGTAAATCTTGCTGTAGAACTCGTTGGGCTAGTCGGCGAATGCAACTCTGCTGTCCACCTCATTTAGGCATCAATACTCTTAATGCCAACCAATTACAACAGATAGAAGAATAAAATAATTAATAAAATAATCACTTATTGAAATAGGCTATTCCCAAGTACAAACTGGATAAATGGGCTCACTCCTCTGCTAGCAGTTGGGGTTCAGTCCTCAGGGGGGCGACTTGCTCAGTCACTCCGAGATGTTGAACGTGAGACTGACGTGCTAGTGTTGGAGCGCTTCCACAGGTATGTTAGGGTGTACTGGAGGCACCTCAGGAGTCCCAGTATGTCTTGTTCAGACTACAGCCTTATATAGGCTCCAGAAAACCGAAAGGGTTCAGCGCACTCGTTCGTACTCTGTGGAGGTAGCGTAGTTAGTAATGAGAGCAATAACCAATTAAAATTTAGTAAAACTATTTAAATGAATCGAGGGACTGAGAAATGACTACCTCACCAAGTATTATATTTTACTAGCGTGTTTATTAACGCTTCGGAAAGCAGTGGGGATATTCGCTTGATACAAAAGAAAGTTAAAGTTCAAATAATTAAAAAAATTATTATGTCAGGTGAAGGCGAACCTGAATATAGCAACTTCAAAGTAAAAATTCTCAACCAGCTGTTTCCCAATTTACAGTGAAGTTAGGAGGGGTGCTTAGTGTCCAGAAGGAAAGTTAGTCCGGCCTGCTGCCATGAGTGTCAAGGTGTGACTTGGGTAAAGTGGTGCACGGGGAGAGGACGTCGAGGTTAGCTCTGGATCTTCACTCCGGGGTTTTTTCCGCAGGCTGTGGGGTAGGTACTGGCTGGAGAGCAGTCTGCTGGAGCTGGAGTTGAGAGCCTTGTTCAAGCTGCGTAGGATGGAGAGAGCCTTGTTCAGGCTTGGAGAGGGAGGTCTTGTGCAGGCCCCGGGGAGCCCTCCAACCTCTGCCGTCAGTGGGCCAAAGAACTGGCAAGAGCGTTTTGGACTCTCCTCATATAGTCGAAATCTCAGCTTAATGGCTACTACAGTGGTGCAGGGGTTGGTAGCCTTCCATCGCACGAGTAGAATCTCTCAGGATAGCAGGTGCTGCTGCACATTTATTATCGCCCTGGATGGAGGCTGATGACATATTTACTGCCTCCTCTTGAGGCTTGGTGGCTATGTTGTCACTGATCGCAGGGGTGCTGCTATTAACATGCTTATCTGCTCTGGCGTGTCCGTGACTTGGCGGGTAAAACAATCTTTGTTTTTCAGGGTGGCAACAGCATGCTAAAATCTAAGCAGGCAGTACAATTTCATAATTAAATGTGTTAATTATTTGCACGTCTGTAGTTGACCAATGTGTGTAGACAACCCAGTAGCCACTAAAATAATTGTCTGCCGCTTTAGACTTGCCCAAAATGCTCTTAGCGCATATTGATACGACAATGTCGTCAAGTACAGTACGCAGACTCGCTGCGCAGTAGTGTGGCATGCGTCAGTACATACAAATTAAGGTTGAAGTAAAGTAAGTGCCTATAGAGCACTGCACCCGACTATAAATGTGAAGAACTCATAAAAAAGTAGTACAGACATGATAAAAATTGTCAGAAAAGTGCAATTTATGCTGTATATGAAAGTATATATTTTGCAACATTATAAAATATTTTACTAGAATAAAATTTTTAAATCTAAAAAAATTATTGATTAAAATAGTTTTTTTTTTTTTTAAGCGCATTTCCATTCTGGATGCTTCGGAAAGCAGAATTTGCAAGAAAATCATCTTCAAGAAAGATTGTCATAATATTTACTGTGATAATGTGTAATAAAATAGTAGTAATAATGCATCATATCAATTTTATAATTAACTTTATTTACGTCAGTTTCAGCCATAAATGTTTGTGACAAATGGATGCACACAGTTGCACCAGTTTCAAGCCAATTTCGTACACTGACAGTATTTATTACAAGCAACATAAATGTCAAAAAAACTACCACCTTTGTCCCCTATTTTCTAAGATAGCGCTATATAAATTAATAGATTTTGTGTAACATCTCTGCCAAATTTGGCAAACAAGTAGTACTGCGGAAGTTGATATGTACAAATATGTTTCAAGTATGTCAGAGTATGTCGGACACTTTTTGAAAATGGCGGTAATCTAGCTATTTTAGCATAGTAAGTTATATCTTTGAATCAATTGTATCAATTCCCACCTAACTGTAGATAGTGCCAAACGAATAAATAAAGTTTTTATGTCAAATCTCGGAAAAGAATTGTCAGATTCATACCAAATATGGCAAACGCGTAGTACTACAGCAGGTGATGTTAACTGATATGTTTTAAGTATGTTGGACACTTATTATCAAAATGGCGGCCATATAGCTATCCTAGTTTTGTATGCTATATAATCAACACAGTGTAATTAATTCCAATCAAACTTTGTATGCTTAATGTAATATATTACAACCATAAAATTTGTCCACACAAAATCACTTTTGTTTGCCATTTTGTAAAATGGTATTGAATGACAAAATTAAAATTACATGATATACCTGGAAAAAAAACAACCAATTTCTACCAAATCTAGCAATCTAGTAGCACTATAGCAGGCCATGTAAACTTATAAACTTCGAGAGGATCAGACATATATTTTCAAAATGGTGGATATATACACATTTTAGCCCAGAATTTATCTATGAAAGTAGAAAACAAATTTCAATGTTCTTTGTAAGCTGACAATATCAATCACATCCATCAAAACTGTCTATGCAAAGCCGTATTTCTCCCTCATTTTGTAAGACAGCCACACATGAACTAACACAGTTGTAATGCCATATCTAGGGAAACAATCAACCGATCTCTTTCAAATTTGGCAAATAAGTTGTACTGTGGTAGGCTATATTAATTTACCTATAAGTTTTGTGTGTGCAAGTCTCTATTTACTGAATGGGGTCTATATAAACATATTTGCTTAGTGTGCTATATCACAAAACTATGTAAAAGATTTAACTTTACATATTGTATTTAGTGGCTCAGACACATTTCCAAAATGATGCCTACGTAAATACATATTTCAGGTTAGTAAACCCTATCATTCAAAACGTTAGACTGATTACATCTGAAGTTGATGCTACGAATTCAACCTCTGTGATACAGTTGATTGCAAGCTATCTTAAATTTACGAGTTTTTCTGAATTCGAATCCCATGTAAGTCACTTGTGTATTTTAATTGTCTTAGTACCATTTCACATGTTTCTGTATTCATCTCTTATGATATTGTTGCCAATGAGTTGTTAACACCTACGTTACATCCAAGCTTTTAAGAACTTCTCTAAAACATGTTTGCACCCATGTAGAGGAAAGTAGACTCATTAGTTATCAGTAACTTCTTGATACTTTTGCAACTGAAAAATTAATTTCTTCATTTTATTTATATCTTTTAGTAACACATGATTTGAAATTGCTTAATGGATACAGATATGGCTGGCTTTGGTGCTGCTACATATTTAACTCGATATAAGCTGTACCTGGGTGAAATTCATAAAATAAAATGTAATTCAACTTATAACACTGGTTATCTGCTTACGAGGTAGTTGTACAATTGAACATTATACCGCTATAATATTCATTGTCTCATGTTTTCTATTAAGTTAATGTCAACGAGTAACTGTGAAAAAAAAACAACCATATATTGATATATCGCTCGCAGAGTGACATGTTACACAATCGAGAAAACATGTCAGATAGCAAAGCGCCTCGGCGTATCGACTAGTATGAATTGGCAACATTTTATTTGTAAGTGTAAGCATGTAGGCCTAAGAGTTGTGTTTCATTTTCTTTTTTAAATTATCACTAAAATGTAATTTATTAAGAGTAATATATGATTAGCTGAATGCAAGAGACATATTTCCATTTTCAAACACATACATGGTTTATGCGAACGTCAAACACGTACATGTTTTTCATCGTGAACAAAATATTACCAGTGAATGGTCATAAAAGCAGCTGAGCTCATGCAGCACAAAATACATGCTCACAATTGAAGTAACGATGCCATCCTGATCACACTGGTGCCCTAAAATGCCATAGTTTTCTACACTGTTGTGGGTTGGCACTCGTGCGAGATGTTTCAAAGTGAAGATTTTAGACAGTTTGTAAGCAACTTTTATTGTATTTAGCTCAATGATCCAATTTTTTATTTCTTTAATTGGGTATTCAAATTGGATCATTGAGCTAAACACAATAAAAGTTGTTTACAAACTGTCTAAAACCTTCACTTCGAAACATCTCACAGTAGTAGCAACCAACTACAGTTAAAAAGTTATGGAATCTTAGGGCACCAATATGATCAGGATGGCACAGTGATATGAAGGGACAAGGCATTGTAGAGCCATCCAACTCATCATACAATTGCCACGTGATATTGGTGCCTAAAAAGGAAGGCAAACTCTCGTTTTGCGTAAACTATAAGGCTGGGGATGGACCGATACAGATTAACCGGCCGTTACCACGACCATTGGCATCAGCGACATCTGAACATTATTTGCAGATTATTATTAACAGATTAGTAGCACTAATTTATTTAACACAATGTTAAAATACCTGGCATGCAACAACTCATAAAGTATTAATTTACCACATCCATCAATCTCAGATATTCTGTCCGAAACCCAATGAATATACGGAACAATTGTTTTCCGATGATTATTTCCAGTTGTTTACATTTTACCGTATTTCCTGTTGGTACATTTGCCAAAAATTGTGTGCATCATTCGTTTTTGGACACTACGTGAATGCAAAACAATGCAGTTAATCGACAACTGGTGATATTGATAGTATTGTTTTAACACGTGCCAAACTTCTCAGTTCTTTCAAATTGAGGGATGACTACGCTGATTGCCCTCTTTGTCCTGGCAGAGAGCGGAATCAAACCCCAGGGTGAGGCGTATTGAAATAAGCTCCCGTCCGGGAGTTACATTACCCTCAGGACTAGAACTGTCAATAGGTGGGATGCCAGCGGTCCCAAGGAGGTGAATTAAGTATTCCAATGATTAATCGATGGTGATTGTAGGGATGGTTGATCTGGCGGGGGTGACGAGATTTATCTGCAGCGGCCTCGCCAGCCGGCATGTGGGGACAAAATTAGCCGGGGTTTTACCACATGGTTTAGAGGCGACTTTCAGTGGGAGTTGAACCCTAATGAATTTCCCTGATGCTAATCTTATTGTGCATTCGTTAGGCAGAGCTTCCACTGTTGGGTGTCAAACCCGAATTCATCTGCGGGAGGCTAATCATACTATGCCCGAGGGAACTGGGGTGACCAAGAGGAGCTGCCGGGGTTTCCGGTACATTAACGGGTGCAATGGTCTCGGTAGTTTCTGCACCTACTTCTTCCTGCTCAATCCTAGCACATGGTTAAGGGGTCCCTCTTATGTCGGGGTGTGACTAACTTATAACATACAGGTAATTCGACTGTCTCCAGATGTAAAAGTTTGACTGGCTTAACCAGGGCTAGCAAATTATTAAGTGGCAGTGATCTATTTACGGCACATCTCTCACGTCGCCTCTGGCGGCTTCCAAGTCCGCAGTGGTTGTGATGCATTGAACCTTATAACTGACCAGGAAAACTATTCTACAATTAATGTAGGTGACACACAAGAAATATGAAGTACGTAAGATTTATTACGTGAAAACGAAAGCAAAATAGAGGATGTCACCCAATTAATTTTAGACAAAAATATAAATATAAAATACGAGAATCAATAATTAATCATCTACAGGCGAAGACAAGCATGGACTAAAAGTACTAGCCAAAACAAATAGGTACTAGTTACGCAATTCACAGCGTAATGACTAAGTTAAGGTGGAGTCTCCAGAGGAACGTTAATCACATACCGACCTGCTACAGTGGGAGTCAAGGAAGTTGACTTAAGGTGAGGGTAGTGCGAATAGGTGGTAGGATTTATCGTCTCGTGAGTATAATGGACGAGTCTTAATCAAGCGGTTGGAGCTGGAGTGCTGGTGGCCTTCCCAAGCTGCTAGCTGGAGTCAGTGCTGCCTTCACAAGCAACCAGGATGGAGTTCGAACCTTGGTGCTGGCTCCGGAGAGGGAGGAGAGTCTTCGCAGACTGGGTTGGGCTCACGAACCTACTCAGCCTGCGAACCCGGTGACACTCGCTGGACCATGGTGCTGTACATCTATTTATACTTCTTTTCTGCAGATCAGCAGTTTTTTGGGGTGATGGGGGGGGGGGGGGGTAGCGTAGCCTTCTGCCGCAGGGGTTGGTTTATCATAATGCTGGAGCGGCGACCATTTCTTATCTCCCTGCTTGGAGGCGACGACGAATAAAAACACCTCATCTTGAGGCTGGCTGGCCGTGATGTAACAAGGTCACGGGGGTGCTGTCATCTCTGCCATCTCGGGAGTGTATTGGAACTTCTTCCACGCTAACATGAAGGGTTGTGGATATTCAAAATTAATTATTCTATTCGCCGGAGTGGCGCTTGCATGTAGGGAACCTGGCGGGCAATGTTTATTGTAATTACTCCACTTCATTACAATTACATATGCGGCTGTCCAGGCTCATCTCCTTGCTCAATACGTTTGTCTTGTTCGCTACTGTTATGACTTGTCCCGAGTGAAGGGTCACTCGTAGATGGGAGTAAGTCACCCGTAGAGAGCGCAGCTGCGCTGCGCAGCATTCTGGCGTGCGTCAGTTTATATCCTGCAAGAGTTTTTTGTTTTATTTCCTTCTTACGTTTTTACTGTTATTTGTAGGTTGGCGACAATGGGAAAGTAACCTGTATTCTTATTATTCTTATGCATTTACTGCACTCGTAGGTTTGATGGCAATGAAAATGAATCACACATTTAAGACACTGTTGTCATTAAAAATGGAAAGTGAAAACAAACACACTAGATATCGACGGGCGTAGTTCTTATTCGAAAATGTTGACTGTGGTTTTGGTTAGTGTGTTACAGGTCTGAATAAGACTTGGCAAGTAAAAATTGGTGAAAATTATCGCAAATATATCAGTTGTAATTTTAACCAAGGTACTGAGTATGGCTCGGCCGACAAAGGAGTACTAAGCGAAAATATGAATAAAAATATTA